>OZ018404.1:0-600000 GCA_963969585.1 Drosophila helvetica
GCTCCCCATTGGGTGTGGTGAGCATTGCCATCGCAGCATATTACTTGACCTGTATCTGACCTTTCGCTATCGCTGTTAACGTTTTGAAAAGTAAGCAATCTTTCGTATTTCGAGCGTAAGAGCGTCAATTTACTTTTTAATTCACATACAATTTTTAAGGTTTGTATGTCACAGCAAATATTGTAAGATTTCTACAAAATTATTTTCATTGAGGTTGTTGGGGCACGGGGTATTTCAAAGCAAAGAAGTAAACTAATTTGTGTAGCATTCCATTTATTTTCGTGAGATAAAATATTAGAGAGAGCTTTAAAAAAACTTTGTGTTCTTGCTTCGCGTTTTCTCTGCATTCTCCGGCTGTTTGTTTATTGTTGCCCATTCGTCATTTCGTAGTGTTGTCAATGGTGTTTTTTTCTGGATGGTGGCGTTGCCGTATGCGCCTACGTGGCCGTTTGTGTTTAAATTTCGGCGGCAACATAATATGGAGACAAAGGTTAGTGGTCTGGAGTTAATAATGGTTTCAGCTTCCATTAGAGCGGCTCGGAGGGTCTCATCATTGAAATTATTTGAAGGGCAGATCGATTTTAGTACATTCTTCACAGATCTAACTAGTCGTTCCCATGCTCCTCCCATTTGGGGTTCAGCTGGTGGGTTGAAACTCCATTTAATAGCTTCGTAGTGGATGGAGATTTCATCAAAGTTGATTTGCTTCAGTTCCTCCTTTACGACCTTTTCAGTGGCTCTGAAGTTAGTTCCATTGTCGGAGAAGATTTATTTTGGAGTCCCACGGAGGGCCATGAAATTCTTCATTCACATTATACATGAGCTTACGTCAAGCTCGTGTTCTACTTCTAAGTGCATTGCTCTTAATGTGAGGCATGTAAATAGGACTCCCCAACGCTTTTCCTTGTGCCTTCCAACGTTCACTAATATGGGACCGAAATAATCGACACCCGTATATGTAAAGGGTCTTTCAAAGCAGGCTAGTCTGGCAGCTGGTACAGGTGCCATTTGGGGTACCTTTGGTGTCGAATTGGCGATTTTGCATTTTTGACATCTCTAACGTACGGCTTTGTACAATACTCGTAGACGTGGTATATAAAATGTGCTTCGAATTAGGTTGATAGTTGACTCGTGGATCATGTGGTGAGATTTTTCGTTGTAGTACTTTGCTACTAAAAAGGCGACCCTGCACTCTTTTGGCAATACAACGGCGTCTTCTTTTGGATTGCTGCGTCTAGTCAGTGTTGGTGTATATTCTTTTACCCAACGCTTCCAGAATTTATTTATTTATTTATTCGCCAACGGTTAAACCTTAACTGGCTAAACTAACTTATAACCATCTTAAACAATAAACACTAAATAAAGAAAAGAGAGAACAACAAATTACTTATTCAACAAGAAACAATCAGACAGTAACCGTCTGACGGATGCTTTCCCGTGGCGCGCAATCTGAACAACCCCCGTGGTATTCCAAACCACTGAAGCATACTCAAGACGGGAGCGCATAAGAAATGCATAAAGACTTAGCCTCGTATATGGGTCCTTAAACTGCGATGAATTACGAGTAACAAAGCCGAACATGGCATAGGCTTTTGGCAAAATAAAATTCAAATGCTCGATAAAAAGAAATTTTGAATCAAACAAGACCCCCAGGTCAAGTGTCTCCGTCTGCTTCAAGAGCGGAAGGCCATCTATCGAGTATGAGGCCTGAACATTGAATACACACTTACTGAAGGACACAAAGTAACATTTGCTTACATTGAGAGGGAGCGAATTAAGTGTGCACCAACGAACGAATCCATCCAGGTCACGCTGTAGAAGGATACTGTCCCCTAAAGTTTTGATAGAACGGAAGATGTTCAAATCATCGGCATAAAGCAAATGCTCAGAAGTTTGAATGCTGAGAAATATGTCATTAATGAAAATAGCGAATAGCAACGGACCAAGAGCACTTCCCTGTGGAAGGCCGGAAGAAGCCAGATATGGGTCCGACTGCTTTCCATTGAGCAATACAACATACTCTCGTTGCTCAAGGTATGAAATGAACCAACTAAGCAGGATCGAATGAATCCCCAACCGATGCAGCTTGGCTACTAGGGCGCAGTGGGAGACTTTATCAAAGGCCTTAGCAAAATCAGTGTCACCACATCAACTTGAGAGTGAACTTCAAAGGCATGTGTGCAAAAGTTACTAAAGGCTACCAAATTAGTGGCAGCTGACCTAACTGGCATAAAACCATGCTGATTTGGGCTAATGTATGACTTCATGAGGAAAGAGATATTTTTGGCAATGATGCGCTCAAAAGTTTTGAGACATTGCTGAGTTTGGCAATTGGTGATACAATTCCTAGTACCCTTCTTAAAAACGGGAGTAATCTTGGCTGCCTTCCACTTTGCAATAAATCGACCCGTTGACAATGAATTACAGAAGAGAATGTTAAGGGGTTCACAAAAGGCAACACCACAATTGCGAAGCATCAGGGCAGAAATGCCGGGTTTAATCGAGTAGTCGAAATCAGCAATTGCCTCAAAAATGTCCGCCTCCGATACGTCAAGTGAGCCAATATTGACCACCGAAGGGATAGAGTCTAAGACATCGGACTCATTCCAAACTGCGTATGGCTCAAAATTTGAGCTAAAATAATAAGCAAAAAGGTTTGCTATGCCACCATCAGTATTTGAGCTCAAGTTACCAAGGTTCATAGCTGAATGAAGGGCACTCGTCGACCTTTTTGAGTTTATGAAACGCCAGAACGCTCTGGGATTTATTTTAAGTCCCCTTTCAACATCAGCAATATACTGACTATATACAAATTTGTTTAGAAAGGCAAACTCCCGCTTATGCTGCACATACCTGGCCCAGTCAACGGGATCACGGGTAATCTTAAATAGTTTAAAAAACTTGTTACGCAGATTCTTGTACCTCACAAGACCCTTTGTATGCCACGGTATCCTATAGGAGCCACACACTCTTCTGGAAGCATTCTTATTAACAATATGATGAACAGTACGAATGAAAACATTATAAGACGAGTCAGCACTAGGATGCGAGAGAACAGAAGCCCATTTTACGTTTAGCATTTCATCACGTATAGCATTCAAACTTACATCTGTAAAAAAATATTCAGCCCAGGGCGACTAACTATAGAAATTAGCTGAGAATATCAAAGGCACATGATGCATACCACATTCTGCAATAGGCAGCAAGCAACATGCAACGCAGCAATCAATATCCGCACTAACAAAAACTAAATCTATAATCTTATTTAACCTATTAAAAACATTATTAATTTGGGTTAAGCCCATACTAAAAACGTCATCTAAAAAAAGGACCTCGTGCTGCAAATGCACATTACTCGGCATCATAGCCGACGACTGCGGATCGGCGGTCCATATTAACGACCCCAAATTTAAGTCGCCAACAACGCAGAGATGATGACGGTCTCGTAGATTGCCATGCATATTGGCAATATTCTGCCTGTACGCCCTGTTAACATCATAACTCTTCGGATGAATATATGATGCGCTGATACATAGCGTCTCCGACTGACCAGCCACAGACACACCAATCTGATCCAAGATAGAGTCGCCATCAAGGAGACAAATCGGATCACAGCGTATCGTGTGTCTAACGGCCACAATGACCCCACCACCTCTGCAGCGCTTCGTTTTGGCACAGTCTTTGTCCTTACGAAACACTTGGAAAAGGTTGGGATCATAGAACTCATTGTCGAAGAAGTTTTCGTTGAGCCAAGTTTCAACAAGGATGATGATGTGGCCAAGTACACCGCTTGAGCCTTAGTGCGGAGGAGGGTCAGGAACATCACATACGGCAAGGCTCGTGCGTAAAACCTGCGCAAACGTCGCAGTCCGAAATAGCAGTGAACCATACACGACCAGAAGATTGGGAAAGGCAGCGGTAGGGAACCCCAATCCAGGTGTTGATAGCGAAGAGAGCGTTCCATTTAAGAGCGAGCGCCGGGCTGCTGAATCTCCCCAAGTGTCGAGTGCAGCGACAGCGCAAGCAAAGCACACAAAGAACTGCATTGGCGTATGTTGTTGTAATGATGACGTCAGAAGCGCACATAGTCGAAATAGAGCGCCAGCAATAGCATCGACATCCGATCCAGCAGCAGCCGAGCGAACATCGCACAAGGCACAATGCGAAAAAGAGATATTTTGTTGGTGTTCCAAAGAATGCCGAATATGAAGCAGCGACGGGCGATTGCTCATTGCAAAGAGGTGAGAAAATGTAAGCAGAATAGCTTGTCGAGAAGCGGCGATCCAAAAACCAAAGGCTCTCACTGGGGGTTTTTTGAAGTGGCTGGAACTGGAACTTCCTGAGTCGGGGTGGACGACCGCAATGACACAAGTGTAGGCAGATTAATAGCCGTCAGATCAGCTGCAGGCCTCTGTCTATGCACAAAGCGGGAAACTTCTTCCGATACTGGCCAGAATTTGTCGTCAGAGACCATCGGGAATAGAGGCTCAGGGACCACAAGTTTGAAATTAACGAATTTCAACGCAGAAATATCAGCATTTCGCTTGACCAACTTTGTACAGGAAATTTCGGCCTCGGACACCTGTAGTTTATCAGTTTATTAAGGGTCTTCGGCTGAAGCTAGCGCCGCCATTTTGAAAAATGTTTATAAGAAAATAATGTAATAAATTACTTCGTTTAATATCCAACAAAACCTGCTAAAAAGTTTTTGCAGAATACAACATGGGATTTTACAGTTCGATTTTTGTACTACATAAAACTTTAAACAAGTTTTTCTTAAAACAAATTTTTCGACGCGCGGTACCATCTACAGCTTCGAGGAGTCAACCGATATGAACAATATACCACTCAGATGAAAGATAATTAAATTTCGAAGGCACTGACGGAGCGTTTGTTTCGAAAATATTTTTAAAAATATTTTTTTTTTAACGTTAAAGTGCAAAAATGTGCATGAAAAACGTTTTTTTTTTAATGGCCTTCGGCTGAAGCTAGCGCCGCCATTTTGAAAAATTTGTATATGAAAATAATGTAATAAATTACTTCGTTTAATATCCAACAAAACCTGCTAAAAAGTTTTTGCCGAATACAACCTGGGATTTTACAGTTCGATTTTTGTACCACATAAAACTTTCAACGCGTTTTTCTCGAAACAAAGTTTTTCGACGCGCGGTACCTTCTACAGCTTCGAGGAGTCAACCGATTTTAATGTTATACCACACAAATGAAAGATAATTAAATTTCAAAGGCACTGACGGAGCGTTTGTTTCGAAAATATTTTTATAAATATTTTTTTTAACGTTAAAGTGCAAAAAAGTGCATTAAAACGTTTTTTTTTTTTTAAGGGCCTTCGGATGAAGCTAGCGCCTCTATTTTGAAAAATTATGAAAATAAAAAATATATGAAAATAATGTAATAAACTACTTCGTTCAATATCTAACAAAATCTGCTAAAAAGTTTTTGCCGAATACAACCTGGGATTTTACAGTTCGATTTTTGTACCACATAAAACTTTCAACGCGTTTTTCTCGAAACAAAGTTTTTCGACGCGCGGTACCTTCTACAGCTTCGAGGAGTCAACCGATTTTAATGTTATACCACACAAATGAAAGATAATTAAATTTCAAAGGCACTGACGGAGCGTTTGTTTCGAAAATATTTTTATAAATATTTTTTTTAACGTTAAAGTGCAAAAAAGTGCATTAAAACGTTTTTTTTTTTTTAAGGGCCTTCGGCTGAAGCTAGCGCCTCTATTTTGAAAAATTATGAAAATAAAAAATATATGAAAATAATGTAATAAACTACTTCGTTCAATATCTAACAAAATCTGCTAAAAAGTTTTTGCAGAATACAACCTGGGATTTTACAGTTCGATTTTTGTACTACATAAAACTTTAAACAAGTTTTTCTTAAAACAAATTTTTTCGACGCACGGTACCTTCTACATCTTCGAGGAGTCAACCGATTTCAATGTTTTACCACTCAAATGAAAGTTAATTGAATTTCAAAGGCACTGACGGAGAAAACTCTCCCTTCGAAAATATTTTTAAAAATATTTTTTTTTTAACGTTAAAATGCAAAAAAGTGCATGAAAAAGGTTTTTTTTTTTAAGGGCCTTCGGCTGAAGCTAGCGCCGCCATTTTTAAAAATTTTTATGAAAATAATGTAATAAATTACCTCGTTTAATACCCAACAAAACCTGCTAACCTGATTTCAAAAATATTTTTATAAATTTTTTTTTTGAAAACGAAAAGAAAATAAAAATTTCAAAGGCACTGGCGGAGCGTTTATTTCGAAAATATTTTGCATAAATAAATATTTTTTTTTAACGCTAAAGTGCAAAAAAGTGCATGAAAAACTTTTTTTTTTTTAATGGCCTTCGGCTGAAGCTAGCGCCGTCATTTTGAAAAATGTTTATATGAAAATAATGTAATATATTACTTCGTTTAATATCCAACAAAACCTGCTAAAACGTTTTTGCAGAATACAACCTGGGATTTTACAGTTCGATTTTTGTACTACATAAAACTTTAAACAAGTTTTTCTTGAAACAAATTTTTTCGACGTGCGGTACCTTCCACAGCTTCGAGGAGTCAATGTTTTACCACTCAAATGAAAGATAATTAAATTTCAAAGGCACTGACGGAGAGTTTGTTTCGAAAATATTTTTATAAATATTTTTTTTTTAATGTTAAAATGCAATAAAGTGCATGAAAAAGGTTTTTTTTTTGCAGAATACAACCTGGGATTTTACAGTTCGATTTTTGTACTACATAAAACTTTAAACAAGTTTTTCTTAAAACAAATTTTTCGACGCGCGGTACCTTCTACAGCTTCGAGGAGTCAACCGATATGAATAATATACCACTCAGATGAAAGATAATTAAATTTCGAAGGCACTGACGGAGCGTTTGTTTCGAAAATATTTTTAAAAATATTTTTTTTTTAACGTTAAAGTGCAAAAATGTGCATGAAAAACGTTTTTTTTTTAATGGCCTTCGGCTGAAGCTAGCGCCGCCATTTTTAAAAATTTTTATATGAAAATAATGTAATAAATTACTTCGTTTAATACCCAACAAAACCTGCTAACCTGATTTCAAAAATATTTTTATAAATTTTTTTTTTGAAAACGTTTTTTTTTTTTAATGGCCCTCGGCTGAAGCTGGCGCCGCCATTTTGAAAAATTTGTATATGAAACTAATGTAAAAAATTACTTCATTCAATATCCAACAAAACCTGCTAAACAGTTTTTGCAGAATACAACCTGGGATTTTACAGTTTTATTTTTGTACTACATCAAACTTTCAACGCGTTTTTCTGGAAACAAAGTTTTTCGACTCGCGGTACCTTCTACATCTTCGAGGAGTCAACCGATTTCAATGTTATACTACTTAAATGAAAGATAATTAAATTTCAAAGGCACTGACAGAGCGTTTGTTTCGAAAATATTTTTATAAATATTTTTTTTTAACGTTAAAGTGCAAAAAGTGCATTAAAACCGTTTTTTTTTTTAAGGGCTTTCGGTTGAAGCTAGCACCGCTATTTTGAAAAATTTTTATATGAAAATATAGTAATAAATTACTTCGTTTAATATCCAACAAAACCTGCTAAAAAGTTTTGCAGAATACACCTGGGATACAGTTCGATTTTTGTACTACATAAAACTTTCAACGCGTTTTTCTCAAAACAAAGTTTTTCGACGCGCGGTACCTTCTACAGCTTCGAGGAGTCAACCGATTTTAATGTTATACCACTCAAATGAAATATAATTAAATTTCAAAGGCACTGACGGAGCGTTTGTTTCGAAAATATTTTTATAAATATTTTTTTTTAACGTTAAAGTGCAAAAAGTGCATTAAAACCGTTTTTTTTTTTAAGGGCTTTCGGTTGAAGCTAGCACCGCTATTTTGAAAAATTTTTATATGAAAATATAGTAATAAATTACTTCGTTTAATATCCAACAAAACCTGCTAAAAAGTTTTGCAGAATACACCTGGGATACAGTTCGATTTTTGTACTACATAAAACTTTCAACGCGTTTTTCTCAAAACAAAGTTTTTCGACGCGCGGTACCTTCTACAGCTTCGAGGAGTCAACCGATTTTAATGTTATACTACTTAAATGAAAGATAATTAAATTTCAAAGGCACTGACAGAGCGTTTGTTTCGAAAATATTTTAATAAATATTTTTTTTAACGTTAAAGTGTAAAAAAGTGCATGAAAAAGGTTTTTTTTTAATGGCCTTCGGCTGAAGCTAGCGCCGCCATTTTGAAAAATTTGTATATGAAACTAATGTAAAAAATTACTTCATTCAATATCCAACAAAACCTGCTAAACAGTTTTTGCAGAATACAACCTGTGATTTCACAGTTTTATTTTTGTACTACATCAAACTTTCAACGCGTTTTTCTCGAAACAATGTTTTTCGACGCGCGGTACCTTCTACAGCATCGAGGAGTCAACCGATTTCAATGTTTTACAACTCAAATGAAAGAAAATAAAAATTTCAAAGGCACTGGCGAGCGTTTATTTCGAAAATATTTTGTATAAATATTTTTTTTTAACGCTAAAGTGCAAAAAAGTGCATGACAAACTTTTTTTTTTTAAGGGCCTTCGGCTGAAGCTAGCGCCGCTATTTTGAAAAATTTTTATATGAAAATATAGTAATAAATTACTTCGTTTAATATCCAACAAAACCTGCTAAAAAGTTTTGCAGAATACACCTGGGATACAGTTCGATTTTTGTACTACATAAAACTTTCAACGCGTTTTTCTCAAAACAAAGTTTTTCGACGCGCGGTACCTTCTACAGCTTCGAGGAGTCAACCGATTTTAATGTTATACCACTCAAATGAAATATAATTAAATTTCAAAGGCACTGACGGAGCGTTTGTTTCGAAAATATTTTTATAAATATTTTTTTTTAACGTTAAAGTGCAAAAAGTGCATTAAAACCGTTTTTTTTTTTAAGGGCTTTCGGTTGAAGCTAGCACCGCTATTTTGAAAAATTTTTATATGAAAATATAGTAATAAATTACTTCGTTTAATATCCAACAAAACCTGCTAAAAAGTTTTGCAGAATACAACCTGGGATTTTACAGTTCGATTTTTGTACTACATAAAACTTTCAACGCGTTTTTCTCGAAACAAAGTTTTTTGACGCTCGGTACCTTCTACAACTTCGAGGAGTCAACCGATTTCAATGTTATACTACTTAAATGAAAGATAATTAAATTTCAAAGGCACTGACAGAGCGTTTGTTTCGAAAATATTTTAATAAATATTTTTTTTAACGTTAAAGTGTAAAAAAGTGCATGAAAAAGGTTTTTTTTTTAATGGCCTTCGGCTGAAGCTAGCGCCGCCATTTTGAAAAATTTGTATATGAAACTAATGTAAAAAATTACTTCATTCAATATCCAACAAAACCTGCTAAACAGTTTTTGCAGAATACAACCTGTGATTTCACAGTTTTATTTTTGTACTACATCAAACTTTCAACGCGTTTTTCTCGAAACAATGTTTTTCGACGCGCGGTACCTTCTACAGCATCGAGGAGTCAACCGATTTCAATGTTTTACAACTCAAATGAAAGAAAATAAAAATTTCAAAGGCACTGGCGGAGCGTTTATTTCGAAAATATTTTGTATAAATATTTTTTTTAACGCTAAAGTGCAAAAAAGTGCATGACAAACTTTTTTTTTTTTTATGGCCTTCGGCTGAAGCTAGCGCCGTCATTTTGTAAAATGTTTATATGAAAATAATGTAATATATTACTTCGTTTAATATCCAACAAAACCTGCTAAAACGTTTTTGCAGAATACAACCTGGGATTTTACAGTTCGATTTTTGTGCTACATAAAACTTTCAACGCGTTTTTCTTGAAACAAATTTTTTCGACGTGCGGTACCTTCTACAGCTTCGAGGAGTCAACCGATTTCAATGTTTTACCACTCAAATGAAAGATAATTAAATTTCAAAGGCACTGACGGAGAGTTTGTTTCGAAAATATTTTTATAAATATTTTTTTTTTAATGTTAAAATGCAATAAAGTGCATGAAAAAGGTTTTTTTTTCGGCTAAAGCTAGCGCCGCCATTTTGAAAAATTGTTATATGAAAATAATGTAATAAATTACTTCGTTAAATATCCAACAAAACCTGCTAAAAAGTTTTGCAGAATACAACCTGGGATTTTACAGTTCGATTATTGTACTACATAAAACTTTCAACGCGTTTTTCTCGAAACATAGTTTTTTGACGCGCGTTACCTTCTACAACTTCGAGGAGTCAACCGATATCAATGTTATACCACTCAAATGAAATATAATTAAATTTCAAAGGCACTGACGGAGCGTTTGTTTCGAAAATATTTTTATAAATATTTTTTTTTAACGTTAAAGTGCAAAAAGTGCATTAAAACCGTTTTTTTTTTTAAGGGCTTTCGGTTGAAGCTAGCACCGCTATTTTGAAAAATTTTTATATGAAAATAATGTAATAAATTACTTCGTTTAATACCCAACAAAACCTGCTAACCTGATTTCGAAAATATTTTTATAAATTTTTTTTTTGAAAACGTTTTTTTTTTAATGGCAC
Source organism: Drosophila helvetica (assembly GCA_963969585.1). NCBI lineage: Eukaryota > Metazoa > Arthropoda > Insecta > Diptera > Drosophilidae > Drosophila > Drosophila helvetica. The sequence goes on from OZ018404.1 coordinate 10,588, forward strand.
TCGGCTGAAGCTGGCGCCGCCATTTTGAAAAATTTGTATATGAAACTAATGTAAAAAATTACTTCATTCAATATCCAACAAAACCTGCTAAACAGTTTTTGCAGAATACAACCTGGGATTTCACAGTTTTATTTTTGTACTACATCAAACTTTCAACGCGTTTTTCTCGAAACAACGTTTTTTGACGCGCGGTACCTTCTACAGCATCGAGGAGTCAACCGATTTCAATGTTTTACAACTCAAATGAAAGAAAATAAAAATTTCAAAGGCACTGGCGGAGCGTTTATTTCGAAAATATTTTGTATAAATATTTTTTTTTAACGCTAAAGTGCAAAAAAGTGCATGACAAACTTTTTTTTTTTTTATGGCCTTCGGCTGAAGCTAGCGCCGTCATTTTGTAAAATGTTTATATGAAAATAATGTAATATATTACTTCGTTTAATATCCAACAAAACCTGCTAAAACGTTTTTGCAGAATACAACCTGGGATTTTACAGTTCGATTTTTGTGCTACATAAAACTTTCAACGCGTTTTTCTTGAAACAAATTTTTTCGACGTGCGGTACCTTCTACAGCTTCGAGGAGTCAACCGATTTCAATGTTTTACCACTCAAATGAAAGATAATTAAATTTCAAAGGCACTGACGGAGAGTTTGTTTCGAAAATATTTTTATAAATATTTTTTTTTTAATGTTAAAATGCAATAAAGTGCATGAAAAAGGTTTTTTTTTCGGCTAAAGCTAGCGCCGCCATTTTGAAAAATTGTTATATGAAAATAATGTAATAAATTACTTCGTTAAATATCCAACAAAACCTGCTAAAAAGTTTTGCAGAATACAACCTGGGATTTTACAGTTCGATTATTGTACTACATAAAACTTTCAACGCGTTTTTCTCGAAACATAGTTTTTTGACGCGCGTTACCTTCTACAACTTCGAGGAGTCAACCGATTTCAATGTTATACTACTTAAATGAAAGATAATTAAATTTCAAAGGCACTGACAGAGCGTTTGTTTCGAAAATATTTTAATAAATATTTTTTTTAACGTTAAAGTGTAAAAAAGTGCATGAAAAAGGTTTTTTTTTCGGCTAAAGCTAGCGCCGCCATTTTGAAAAATTGTTATATGAAAATAATGTAATAAATTACTTCGTTAAATATCCAACAAAACCTGCTAAAAAGTTTTTGCCGAATACAACCTGGGATTTTACAGTTCGATTTTTGTACTACATCAAACTTTCAACGCGTTTTTCTCGAAACAATGTTTTTCGACGCGCGGTACCTTCTACAGCATCGAGGAGTCAACCGATTTCAATGTTTTACAACTCAAATGAAAGAAAATAAAAATTTCAAAGGCACTGGCGAGCGTTTATTTCGAAAATATTTTGTATAAATATTTTTTTTTTAACGCTAAAGTGCAAAAAAGTGCATGACAAACTTTTTTTTTTTAAGGGCCTTCGGCTGAAGCTAGATAATTAAATTTCAAAGGCACTGACGGAGAGTTTGTTTCGAAAATATTTTTATAAATATTTTTTTTTTAATGTTAAAATGCAATAAAGTGCATGAAAAAGGTTTTTTTTTCGGCTAAAGCTAGCGCCGCCATTTTGAAAAATTGTTATATGAAAATATAGTAATAAATTACTTCGTTTAATATCCAACAAAACCTGCTAAAAAGTTTTGCAGAATACACCTGGGATACAGTTCGATTTTTGTACTACATAAAACTTTCAACGCGTTTTTCTCAAAACAAAGTTTTTCGACGCGCGGTACCTTCTACAGCTTCGAGGAGTCAACCGATTTTAATGTTATACTACTTAAATGAAAGATAATTAAATTTCAAAGGCACTGACAGAGCGTTTGTTTCGAAAATATTTTAATAAATATTTTTTTTAACGTTAAAGTGTAAAAAAGTGCATGAAAAAGGTTTTTTTTTTAATGGCCTTCGGCTGAAGCTAGCGCCGCCATTTTGAAAAATTTGTATATGAAACTAATGTAAAAAATTACTTCATTCAATATCCAACAAAACCTGCTAAACAGTTTTTGCAGAATACAACCTGTGATTTCACAGTTTTATTTTTGTACTACATCAAACTTTCAACGCGTTTTTCTCGAAACAATGTTTTTCGACGCGCGGTACCTTCTACAGCATCGAGGAGTCAACCGATTTCAATGTTTTACAACTCAAATGAAAGAAAATAAAAATTTCAAAGGCACTGGCGAGCGTTTATTTCGAAAATATTTTGTATAAATATTTTTTTTTTAACGCTAAAGTGCAAAAAAGTGCATGACAAACTTTTTTTTTTTAATGGCCTTTGGCTGAAGCTAGCGCCGCTATTTTGAAAAATTTTTATATGAAAATAATGTAATAAATTACTTCGTTTAATACCCAACAAAACCTGCTAACCTGATTTCGAAAATATTTTTATAAATTTTTTTTTTGAAAACGTTTTTTTTTTAATGGCACTCGGCTGAAGCTGGCGCCGCCATTTTGAAAAATTTGTATATGAAACTAATGTAAAAAATTACTTCATTCAATATCCAACAAAACCTGCTAAACAGTTTTTGCAGAATACAACCTGGGATTTCACAGTTTTATTTTTGTACTACATCAAACTTTCAACGCGTTTTTCTCGAAACAACGTTTTTTGACGCGCGGTACCTTCTACAGCATCGAGGAGTCAACCGATTTCAATGTTTTACAACTCAAATGAAAGAAAATAAAAATTTCAAAGGCACTGGCGGAGCGTTTGTTTCGAAAATATTTTAATAAATATTTTTTTTAACGTTAAAGTGTAAAAAAGTGCATGAAAAAGGTTTTTTTTTTAATGGCCTTCGGCTGAAGCTAGCGCCGCCATTTTGAAAAATTTGTATATGAAACTAATGTAAAAAATTACTTCATTCAATATCCAACAAAACCTGCTAAACAGTTTTTGCAGAATACAACCTGTGATTTCACAGTTTTATTTTTGTACTACATCAAACTTTCAACGCGTTTTTCTCGAAACAATGTTTTTCGACGCGCGGTACCTTCTACAGCATCGAGGAGTCAACCGATTTCAATGTTTTACAACTCAAATGAAAGAAAATAAAAATTTCAAAGGCACTGGCGAGCGTTTATTTCGAAAATATTTTGTATAAATATTTTTTTTTTAACGCTAAAGTGCAAAAAAGTGCATGACAAACTTTTTTTTTTTAATGGCCTTCGGCTGAAGCTAGCGCCGCTATTTTGAAAAATTTTTATATGAAAATAATGTAATAAATTACTTCGTTTAATACCCAACAAAACCTGCTAACCTGATTTCGAAAATATTTTTATAAATTTTTTTTTTGAAAACGTTTTTTTTTTAATGGCACTCGGCTGAAGCTGGCGCCGCCATTTTGAAAAATTTGTATATGAAACTAATGTAAAAAATTACTTCATTCAATATCCAACAAAACCTGCTAAACAGTTTTTGCAGAATACAACCTGGGATTTCACAGTTTTATTTTTGTACTACATCAAACTTTCAACGCGTTTTTCTCGAAACAACGTTTTTTGACGCGCGGTACCTTCTACAGCATCGAGGAGTCAACCGATTTCAATGTTTTACAACTCAAATGAAAGAAAATAAAAATTTCAAAGGCACTGGCGGAGCGTTTATTTCGAAAATATTTTGTATAAATATTTTTTTTTAACGCTAAAGTGCAAAAAAGTGCATGACAAACTTTTTTTTTTTTTATGGCCTTCGGCTGAAGCTAGCGCCGTCATTTTGTAAAATGTTTATATGAAAATAATGTAATATATTACTTCGTTGAATATCCAACAAAACCTGCTAAAACGTTTTTGCAGAATACAACCTGGGATTTTACAGTTCGATTTTTGTGCTACATAAAACTTTCAACGCGTTTTTCTTGAAACAAATTTTTTCGACGTGCGGTACCTTCTACAGCTTCGAGGAGTCAACCGATTTCAATGTTTTACCACTCAAATGAAAGATAATTAAATTTCAAAGGCACTGACGGAGAGTTTGTTTCGAAAATATTTTTATAAATATTTTTTTTTTAATGTTAAAATGCAATAAAGTGCATGAAAAAGGTTTTTTTTTCGGCTAAAGCTAGCGCCGCCATTTTGAAAAATTGTTATATGAAAATAATGTAATAAATTACTTCGTTAAATATCCAACAAAACCTGCTAAAAAGTTTTGCAGAATACAACCTGGGATTTTACAGTTCGATTATTGTACTACATAAAACTTTCAACGCGTTTTTCTCGAAACATAGTTTTTTGACGCGCGTTACCTTCTACAACTTCGAGGAGTCAACCGATTTCAATGTTATACTACTTAAATGAAAGATAATTAAATTTCAAAGGCACTGACAGAGCGTTTGTTTCGAAAATATTTTAATAAATATTTTTTTTAACGTTAAAGTGTAAAAAAGTGAATGAAAAAGGTTTTTTTTTAATAGCCTTCGGCTGAAGCTAGCGCCGCCATTTTGAAAAATTTGTATATGAAAATAATGTAATAAATTACTTCGTTCAATATCCAACAAAACCTGCTAAAAAGTTTTTGCCGAATATAACCTGGGATTTTACAGTTCGATTTTTGTACTACATCAAACTTTCAACGCGTTTTTCTCGAAACAATGTTTTTCGACGCGCGGTACCTTCTACAGCATCGAGGAGTCAACCGATTTCAATGTTTTACAACTCAAATGAAAGAAAATAAAAATTTCAAAGGCACTGGCGAGCGTTTATTTCGAAAATATTTTGTATAAATATTTTTTTTTTAACGCTAAAGTGCAAAAAAGTGCATGACAAACTTTTTTTTTTTAATGGCCTTCGGCTGAAGCTAGCGCCGCTATTTTGAAAAATTTTTATATGAAAATAATGTAATAAATTACTTCGTTTAATACCCAACAAAACCTGCTAACCTGATTTCGAAAATATTTTTATACATTTTTTTTTTGAAAACGTTTTTTTTTTAATGGCACTTGGCTGAAGCTGGCGCCGCCATTTTGAAAAATTTGTATATGAAACTAATGTAAAAAATTACTTCATTCAATATCCAACAAAACCTGCTAAACAGTTTTTGCAGAATACAACCTGGGATTTCACAGTTTTATTTTTGTACTACATCAAACTTTCAACGCGTTTTTCTCGAAACAACGTTTTTTGACGCGCGGTACCTTCTACAGCATCGAGGAGTCAACCGATTTCAATGTTTTACAACTCAAATGAAAGAAAATAAAAATTTCAAAGGCACTGGCGGAGCGTTTATTTCGAAAATATTTTGTATAAATATTTTTTTTTAACGCTAAAGTGCAAAAAAGTGCATGAAAATGGTTTTTTTTTTAAGGGCCTTCGGCTGAAGCTAGCGCCGCCATTTTTAAAAATTTTTATATGAAAATAATGTAATAAATTACCTCGTTTAATACCCAACAAAACCTGCTAACCTGATTTCAAAAATATTTTTATAAATTTTTTTTTTGAAAACGAAAAGAAAATAAAAATTTCAAAGGCACTGGCGGAGCGTTTATTTCGAAAATATTTTGCATAAATAAATATTTTTTTTTAACGCTAAAGTGCAAAAAAGTGCATGAAAAACTTTTTTTTTTTTAATGGCCTTCGGCTGAAGCTAGCGCCGTCATTTTGAAAAATGTTTATATGAAAATAATGTAATATATTACTTCGTTTAATATCCAACAAAACCTGCTAAAACGTTTTTGCAGAATACAACCTGGGATTTTACAGTTCGATTTTTGTACTACATAAAACTTTAAACAAGTTTTTCTTGAAACAAATTTTTTCGACGCGCGGTACCTTCTACAGCTTCGAGGAGTCAACCGATATGAATAATATACCACTCAGATGAAAGATAATTAAATTTCGAAGGCACTGACGGAGCGTTTGTTTCGAAAATATTTTTAAAAATATTTTTTTTTTAACGTTAAAGTGCAAAAATGTGCATGAAAAACGTTTTTTTTTTAATGGCCTTCGGCTGAAGCTAGCGCCGCCATTTTTAAAAATTTGTATATGAAAATAATGTAATAAATTACTTCGTTTAATACCCAACAAAACCTGCTAACCTGATTTCAAAAATATTTTTATAAATTTTTTTTTTGAAAACGTTTTTTTTTTTTAATGGCCCTCGGCTGAAGCTTGCGCCGCCATTTTGAAAAATTTGTATATGAAACTAATGTAAAAAATTACTTCATTCAATATCCAACAAAACCTGCTAAACAGTTTTTGCAGAATACAACCTGGGATTTTACAGTTTTATTTTTGTACTACATCAAACTTTCAACGCGTTTTTCTGGAAACAAAGTTTTTCGACTCGCGGTACCTTCTACATCTTCGAGGAGTCAACCGATTTCAATGTTATACTACTTAAATGAAAGATAATTAAATTTCAAAGGCACTGACAGAGCGTTTGTTTCGAAAATATTTTTATAAATATTTTTTTTTAACGTTAAAGTGCAAAAAGTGCATTAAAACCGTTTTTTTTTTTAAGGGCTTTCGGTTGAAGCTAGCACCGCTATTTTGAAAAATTTTTATATGAAAATATAGTAATAAATTACTTCGTTTAATATCCAACAAAACCTGCTAAAAAGTTTTGCAGAATACACCTGGGATACAGTTCGATTTTTGTACTACATAAAACTTTCAACGCGTTTTTCTCAAAACAAAGTTTTTCGACGCGCGGTACCTTCTACAGCTTCGAGGAGTCAACCGATTTTAATGTTATACCACTCAAATGAAATATAATTAAATTTCAAAGGCACTGACGGAGCGTTTGTTTCGAAAATATTTTTATAAATATTTTTTTTTAACGTTAAAGTGCAAAAAGTGCATTAAAACCGTTTTTTTTTTTTAAGGGCTTTCGGTTGAAGCTAGCACCGCTATTTTGAAAAATTTTTATATGAAAATATAGTAATAAATTACTTCGTTTAATATCCAACAAAACCTGCTAAAAAGTTTTGCAGAATACACCTGGGATACAGTTCGATTTTTGTACTACATAAAACTTTCAACGCGTTTTTCTCAAAACAAAGTTTTTCGACGCGCGGTACCTTCTACAGCTTCGAGGAGTCAACCGATTTTAATGTTATACTACTTAAATGAAAGATAATTAAATTTCAAAGGCACTGACAGAGCGTTTGTTTCGAAAATATTTTAATAAATATTTTTTTTAACGTTAAAGTGTAAAAAAGTGCATGAAAAAGGTTTTTTTTTTTAATGGCCTTCGGCTGAAGCTAGCGCCGCCATTTTGAAAAATTTGTATATGAAACTAATGTAAAAAATTACTTCATTCAATATCCAACAAAACCTGCTAAACAGTTTTTGCAGAATACAACCTGTGATTTCACAGTTTTATTTTTGTACTACATCAAACTTTCAACGCGTTTTTCTCGAAACAATGTTTTTCGACGCGCGGTACCTTCTACAGCATCGAGGAGTCAACCGATTTCAATGTTTTACAACTCAAATGAAAGAAAATAAAAATTTCAAAGGCACTGGCGAGCGTTTATTTCGAAAATATTTTGTATAAATATTTTTTTTTTAACGCTAAAGTGCAAAAAAGTGCATGACAAACTTTTTTTTTTTAAGGGCCTTCGGCTGAAGCTAGCGCCGCTATTTTGAAAAATTTTTATATGAAAATATAGTAATAAATTACTTCGTTTAATATCCAACAAAACCTGCTAAAAAGTTTTGCAGAATACACCTGGGATACAGTTCGATTTTTGTACTACATAAAACGTTCAACGCGTTTTTCTCAAAACAAAGTTTTTCGACGCGCGGTACCTTCTACAGCTTCGAGGAGTCAACCGATTTTAATGTTATACCACTCAAATGAAATATAATTAAATTTCAAAGGCACTGACGGAGCGTTTGTTTCGAAAATATTTTTATAAATATTTTTTTTTAACGTTAAAGTGCAAAAAGTGCATTAAAACCGTTTTTTTTTTTAAGGGCTTTCGGTTGAAGCTAGCACCGCTATTTTGAAAAATTTTTATATGAAAATATAGTAATAAATTACTTCGTTTAATATCCAACAAAACCTGCTAAAAAGTTTTGCAGAATACAACCTGGGATTTTACAGTTCGATTTTTGTACTACATAAAACTTTCAACGCGTTTTTCTCGAAACAAAGTTTTTTGACGCGCGGTACCTTCTACAACTTCGAGGAGTCAACCGATTTCAATGTTATACTACTTAAATGAAAGATAATTAAATTTCAAAGGCACTGACAGAGCGTTTGTTTCGAAAATATTTTAATAAATATTTTTTTTAACGTTAAAGTGTAAAAAAGTGCATGAAAAAGGTTTTTTTTTTTAATGGCCTTCGGCTGAAGCTAGCGCCGCCATTTTGAAAAATTTGTATATGAAACTAATGTAAAAAATTACTTCATTCAATATCCAACAAAACCTGCTAAACAGTTTTTGCAGAATACAACCTGTGATTTCACAGTTTTATTTTTGTACTACATCAAACTTTCAACGCGTTTTTCTCGAAACAATGTTTTTCGACGCGCGGTACCTTCTACAGCATCGAGGAGTCAACCGATTTCAATGTTTTACAACTCAAATGAAAGAAAATAAAAATTTCAAAGGCACTGGCGAGCGTTTATTTCGAAAATATTTTGTATAAATATTTTTTTTTTAACGCTAAAGTGCAAAAAAGTGCATGACAAACTTTTGTTTTTTAATGGCCTTCGGCTGAAGCTAGCGCCGCTATTTTGAAAAATTTTTATATGAAAATAATGTAATAAATTACTTCGTTTAATACCCAACAAAACCTGCTAACCTGATTTCGAAAATATTTTTATAAATTTTTTTTTTGAAAACGTTTTTTTTTTAATGGCACTCGGCTGAAGCTGGCGCCGCCATTTTGAAAAATTTGTATATGAAACTAATGTAAAAAATTACTTCATTCAATATCCAACAAAACCTGCTAAACAGTTTTTGCAGAATACAACCTGGGATTTCACAGTTTTATTTTTGTACTACATCAAACTTTCAACGCGTTTTTCTCGAAACAACGTTTTTTGACGCGCGGTACCTTCTACAGCATCGAGGATTCAACCGATTTCAATGTTTTACAACTCAAATGAAAGAAAATAAAAATTTCAAAGGCACTGGCGGAGCGTTTATTTCGAAAATATTTTGTATAAATATTTTTTTTTAACGCTAAAGTGCAAAAAAGTGCATGACAAACTTTTTTTTTTTTTATGGCCTTCGGCTGAAGCTAGCGCCGTCATTTTGTAAAATGTTTATATGAAAATAATGTAATATATTACTTCGTTTAATATCCAACAAAACCTGCTAAAACGTTTTTGCAGAATACAACCTGGGATTTTACAGTTCGATTTTTGTGCTACATAAAACTTTCAACGCGTTTTTCTTGAAACAAATTTTTTCGACGTGCGGTACCTTCTACAGCTTCGAGGAGTCAACCGATTTCAATGTTTTCCCACTCAAATGAAAGATAATTAAATTTCAAAGGCACTGACGGAGAGTTTGTTTCGAAAATATTTTTATAAATATTTTTTTTTTAATGTTAAAATGCAATAAAGTGCATGAAAAAGGTTTTTTTTTCGGCTAAAGCTAGCGCCGCCATTTTGAAAAATTGTTATATGAAAATAATGTAATAAATTACTTCGTTAAATATCCAACAAAACCTGCTAAAAAGTTTTGCAGAATACAACCTGGGATTTTACAGTTCGATTATTGTACTACATAAAACTTTCAACGCGTTTTTCTCGAAACATAGTTTTTTGACGCGCGTTACCTTCTACAACTTCGAGGAGTCAACCGATTTCAATGTTATACTACTTAAATGAAAGATAATTAAATTTCAAAGGCACTGACAGAGCGTTTGTTTCGAAAATATTTTAATAAATATTTTTTTTAACGTTAAAGTGTAAAAAAGTGCATGAAAAAGGTTTTTTTTTAATAGCCTTCGGCTGAAGCTAGCGCCGCCATTTTGAAAAATTTGTATATGAAAATAATGTAATAAATTACTTCGTTCAATATCCAACAAAACCTGTTAAAAAGTTTTTGCCGAATACAACCTGGGATTTTACAGTTCGATTTTTGTACTACATAAAACTTTCAACGCGTTTTTCTCGAAACAAAGTTTTTCGACGCGCGGTACCTTCTACAGCTTCGAGGAGTCAACCGATTTTAATGTTATACCACTCAAATGAAAGATAATTAAATTTCAAAGGCACTGACAGAGCGTTTGTTTCGAAAATATTTTAATAAATATTTTTTTTAACGTTAAAGTGCAAAAAAGTGCATTAAAACGTTTTTTTTTTAAGGGCATTCGGCTGAAGCTAGCGCCGCTATTTTGAAAAATTTTTATATGAAAATATAGTAATAAATTACTTCGTTTAATATCCAACAAAACCTGCTAAAAAGTTTTGCAGAATACAACCTGGGATTTTACAGTTCGAGTTTTGTACTACATAAAACTTTCAACGCGTTTTTCTCGAAACAAAGTTTTTCGACGCGCGGTACCTTCTACAGCTTCGAGGAGTCAACCGATTTTAATGTTATACCACTCAAATGAAAGATAATTAAATTTCAAAGGCACTGACAGAGCGTTTGTTTCGAAACTATTTTAATAAATATTTTTTTTAACGTTAAAGTGCAAAAAAGTGCATTAAAACGTTTTTTTTTTAAGGGCATTCGGCTGAAGCTAGCGCCGCTATTTTGAAAAATTTTTATATGAAAATATAGTAATAAATTACTTCGTTTAATATCCAACAAAACCTGCTAAAAAGTTTTGCAGAATACAACCTGGGATTTTACAGTTCGATTTTTGTACTACATAAAACTTTCAACGCGTTTTTCTTGAAACAAATTTTTTCGACGTGCGGTACCTTCTACAGCTTCGAGGAGTCAACCGATTTATATGTTTTACCACTCAAATGAAAGATAATTAAATTTCAAAGGCACTGACGGAGAGTTTGTTTCGAAAATATTTTTATAAATATTTTTTTTTTTTTTAATGTTAAAATGCAATAAAGTGCATGAAAAAGGTTTTCTTTTCGGCTAAAGCTAGCGCCGCCATTTTGAAAAATTTGTATATGAAAATAATGTAATAAATTACTTCGTTCAATATCCAACAAAACCTGCTAAAAAGTTTTTGCCGAATACAACCTGGGATTTTACAGTTCGATTTTTGTACTACATAAAACTTTCAACGCGTTTTTCTCGAAACAAAAATTTTTGACGCGCGGTACCTTCTACAGCTTCGAGGAGTCAACCGATTTCAATGTTATACTACTTAAATGAAAGATAATTAAATTTCAAAGGCACTGACAGAGCGTTTGTTTCGAAAATATTTTAATAAATATTTTTTTTAACGTTAAAGTGTAAAAAAGTGCATGAAAAAGGTTTTTTTTTAATAGCCTTCGGCTGAAGCTAGCGCCGCCATTTTGAAAAATTTGTATATGAAAATAATGTAATAAATTACTTCGTTCAATATCCAACAAAACCTGCTAAAAAGTTTTTGCCGAATACAACCTGGGATTTTACAGTTCGATTTTTGTACTACATAAAACTTTCAACGCGTTTTTCTCGAAACAAAGTTTTTCGACGCGCGGTACCTTCTACAGCTTCGAGGAGTCAACCGATTTTAATGTTATACCACTCAAATGAAAGATAATTTAATTTCAAAGGCACTGACAGAGCGTTTGTTTCGAAAATATTTTAATAAATATTTTTTTTAACGTTAAAGTGCAAAAAAGTGCATTAAAACGTTTTTTTTTTAAGGGCATTCGGCTGAAGCTAGCGCCGCTATTTTGAAAAATTTTTATATGAAAATATAGTAATAAATTACTTCGTTTAATATCCAACAAAACCTGCTAAAAAGTTTTGCAGAATACAACCTGGGATTTTACAGTTCGAGTTTTGTACTACATAAAACTTTCAACGCGTTTTTCTCGAAACAAAGTTTTTCGACGCGCGGTACCTTCTACAGCTTCGAGGAGTCAACCGATTTTAATGTTATACCACTCAAATGAAAGATAATTAAATTTCAAAGGCACTGACAGAGCGTTTGTTTCGAAAATATTTTAATAAATATTTTTTTTAACGTTAAAGTGCAAAAAAGTGCATTAAAACGTTTTTTTTTTAAGGGCATTCGGCTGAAGCTAGCGCCGCTATTTTGAAAAATTTTTATATGAAAATATAGTAATAAATTACTTCGTTTAATATCCAACAAAACCTGCTAAAAAGTTTTGCAGAATACAACCTGGGATTTTACAGTTCGATTTTTGTACTACATAAAACTTTCAACGCGTTTTTCTTGAAACAAATTTTTTCGACGTGCGGTACCTTCTACAGCTTCGAGGAGTCAACCGATTTCAATGTTTTACCACTCAAATGAAAGATAATTAAATTTCAAAGGCACTGACGGAGAGTTTGTTTCGAAAATATTTTTATAAATATTTTTTTTTTTAATGTTAAAATGCAATAAAGTGCATGAAAAAGGTTTTCTTTTCGGCTAAAGCTAGCGCCGCCATTTTGAAAAATTTGTATATGAAAATAATGTAATAAATTACTTCGTTCAATATCCAACAAAACCTGCTAAAAAGTTTTTGCCGAATACAACCTGGGATTTTACAGTTCGATTTTTGTACTACATAAAACTTTCAACGCGTTTTTCTCGAAACAAAGTTTTTCGACGCGCGGTACCTTCTACAGCTTCGAGGAGTCAACCGATTTCAATGTTATACTACTTAAATGAAAGATAATTAAATTTCAAAGGCACTAACAGAGCGTTTGTTACGAAAATATTTTAATAAATATTTTTTTTAACGTTAAAGTGTAAAAAAGTGAATGAAAAAGGTTTTTTTTTTAATAGCCTTCGGCTGAAGCTAGCGCCGCCATTTTGAAAAATTTGTATATGAAAATAATGTAATAAATTACTTCGTTTAATATCCAACAAAACCTGCTAAAAAGTTTTGCAGAATACACCTGGGATTTTACAGTTCGATTTTTGTACTACATAAAACTTTCAACGCGTTTTTCTCGAAACAAAGTTTTTCGACGCGCGGTACCTTCTACAGCTTCGAGGAGTCAACCGATTTCAATGTTATACCACTCAAATGAAAGATAATTTAATTTCGAAGGCATTGACGGAGCGTTTGTTTCGAAAATATTTTTATAAATATTTTTTTTTTAACGTTAAAGTGCAAAAAAGTGCATTAAAAACGTTTTTTTTTTTTAAGGGCTTTTGGTTGAAGCTAGCGCCCCTATTTTGAAAAATTTTTATATGAAAATATAGTAATAAATTACTTCGTTTAATATCCAACAAAACCTGCTAAAAAGTTTTGCAGAATACAACCTGGGATTTTACAGTTCGAGTTTTGTACTACATAAAACTTTCAACGCGTTTTTCTCGAAACAAAGTTTTTCGAGGTGCGGTACCTTCTACAGCTTCGAGGAGTCAACCGATTTTAATGTTATACCACTCAAATGAAATATAATTAAATTTGAAAGGCACTGACGGAGCGTTTGTTTCGAAAATATTTTTATAAATATTTTTTTTAACGTAAAAGTGCAAAAAAGTGCATGAAAAAGGTTTTTTTTTAATGGCCTTCGGCTGAAGCAAGCGCCGCCATTTTGAAAAATTTGTATATGAAAATAATGTAATAAATTACTTCGTTCAATATCCAACAAAACCTGCTAAAAAGTATTTGCCGAATACAACCTGGGTTTTTACAGTTCGATTTTTGTACTACATAAAACTTTCAACGCGTTTTCCTCGAAACAAAGTTTTTCGACGCGCGGTACCTTCTACAGCTTCGAGGAGTCAACCGATTTAAATGTTATACCACTCAAATGAAAGATAATTAAATTTCAAAGGCACTGACGGAGCGTTTGTTTCGAAAATATTTGTATAAATATTTTTTTTAACGTTATTTTGAAAAATTTTTATATGAACATATAGTAATAAATTATTTCGTTTAATATTCAACAAAACCTGCTAAAAAGTTTTGCAGAATACACCTGGGATTTTACAGTTCGATTTTTGTACTACATAAAACTTTAAACGCGTTTTTCTCGAAACAAAGTTTTTCGACGCGCGGTACCTTCTACAGCTTCGAGGAGTCAACCGATTTCAATGTTATACCACTCAAATGAAAGATAATTAAATTTCGAAGGCATTGACGGAGCGTTTGTTTCGAAAATATTTTTAAAAATATTTTTTTTTAACGTTAAAGTGCAAAAAAGTGCATTAAAAACTTTTTTTTGTTTAAGGGCTTTCGGTTGAAGCTAGCGCCGCTATTTTGAAAAATTTTTATATGAAAATATAGTAATAAATTACTTCGTTTAATATCCAACAAAACCTGCTAAAAAGTTTTGCAGAATACAACCTGGGATTTTACAGTTCGATTTTTGTACTACATAAAACTTTCAACGCGTTTTTCTCAAAACAAAGTTTTTCGACGCGCGGTACCTTCTACAGATTCGAGGAGTCAACCGATTTTAATGTTATACCACTCAAATGAAATATAATTAAATTTCAAAGGCACTGACGGAGCGTTTGTTTTGAAAATATTTTTATAAATATTTTTTTTTAACTTTAAAGTGCAAAAAGTGCATTAAAAACGTTTTTTTTTTTTTTAAGGGCTTTCGGTTGAAGCTAGCGCCGCTATTTTGAAAAAATTTTATATGAAAATATAGTAATAAATTACTTCGTTTAATATCCAACAAAACCTGCTAAAAAGTTTTGCAGAATACAACCTGGGATTTTACAGTTCGATTTTTGTACTACATAAAACTTTCAACGCGTTTTTCTCGAAACAAAGTTTTTGGACGCGCCGTACCTTCTACAACTTCAAGGAGTCAACCGATTTCAATGTTATACTACTCAAATGAAAGATAATTAAATTTCAAAGGCACTGACAGAGCGTTTGTTTCGAAAATAATTTAATAAATATTTTTTTTAACGTTAAAGTGTAAAAAAGTGCATGAAAAAGGTTTTTTTCTTATAATGGCCTTCGGCTGAAGCTAGCGCCGCCATTTTGAAAAATTTGTATATGAAAATAATGTAATAAATTACTTCGTTCAATATCCAACAAAACCTGCTAAAAAGTTTTTGCCGAATACAACCTGGGATTTTACAGTTCGATTTTTGTACTACATAAAACTTTCAACGCGTTTTTCTCAAAACAAAGTTTTTCGACGCGCGGTACCTTCTACAGCATCGAGGAGTCAACCGATTTCAATGTTTTACAACTCAAATGAAAGAAAATAAAAATTTCAAAGGCACTGACGGAGCGTTTGTTTCGAAAATATTTGTATAAATATTTTTTTTAACGTTATTTTGAAAAATTTTTATATGAACATATAGTAATAAATTATTTCGTTTAATATTCAACAAAACCTGCTAAAAAGTTTTGCAGAATACACCTGGGATTTTACAGTTCGATTTTTGTACTACATAAAACTTTAAACGCGTTTTTCTCGAAACAAAGTTTTTCCACGCGCGGTACCTTCTACAGCTTCGAGGAGTCAACCGATTTCAATGTTATACCACTCAAATGAAAGATAATTAAATTTCGAAGGCATTGACGGAGCGTTTGTTTCGAAAATATTTTTAAAAATATTTTTTTTTAACGTTAAAGTGCAAAAAAGTGCATTAAAAACGTTTTTTTGTTTAAGGGCTTTCGGTTGAAGCTAGCGCCGCTATTTTGAAAATTTTTTATATGAAAATATAGTAATAAATTACTTCGTTTAATATCCAACAAAACCTGCTAAAAAGTTTTGCAGAATACACCTGGGATTTTACAGTTCGATTTTTGTACTACATAAAACTTTAAACGCGTTTTTCTCGAAACAAAGTTTTTCGACGCGCGGTACCTTCTACAGCTTCGAGGAGTCAACCGATTTCAATGTTATACCACTCAAATGAAAGATAATTAAATTTCGAAGGCATTGACGGAGCGTTTGTTTCGAAAATATTTTTAAAAATATTTTTTTTTAACGTTAAAGTGCAAAAAAGTGCATTAAAAACGTTTTTTTTTTTTAAGGGCTTTCGGTTGAAGCTAGCGCCGCTATTTTGAAAAATTTGTATATGAAAATATAGTAATAAATTACTTCATTCAATATCCAACAAAACCTGCTAAACAGTTTTTGCAGAATACAACCTGGGATTTTACAGTTTTATTTTTGTACTACATCAAACTTTCAACGCGTTTTTCTCGAAACAAAGTTTTTCGACGCGCGGTACCTTCTACAGCATCGAGGAGTCAACCGATTTCAATGTTTTACAACTCAAATGAAAGAAAATAAAAATTTCAAAGGCACTGGCGGAGCGTTTATTTCGAAAATATTTTGTATAAATATTTTTTTTGTAACGCTAAAGTGCAAAAAAGTGCATGACAAACTTTTTTTTTTTTAATGGCCTTCGGCTGAAGTTAGCGCCGTCATTTTGAAAAATGTTTATATGAAAATAATGTAATATATTACTTCGTTTAATATCCAACAAAACCTGCTAAAACGTTTTGCAGAATACAACCTGGGATTTTACAGTTCGATTTTTGTACTACATAAAACTTTCAACGCGTTTTTCTTGAAACAAATTTTTTCGACGTGCGGTACCTTCTACAGCTTCGAGGAGTCAACCGATTTCAATGTTTTACCACTCAAATGAAAGATAATTAAATTTCAAAGGCACTGACGGAGAGTTTGTTTCGAAAATATTTTTATAAATATTTTTTTTTTAATGTTAAAATGCAATAAAGTGCATGAAAAAGGTTTTTTTTTCGGCTAAAGCTAGCGCCGCCATTTTGAAAAATTTTTATATGAAAATAATGTAATAAATTACTTCGTTTAATATCCAACAAAACCTGCTAAAAAGTTTTGCAGAATACAACCTGGGATTTTACAGTTCGATTTTTGTACTACATAAAACTTTCAACGCGTTTTTCTCGAAACAAAGTTTTTTGACGCGCGGTACCTTCTACAACTTCGAGGAGTCAACCGATTTCAATGTTATACTACTTAAATGAAAGATAATTAAATTTCAAAGGCACTGACAGAGCGTTTGTTTCGAAAATATTATAATAAATATTTTTTTTAACGTTAAAGTGTAAAAAAGTGCATGAAAAAGGTTTTTTTTTTTTAATGGCCTTCGGCTGAAGCCATCGCCGCCATTTTGAAAAATTTGTATATGAAAATAATGTAATAAATTACTTCGTTCAATATTCAACAAAACCTGCTAAAAAGTTTTTGCCGAATACAACCTGGGATTTTACAGTTCGATTTTTGTACTACATAAAACTTTCAACGCGTTTTTCTCGAAACAAAGTTTTTCGACGCGCGGTACCTTCTACAGCTTCGAGGAGTCAACCGATTTTAATGTTATACCACTCAAATGAAAGATAATTAAATTTCAAAGGCACTGACGGAGCGTTTGTTTTGACAATATTTTTATACATATTTTGTTTAACGTTAAAGTGCAAAAAAGTGCATTAAAACGTTTTTTTTTTAAGGGCATTCGGCTGAAGCTAGCGCCGCTATTTTGAAAAATTTGTATATGAAAATATAGTAATAAATTACTTCGTTTAATATCCAACAAAACCTGCTAAAAAGTTTTGCAGAATACACCTGGGATTTTACAGTTCGATTTTTGTACTACATAAAACTTTCAACGCGTTTTTCTCGAAACAAAGTTTTTTGACGCGCGGTACCTTTTACAGCTTCGAGGAGTCAACCGATTTAAATGTTATACCACTCAAATGAAAGATAATTAAATTTCAAAGGCACTGACGGAGCGTTTGTTTCGAAAATATTTTTATAAATATTTTTTTTAACGTAAAAGTGCAAAAAAGTGCATGAAAAAGGTTTTTTTTTTAATGGCCTTCGGCAGAAGCAAGCGCCGCCATTTTGAAAAATTTGTATATGAAAATAATGTAATAAATTACTTCGTTCAATATCCAACAAAACCTGCTAAAAAGTTTTTGCCGAATACAACCTGGGATTTTACAGTTCGATTTTTGTACTACATAAAACTTTCAACGCGTTTTTCTCGAAACAAAGTTTTTCGACGCGCGTTACCTTCTACAGCTTCGAGGAGTCAACCGATTTAAATGTTATACCACTCAAATGAAAGATAATTAAATTTCAAAGGCACTGACGGAGCGTTTGTTTCGAAAATATTTTTATAAATATTTCTTTTAACGTTATTTTGAAAAATTTGTATATGAAAATATAGTAATAAATTATTTCGTTTAATATTCAACAAAACCTGCTAAAAAGTTTTTGCCGAATACAACCTGGGATTTTACAGTTCGATTTTTGTACTACATAAAACTTTCAACGCGTTTTTCTCAAAACAAAGTTTTTCGACGCGCGGTACCTTCTACAGCTTCGAGGAGTCAACCGATTTAAATGTTATACCACTCAAATGAAAGATAATTAAATTTCAAAGGCACTGACGGAGCGTTTGTTTCGAAAATATTTTTATAAATATTTTTTTAACGTTATTTTGAAAAATTTTTATATGAAAATATAGTAATAAATTATTTCGTTTAATATTCAACAAAACCTGCTAAAAAGTTTTGCAGAATACACCTGGGATTTTACAGTTCGATTTTTGTACTACATACAACTTTCAACGCGTTTTTCTCGAAACAAAGTTTTTCGACGCGCGGTACCTTCTACAGCTTCGAGGAGTCAACCGATTTCAATCTTATACCACTCAAATGAAAGATAATTAAATTTCAAAGGCACTGACGGAGCGTTTGTTTCGAAAATATTTTTATAAATATTTTTTTTAACGTAAAAGTGCAAAAAAGTGCATGAAAAAGGTTTTTTTTTAAAGGCCTTCGGCTGAAGCAAGTCCGCCATTTTGAAAAATTTGTATATGAAAATAATGTAATAAATTACTTCGTTCAATATCCAACAAAACCTGTTAAAAAGTATTTGCCGAATACAACCTGGGATTTTACAGTTCGATTTTTGTACTACATAAAACTTTCAACGCGTTTTCCTCGAAACAAAGTTTTTCGACGCGCGGTACCTTCTACAGCTTCGAGGAGTCAACCGATTTAAATGTTATACTACTTAAATGAAAGATAATTAAATTTCAAAGGCACTGACGGAGCGTTTGTTTCGAAAATATTTTTATAAATATTTTTTTAACGTTATTTTGAAAAATTTTTATATGAAAATATAGTAATAAATTATTTCGTTTAATATTCAACAAAACCTGCTAAAAAGTTTTGCAGAATACACCTGGGATTTTACAGTTCGATTTTTGTACTACATACAACTTTCAACGCGTTTTTCTCGAAACAAAGTTTTTCGACGCGCGGTACCTTCTACAGCTTCGAGGAGTCAACCGATTTCAATGTTATACCACTCAAATGAAAGATAATTAAATTTCGAAGGCATTGACGGAGCGTTTGTTTCGAAAATATTTTTAAAAATATTTTTTTTTAACGTTAAAGTGCAAAAAAGTGCATTAAAAACTTTTTTTTTTTTAAGGGCTTTCGGTTGAAGCTAGCGCCGCTATTTTGAAAAATTTTTATATGAAAATATAGTAATAAATTACTTCGTTTAATATCCAACAAAACCTGCTAAAAAGTTTTGCAGAATACAACCTGGGATTTTACAGTTCGATTTTTGTACTACATAAAACTTTCAACGCGTTTTTCTCAAAACAAAGTTTTTCGACGCGCGGTACCTTCTACAGCTTCGAGGAGTCAACCGATTTTAATGTTATACCACTCAAATGAAAGATAATTAAATTTCAAAGGCACTGACGGAGCGTTTGTTTCGAAAATATTTTTATAAATATTTTTTTAACGTTATTTTGAAAAATTTTTATATGAAAATATAGTAATAAATTATTTCGTTTAATATTCAACAAAACCTGCTAAAAAGTTTTGCAGAATACACCTGGGATTTTACAGTTCGATTTTTGTACTACATACAACTTTCAACGCGTTTTTCTCGAAACAAAGTTTTTCGACGCGCGGTACCTTCTACAGCTTCGAGGAGTCAACCGATTTCAATCTTATACCACTCAAATGAAAGATAATTAAATTTCAAAGGCACTGACGGAGCGTTTGTTTCGAAAATATTTTTATAAATATTTTTTTTAACGTAAAAGTGCAAAAAAGTGCATGAAAAAGGTTTTTTTTTAAAGGCCTTCGGCTGAAGCAAGTCCGCCATTTTGAAAAATTTGTATATGAAAATAATGTAATAAATTACTTCGTTCAATATCCAACAAAACCTGTTAAAAAGTATTTGCCGAATACAACCTGGGATTTTACAGTTCGATTTTTGTACTACATAAAACTTTCAACGCGTTTTCCTCGAAACAAAGTTTTTCGACGCGCGGTACCTTCTACAGCTTCGAGGAGTCAACCGATTTAAATGTTATACTACTTAAATGAAAGATAATTAAATTTCAAAGGCACTGACGGAGCGTTTGTTTCGAAAATATTTTTATAAATATTTTTTTAACGTTATTTTGAAAAATTTTTATATGAAAATATAGTAATAAATTATTTCGTTTAATATTCAACAAAACCTGCTAAAAAGTTTTGCAGAATACACCTGGGATTTTACAGTTCGATTTTTGTACTACATACAACTTTCAACGCGTTTTTCTCGAAACAAAGTTTTTCGACGCGCGGTACCTTCTACAGCTTCGAGGAGTCAACCGATTTCAATGTTATACCACTCAAATGAAAGATAATTAAATTTCGAAGGCATTGACGGAGCGTTTGTTTCGAAAATATTTTTAAAAATATTTTTTTTTAACGTTAAAGTGCAAAAAAGTGCATTAAAAACTTTTTTTTTTAAGGGCTTTCGGTTGAAGCTAGCGCCGCTATTTTGAAAAATTTTTATATGAAAATATAGTAATAAATTACTTCGTTTAATATCCAACAAAACCTGCTAAAAAGTTTTGCAGAATACAACCTGGGATTTTACAGTTCGATTTTTGTACTACATAAAACTTTCAACGCGTTTTTCTCAAAACAAAGTTTTTCGACGCGCGGTACCTTCTACAGCTTCGAGGAGTCAACCGATTTTAATGTTATACCACTCAAATGAAATATAATTAAATTTCAAAGGCACTGACGGAGCGTTTGTTTCGAAAATATTTTTATAAATATTTTTTTTTAACGTTAAAGTGCAAAAAGTGCATTAAAAACGTTTTTTTTTTTTTTAAGGGCTTTCGGTTGAAGCTAGCGCCGCTATTTTGAAAAATTTTTATATGAAAATATAGTAATAAATTACTTCGTTTAATATCCAACAAAACCTGCTAAAAAGTTTTGCAGAATACAACCTGGGATTTTACAGTTCGATTTTTGTACTACATAAAACTTTCAACGCGTTTTTCTCGAAACAAAGTTTTTTGACGCGCCGTACCTTCTACAACTTCGAGGAGTCAACCGATTTCAATGTTATACTACTCAAATGAAAGATAATTAAATTTCAAAGGCACTGACAGAGCGTTTGTTTCGAAAATAATTTAATAAATATTATTTTTAACGTTAAAGTGTAAAAAGTGCATGAAAAAGGTTTTTTTTTTTTAATGGCCTTCGGCTGAAGCTAACGCCGCCATTTTTAAAAATTTTTATATGAAAATAATGTAATAAATTACTTCGTTTAATACCCAACAAAACCTGCTAACCTGATTTCGAAAATATTTTTATAAATTTTTTTTTTGAAAACGTTTTTTTTTTTAATGGCACTCGGCTGAAGCTGGCGCCGACATTTTGAAAAATTTGTATATGAAACTAATGTAATATATTACTTCGTTCAATATCCAACAAAACCTGCTAAAAAGTATTTGCCGAATACAACCTGGGATTTTACAGTTTTATTTTTGTACTACATCAAACTTTCAACGCGTTTTTCTCGAAACAAAGTTTTTTTGACGCGCGGTACCTTCTACAACTTCGAGGAGTCAACCGATTTCAATGTTATACTACTTAAATGAAAGATAATTAAATTTCAAAGGCACTGACAGAGCGTTTGTTTCGAAAATATTATAATAAATATTTTTTTTAACGTTAAAGTGTAAAAAAGTGCATGAAAAAGGTTTTTTTTTTTAATGGCCTTCGGCTGAAGCTAGCGCCGCCATTTTGAAAAATTTGTATATGAAAATATTGTAATAAATTACTTCGTTCAATATCCAACAAAACCTGCTAAAAAGTTTTTGCCGAATACAACCTGGGATTTTACAGTTCGATTTTTGTACTACATAAAACTTTCAACGCGTTTTTCTCGAAACAAAGTTTTTCGACGCGCGGTACCTTCTACAGCTTCGAGGAGTCAACCGATTTTAATGTTATACCACTCAAATAAAAGATAATTAAATTTCAAAGGCACTGACGGAGCGTTTGTTTCGAAAATATTTTTATAAATATTTTGTTTAACGTTAAAGTGCAAAAAAGTGCATTAAAACGTTTTTTTTTTTAAGGGCATTCGGCTGAAGCTAGCGCCGCTATTTTGAAAAATTTTTATATGAAAATATAGTAATAAATTACTTCGTTTAATATCCAACAAAACCTGCTAAAAAGTTTTGCAGATTACAACCTGGGATTTTACAGTTCGAGTTTTGTACTACATAAAACTTTCAACGCGTTTTTCTCGAAACAAAGTTTTTCGACGCGCGGTACCTTCTACAGCTTCGAGGAGTCAACCGATTTTAATGTTATACCACTCAAATGAAATATAATTAAATTTGAAAGGCACTGACGGAGCGTTTGTTTCGAAAATATTTTTATAAATATTTTTTTTTAACGTAAAAGTGCAAAAAAGTGCATGAAAAAGGTTTTTTTTTTAATGGCCTTCGGCTGAAGCAAGCGCCGCCATTTTGAAAAATTTGTATATGAAAATAATGTAATAAATTACTTCGTTCAATATCCAACAAAACCTGCTAAAAAGTTTTTGCCGAATACAACCTGGGATTTTACAGTTCGATTTTTGTACTACATAAAACTTTCAACGCGTTTTTCTCGAAACAAAGTTTTTCGACGCGCGGTACCTTCTACAGCTTCGAGGAGTCAACCGATTTAAATGTTATACCACTCAAATGAAAGATAATTAAATTTCAAAGGCACCGACGGAGCGTTTGTTTCGAAAATATTTTTATAAATATTTTTTTTAACGTTATTTTGAAAAATTTTTATATGAAAATATAGTAATTAATTATTTCGTTTAATATTCAACAAAACCTGCTAAAAAGTTTTTGCCGAATACAACCTGGGATTTTACAGTTCGATTTTTGTACTACATAAAACTTTCAACGCGTTTTTCTCGAAACAAAGTTTTTCGACGCGCGGTACCTTCTACAGCTTCGAGGAGTCAACCGATTTAAATGTTATACCACTCAAATGAAAGATAATTAAATTTCAAAGGCACTGACGGAGCGTTTGTTTCGAAAATATTTTTATAAATATTTTTTTTAACGTAGAAGTGCAAAAAAGTGCATGAAAAAGGTTTTTTTTTTAATGGCCTTCGGCTGAAGCAAGCGCCGCCATTTTGAAAAATTTGTATATGAAAATAATGTAATAAATTACTTCGTTCAATATCCAACAAAACCTGCTAAAAAGTATTTGCCGAATACAACCTGGGATTTTACAGTTCGATTTTTGTACTACATAAAACGTTCAACGCGTTTTCCTCGAAACAAAGTTTTTCGACGCGCGGTACCTTCTACAGCTTCGAGGAGTCAACCGATTTAAATGTTATACCACTCAAATGAAAGATAATTAAATTTCAAAGGCACTGACGGAGCGTTTGTTTCGAAAATATTTTTATAAATATTTTTTTTAACGTTATTTTGAAAAATTTTTATATGAACATATAGTAATAAATTATTTCGTTTAATATTCAACAAAACCTGCTAAAAAGTTTTGCAGAATACACCTGGGATTTTACAGTTCGATTTTTGTACTACATAAAACTTTTAACGCGTTTTCCTCGAAACAAAGTTTTTCGACGCGCGG
The DNA here is from genome assembly GCA_963969585.1 of Drosophila helvetica. Classification (NCBI taxonomy): domain Eukaryota; kingdom Metazoa; phylum Arthropoda; class Insecta; order Diptera; family Drosophilidae; genus Drosophila; species Drosophila helvetica. The sequence continues at coordinate 34,559 of OZ018404.1, forward strand.
TACCTTCTACAGCTTCGAGGAGTCAACCGATTTAAATGTTATACCACTCAAATGAAAGATAATTAAATTTCAAAGGCACTGACGGAGCGTTTGTTTCGAAAATATTTTTATAAATATTTTTTTTAACGTTATTTTGAAAAATTTTTATATGAACATATAGTAATAAATTATTTCGTTTAATATTCAACAAAACCTGCTAAAAAGTTTTGCAGAATACACCTGGGATTTTACAGTTCGATTTTTGTACTACATAAAACTTTTAACGCGTTTTCCTCGAAACAAAGTTTTTCGACGCGCGGTACCTTCTACAGCTTCGAGGAGTCAACCGATTTAAATGTTATACCACTCAAATGAAAGATAATTAAATTTCAAAGGCATTGACGGAGCGTTTGTTTCGAAAATATTTTTAAAAATATTTTTTTTTAACGTTAAAGTGCAAAAAAGTGCATTAAAAACGTTTTTTTTTTTAAGGGCTTTCGGTTGAAGCTAGCGCCGCTATTTTGAAAAATTTTTATATGAAAATATAGTAATAAATTACTTCGTTTAATATCCAACAAAACCTGCTAAAAAGTTTTGCAGAATACAACCTGGGATTTTACAGTTCGATTTTTGTACTACATAAAACTTTCAACGCGTTTTTCTCGAAACAAAGTTTTTCGACGCGCGGTACCTTCTACAGCTTCGAGGAGTCAACCGATTTAAATGTTATACCACTCAAATGAAAGATAATTAAATTTCAAAGGCACTGACGGAGCGTTTGTTTCGAAAATATTTTTATAAATATTTTTTTTAACGTTATTTTGAAAAATTTTTATATGAAAATATAGTAATAAATTATGTTGTTTAATATTCAACAAAACCTGCTAAAAAGTTTTGCAGAATACACCTGGGATTTTACAGTTCGATTTTTGTACTACATAAAACTTTAAACGCGTTTTCCTCGAAACAAAGTTTTTCGACGCGCGGTACCTTCTACAGCTTCGAGGAGTCAACCGATTTAAATGTTATACCACTCAAATGAAAGATAATTAAATTTCAAAGGCATTGACGGAGCGTTTGTTTCGAAAATATTTTTAAAAATATTTTTTTTTAACGTTAAAGTGCAAAAAAGTGCATTAAAAACGTTTTTTTTTTTTAAGGTCTTTCGGTTGAAGCTAGCGCCGCTATTTTGAAAAATTTTTATATGAAAATATAGTAATAAATTACTTCGTTTAATATCCAACAAAACCTGCTAAAAAGTTTTGCAGAATACAACCTGGGATTTTACAGTTCGATTTTTGTACTACATAAAACTTTCAACGCGTTTTTCTCAAAACAAAGTTTTTCGACGCGCGGTACCTTCTACAGCTTCGAGGAGTCAACCGATTTTAATGTTATACCACTCAAATGAAATATAATTAAATTTCAAAGGCACTGACGGAGCGTTTGTTTCGAAAATATTTTTATAAATATTTTTTTTTAACGTTAAAGTGCAAAAAGTGCATTAAAAACGTTTTTTTTTTTTTAAGGGCTTTCGGTTGAAGCTAGCGCCGCTATTTTGAAAAATTTTTATATGAAAATATAGTAATAAATTACTTCGTTTAATATCCAACAAAACCTGCTAAAAAGTTTTGCAGAATACACCTGGGATTTTACAGTTCGATTTTTGTACTGCATACAACTTTCAACGCGTTTTTCTCGAAACAAAGTTTTTTGACGCGCGGTACCTTCTACAGCTTCGAGGAGTCAATCGATTTCAATGTTACACCACTCAAATGAAAGATAATTAAATTTCGAAGGCATTGACGGAGCGTTTGTTTCGAAAATATTTTTATAAATATTTTTTTTAACGTTAAAGTGCAAAAAAGTGCATTAAAAACGTTTTTTTTTTTTAAGGGCTTTCGGTTGAAGCTAGCGCCGCTACTTTGAAAAATTTTTATATGAAAATATAGTAATAAATTACTTCGTTTAATATCCAACAAAACCTGCTAAAAAGTTTTGCAGATTACAACCTGGGATTTTACAGTTCGAGTTTTGTACTACATAAAACTTTCAACGCGTTTTTCTCGAAACAAAGTTTTTCGACGCGCGGTACCTTCTACAGCTTCGAGGAGTCAACCGATTTTAATGTTATACCACTCAAATGAAATATAATTAAATTTGAAAGGCACTGACGGAGCGTTTGTTTCGAAAATATTTTTATAAATATTTTTTTTTAACGTAAAAGTGCAAAAAAGTGCATGAAAAAGGTTTTTTTTTTAATGGCCTTCGGCTGAAGCAAGCGCCGCCATTTTGAAAAATTTGTATATGAAAATAATGTAATAAATTACTTCGTTCAATATCCAACAAAACCTGCTAAAAAGTTTTTGCCGAATACAACCTGGGATTTTACAGTTCGATTTTTGTACTACATAAAACTTTCAACGCGTTTTTCTCGAAACAAAGTTTTTCGACGCGCGGTACCTTCTACAGCTTCGAGGAGTCAACCGATTTAAATGTTATACCACTCAAATGAAAGATAATTAAATTTCAAAGGCACCGACGGAGCGTTTGTTTCGAAAATATTTTTATAAATATTTTTTTTAACGTTATTTTGAAAAATTTTTATATGAAAATATAGTAATTAATTATTTCGTTTAATATTCAACAAAACCTGCTAAAAAGTTTTTGCCGAATACAACCTGGGATTTTACAGTTCGATTTTTGTACTACATAAAACTTTCAACGCGTTTTTCTCGAAACAAAGTTTTTCGACGCGCGGTACCTTCTACAGCTTCGAGGAGTCAACCGATTTAAATGTTATACCACTCAAATGAAAGATAATTAAATTTCAAAGGCACTGACGGAGCGTTTGTTTCGAAAATATTTTTATAAATATTTTTTTTAACGTAGAAGTGCAAAAAAGTGCATGAAAAAGGTTTTTTTTTTAATGGCCTTCGGCTGAAGCAAGCGCCGCCATTTTGAAAAATTTGTATATGAAAATAATGTAATAAATTACTTCGTTCAATATCCAACAAAACCTGTTAAAAAGTATTTGCCGAATACAACCTGGGATTTTACAGTTCGATTTTTGTACTACATAAAACGTTCAACGCGTTTTCCTCGAAACAAAGTTTTTCGACGCGCGGTACCTTCTACAGCTTCGAGGAGTCAACCGATTTAAATGTTATACCACTCAAATGAAAGATAATTAAATTTCAAAGGCACTGACGGAGCGTTTGTTTCGAAAATATTTTTATAAATATTTTTTTTAACGTTATTTTGAAAAATTTTTATATGAACATATAGTAATAAATTATTTCGTTTAATATTCAACAAAACCTGCTAAAAAGTTTTGCAGAATACACCTGGGATTTTACAGTTCGATTTTTGTACTACATAAAACTTTTAACGCGTTTTCCTCGAAACAAAGTTTTTCGACGCGCGGTACCTTCTACAGCTTCGAGGAGTCAACCGATTTAAATGTTATACCACTCAAATGAAAGATAATTAAATTTCAAAGGCACTGACGGAGCGTTTGTTTCGAAAATATTTTTATAAATATTTTTTTTAACGTTATTTTGAAAAATTTTTATATGAAAATATAGTAATAAATTATTTCGTTTAATATTCAACAAAACCTGCTAAAAAGTTTTGCAGAATACACCTGGGATTTTACAGTTCGATTTTTGTACTACATAAAACTTTAAACGCGTTTTCCTCGAAACAAAGTTTTTCGACGCGCGGTACCTTCTACAGCTTCGAGGAGTCAACCGATTTAAATGTTATACCACTCAAATGAAAGATAATTAAATTTCAAAGGCATTGACGGAGCGTTTGTTTCGAAAATATTTTTAAAAATATTTTTTTTTAACGTTAAAGTGCAAAAAAGTGCATTAAAAACGTTTTTTTTTTTAAGGGCTTTCGGTTGAAGCTAGCGCCGCTATTTTGAAAAATTTTTATATGAAAATATAGTAATAAATTACTTCGTTTAATATCCAACAAAACCTGCTAAAAAGTTTTGCAGAATACAACCTGGGATTTTACAGTTCGATTTTTGTACTACATAAAACTTTCAACGCGTTTTTCTCGAAACAAAGTTTTTCGACGCGCGGTACCTTCTACAGCTTCGAGGAGTCAACCGATTTAAATGTTATACCACTCAAATGAAAGATAATTAAATTTCAAAGGCACTGACGGAGCGTTTGTTTCGAAAATATTTTTATAAATATTTTTTTTAACGTTATTTTGAAAAATTTTTATATGAAAATATAGTAATAAATTATTTTGTTTAATATTCAACAAAACCTGCTAAAAAGTTTTGCAGAATACACCTGGGATTTTACAGTTCGATTTTTGTACTACATAAAACTTTAAACGCGTTTTCCTCGAAACAAAGTTTTTCGACGCGCGGTACCTTCTACAGCTTCGAGGAGTCAACCGATTTAAATGTTATACCACTCAAATGAAAGATAATTAAATTTCAAAGGCATTGACGGAGCGTTTGTTTCGAAAATATTTTTAAAAATATTTTTTTTTAACGTTAAAGTGCAAAAAAGTGCATTAAAAACGTTTTTTTTTTTTAAGGGCTTTTGGTTGAAGCTAGCGCCGCTATTTTGAAAAATTTTTATATGAAAATATAGTAATAAATTACTTCGTTTAATATCCAACAAAACCTGCTAAAAAGTTTTGCAGAATACAACCTGGGATTTTACAGTTCGATTTTTGTACTACATAAAACTTTCAACGCGTTTTTCTCAAAACAAAGTTTTTCGACGCGCGGTACCTTCTACAGCTTCGAGGAGTCAACCGATTTTAATGTTATACCACTCAAATGAAATATAATTAAATTTCAAAGGCACTGACGGAGCGTTTGTTTCGAAAATATTTTTATAAATATTTTTTTTTAACGTTAAAGTGCAAAAAGTGCATTAAAAACGTTTTTTTTTTTTTAAGGGCTTTCGGTTGAAGCTAGCGCCGCTATTTTGAAAAATTTTTATATGAAAATATAGTAATAAATTACTTCGTTTAATATCCAACAAAACCTGCTAAAAAGTTTTGCAGAATACACCTGGGATTTTACAGTTCGATTTTTGTACTGCATACAACTTTCAACGCGTTTTTCTCGAAACAAAGTTTTTTGACGCGCGGTACCTTCTACAGCTTCGAGGAGTCAATCGATTTCAATGTTACACCACTCAAATGAAAGATAATTAAATTTCGAAGGCATTGACGGAGCGTTTGTTTCGAAAATATTTTTATAAATATTTTTTTTAACGTTAAAGTGCAAAAAAGTGCATTAAAAACGTTTTTTTTTTTTAAGGGCTTTCGGTTGAAGCTAGCGCCGCTACTTTGAAAAATTTTTATATGAAAATATAGTAATAAATTACTTCGTTTAATATCCAACAAAACCTGCTAAAAAGTTTTGCAGATTACAACCTGGGATTTTACAGTTCGAGTTTTGTACTACATAAAACTTTCAACGCGTTTTTCTCGAAACAAAGTTTTTCGACGCGCGGTACCTTCTACAGCTTCGAGGAGTCAACCGATTTTAATGTTATACCACTCAAATGAAATATAATTAAATTTGAAAGGCACTGACGGAGCGTTTGTTTCGAAAATATTTTTATAAATATTTTTTTTTAACGTAAAAGTGCAAAAAAGTGCATGAAAAAGGTTTTTTTTTTAATGGCCTTCGGCTGAAGCAAGCGCCGCCATTTTGAAAAATTTGTATATGAAAATAATGTAATAAATTACTTCGTTCAATATCCAACAAAACCTGCTAAAAAGTTTTTGCCGAATACAACCTGGGATTTTACAGTTCGATTTTTGTACTACATAAAACTTTCAACGCGTTTTTCTCGAAACAAAGTTTTTCGACGCGCGGTACCTTCTACAGCTTCGAGGAGTCAACCGATTTAAATGTTATACCACTCAAATGAAAGATAATTAAATTTCAAAGGCACCGACGGAGCGTTTGTTTCGAAAATATTTTTATAAATATTTTTTTTAACGTTATTTTGAAAAATTTTTATATGAAAATATAGTAATTAATTATTTCGTTTAATATTCAACAAAACCTGCTAAAAAGTTTTTGCCGAATACAACCTGGGATTTTACAGTTCGATTTTTGTACTACATAAAACTTTCAACGCGTTTTTCTCGAAACAAAGTTTTTCGACGCGCGGTACCTTCTACAGCTTCGAGGAGTCAACCGATTTAAATGTTATACCACTCAAATGAAAGATAATTAAATTTCAAAGGCACTGACGGAGCGTTTGTTTCGAAAATATTTTTATAAATATTTTTTTTAACGTAGAAGTGCAAAAAAGTGCATGAAAAAGGTTTTTTTTTTAATGGCCTTCGGCTGAAGCAAGCGCCGCCATTTTGAAAAATTTGTATATGAAAATAATGTAATAAATTACTTCGTTCAATATCCAACAAAACCTGCTAAAAAGTATTTGCCGAATACAACCTGGGATTTTACAGTTCGATTTTTGTACTACATAAAACGTTCAACGCGTTTTCCTCGAAACAAAGTTTTTCGACGCGCGGTACCTTCTACAGCTTCGAGGAGTCAACCGATTTAAATGTTATACCACTCAAATGAAAGATAATTAAATTTCAAAGGCACTGACGGAGCGTTTGTTTCGAAAATATTTTTATAAATATTTTTTTTAACGTTATTTTGAAAAATTTTTATATGAACATATAGTAATAAATTATTTCGTTTAATATTCAACAAAACCTGCTAAAAAGTTTTGCAGAATACACCTGGGATTTTACAGTTCGATTTTTGTACTACATAAAACTTTTAACGCGTTTTCCTCGAAACAAAGTTTTTCGACGCGCGGTACCTTCTACAGCTTCGAGGAGTCAACCGATTTAAATGTTATACCACTCAAATGAAAGATAATTAAATTTCAAAGGCACTGACGGAGCGTTTGTTTCGAAAATATTTTTATAAATATTTTTTTTAACGTTATTTTGAAAAATTTTTATATGAAAATATAGTAATAAATTATTTCGTTTAATATTCAACAAAACCTGCTAAAAAGTTTTGCAGAATACACCTGGGATTTTACAGTTCGATTTTTGTACTACATAAAACTTTAAACGCGTTTTCCTCGAAACAAAGTTTTTCGACGCGCGGTACCTTCTACAGCTTCGAGGAGTCAACCGATTTAAATGTTATACCACTCAAATGAAAGATAATTAAATTTCAAAGGCATTGACGGAGCGTTTGTTTCGAAAATATTTTTAAAAATATTTTTTTTTAACGTTAAAGTGCAAAAAAGTGCATTAAAAACGTTTTTTTTTTTAAGGGCTTTCGGTTGAAGCTAGCGCCGCTATTTTGAAAAATTTTTATATGAAAATATAGTAATAAATTACTTCGTTTAATATCCAACAAAACCTGCTAAAAAGTTTTGCAGAATACAACCTGGGATTTTACAGTTCGATTTTTGTACTACATAAAACTTTCAACGCGTTTTTCTCGAAACAAAGTTTTTTGACGCGCCGTACCTTCTACAACTTCGAGGAGTCAACCGATTTCAATGTTATACTACTCAAATGAAAGATAATTAAATTTCAAAGGCACTGACAGAGCGTTTGTTTCGAAAATAATTTAATAAATATTTTTTTTAACGTTAAAGTGTAAAAAGTGCATGAAAAAGGTTTTTTTTTTTTAATGGCCTTCGGCTGAAGCTAGCGCCGCCATTTTTAAAAATTTTTATATGAAAATAATGTAATAAATTACTTCGTTTAATACCCAACAAAACCTGCTAACCTGATTTCGAAAATATTTTTATAAATTTTTTTTTTGAAAACGTTTTTTTTTTTAATGGCACTCGGCTGAAGCTGGCGCCGCCATTTTGAAAAATTTGTATATGAAACTAATGTAAAAAAAGTTACTTCATTCAATATCCAACAAAACCTGCTAAACAGTTTTTGCAGAATACAACCTGGGATTTTACAGTTTTATTTTTGTACTACATCAAACTTTCAACGCGTTTTTCTCGAAACAAAGTTTTTCGACGCGCGGTACCTTCTACAGCATCGAGGAGTCAACCGATTTCAATGTTTTACAACTCAAATGAAAGAAAATAAAAATTTCAAAGGCACTGGCGGAGCGTTTATTTCGAAAATAAATTGTATAAATATTTTTTTTTTAACGCTAAAGTGCAAAAAAGTGCATGACAAACTTTTTTTTTTTTCATGGCCTTCGGCTGAAGCTAGCGCCGTCATTTTGAAAAATGTTTATATGAAAATAATGTAATATATTACTTCGTTTAATATCCAACAAAACCTGCTAAAACGTTTTTGCAGAATACAACCTGGGATTTTACAGTTCGATTTTTGTACTACATAAAACTTTCAACGCGTTTTTCTTGAAACAAATTTTTTCGACGTGCGGTACCTTCTACAGCTTCGAGGAGTCAACCGATTTTAATGTTATACCACTCAAATGAAATATAATTAAATTTCAAAGGCACTGACGGAGCGTTTGTTTCGAAAATATTTTTATAAATATTTTTTTTTAACGTTACAGTGCAAAAAGTGCATTAAAAACGTTTTTTTTTTTTAAGGGCTTTCGGTTGAAGCTAGCGCCGCTATTTTGAAAAATTTTTATATGAAAATATAGTAATAAATTACTTCGTTTAATATCCAACAAAACCTGCTAAAAAGTTTTGCAGAATACAACCTGGGATTTTACAGTTCGATTTTTGTACTACATAAAACTTTCAACGCGTTTTTCTCAAAACAAAGTTTTTCGACGCGCGGTACCTTCTACAGCTTCGAGGAGTCAACCGATTTTAATGTTATACCACTCAAATAAAATATAATTAAATTTCAAAGGCACTGACGGAGCGTTTGTTTCGAAAATATTTTTATAAATATTTTTTTTTAACGTTAAAGTGCAAAAAGTGCATTAAAAACGTATTTTTTTTTTTTAAGGGCTTTCGGTTGAAGCTAGCGCCGCTATTTTGAAAAATTTTTATATGAAAAAATAGTAATAAATTACTTCGTTTAATATCCAACAAAACCTGCTAAAAAGTTTTGCAGAATACAACCTGGGATTTTACAGTTCGATTTTTGTACTACATAAAACTTTCAACGCGTTTTTCTCAAAACAAAGTTTTTCGACGCGCGGTACCTTCTACAGCATCGAGGAGTCAACCGATTTCAATGTTTTACAACTCAAATGAAAGAAAATAAAAATTTCAAAGGCACTGGCGGAGCGTTTATTTCGAAAATATTTTGTATAAATATTTTTTTTTTAACGCTAAAGTGCAAAAAAGTGCATGACAAACTTTTTTTTTTTTCATGGCCTTCGGCTGAAGCTAGCGCCGTCATTTTGAAAAATGTTTATATGAAAATAATGTAATATATTACTTCGTTTAATATCCAACAAAACCTGCTAAAACGTTTTTGCAGAATACAACCTGGGATTTTACAGTTCGAGTTTTGTACTACATAAAACTTTCAACGCGTTTTTCTCGAAACAAAGTTTTTCGACGCGCGGTACCTTCTACAGCTTCGAGGAGTCAACCGATTTTAATGTTATACCACTCAAATGAAATATAATTAAATTTGAAAGGCACTGACGGAGCGTTTGTTTCGAAAATATTTTTATAAATATTTTTTTTTAACGTCAAAGTGCAAAAAAGTGCATGAAAAAGGTTTTTTTTTTAATGGCCTTCGGCTGAAGCAAGCGCCGCCATTTTGAAAAATTTGTATATGAAAATAATGTAATAAATTACTTCGTTCAATATCCAACAAAACCTGCTAAAAAGTATTTGCCGAATACAACCTGGGATTTTACAGTTCGATTTTTGTACTACATAAAACGTTCAACGCGTTTTCCTCGAAACAAAGTTTTTCGACGCGCGGTACCTTCTACAGCTTCGAGGAGTCAACCGATTTAAATGTTATACCACTCAAATGAAAGATAATTAAATTTCAAAGGCACTGACGGAGCGTTTGTTTCGAAAATATTTTTATAAATATTTTTTTTAACGTAGAAGTGCAAAAAAGTGCATGAAAAAGGTTTTTTTTTTAATGGCCTTCGGCTGAAGCAAGCGCCGCCATTTTGAAAAATTTGTATATGAAAATAATGTAATAAATTACTTCGTTCAATATCCAACAAAACCTGCTAAAAAGTATTTGCCGAATACAACCTGGGATTTTACAGTTCGATTTTTGTACTACATAAAACGTTCAACGCGTTTTCCTCGAAACAAAGTTTTTCGACGCGCGGTACCTTCTACAGCTTCGAGGAGTCAACCGATTTAAATGTTATACCACTCAAATGAAAGATAATTAAATTTCAAAGGCACTGACGGAGCGTTTGTTTCGAAAATATTTTTATAAATATTTTTTTTAACGTTATTTTGAAAAATTGTTATATGAACATATAGTAATAAATTATTTCGTTTAATATTCAACAAAACCTGCTAAAAAGTTTTGCAGAATACACCTGGGATTTTACAGTTCGATTTTTGTACTACATAAAACTTTTAACGCGTTTTCCTCGAAACAAAGTTTTTCGACGCGCGGTACCTTCTACAGCTTCGAGGAGTCAACCGATTTAAATGTTATACCACTCAAATGAAAGATAATTAAATTTCAAAGGCACTGACGGAGCGTTTGTTTCGAAAATATTTTTATAAATATTTTTTTTAACGTTATTTTGAAAAATTTTTATATGAAAATATAGTAATAAATTATTTCGTTTAATATTCAACAAAACCTGCTAAAAAGTTTTGCAGAATACACCTGGGATTTTACAGTTCGATTTTTGTACTACATAAAACTTTAAACGCGTTTTCCTCGAAACAAAGTTTTTCGACGCGCGGTACCTTCTACAGCTTCGAGGAGTCAACCGATTTAAATGTTATACCACTCAAATGAAAGATAATTAAATTTCAAAGGCACTGACGGAGCGTTTGTTTCGAAAATATTTTTATAAATATTTTTTTTAACGTAGAAGTGCAAAAAAGTGCATGAAAAAGGTTTTTTTTTTAATGGCCTTCGGCTGAAGCAAGCGCCGCCATTTTGAAAAATTTGTATATGAAAATAATGTAATAAATTACTTCGTTCAATATCCAACAAAACCTGCTAAAAAGTATTTGCCGAATACAACCTGGGATTTTACAGTTCGATTTTTGTACTACATAAAACGTTCAACGCGTTTTCCTCGAAACAAAGTTTTTCGACGCGCGGTACCTTCTACAGCTTCGAGGAGTCAACCGATTTAAATGTTATACCACTCAAATGAAAGATAATTAAATTTCAAAGGCACTGACGGAGCGTTTGTTTCGAAAATATTTTTATAAATATTTTTTTTAACGTTATTTTGAAAAATTTTTATATGAACATATAGTAATAAATTATTTCGTTTAATATTCAACAAAACCTGCTAAAAAGTTTTGCAGAATACACCTGGGATTTTACAGTTCGATTTTTGTACTACATAAAACTTTTAACGCGTTTTCCTCGAAACAAAGTTTTTCGACGCGCGGTACCTTCTACAGCTTCGAGGAGTCAACCGATTTAAATGTTATACCACTCAAATGAAAGATAATTAAATTTCAAAGGCACTGACGGAGCGTTTGTTTCGAAAATATTTTTATAAATATTTTTTTTAACGTTATTTTGAAAAATTTTTATATGAAAATATAGTAATAAATTATTTCGTTTAATATTCAACAAAACCTGCTAAAAAGTTTTGCAGAATACACCTGGGATTTTACAGTTCGATTTTTGTACTACATAAAACTTTAAACGCGTTTTCCTCGAAACAAAGTTTTTCGACGCGCGGTACCTTCTACAGCTTCGAGGAGTCAACCGATTTAAATGTTATACCACTCAAATGAAAGATAATTAAATTTCAAAGGCATTGACGGAGCGTTTGTTTCGAAAATATTTTTAAAAATATTTTTTTTTAACGTTAAAGTGCAAAAAAGTGCATTAAAAACGTTTTTTTTTTTTAAGGGCTTTCGGTTGAAGCTAGCGCCGCTATTTTGAAAAATTTTTATATGAAAATATAGTAATAAATTACTTCGTTTAATATCCAACAAAACCTGCTAAAAAGTTTTGCAGAATACAACCTGGGATTTTACAGTTCGATTTTTGTACTACATAAAACTTTCAACGCGTTTTTCTCGAAACAAAGTTTTTTGACGCGCCGTAACTTCTACAACTTCGAGGAGTCAACCGATTTCAATGTTATACTACTCAAATGAAAGATAATTAAATTTCAAAGGCACTGACAGAGCGTTTGTTTCGAAAATAATTTAATAAATATTTTTTTTAACGTTAAAGTGTAAAAAGTGCATGAAAAAGGTTTTTTTTTTTTAATGGCCTTCGGCTGAAGCTAGCGCCGCCATTTTTAAAAATTTTTATATGAAAATAATGTAATAAATTACTTCGTTTAATACCCAACAAAACCTGCTAACCTGATTTCGAAAATATTTTTATAAATTTTTTTTTTGAAAACGTTTTTTTTTTTAATGGCACTCGGCTGAAGCTGGCGCCGCCATTTTGAAAAATTTGTATATGAAACTAATGTAAAAAAAGTTACTTCATTCAATATCCAACAAAACCTGCTAAACAGTTTTTGCAGAATACAACCTGGGATTTTACAGTTTTATTTTTGTACTACATCAAACTTTCAACGCGTTTTTCTCGAAACAAAGTTTTTCGACGCGCGGTACCTTCTACAGCATCGAGGAGTCAACCGATTTCAATGTTTTACAACTCAAATGAAAGAAAATAAAAATTTCAAAGGCACTGGCGGAGCGTTTATTTCGAAAATATTTTGTATAAATATTTTTTTTTTAACGCTAAAGTGCAAAAAAGTGCATGACAAACTTTTTTTTTTTTCATGGCCTTCGGCTGAAGCTAGCGCCGTCATTTTGAAAAATGTTTATATGAAAATAATGTAATATATTACTTCGTTTAATATCCAACAAAACCTGCTAAAACGTTTTTGCAGAATACAACCTGGGATTTTACAGTTCGATTTTTGTACTACATAAAACTTTCAACGCGTTTTTCTTGAAACAAATTTTTTCGACGTGCGGTACCTTCTACAGCTTCGAGGAGTCAACCGATTTTAATGTTATACCACTCAAATGAAATATAATTAAATTTCAAAGGCACTGACGGAGCGTTTGTTTCGAAAATATTTTTATAAATATTTTTTTTTAACGTTACAGTGCAAAAAGTGCATTAAAAACGTTTTTTTTTTTTAAGGGCTTTCGGTTGAAGCTAGCGCCGCTATTTTGAAAAATTTTTATATGAAAATATAGTAATAAATTACTTCGTTTAATATCCAACAAAACCTGCTAAAAAGTTTTGCAGAATACAACCTGGGATTTTACAGTTCGATTTTTGTACTACATAAAACTTTCAACGCGTTTTTCTCAAAACAAAGTTTTTCGACGCGCGGTACCTTCTACAGCTTCGAGGAGTCAACCGATTTTAATGTTATACCACTCAAATAAAATATAATTAAATTTCAAAGGCACTGACGGAGCGTTTGTTTCGAAAATATTTTTATAAATATTGTTTTTTAACGTTAAAGTGCAAAAAGTGCATTAAAAACGTTTTTTTTTTTTTAAGGGCTTTCGGTTGAAGCTAGCGCCGCTATTTTGAAAAATTTTTATATGAAAAAATAGTAATAAATTACTTCGTTTAATATCCAACAAAACCTGCTAAAAAGTTTTGCAGAATACAACCTGGGATTTTACAGTTCGATTTTTGTACTACATAAAACTTTCAACGCGTTTTTCTCAAAACAAAGTTTTTCGACGCGCGGTACCTTCTACAGCATCGAGGAGTCAACCGATTTCAATGTTTTACAACTCAAATGAAAGAAAATAAAAATTTCAAAGGCACTGGCGGAGCGTTTATTTCGAAAATATTTTGTATAAATATTTTTTTTTTAACGCTAAAGTGCAAAAAAGTGCATGACAAACTTTTTTTTTTTTCATGGCCTTCGGCTGAAGCTAGCGCCGTCATTTTGAAAAATGTTTATATGAAAATAATGTAATATATTACTTCGTTTAATATCCAACAAAACCTGCTAAAACGTTTTTGCAGAATACAACCTGGGATTTTACAGTTCGATTTTTGTACTACATAAAACTTTCAACGCGTTTTTCTTGAAACAAATTTTTTCGACGTGCGGTACCTTCTACAGCTTCGAGGAGTCAACCGATTTCAATGTTTTACCACTCAAATGAAAGATAATTAAATTTCAAAGGCACTGACGGAGAGTTTGTTTCGAAAATATTTTTATAAATATTTTTTTTTTTAATGTTAAAATGCAATAAAGTGCATGAAAAAGGTTTTTTTTTTTCGGCTAAAGCTAGCGCCGCCATTTTGAAAAATTTTTATATGAAAATAATGTAATAAATTACTTCGTTTAATATCCAACAAAACCTGCTAAAAAGTTTTGCAGAATACAACCTGGGATTTTACAGTTCGATTTTTGTACTACATAAAACTTTCAACGCGTTTTTCTCGAAACAAAGTTTTTTGACGCGCGGTACCTTCTACAACTTCGAGGAGTCAACCGATTTCAATGTTATACTACTTAAATGAAAGATAATTAAATTTCAAAGGCACTCACAGAGCGTTTGTTTCGAAAATATTTTAATAAATATTTTTTTTAACGTTAAAGTGTAAAAAAGTGCATGAAAAAGGTTTTTTTTTTTAATGGCCTTCGGCTGAAGCTAGCGCCGCCATTTTGAAAATTTTGTAAATGAAAATAATGTAATAAATTACTTCGTTCAATATCCAAACAAAAACCTGCTAAAAAGTTTTTGCCGAATACAACCTGGGATTTTACAGTTCGATTTTTGTACTACATAAAACTTTCAACGCGTTTTTCTCGAAACAAAGTTTTTCGACGCGCGGTACCTTCTACAGCTTTGAGGAGTCAACCGATTTTAATGTTATACCACTCAAATGAAAGATAATTAAATTTCAAAGGCACTGACGGAGCGTTTGTTTCGAAAATATTTTTATAAATATTTTTTTTAACGTTAAAGTGCAAAAAAGTGCATTAAAACGTTTTTTTTTTAAGGGCATTCGGCTGAAGCTAGCGCCGCTATTTTGAAAATTTTTATATGAAAATATAGTAATAAATTACTTCGTTTAATATCCAACAAAACCTGCTAAAAAGTTTTGCAGAATACACCTGGGATTTTACAGTTCGATTTTTGTACTACATAAAACTTTCGACGCGTTTTTCTCGAAACAAAGTTTTTCGACGCGCGGTACCTTCTACAGCTTCGAGGAGTCAATCGATTTCAATGTTATACCACTCAAATGAAAGATAATTAAATTTCGAAGGCATTGACGGAGCGTTTGTTTCGAAAATATTTTTATAAATATTTTTTTTTAACGTTAAAGTGCAAAAAAGTGCATTAAAAACGTTTTTTTTTTTTTAAGGGCTTTCGGTTGAAGCTAGCGCCGCTATTTTGAAAAATTTGTATATGAAAATAATGTAATAAATTACTTCGTTCAATATCCAACAAAACCTGCTAAAAAGTTTTTGCCGAATACAACCTGGGATTTTACAGTTCGATTTTTGTACTACATAAAACTTTCAACGCGTTTTTCTCGAAACAACGTTTTTCGACGCGCGGTACCTTCTACAGCTTCGAGGAGTCAACCGATTTAAATGTTATACCACTCAAATGAAAGATAATTAAATTTCAAAGGCACTGACGGAGCGTTTGTTTCGAAAATATTTTTATAAATATTTTTTTTAACGTTATTTTGAAAAATTTTTATATGAAAATATAGTAATAAATTATTTCGTTTAATATTCAACAAAACCTGCTAAAAAGTTTTGCAGAATACACCTGGGATTTTACAGTTCGATTTTTGTACTACATAAAACTTTCAACGCGTTTTTCTCGAAACAAAGTTTTTCGACGCGCGGTACCTTCTACAGCTTCGAGGAGTCAACCGATTTCAATGTTATACTACTCAAATGAAAGATAATTAAATTTCAAAGGCACTGACAGAGCGTTTGTTTCGAAAATAATTTAATAAATATTTTTTTTAACGTTTAAGTGTAAAAAGTGCATGAAAAAGGTTTTTTTTTTTTAATGGCCTTCGGCTGAAGCTAGCGCCGCCATTTTTAAAAATTTTTATATGAAAATAATGTAATAAATTACTTCGTTTAATACCCAACAAAACCTGCTAACCTGATTTCGAAAATATTTTTATAAATTTTTTTTTTGAAAACGTTTTTTTTTTTAATGGCACTCGGCTGAAGCTGGCGCCGCCATTTTGAAAAATTTGTATATGAAACTAATGTAAAAAATTACTTCATTCAATATCCAACAAAACCTGCTAAACAGTTTTTGCAGAATACAACCTGGGATTTTACAGTTTTATTTTTGTACTTTCAAACTTTTTCAAACTTTCAACGCGTTTTTCTCGAAACAAAGTTTTTCGACGCGCGGTACCTTCTACAGCATCGAGGAGTCAACCGATTTCAATGTTTTACAACTCAAATGAAAGAAAATAAAAATTTCAAAGGCACTGGCGGAGCGTTTATTTCGAAAATATTTTGTATAAATATTTTTTTTTTAACGCTAAAGTGCAAAAAAGTGCATGACAAACTTTTTTTTTGTTCATGGCCTTCGGCTGAAGCTAGCGCCGTCATTTTGAAAAATGTTTATATGAAAATAATGTAATATATTACTTCGTTTAATATCCAACAAAACCTGCTAAAACGTTTTTGCAGAATACAACCTGGGATTTTACAGTTCGATTTTTGTACTACATAAAACTTTCAACGCGTTTTTCTTGAAACAAATTTTTTCGACGTGCGGTACCTTCTACAGCTTCGAGGAGTCAACCGATTTCAATGTTTTACCACTCAAATGAAAGATAATTAAATTTCAAAGGCACTGACGGAGAGTTTGTTTCGAAAATATTTTTATAAATATTTTTTTTTTTAATGTTAAAATGCAATAAAGTGCATGAAAAAGGTTTTTTTTTTCGGCTAAAGCTAGCGCCGCCATTTTGAAAAATTTTTATATGAAAATAATGTAATAAATTACTTCGTTTAATATCCAACAAAACCTGCTAAAAAGTTTTGCAGAATACAACCTGGGATTTTACAGTTCGATTTTTGTACTACATAAAACTTTCAACGCGTTTTTCTCGAAACAAAGTTTTTTGACGCGCGGTACCTTCTACAACTTCGAGGAGTCAACCGATTTCAATGTTATACTACTTAAATGAAAGATAATTAAATTTCAAAGGCACTGACAGAGCGTTTGTTTCGAAAATATTTTAATAAATATTTTTTTTTAACGTTAAAGTGTAAAAAAGTGCATGAAAAAGGTTTTTTTTTTTAATGGCCTTCGGCTGAAGCTAGCGCCGCCATTTTGAAAATTTTGTATATGAAAATAATGTAATAAATTACTTCGTTCAATATCCAAACAAAAACCTGCTAAAAAGTTTTTGCCCAACCTGGGATTTTACAGTTCGATTTTTGTACTACATAAAACTTTCAACGCGTTTTTCTCGAAACAAAGTTTTTCGACGCGCGGTACCTTCTACAGCTTTGAGGAGTCAACCGATTTTAATGTTATACCACTCAAATGAAAGATAATTAAATTTCAAAGGCACTGACGGAGCGTTTGTTTCGAAAATATTTTTATAAATATTTTTTTTAACGTTAAAGTGCAAAAAAGTGCATTAAAACGTTTTTTTTTTAAGGGCATTCGGCTGAAGCTAGCGCCGCTATTTTGAAAAATTTTTATATGAAAATATAGTAATAAATTACTTCGTTTAATATCCAACAAAACCTGCTAAAAAGTTTTGCAGAATACACCTGGGATTTTACAGTTCGATTTTTGTACTACATAAAACTTTCAACGCGTTTTTCTCGAAACAAAGTTTTTCGACGCGCGGTACCTTCTACAGCTTCGAGGAGTCAATCGATTTCAATGTTATACCACTCAAATGAAAGATAATTAAATTTCGAAGGCATTGACGGAGCGTTTGTTTCGAAAATATTTTTATAAATATTTTTTTTTAACGTTAAAGTGCAAAAAAGTGCATTAAAAACGTTTTTTTTTTTTTTTAAGGGCTTTCGGTTGAAGCTAGCGCCGCTATTTTGAAAAATTTTTATATGAAAATATAGTAATAAATTACTTCGTTTAATATCCAACAAAACCTGCTAAAAAGTTTTGCAGAATACAACCTGGGATTTTACAGTTCGAGTTTTGTACTACATAAAACTTTCAACGCGTTTTTCTCGAAACAAAGTTTTTCGACGCGCGGTACCTTCTACAGCTTCGAGGAGTCAACCGATTTTAATGTTATACCACTCAAATGAAATATAATTAAATTTGAAAGGCACTGACGGAGCGTTTGTTTCGAAAATATTTTTATAAATATTTTTTTAACGTAAAAGTGCAAAAAAGTGCATGAAAAAGGTTTTTTTTTTAATGGCCTTCGGCTGAAGCAAGCGCCGCCATTTTGAAAAATTTGTATATGAAAATAATGTAATAAATTACTTCGTTCAATATCCAACAAAACCTGCTAAAAAGTTTTTGCCGAATACAACCTGGGATTTTACAGTTCGATTTTTGTACTACATAAAACTTTCAACGCGTTTTTCTCGAAACAAAGTTTTTCGACGCGCGGTACCTTCTACAGCTTCGAGCTTCGAGGAGTCAACCGATTTAAATGTTATACCACTCAAATGAAAGATAATTAAATTTCAAAGGCACTGACGGAGCGTTTGTTTCGAAAATATTTTTATAAATATTTTTTTTAACGTTATTTTGAAAAATTTTTATATGAAAATATAGTAATAAATTATTTCGTTTAATATTCAACAAAACCTGCTAAAAAGTTTTTGCCGAATACAACCTGGGATTTTACAGTTCGATTTTTGTACTACATAAAACTTTCAACGCGTTTTTCTCGAAACAAAGTTTTTCGACGCGCGGTACCTTCTGCAGCTTCGAGGAGTCAACCGATTTAAATTGTATACCACTCAAATGAAAGATAATTAAATTTCAAAGGCACTGACGGAGCGTTTGTTTCGAAAATATTTTTATAAATATTTTTTTTAACGTTATTTTGAAAAATTTGTATATGAAAATATAGTAATAAATTATTTCGTTTAATATTCAACAAAACCTGCTAAAAAGTTTTGCAGAATACACCTGGGATTTTACAGTTCGATTTTTGTACTACATAAAACTTTCAACGCGTTTTTCTCGAAACAAAGTTTTTCAACGCGCGGTACCTTCTACAGCTTCGAGGAGTCAACCGATTTCAATGTTATACCACTCAAATGAAAGATAATTAAATTTCGAAGGCATTGACGGAGCGTTTGTTTCGAAAATATTTTTAAAAATATTTTTTTTTAACGTTAAAGTGCAAAAAGTGCATTAAAAACGTTTTTTTTTTTTTTTAAGGGCTTTAGGTTGAAGCTAGCGCCGCTATTTTGAAAAATTTTTATATGAAAATATAGTAATAAATTACTTCGTTTAATATCCAACAAAACCTGCTAAAAAGTTTTGCAGAATACAACCTGGGATTTTACAGTTCGATTTTTGTACTACATAAAACTTTCAACGCGTTTTTCTCGAAACAAAGTTTTTTGACGCGCCGTACCTTCTACAACTTCGAGGAGTCAACCGATTTCAATGTTATACTACTCAAATGAAAGATAATTAAATTTCAAAGGCACTGACAGAGCGTTTGTTTCGAAAATAATTTAATAAATATTTTTTTTAACGTTAAAGTGTAAAAAAGTGCATGAAAAAGGTTTTTTTTTTTTAATGGCCTTCGGCTGAAGCTAGCGCCGCCATTTTGAAAAATTTGTATATGAAAATAATGTAATAAATTACTTCGTTCAATATCCAACAAAACCTGGTAACCTGATTTCGAAAATATTTTTATAAATTTTTTTTTTAAAACGTTTTTTTTTTTAATGGCCCTCGGCTGAAGCTGGCGCCGCCATTTTGAAAAATTTGTATATGAAGCTAATGTAAAAAATTACTTCATTCAATATCCAACAAAACCTGCTAAAAAGTTTTGCAGAATACAACCCGGGATTTTACAGTTCGATTTTTGTACTACATAAAACTTTCAACGCGTTTTTCTCGAAACAAAGTTTTTTGACGCGCGGTACCTTCTACAACTTCGAGGAGTCAACCGATTTCAATGTTATACTACTCAAATGAAAGTTAATTGAATTTCAAAGGCACTGACGGAGAGTTTGTTTCGAAAATATTTTTATAAATATTTTTTTTTTAACGTTAAAGTGCAAAAAAGTGCATGAAAAAGGTTTTTTTTTTAAGGGCCTTCGGCTGAAGCTAGCGCCGCCATTTTTAAAAATTTTTATATGAAAATAATGTAATAAATTACTTCGTTTAATACCCAACAAAACCTGCTAACCTGATTTCGAAAATATTTTTATAAATTTTTTTTTTGAAAACGTTTTTTTTTTAATGGCCCTCGGCTGAAGCCTGCGCCGCCATTTTGAAAAATTTGTATATGAAACTAATGTAAAAAATTACTTCATTCAATATCCAACAAAACCTGCTAAACAGTTTTTGCAGAATACAACCTGGGATTTTACAGTTTTATTTTTGTACTACATCAAACTTTCAACGCGTTTTTCTCGAAACAAAGTTTTTCGACGCGCGGTACCTTCTACAGCATCGAGGAGTCAACCGATTTCAATGTTTTACAACTCCAATGAAAGAAAATAAAAATTTCAAAGGCACTGGCGGAGCGTTTATTTCGAAAATATTTTGTATAAATATTTTTTTTTTTAACGCCTAAGTGCAAAAAAGTGCATGAAAAACTTTTTTTTTGAATGGCCTTCGGCTGAAGCTAGCGCCGTCATTTTGAAAAATGTTTATATGAAAATAATGTAATATATTACTTCGTTTAATATCCAACAAAACCTGCTAAAACGTTTTTGCAGAATACAACCTGGGATTTTACAGTTTTATTTTTGTACTACATCAAACTTTCAACGCGTTTTTCTCGAAACAAATTTTTTCGACGTGCGGTACCTTCTACAGCTTCGAGGAGTCAACCGATTTCAATGTTTTACCACTCAAATGAAAGATAATTAAATTTCAAAGGCACTGACGGAGAGTTTGTTTCGAAAATAATTTTATAAATATTTTTTTTTAATGTTAAAATGCAATAAAGTGCATGAAAAAGGTTTTTTTTTCGGCTGAAGCTAGCGCCGCCATTTTGAAAAATTTTTATATGAAAATAATCTAATAAATTACTTCGTTTAATATCCAACAAAACCTGCTAAAACGTTTTTGCAGAATACAACCTGGGATTTTACAGTTCGATTTTTGTACTACATAAAACTTTCAACGCGTTTTTCTCGAAACAAAGTTTTTTGACGCGCGGTACCTTCTACAACTTCGAGGAGTCAACCGATTTCAATGTTATACTACTCAAATGAAAGATAATTAAATTTCAAAGGCACTGACGGAGCGTTTGTTTCCAAAATATTTTTATAAATATTTTTTTTAACGTTAAAGTGCAAAAAAGTGCATTAAAACTTTTTTTTTTTTAAGGGCCTTCGGCTGAAGCTAGCGCCGCTTTTTTGAAAAATTTTTATATGAAAATATAGTAATAAATTACTTCGTTTAATATCCAACAAAACCTGCTAAAAAGTTTTGCAGAATACACCTGGGATTTTACAGTTCGATTTTTGTACTACATAAAACTTTCAACGCGTTTTTCTCGAAACAAAGTTTTTCGACGCGCGATACCTTTTACAGCTTCGAGGAGTCAACCGATTTTAATGTTATACCACTCAAATAAAATATAATTAAATTTGAAAGGCACTGACGGAGCGTTTGTTTCGAAAATATTTTTATAAATATTTTTTTTAACGTAAAAGTGGAAAAAAGTGCATTAAAAACGTTTTTTTTTTTTTAAGGGCTTTCGGTTGAAGCTAGCGCCGCTATTTTGAAAAATTTTTATATGAAAATATAGTAATAAATTACTTCGTTTAATATCCAACAAAACCGGCTAAAAAGTTTTGCCGAATACAACCTGGGATTTTACAGTTCGATTTTTGTACTACATACAACTTTCAACGCGTTTTTCTCGAAACAAAGTTTTTCGACGCGCGGTACCTTCTACAGCTTCGAGGAGTCAACCGATTTAAATGTTATACCACTCAAATGAAAGATAATTAAATTTCAAAGGCACTGACGGAGCGTTTGTTTCGAAAATATTTTTATAAATATTTTTTTTAACGTTAAAGTGCAAAAAAGTGCATTAAAACGTTTTTTTTTTTAAGGGCCTTTGGCTGAAGCTAGCGCCTCTATTTTCAAAAATGTTTATATGAAAATAATGTAATAAACTACTTCGTTCAATATCTAACAAAACCTGCTAAAAAGTTTTTGCAGAATACAACCTGGGATTTTACAGTTCGATTTTTGTACTACATAAAACTTTCAACGCGTTTTTCTTAAAACAAATTTTTTCGACGCGCGGTACCTTCTACAGCTTCGAGGAGTCAACCGATTTAAATGTTATACCACTCAAATGAAAGATAATTAAATTTCAAAGGCACTGACGGAGCGTTTGTTTCGAAAATATTTTTATAAATATTTTTTTTAACGTTAAAATGCAAAAAAGTGCATGAAAAAGGTTTTTTTTTTAAGGGACTTCGGCTGAAGCTAGCGCCGCCATTTTGAAAAATTTTTATATGAAAATAATGTAATAAATTACTTCGTTTAATACCCAACAAAACCTGCTAACCTGATTTCAAAAATATTTTTAAAAATATTTTTTTTGAAAACGTTTTTTTTTTTTAATGGCCTTCAGCTGAAGCTGGCGCCGCCATTTTGAAAAATTTGTATATGAAACTAATGTAAAAAATTACTTCATTCAATATCCAACAAAACCTGCTAAACAGTTTTTGCAGAATACAACCTGGGATTTTACAGTTTTATTTTTGTACTACATCAAACTTTCAACGCGTTTTTCTCGAAACAAAGTTTTTCGACGCGCGGTACCTTCTACAGCATCGAGGAGTCAACCGATTTCAATGTTTTACAACTCAAATGAAAAAAAATAAGAATTTCAAAGGCACTGGCGGAGCGTTTATTTCGAAAATATTTTGTATAAATATTTTTTTTTTTAACGCTAAAATGCAAAAAAGTGCATGAAAAACTTTTTTTTTTTTTAATGGCCTTCGGCTGAAGCTAGCGCCGTCATTTTGAAAAATGTTTATATGAAAATAATGTAATATATTACTTCGTTTAATATCCAACAAAACCTGCTAAAACGTTTTTGCAGAATACAACCTGGGATTTTACAGTTTGATTTTTGTACTACATAAAACTTTAAACAAGTTTTTCTTGAAACAAATTTTTTCGACGCGCGGTACCTTCTACAGCTTCGAGGAGTCAACCGATTTCAATGTTTTACCACTCAAATGAAAGATAATTAAATTTCAAAGGCACTGACGGAGAGTTTGTTTCGAAAATATTTTTATAAATATTTGTTTTTTAATGTTAAAATGCAAAAAAGTGCATGAAAAAGGTTTTTTTTTTTAAGGGCCTTCGGCTGAAGCTAGCGCCGCCATTTTGAAAAATGTTTATATGATAATAATGTAATAAATTACTTCGTTTAATACCCAACAAAACCTGCTAACCTGATTTCGAAAATATTTTTATAAATATTTTTTTTGAAAAGGTTTTTTTTTTAATGGCCTTCGGCTGAAGCTGGCGCCGCCATTTTGAAAAATTTGTATATGCAACTAATGTAATAAATTACTCCATTCAATATCAAACAAAACCTGCTAAACCGTTTTTGCAGAATACAACCTGGGATTTTACAGTTTTTTTTTTGTACTACATCAAACTTTCAACGCGTTTTTCTCGAAACAAATTTTTTTGACGCGCGGTACCTTCTACAGCTTCAAGGAGTCAACCGATTTCAATGTTATACCACTCAAATGAAATATAATTAAATTTCAAAGGCACTGACGGAGCGTTTGTTTCGAAAATATTTTTATAAATATTTTTTTTTTACGTTAAAGTGCAAAAAAGTGCATTAAAAACGTTTTTTTTTTTAAGGGCTTTCGGTTGAAGCTAGCGCCGCTATTTTGAAAAATTTTTATATGAAAATAAAGTAATAAATTACTTCGTTTAATATCCAACAAAACCTGCTAAAAAGTTTTGCAGAATACAACCTGGGATTTTACAGTTCGATTTTTGTACTACATAAAACTTTCAACGCGTTTTTCTCGAAACAAAGTTTTTTGACGCGCGGTACCTTCTACAACTTCGAGGAGTCAACCGATTTCAATGTTATACTACTCAAATGAAAGATAATTACATTTCAAAGGCACTGACAGAGCATTTGTTTCGAAAATAATTTAATAAATATTTTTTTTAACGTTAAAGTGTAAAAAAGTGCATGAAAAAGGTTTTTTTTTTGATGGCCTTCGGCTGAAGCTAGCGCCGAATACAACCTGGGATTTTACAGTTCGATTTTTGTACTACATAAAACTTTCAACGCGTTTTTCTCGAAACAAAGTTTTTCGACGCGCGGTACCTTCTACAGCTTCGAGGAGTCAACCGATTTTAATGTTATACCACTCAAATGAAAGATAATTAAATTTCAAAGGTACTGACGGAGCGTTTGTTTCGAAAATATTTTTATAAATATTTTTTTTAACGTTAAAGTGCAAAAAAGTGCATTAAAAGGTTTTTTTTTTTTTAAGGGCCTTCGGCTGAAGCTAGCCCCTCTATTTTGAAAAATTTTGATATGAAAATAAAGTAATAAATTACTTTGTTTAATATCCAACAAAACCTGCTAAAAAGTTTTTGCAGAATACAACCTGGGATTTTACAGTTTTATTTTTGTACTACATACAACTTTCAACGCGCGGTACCTTCTACAGCTTCGAGGAGTCAACCGAGTTCAATGTTTTACCACTCAAATGAAAGACAATTAAATTTCAAAGGCACTGACAGAGCGTTTGTTTCGAAAATATTTTTAAAAATATTTTTTTTTATAACGTTAAAGTGCAAAAATGTGCCTTAAAAACCTTTTTTTTTTTTTAACGGCCTTTGGTTGAAGCTAGCGATGCCATTTTTGAAAAATTTTTATATGAAATTAAAGTAATAAATTACTTCGTTTAATATCCAACAAAACCTGCTAAGGAGAATTTGCAGAATACAACCTGGGATTTTACAGTTCGATTTTTGTACTACATAAAACTTTAAACAAGTTTTTCTTAAAACAAATTTTTTCGACGCGCGGTACCTTCTACAGCTTCGAGGAGTCAACTGATTTCAATGTTATACCACTCAAATGAAAGATAATTAAATTTCAGAGGCACTGACAGAGCGTTTGTTTCGAAAATATTTTTATAAATATTTTTTTAACGTTAAAGTGCAATAAAGTGCATGAAAAAGGTTTTTTTTTTAATGGCCTTCGGCTGAAGCTAGCGCCGCCAGTTTGAAAAATTTTTTATGAAAATAATGTAATAAATTACTTCGTTTAATACCCAACAAAACCTGCTAACCTGATTTCAAAAATATTTTTAAAAATATTTTTTTTGAAAACGTTTTTTTTTTAATGGCCTTCGGCTGAAGCTGGCGCCGCCATTTTGAAAAATTTGTATATGAAACTAATGTAAAAAATTACTTCATTCAAAATCCAACAAAACCTGCTAAACAGTTTTTGCAGAATACAACCTGGGATTTTACAGTTTTATTTTTGTACTACATCAAACTTTCAACGCGTTTTTCTCGAAACAAAGTTTTTCGACGCGCGGTACCTTCTAAAGCATCGAGAAGTCAACCGATTTCAATGTTTTACAACTCAAATGAAAAAAAATAAGAATTTCAAAGGCACTGGCGGAGCGTTTATTTCGAAAATATTTTGTATAAATATTTTTTTTTTTAACGCTAAAGTGCAAAAAAGTGCATGAAAAACTTTTTTTTTTTTTAATGGCCTTCGGCTGAAGCTAGCGCCGTCATTTTGAAAAATGTTTATATGAAAATAATGTAATATATTACTTCGTTTAATATCCAACAAAACCTGCTAAAACGTTTTTGCAGAATACAACCTGGGATTTTACAGTTCGATTTTTGTACTACATAAAACTTTAAACAAGTTTTTCTTGAAACAAATTTTTTCGACGCGCGGTACCTTCTACAGCTTCGAGGAGTCAACCGATTTCAATGTTTTACCACTCAAATGAAAGATAATTAAATTTCAAAGGCACTGACGGAGCGTTTGTTTCGAAAATATTTTTATAAATATTTTTTTTTTTAACGTTAAAGTGCAAAAAAGTGCATTAAAAGGTTTTTTTTTTTTTAAGGGCCTTCGGCTGAAGCTAGCCCCTCTATTTTGAAAATTTTTGATATGAAAATAAAGTAATAAATTACTTTGTTTAATATCCAACAAAACCTGCTAAAAAGTTTTTGCAGAATACAACCTGGGATTTTACAGTTTTATTTTTGTACTACATCAAACTTTCAACGCGTTTTTCTCGAAACAAAGTTTTTCGACGCGCGGTACCTTCTACAGCTTCGAGGAGTCAACCGATTTCAATGTTTTACCACTCAAATGAAAGATAATTAAATTTCAAAGGCACTGACGGAGAGTTTGTTTCGAAAATATTTTTATAAATATTTGTTTTTTAATGTTAAAATGCAATAAAGTGCATGAAAAAGGTTTTTTATTTTTTTTGAAAACGTTTTTTTTTTAATGGCCTTCGGCTGAAGCTGGCGCCGCCATTTTGAAAAATTTGTATATGAAACTAATTTAAAAAATTACTTCATTCAAAATCCAACAAAACCTGCTAAACAGTTTTTGCAGAATACAACCCGGGATTTTACAGTTTTATTTTTGTACTACATCAAACTTTCAACGCGTTTTTCTCGAAACAAAGTTTTTCGACGCGCGGTACCTTCTAAAGCATCGAGGAGTCAACCGATTTCAATGTTTTACAACTCAAATGAAAAAAAATAAGAATTTCAAAGGCACTGGCGGAGCGTTTATTTCGAAAATATTTTGTATAAATATTTTTTTTTTTAACGCTAAAGTGCAAAAAAGTGCATGAAAAACTTTTTTTTTTTTTAATGGCCTTCGGCTGAAGCTAGCGCCGTCATTTTGAAAAATGTTTATATGAAAATAATGTAATATATTACTTCGTTTAATATCCAACAAAACCTGCTAAAACGTTTTTGCAGAATACAACCTGGGATTTTACAGTTCGATTTTTGTACTACATAAAACTTTAAACAAGTTTTTCTTGAAACAAATTTTTTCGACGCGCGGTACCTTCTACAGCTTCGAGGAGTCAACCGATTTCAATGTTTTACCACTCAAATGAAAGATAATTAAATTTCAAAGGCACTGACGGAGCGTTTGTTTCGAAAATATTTTTATAAATATTTTTTTTTTTAACGTTAAAGTGCAAAAAAGTGCATTAAAAGGTTTTTTTTTTTTTAAGGGCCTTCGGCTGAAGCTAGCCCCTCTATTTTGAAAATTTTTGATATGAAAATAAAGTAATAAATTACTTTGTTTAATATCCAACAAAACCTGCTAAAAAGTTTTTGCAGAATACAACCTGGGATTTTACAGTTTTATTTTTGTACTACATCAAACTTTCAACGCGTTTTTCTCGAAACAAAGTTTTTCGACGCGCGGTACCTTCTACAGCTTCGAGGAGTCAACCGATTTCAATGTTTTACCACTCAAATGAAAGATAATTAAATTTCAAAGGCACTGACGGAGAGTTTGTTTCGAAAATATTTTTATAAATATTTGTTTTTTAATGTTAAAATGCAATAAAGTGCATGAAAAAGGTTTTTTTTTTAAGGGCCTTCGGCTGAAGCTAGCGCCGCCATTTTGAAAAATGTTTATATGAAAATAATGTAATAAATTACTTCGTTTAATACCCAACAAAACCTGCTAACCTGATTTCGAAAATATTTTTATAAATATTTTTTTTGAAAACGTTTTTTTTTTAATGGCCTTCGGCTGAAGCTGGCGCTGCCATTTTGAAAAATTTTTATATGAAAATAAAGTAATAAATTACTTCGTTTAATATCCAACAAAACCTGCTAAAAAGTTTTGCAGAATACAACCTGGGATTTTACAGTTCGATTTTTGTACTACATAAAACTTTCAACGCGTTTTTCTCGAAACAAAGTTTTTTGACGCGCGGTACCTTCTACAACTTCGAGGAGTCAACCGATTTCAATGTTATACTACTCAAATGAAAGATAATTAAATTTCAAAGGCACTGACAGAGCGTTTGTTTCGAAAATAAATTAATAAATATTTTTTTTAACGTTAAAGTGTAAAAAAGTGCATGAAAAAGGTTTTTTTTTTAATGGCCTTCGGCTGAAGCTAGCGTCGGCGCCATGCATACCATGCATGTATTCGGATACAACCTGGGATTTTACAGTTTTTTTTTTGTACTACATCAAACTTTCAACGCGTTTTTCTCGAAACAAATTTTTTTGACGCGCGGTACCTTCTACAGCTTCAAGGAGTCAACCGATTTTAATGTTATACCACTCAAATGAAATATAATTAAATTTTAAAGGTACTGACGGAGCGTTTGTTTCGAAAATATTTGTATAAATATTTTTTTTTTACGTTAAAGTGCAAAAAAGTGCATTAAAAACGTTTTTTTTTTAAGGGCTTTCGGTTGAAGCTAGCGCCGCTATTTTGAAAAATTTTTATATGAAAATAAAGTAATAAATTACTTCGTTTAATATCCAACAAAACCTGCTAAAAAGTTTTGCAGAATACAACCTGGGATTTTACAGTTCGATTTTTGTACTACATAAAACTTTCAACGCGTTTTTCTCGAAACAAAGTTTTTCGACGCGCGGTACCTTTTACAGCTTCGAGGAGTCAACCGATTTTAATGTTATACCACTCAAATGAAAGATAATTAAATTTCAAAGGTTCTGACGGAGCGTTTGTTTCGAAAATATTTTTATAAATATTTTTTTAACGTTAAAGTGCAAAAAAGTGCATTAAAACGTTTTTTTTTTTTTTAAGGGCCTTCGGCTGAAGCTAGCCCCTCTATTTTGAAAAATTTTGATATGAAAATAAAGTAATAAATTACTTTGTTTAATATCCAACAAAACCTGCTAAAAAGTTTTTGCAGAATACAACCTGGGATTTTACAGTTTTATTTTTGTACTACATACAACTTTCAACGCGCGGTACCTTCTACAGCTTCGAGGAGTCAACCGAGTTCAATGTTTTACCACTCAAATGAAAGACAATTAAATTTCAAAGGCACTGACAGAGCGTTTGTTTCGAAAATATTTTTAAAAATATTTTTTTTTATAACGTTAAAGTGCAAAAATGTGCCTTAAAAACCTTTTTTTTTTTTAATGGCCTTTGGCTGAAGCTAGCGCCGCCATTTAAACTTTAAACAAGTTTTTCTTAAAACAAATTTTTTCGACGCGCGGTACCTTCTACAGCTTCGAGGAGTCAACCGATTTTAATGTTATACCACTCAAATGAAAGATAATTAAATTTCAAAGGCACTGACGGAGCGTTTGTTTCGAAAATATTTTTATAAATATTTTTTTGTAACGTTAAAGTGCAAAAAATTGCATGAAAAACGTTTTTTTTTTTAATGGCCTTTGTCTGAAGCTAGCGCCGCCATTTTGAAAAATTTTTATATAAAAATTATGTAATAAATTACTTCGTTTAATATCCAACAAAACCTGCTAAAAAGTTTTTGCAGAAAACAACCTGGGATTTTACAGTTTGATTTTTGTACTACATCAAACTTTAAACAAGTTTTTCTTAAAACAAATTTTTTCGACGCGCGGTACCTTCTACAGCTTCGAGGAGTCAACCGATTTCAATGTTATACCACTCAAATGAAAGATAATTAAATTTCAGAGGCACTGACGGAGCGTTTGTTTCGAAAATATTTTTATAAATATTTTTTTTAACGCTAAAGTGCAAAAAAGTGCATTAAAACGTTTTTTTTTTTTAAGGGCCTTCGGCTGAAGCTAGCGCCTCTATTTTGAAAAATTTTTATATGAAAATAAAGTAATAAATAACTTCGTTTAATATCCAACAAAACCTGCTAAAAAGTTTTTGCAGAATACAACCTGGGATTTTACAGTTCGATTTTTGTACTACATAAAACTTTCAACGCGTTTTTCTCGAAACAAAGTTTTTCCACGCGCGGTACCTTCTACAACTTTTAGGAGTCAACCGATTTCAATGTTATACCACTCAAATGAAAGATAATTAAATTTCGAAGGCATTGACGGAGCGTTTGTTTCGAAAATATTTTTAAATATATATTTTTTTTTTTACGTTAAAGTGCAAAAATGTTCATGAAAAACGTTTTTTATTTTTTAATGGCCTTTGGCTGAAGCTAGCGTCGCCATTTTGAAAAATTTGTATATGAAAATAATGTAATAAATTAATTCGTTTAATATCAAACTAAACCTGCTAACCTGGTTTCGAAAATATTTTAATAAATATTTTTGTTGTAACGTTAATGTGCAAAAAAAGTGCATGAAAAACGTTTTTTTTTTTAAATGGCCTTCGGCTGAAGCTAGCGCCGTCATTTTGAAAAATTTGTATAAAAAAATATTGTAATAAATTACTTCGTTCAATATCCAACTAAACCTGCTAAAAAGTTTTTGCAGAATACAACCTGGGATTTTACAGTTGTATTTTTGTACTACATAAAACTTTCAACGCGCGGTACCTTCTACAGCTTCGAGGAGTCAACCGATTTCAATGTTATACCACTCAAATGAAAGATAATTAAATTTCGAAGGCACTGACAGAGCGTTTGTTTCGAAAATATTTTAATAAATATTTTTTGTTTAACGTTAAAGTGTAAAAAAGGGCATGAAAATCGTTTTTTTTTAATGGCCTTCGGCTGAAGCTAGCGCCGCCATTTTGAAAAATGTGTATATGAAAATAATGTAATAAATTACTTTGTTCAATATCCAACTAAACCTGCTAAAAAGTTTTTTCAGAATACAACCTGAGATTTTACAGTTTTATTTTTGTACTACATAAAACTTTTAACGCGCGGTACCTTCTACAGCTTCGAGGAGTCAGCCGATTTCAATGTTTTACCACTCAAATGAAAGACAATTAAATTTCAAAGGCACCGACGGAGCGTTTGTTTCGAAAATATTTGTATAAATATATTTTTTTTAACGTTAAAGTGCAAAAAAGTGCATCAAAAACGTTTTTTTTTTTTTTAAGGGCCTTCGGCTGAAGCTAGCGCCGCTATTTTGAAAAATTTTTATATGAAAATAAAGTAATAAATTACTTCGTTGAATATCCAACAAAACCTGCTAAAAAGTTTTTGCAGAATACAACCTGGGATTTTACAGTTCGATTTTTGTACTACATAAAACTTTCAACGCGCGGTACCTTCTACAGCTTCGAGGAGTCAACCGATTTCAATGTTATACCACTCAAATGAAAGATAATTAAATTTCGAAGGCACTGACAGAGCGTTTGTTTCGAAAATACTTTAATAAATATTTTTTGTTTAACGTTAAAGAGCAAAAAAGTGCAAAGTTTTTCGACGCGCGGTACCTTCTACAGCTTCGAGGAGTCAACCGATTTAAATGTTATACCACTCAAATGAAAGATAATTAAATTTCAAAGGCACTGACGGAGCGTTTGTTTCGAAAGTATTTTTATAAATATTTTTTTTAACGTTATTTTGAAAAATTTTTATATGAAAATATAGTAATAAATTATTTCGTTTAATATCCAACAAAACCTGCTAAAAAGTTTTGCAGAATACAACCTGGGATTTTACAGTTCGATTTTTGTATTACATAAAACTTTCAACGCGTTTTTCTCGAAACAAAGTTTTTTGACGCGCGGTACCTTCTACAACTTCGAGGAGTCAACCGATTTCAATGTTATACTACTCAAATGAAAGTTAATTGAATTTCAAGAGCACTGACGGAGAGTTTGTTTCGAAAATATTTTTATAAATATTTTTTTTTTAACGTTAAAATGCAAAAAAGTGCATGAAAAAGGTTTTTTTTTAAGGGCCTTCGGCTGAAGCTAGCGCCGCCATTTTTAAAAATTTTTATATGAAAATAAAGTAATAAATTACTTCGTTTAATATCCAACAAAACCTGCTAAAAAGTTTTTGCAGAATACAACCTGGGATTTTACAGTTTTATTTTTGTACTACATCAAACTTTCAACGCGTTTTTCTCGAAACAAAGTTTTTCGACGCGCGGTACCTTCTACAGCTTCGAGGAGTCGATTTCAATGTTTTACCACTCAAATGAAAGATAATTAAATTTCAAAGGCACTGACGGAGAGTTTGTTTCGAAAATATTTTTATAAATATTTGTTTTTTAATGTTAAAATGCAATAAAGTGCATGAAAAAGGTTTTTTTTTTAAGGGCCTTCGGCTGAAGCTAGCGCCGCCATTTTGAAAAATGTTTATATGAAAATAATGTAATAAATTACTTCGTTTAATACCCAACAAAACCTGCTAACCTGATTTCGAAAATATTTTTATAAATATTTTTTTTGAAAACGTTTTTTTTTTAATGGCCTTCGGCTGAAGCTGGCGCCGCCATTTTGAAAAATTTTTATATGAAAATAAAGTAATAAATTACTTCGTTTAATATCCAACAAAACCTGCTAAAAAGTTTTGCAGAATACAACCTGGGATTTTACAGTTTTTTTTTTGTACTACATCAAACTTTCAACGCGTTTTTCTCGAAACAAATTTTTTTGACGCGCGGTACCTTCTACAGCTTCAAGGAGTCAACCGATTTTAATGTTATACCACTCAAATGAAATATAATTAAATTTTAAAGGTACTGACGGAGCGTTTGTTTCGAAAATATTTGTATAAATATTTTTTTTTTACGTTAAAGTGCAAAAAAGTGCATTAAAAACGTTTTTTTTTTAAGGGCTTTCGGTTGAAGCTAGCGCCGCTATTTTGAAAAATTTTTATATGAAAATAAAGTAATAAATTACTTCGTTTAATATCCAACAAAACCTGCTAAAAAGTTTTGCAGAATACAACCTGGGATTTTACAGTTCGATTTTTGTACCACATAAAACTTTCAACGCGTTTTTCTCGAAACAAAGTTTTTCGACGCGCGGTACCTTTTACAGCTTCGAGGAGTCAACCGATTTTAATGTTATACCACTCAAATGAAAGATAATTAAATTTCAAAGGTACTGACGGAGCGTTTGTTTCGAAAATATTTTTATAAATATTTTTTTAACGTTAAAGTGCAAAAAAGTGCATTAAAACGTTTTTTTTTTTTTTAAGGGCCTTCGGCTGAAGCTAGCCCCTCTATTTTGAAAAATTTTGATATGAAAATAAAGTAATAAATTACTTTGTTTAATATCCAACAAAACCTGCTAAAAAGTTTTTGCAGAATACAACCTGGGATTTTACAGTTTTATTTTTGTACTACATACAACTTTCAACGCGCGGTACCTTCTACAGCTTCGAGGAGTCAACCGAGTTCAATGTTTTACCACTCAAATGAAAGACAATTAAATTTCAAAGGCACTGACAGAGCGTTTGTTTCGAAAATATTTTTAAAAATATTTTTTTTTATAACGTTAAAGTGCAAAAATGTGCCTTAAAAACCTTTTTTTTTTTTAATGGCCTTTGGCTGAAGCTAGCGCCGCCATTTAAACTTTAAACAAGTTTTTCTTAAAACAAATTTTTTCGACGCGCGGTACCTTCTACAGCTTCGAGGAGTCAACCGATTTCAATGTTATACCACTCAAATGAAAGATAATTAAATTTCAAAAGGCACTGACGGAGCGTTTGTTTCGAAAATATTTTTATAAATATTTTTTTTAACGCTAAAGTGCAAAAAAGTGCATTAAAACGTTTTTTTTTTTTAAGGGCCTTCGGCTGAAGCTAGCGCCTCTATTTTGAAAAATTTTTATATGAAAATAAAGTAATAAATAACTTCGTTTAATATCCAACAAAACCTGCTAAAAAGTTTTTGCAGAATACAACCTGGGATTTTACAGTTCGATTTTTGTACTACATAAAACTTTCAACGCGTTTTTCTCGAAACAAAGTTTTTCCACGCGCGGTACCTTCTACAACTTTTAGGAGTCAACCGATTTCAATGTTATACCACTCAAATGAAAGATAATTAAATTTCGAAGGCATTGACGGAGCGTTTGTTTCGAAAATATTTTTAAATATATATTTTTTTTTTAACGTTAAAGTGCAAAAATGTTCATGAAAAACGTTTTTTATTTTTTAATGGCCTTTGGCTGAAGCTAGCGTCGCCATTTTGAAAAATTTGTATATGAAAATAATGTAATAAATTAATTCGTTTAATATCAAACTAAACCTGCTAACCTGGTTTCGAAAATATTTTAATAAATATTTTTGTTGTAACGTTAATGTGCAAAAAAGTGCATGAAAAACGTTTTTTTTTTTAAATGGCCTTCGGCTGAAGCTAGCGCCGTCATTTTGAAAAATTTGTATAAAAAAATATTGTAATAAATTACTTCGTTCAATATCCAACTAAACCTGCTAAAAAGTTTTTGCAGAATACAACCTGGGATTTTACAGTTGTATTTTTGCACTACATAAAACTTTCAACGCGCGGTACCTTCTACAGCTTCGAGGAGTCAACCGATTTCAATGTTATACCACTCAAATGAAAGATAATTAAATTTCGAAGGCACTGGCAGAGCGTTTGTTTCGAAAATATTTTAATAAATATTTTTTGTTTAACGTTAAAGTGTAAAAAAGGGCATGAAAATCGTTTTTTTTTTAATGGCCTTCGGCTGAAGCTAGCGCCGCCATTTTGAAAAATGTGTATATGAAAATAATGTAATAAATTACTTTGTTCAATATCCAACTAAACCTGCTAAAAAGTTTTTTCAGAATACAACCTGGGATTTTACAGTTTTATTTTTGTACTACATAAAACTTTTAACGCGCGGTACCTTCTACAGCTTCGAGGAGTCAGCCGATTTCAATGTTTTACCACTCAAATGAAAGACAATTAAATTTCAAAGGCACTGACGGAGCGTTTGTTTCGAAAATATTTGTATAAATATATTTTTTTTAACGTTAAAGTGCAAAAAAGTGCATCAAAAACGTTTTTTTTTTTTTTAAGGGCCTTCGGCTGAAGCTAGCGCCGCTATTTTGAAAAATTTTTATATGAAAATAAAGTAATAAATTACTTCGTTGAATATCCAACAAAACCTGCTAAAAAGTTTTTGCAGAATACAACCTGGGATTTTACAGTTCGATTTTTGTACTACATAAAACTTTCAACGCGCGGTACCTTCTACAGCTTCGAGGAGTCAACCGATTTCAATGTTATACCACTCAAATGAAAGATAATTAAATTTCGAAGGCACTGACAGAGCGTTTGTTTCGAAAATACTTTAATAAATATTTTTTGTTTAACGTTAAAGAGCAAAAAAGTGCAAAGTTTTTCGACGCGCGGTACCTTCTACAGCTTCGAGGAGTCAACCGATTTAAATGTTATACCACTCAAATGAAAGATAATTAAATTTCAAAGGCACTGACGGAGCGTTTGTTTCGAAAATATTTTTATAAATATTTTTTTTAACGTTATTTTGAAACATTTTTATATGAAAATATAGTAATAAATTATTTCGTTTAATATCCAACAAAACCTGCTAAAAAGTTTTGCAGAATACAACCTGGGATTTTACAGTTCGATTTTTGTATTACATAAAACTTTCAACGCGTTTTTCTCGAAACAAAGTTTTTTGACGCGCGGTACCTTCTACAACTTCGAGGAGTCAACCGATTTCAATGTTATACTACTCAAATGAAAGTTAATTGAATTTCAAGAGCACTGACGGAGAGTTTGTTTCGAAAATATTTTTATAAATATTTTTTTTTTAACGTTAAAATGCAAAAAAGTGCATGAAAAAGGTTTTTTTTTAAGGGCCTTCGGCTGAAGCTAGCGCCGCCATTTTTAAAAATTTTTATATGAAAATAATGTAATAAATTACTTCGTTTAATACCCAACAAAACCTGCTAACCTGATTTCGAAAATATTTTTATAAATTTTTTTTTTTGAAAACGTTTTTTTTTTAATGGCCCTCGGCTGAAGCTGGCGCCGCCATTTTGAAAAATTTGTATATGAAATATTTTGTATACGAAATTTGTATAGAATACAACCTGGGATTTTACAGTTTTATTTTTGTACTACATAAAACTTTCAACGCGCGGTACCTTCTACAGCTTCGAGGAGTCAGCCGATTTCAATGTTTTACCACTCAAATGAAAGACAATTAAATTTCAAAGGCACTGACGGAGCGTTTGTTTCGAAAATATTTGTATAAATATATTTTTTTTAACGTTAAAGTGCAAAAAAGTGCATCAAAAACGTTTTTTTTTTTTTTAAGGGCCTTCGGCTGAAGCTAGCGCCGCTATTTTGGAAAATTTTTATATGAAAATAAAGTAATAAATTACTTCGTTTAATATCCAACAAAACCTGCTAAAAAGTTTTGCAGAATACACCTGGGATTTTACAGTTCGATTTTTGTACTACATAAAACTTTCAACGCGTTTTTCTCGAAACAAAGTTTTTCGACGCGCGATACCTTTTACAGCTTCGAGGAGTCAACCGATTTTAATGTTATACTACTCAAATGAAAGATAATTAAATTTCAAAGGCACTGACGGAGCGTTTGTTTCGAAAATATTTTTATAAATATTTTTTTTAACGTTAAAGTGCAAAAAAGTGCATTAAAACTTTTTTTTTTTTAAGGGCCTTCGGCTGAAGCTAGCGCCGCTTTTTTGAAAAATTTTTATATGAAAATATAGTAATAAATTACTTCGTTTAATATCCAACAAAACCTGCTAAAAAGTTTTGCAGAATACACCTGGGATTTTACAGTTCGATTTTTGTACTACATAAAACTTTCAACGCGTTTTTCTCGAAACAAAGTTTTTCGACGCGCGATACCTTTTACAGCTTCGAGGAGTCAACCGATTTTAATGTTATACCACTCAAATAAAATATAATTAAATTTGAAAGGCACTGACGGAGCGTTTGTTTCGAAAATATTTTTAAAAATATTTTTTTTAACGTAAAAGTGCAAAAAAGTGCATTAAAAACGTTTTTTTTTTTTAAGGGCTTTCGGTTGAAGCTAGCGCCGCTATTTTGAAAAATTTTTATATGAAAATATAGTAATAAATTACTTCGTTTAATATCCAACAAAACCGGCTAAAAAGTTTTGCCGAATACAACCTGGGATTTTACAGTTCGATTTTTGTACTACATACAACTTTCAACGCGTTTTTCTCGAAACAAAGTTTTTCGACGCGCGGTACCTTCTACAGCTTCGAGGAGTCAACCGATTTAAATGTTATACCACTCAAATGAAAGATAATTAAATTTCAAAGGCACTGACGGAGCGTTTGTTTCGAAAATATTTTTATAAATATTTTTTTTAACGTTAAAGTGCAAAAAAGTGCATTAAAACGTTTTTTTTTTTAAGGGCCTTTGGCTGAAGCTAGCGCCTCTATTTTCAAAAATGTTTATATGAAAATAATGTAATAAATTACTTCGTTTAATACCCAACAAAACCTGCTAACCTAATTTCAAAAATATTTTTAAAAATATTTTTTTTGAAAACGTTTTTTTTTTTTAATGGCCTTCAGCTGAAGCTGGCGCCGCCATTTTGAAAAATTTGTATATGAAACTAATGTAAAAAATTACTTCATTCAATATCCAACAAAACCTGCTAAACAGTTTTTGCAGAATACAACCTGGGATTTTACAGTTTTATTTTTGTACTACATCAAACTTTCAACGCGTTTTTCTCGAAACAAAGTTTTTCGACGCGCGGTACCTTCTACAGCATCGAGGAGTCAACCGATTTCAATGTTTTACAACTCAAATGAAAAAAAATAAGAATTTCAAAGGCACTGGCGGAGCGTTTATTTCGAAAATATTTTGTATAAATATTTTTTTTTTAACGCTAAAGTGCAAAAAAGTGCATGAAAAACTTTTTTTTTTTTTAATGGCCTTCGGCTGAAGCTAGCGCCGTCATTTTGAAAAATGTTTATATGAAAATAATGTAATATATTACTTCGTTTAATATCCAACAAAACCTGCTAAAACGTTTTTGCAGAATACAACCTGGGATTTTACAGTTTGATTTTTGTACTACATAAAACTTTAAACAAGTTTTTCTTGAAACAAATTTTTTCGACGCGCGGTACCTTCTACAGCTTCGAGGAGTCAACCGATTTCAATGTTTTACCACTCAAATGAAAGATAATTAAATTTCAAAGGCGCTGACGGAGAGTTTGTTTCGAAAATATTTTTATAAATATTTGTTTTTTAATGTTAAAATGCAAAAAAGTGCATGAAAAAGGTTTTTTTTTTAAGGGCCTTCGGCTGAAGCTAGCGCCGCCATTTTGAAAAATGTTTATATGATAATAATGTAATAAATTACTTCGTTTAATACCCAACAAAACCTGCTAACCTGATTTCGAAAATATTTTTATAAATATTTTTTTTGAAAACGTTTTTTTTTTAATGGCCTTCGGCTGAAGCTGGCGCCGCCATTTTGAAAAATTTGTATATGCAACTAATGTAATAAATTACTCCATTCAATATCAAACAAAACCTGCTAAACAGTTTTTGCAGAATAC
This sequence comes from Drosophila helvetica, assembly GCA_963969585.1. Lineage (NCBI taxonomy): Eukaryota > Metazoa > Arthropoda > Insecta > Diptera > Drosophilidae > Drosophila > Drosophila helvetica. The sequence continues at coordinate 73,224 of OZ018404.1, forward strand.
AACCTTGGATTTTACAGTTTTTTTTTTGTACTACATCAAACTTTCAACGCGTTTTTCTCGAAACAAATTTTTTTGACGCGCGGTACCTTCTACAGCTTCAAGGAGTCAACCGATTTCAATGTTATACCACTCAAATGAAATATAATTAAATTTCAAAGGCACTGACGGAGCGTTTGTTTCGAAAATATTTTTATAAATATTTTTTTTTTACGTTAAAGTGCAAAAAAGTGCATTAAAAACGTTTTTTTTTTTAAGGGCTTTCGGTTGAAGCTAGCGCCGCTATTTTGAAAAATTTTTATATGAAAATAAAGTAATAAATTACTTCGTTTAATATCCAACAAAACCTGCTAAAAAGTTTTGCAGAATACAACCTGGGATTTTACAGTTCGATTTTTGTACTACATAAAACTTTCAACGCGTTTTTCTGGAAACAAAGTTTTTCGACTCGCGGTACCTTCTACAGCTTCGAGAAGTAAACCGATTTCAATGTTTTACCACTCAAATGAAAGTTAATTGAATTTCAAAGGCACTGACGAAGAGTTTGTTTCGAAAATATTTTTATAAATATTTTTTTTTAACGTTAAAATGCAAAAAAGTGCATGAAAAAGGTTTTTTTTTTAAGGGCCTTCGGCTGAAGCTAGCGCCGCCATTTTGAAAAATTTTTATATGAAAATAATGTAATAAATTACTTCGTTTAATACCCAACAAAACCTGCTAACCTAATTTCAAAAATATTTTTAAAAATATTTTTTTTGAAAACGTTTTTTTTTTTTAATGGCCTTCAGCTGAAGCTGGCGCCGCCATTTTGAAAAATTTGTATATGAAACTAATGTAAAAAATTACTTCATTCAATATCCAACAAAACCTGCTAAACAGTTTTTGCAGAATACAACCTGGGATTTTACAGTTTTATTTTTGTACTACATCAAACTTTCAACGCGTTTTTCTCGAAACAAAGTTTTTCGACGCGCGGTACCTTCTACAGCATCGAGGAGTCAACCGATTTCAATGTTTTACAACTCAAATGAAAAAAAATAAGAATTTCAAAGGCACTGGCGGAGCGTTTATTTCGAAAATATTTTTAAAAATATTTTTTTTTTTAACGCTAAAGTGCAAAAAAGTGCATGAAAAACTTTTTTTTTTTTTAATGGCCTTCGGCTGAAGCTAGCGCCGTCATTTTGAAAAATGTTTATATGAAAATAATGTAATATATTACTTCGTTTAATATCTAACAAAACCTGCTAAAACGTTTTTGCAGAATACAACCTGGGATTTTACAGTTTGATTTTTGTACTACATAAAACTTTAAACAAGTTTTTCTTGAAACAAATTTTTTCGACGCGCGGTACCTTCTACAGCTTCGAGGAGTCAACCGATTTCAATGTTTTACCACTCAAATGAAAGATAATTAAATTTCAAAGGCACTGACGGAGAGTTTGTTTCGAAAATATTTTTATAAATATTTGTTTTTTAATGTTAAAATGCAAAAAAGTGCATGAAAAAGGTTTTTTTTTTTAAGGGCCTTCGGCTGAAGCTAGCGCCGCCATTTTGAAAAATGTTTATATGATAATAATGTAATAAATTACTTCGTTTAATACCCAACAAAACCTGCTAACCTGATTTCGAAAATATTTTTATAAATATTTTTTTTGAAAACGTTTTTTTTTTAATGGCCTTCGGCTGAAGCTGGCGCCGCCATTTTGAAAAATTTGTATATGCAACTAATGTAATAAATTACTCCATTCAATATCAAACAAAACCTGCTAAACAGTTTTTGCAGAATACAACCTGGGATTTTACAGTTTTTTTTTTGTACTACATCAAACTTTCAACGCGTTTTTCTCGAAACAAATTTTTTTGACGCGCGGTACCTTCTACAGCTTCAAGGAGTCAACCGATTTCAATGTTATACCACTCAAATGAAATATAATTAAATTTCAAAGGCACTGACGGAGCGTTTGTTTCGAAAATATTTTTATAAATATTTTTTTTTTACGTTAAAGTGCAAAAAAGTGCATTAAAAACGTTTTTTTTTTTAAGGGCTTTCGGTTGAAGCTAGCGCCGCTATTTTGAAAAATTTTTATATGAAAATAAAGTAATAAATTACTTCGTTTAATATCCAACAAAACCTGCTAAAAAGTTTTGCAGAATACAACCTGGGATTTTACAGTTCGATTTTTGTACTACATAAAACTTTCAACGCGTTTTTCTCGAAACAAAGTTTTTTGACGCGCGGTACCTTCTACAACTTCGAGGAGTCAACCGATTTCAATGTTATACTACTCAAATGAAAGATAATTACATTTCAAAGGCACTGACAGAGCGTTTGTTTCGAAAATAATTTAATAAATATTTTTTTTAACGTTAAAGTGTAAAAAAGTGCATGAAAAAGGTTTTTTTTTTTGATGGCCTTCGGCTGAAGCTAGCGCCGAATACAACCTGGGATTTTACAGTTCGATTTTTGTACTACATAAAACTTTCAACGCGTTTTTCTCGAAACAAAGTTTTTCGACGCGCGGTACCTTCTACAGCTTCGAGGAGTCAACCGATTTTAATGTTATACCACTCAAATGAAAGATAATTAAATTTCAAAGGTACTGACGGAGCGTTTGTTTCGAAAATATTTTTATAAATATTTTTTTAACGTTAAAGTGCAAAAAAGTGAATTAAAAGGTTTTTTTTTTTTTAAGGGCCTTCGGCTGAAGTTAGCCCCTCTATTTTGAAAAATTTTGATATGAAAATAAAGTAATAAATTACTTTGTTTAATATCCAACAAAACCTGCTAAAAAGTTTTTGCAGAATACAACCTGGGATTTTACAGTTTTATTTTTGTACTACATACAACTTTCAACGCGCGGTACCTTCTACAGCTTCGAGGAGTCAACCGAGTTCAATGTTTTACCACTCAAATGAAAGACAATTAAATTTCAAAGGCACTGACAGAGCGTTTGTTTCGAAAATATTTTTAAAAATATTTTTTTTTATAACGTTAAAGTGCAAAAATGTGCCTTAAAAACCTTTTTTTTTTTTTAATGGCCTTTGGCTGAAGCTAGCGATGCCATTTTTGAAAAATTTTTATATGAAATTAAAGTAATAAATTACTTCGTTTAATACCCAACAAAACCTGCTAACCTGATTTCAAAAATATTTTTAAAAATATTTTTTTTGAAAACGTTTTTTTTTTAATGGCCTTCGGCTGAAGCTGGCGCCGCCATTTTGAAAAATTTGTATATGAAACTAATGTAAAAAATTACTTCATTCAAAATCCAACAAAACCTGCTAAACAGTTTTTGCAGAATACAACCTGGGATTTTACAGTTCGATTTTTGTACTACATAAAACTTTCAACGCGTTTTTCTCGAAACAAAGTTTTTCGACGCGCGGTACCTTCTACAGCTTCGAGGAGTCAACCGATTTTAATGTTATACCACTCAAATGAAAGATAATTAAATTTCAAAGGTACTGACGGAGCGTTTGTTTCGAAAATATTTTTATAAATATTTTTTTTAACGTTAAAGAGCAAAAAAGTGCATTAAAACGTTTTTTTTTTTTTAAGGGCCTTCGGCTGAAGCTAGCGCCGCTATTTTGAAAAATTTTTATATGAAAATAATGTAATAAACTACTTCGTTCAATATCTAACAAAACCTGCTAAAGAGAATTTGCAGAATACAACCTGGGATTTTACAGTTCGATTTTTGTACTACATAAAACTTTAAACAAGTTTTTCTTAAAACAAATTTTTTCGACGCGCGGTACCTTCTACAGCTTCGAGGAGTCAACTGATTTCAATGTTATACCACTCAAATGAAAGATAATTAAATTTCAGAGGCACTGACAGAGCGTTTGTTTCGAAAATATTTTTATAAATATTTTTTTAACGTTAAAGTGCAATAAAGTGCATGAAAAAGGTTTTTTTTTTAATGGCCTTCGGCTGAAGCTAGCGCCGCCATTTTGAAAAATTTTTATATGAAAATAATGTAATAAATTACTTCGTTTAATACCCAACAAAACCTGCTAACCTGATTTCAAAAATATTTTTAAAAATATTTTTTTTGAAAACGTTTTTTTTTTAATGGCCTTCGGCTGAAGCTGGCGCCGCCATTTTGAAAAATTTGTATATGAAACTAATGTAAAAAATTACTTCATTCAAAATCCAACAAAACCTGCTAAACAGTTTTTGCAGAATACAACCTGGGATTTTACAGTTTTATTTTTGTACTACATCAAACTTTCAACGCGTTTTTCTCGAAACAAAGTTTTTCGACGCGCGGTACCATCTACAGCATCGAGGAGTCAACCGATTTCAATGTTTTACAACTCAAATGAAAAAAAATAAGAATTTCAAAGGCACTGGCGGAGCGTTTATTTCGAAAATATTTTGTATAAATATTTTTTTTTTTAACGCTAAAGTGCAAAAAAGTGCATGAAAAACTTTTTTTTTTTTAATGGCCTTCGGCTGAAGCTAGCGCCGTCATTTTGAAAAATGTTTATATGAAAATAATGTAATATATTACTTCGTTTAATATCCAACAAAACCTGCTAAAACGCTTTTGCAGAATACAACCTGGGATTTTACAGTTCGATTTTTGTACTACATAAAACTTTAAACAAGTTTTTCTTGAAACAAATTTTTTCGACGCGCGGTACCTTCTACAGCTTCGAGGAGTCAACCGATTTCAATGTTTTACCACTCAAATGAAAGATAATTAAATTTCAAAGGCACTGACGGAGCGTTTGTTTCGAAAATATTTTTATAAATATTTTTTTTAACGTTAAAGTGCAAAAAAGTGCATTAAAAGGTTTTTTTTTTTTTTAAGGGCCTTCGGCTGAAGCTAGCCCCTCTATTTTGAAAAATTTTGATATGAAAATAAAGTAATAAATTACTTTGTTTAATATCCAACAAAACCTGCTAAAAAGTTTTTGCAGAATACAACCTGGGATTTTACAGTTTTATTTTTGTACTACATCAAACTTTCAACGCGTTTTTCTCGAAACAAAGTTTTTCGACGCGCGGTACCTTCTACAGCTTCGAGGAGTCAACCGATTTCAATGTTTTACCACTCAAATGAAAGATAATTAAATTTCAAAGGCACTGACGGAGAGTTTGTTTCGAAAATATTTTTATAAATATTTGTTTTTTAATGTTAAAATGCAATAAAGTGCATGAAAAAGGTTTTTTTTTTTTAAGGGCCTTCGGCTGAAGCTAGCGCCGCCATTTTAAAAATGTTTATATGAAAATAATGTAATAAATTACTTCGTTTAATACCCAACAAAACCTAATAACCTGATTTCGAAAATATTTTTATAAATATTTTTTTTGAAAACGTTTTTTTTTTAATGGCCTTCGGCTGAAGCTGGCGCCGCCATTTTGAAAAATTTTTATATGAAAATAAAGTAATAAATTACTTCGTTTAATATCCAACAAAACCTGCTAAAAAGTTTTGCAGAATACAACCTGGGATTTTACAGTTCGATTTTTGTACTACATAAAACTTTCAACGCGTTTTTCTCGAAACAAAGTTTTTTGACGCGCGGTACCTTCTACAACTTCGAGGAGTCAACCGATTTCAATGTTATACTACTCAAATGAAAGATAATTAAATTTCAAAGGCACTGACAGAGCGTTTGTTTCGAAAATAAATTAATAAATATTTTTTTTAACGTTAAAGTGTAAAAAAGTGCATGAAAAAGGTTTTTTTTTTAATGGCCTTCGGCTGAAGCTAGCGCCGAATACAACCTGGGATTTTACAGTTTTTTTTTTGTACTACATCAAACTTTCAACGCGTTTTTCTCGAAACAAATTTTTTTGACGCGCGGTACCTTCTACAGCTTCAAGGAGTCAACCGATTTTAATGTTATACCACTCAAATGAAATATAATTAAATTTCAAAGGTACTGACGGAGCGTTTGTTTCGAAAATATTTGTATAAAAATATTTTTTTTTACGTTAAAGTGCAAAAAAGTGCATTAAAAACGTTTTTTTTTTAAGGGCTTTCGGTTGAAGCTAGCGCCGCTATTTTGAAAAATTTTTATATGAAAATAAAGTAATAAATTACTTCGTTTAATATCCAACAAAACCTGCTAAAAAGTTTTGCAGAATACAACCTGGGATTTTACAGTTTGATTTTTGTACTACATAAAACTTTCAACGCGTTTTTCTCGAAACAAAGTTTTTCGACGCGCGGTACCTTCTACAGCTTCGAGGAGTCAACCGATTTTAATGTTATACCACTCAAATGAAAGATAATTAAATTTCAAAGGTACTGACGGAGCGTTTGTTTCGAAAATATTTTTATAAATATTTTTTTAACGTTAAAGTGCAAAAAAGTGCATTAAAACGTTTTTTTTTTTTTTAAGGGCCTTCGGCTGAAGCTAGCCCCTCTATTTTGAAAAATTTTGATATGAAAATAAAGTAATAAATTACTTTGCTTAATATCCAACAAAACCTGCTAAAAAGTTTTTGCAGAATACAACCTGGGATTTTACAGTTTTATTTTTGTACTACATACAACTTTCAACGCGCGGTACCTTCTACAGCTTCGAGGAGTCAACCGAGTTCAATGTTTTACCACTCAAATGAAAGACAATTAAATTTCAAAGGCACTGACAGAGTGTTTGTTTCGAAAATATTTTTAAAAATATTTTTTTTTATAACGTTAAAGTGCAAAAATGTGCCTTAAAAACCTTTTTTTTTTTTAATGGCCTTTGGCTGAAGCTAGCGCCGCCATTTTTGAAAAATTTTTATATGAAAATAATGTAATAAATTACTTCGTTTAATATCCAACAAAACCTGCTAAAAAGTTTTTGCAGAATACAACCTGGGATTTTACAGTTCGATTTTTGTACTACATAAAACTTTAAACAAGTTTTTCTTAAAACAAATTTTTTCGACGCGCGGTACCTTCTACATCTTCGAGGAGTCAACTGATTTCAATGTTATACAACTCAAATAAAAGATAATTAAATTTCAGAGGCACTGACGGAGCGTTTGTTTCGAAAATATTTTTAAAAATATTTTTTTTGTAACGTTAAAGTGCAAAAAAGTGCAATAAAACGTTTTTTTTTTTAAGGGCCTTCGGCTAAGCTAGCGCCGTCATTTTGAAAAATTTGTATATAAAAATAATGTAATAAATTACTTCGTTCAATATCCAACTAAACCTGCTAAAAAGTGTTTGCAGAATACAACCTGGGATTTTACAGTTTTATTTTTGTACCACATACAACTTTCAACGCGCGGTACCTTCTACAGCTTCGAGAAGTCAACCGATTTCAATGTTATACCACTCAAATGAAAGATAATTAAATTTCAGAGGCACTGACGGAGCGTTTGTTTCGAAAATATTTTTATAAATTTTTTTTTAACGCTAAAGTGCAAAAAAGTGCATTAAAACGTTTTTTTTTTAAGGGCCTTCGGCTGAAGCTAGCGCCTCTATTTTGAAAAATTTTTATATGAAAATAAAGTAATAAATTACTTCGTTTAATATCCAACAAAACCTGCTAAAAAGTTTTTGCAGAATACAACCTGGGATTTTACAGTTCGATTTTTGTACTACATAAAACTTTCAACGCGTTTTTCTCGAAACAAAGTTTTTCGACGCGCGGTACCTTCTACAACTTTTAGGAGTCAACCGATTTCAATGTTATACCACTCAAATGAAAGATAATTAAATTTCGAAGGCATTGACGGAGCGTTTGTTTCGAAAATATTTTTAAATATATATATTTTTTTTTAACGTTAAAGTGCAAAAATGTGCATGAAAAACGTTTTTTATTTTTTAATGGCCTTTGGCTGAAGCTAGCGTCGCCATTTTGAAAAATTTGTATATGAAAATAATGTAATAAATTAATTCGTTTAATATCAAACTAAACCTGCTAACCTGGTTTCGAAAATATTTTAATAAATATTTTTGTTGTAACGTTAATGTGCAAAAAAGTGCATGAAAAACGTTTTTTTTTTTAAATGGCCTTCGGCTGAAGCTAGCGCCGTCATTTTGAAAAATTTGTATAAAAAAATATTGTAATAAATTACTTCGTTCAATATCCAACTAAACCTGCTAAAAAGTTTTTGCAGAATACAACCTGGGATTTTACAGTTGTATTTTTGTACTACATAAAACTTTCAACGCGCGGTACCTTCTACAGCTTCGAGGAGTCAACCGATTTCAATGTTATACCACTCAAATGAAAGATAATTAAATTTCGAAGGCACTGACAGAGGGTTTGTTTCGAAAATATTTTAATAAATATTTTTTGTTTAACGTTAAAGTGTAAAAAAGGGCATGAAAATCGTTTTTTTTTTAATGGCCTTCGGCTGAAGCTAGCGCCGCCATTTTGAAAAATGTGTATATGAAAATAATGTAATAAATTACTTTGTTCAATATCCAACTAAACCTGCTAAAAAGTTTTTTCAGAATACAACCTGGGATTTTACAGTTTTATTTTTGTACTACATAAAACTTTCAACGCGCGGTACCTTCTACAGCTTCGAGGAGTCAGCCGATTTCAATGTTTTACCACTCAAATGAAAGACAATTAAATTTCAAAGGCACTGACGGAGCGTTTGTTTCGAAAATATTTGTATAAATATATTTTTTTTAACGTTAAAGTGCAAAAAAGTGCATCAAAAACGTTTTTTTTTTTTTAAGGGCCTTCGGCTGAAGCTAGCGCCGCTATTTTGAAAAATTTTTATATGAAAATAAAGTAATAAATTACTTCGTTGAATATCCAACAAAACCTGCTAAAAAGTTTTTGCAGAATACAACCTGGGATTTTACAGTTCGATTTTTGTACTACATAAAACTTTCAACGCGCGGTACCTTCTACAGCTTCGAGGAGTCAACCGATTTCAATGTTATACCACTCAAATGAAAGATAATTAAATTTCGAAGGCACTGACAGAGCGTTTGTTTCGAAAATACTTTAATAAATATTTTTTGTTTAACGTTAAAGAGCAAAAAAGTGCATTAAAAACGTTTTTTTTTTTTTTAAGGGCCTTCGGCTGAAGATAGCGCCGCTATTTTGAAAAATTTTTATATGAAAATAAAGTAATAAATTACTTCGTTGAATATCCAACAAAACCTGGTAAAAAGTTTTTGCAGAATACAACCTGGGATTTTACAGTTCGATTTTTGTACTACATAAAACTTTCAACACGTTTTTCTCGAAACAAAGTTTTTCGACGCGCGGTATCTTCTACAACTTCGAGGAGTCAACCTATTTCAATGTTATACCGCTCAAATAAAAGATAATTAAATTTCGAAGGCATTGACGGAGCGTTTGTTTCGAAAATATTTTTATATATATTTTTTTTTAACGTTAAAGTGCAAAAATGTGCATGAAAAACGTTTTTTATTTTTTAATGGCCTTTGGCTGAAGCTAGCGCCGCCATTTTAAAAAATTTGTATATGAAAATAATGTAATAAATTAATTCGTTTAATATCAAACAAAACCTGCTAACCAGGTTTCGAAAATATTTTTATAAATATTTTTGTTGTAACGTTAATGTGCAAAAAAGTGAGTGAAAAACGTTTTTTTTTTTTAAGGGCCTTCGGCTGAAGCTAGCGCCTCTATTTTGAAAAATTTTTATATGAAAATAAAGTAATAAATTACTTCGTTTAATATCCAACAAAACCTGCTAAAAAGTTTTTGCAGAATACACCTGGGATTTTACAGTTCGATTTTTGTACTACATAAAACTTTCAACGCGTTTTTCTCGAAACAAAGTTTTTCGACGCGCGGTACCTTCTACAACGTTTAGGAGTCAACCGATTTCAATGTTATACCACTCAAATGAAAGATAATTAAATTTCGAAGGCATTGACGGAGCGTTTGTTTCGAAAATATTTTTAAATATATATTTTTTTTTTAACGTTAAAGTGCAAAAATGTGCATGAAAAACGTTTTTTATTTTTTAAGGGCCTTCGGCTGAAGCTAGCGCCGCTATTTTGAAAAATTTTTATATGAAAATAAAGTAATAAATTACTTCGTTGAATATCCAACAAAACCTGGTAAAAAGTTTTTGCAGAATACAACCTGGGATTTTACAGTTCGATTTTTGTACTACATAAAACTTTCAACACGTTTTTCTCGAAACAAAGTTTTTCGACGCGCGGTATCTTCTACAACTTCGAGGAGTCAACCTATTTCAATGTTATACCGCTCAAATAAAAGATAATTAAATTTCGAAGGCATTGACGGAGCGTTTGTTTCGAAAATATTTTTATATATATTTTTTTTTTAACGCTAAAGTGCAAAAATGTAAATGAAAAACGTTTTTTATTTTTTAATGGCCTTTGGCTGAAGCTAGCGCCGCCATTTTGAAACATTTGTATATGAAAATAATGTAATAAATTAATTCGTTTAATATCAAACAAAACCTGCTAACCAGGTTTCGAAAATATTTTTATAAATATTTTTGTTGTAACGTTAATGTGCAAAAAAGTGCATGAAAAACGTTTTTTTTTTTTTTAAGGGCCTTCGGCTGAAGCTAGCGCCGCTATTTTGAAAAATTTTTATATGCAAATAAAGTAATAAATTACTTCGTTGAATATCCAACAAAACCTGCTAAAAAGTTTTTGCAGAATACAACCTGGGATTTTACAGTTCGATTTTTGTACTACATAAAACTTTCAACACGTTTTTCTCGAAACAAAGTTTTTCGACGCGCGGTATCTTCTACAACTTCGAGGAGTCAACCTATTTCAATGTTATACCACTCAAATGAAAGATAATTAAATTTCGAAGGCATTGACGGAGCGTTTGTTTCGAAAATATTTTTATATATATTTTTTTTTTTAACGTTAAAGTGCAAAAATGTGCAACGTGTGAAAAACGTTTTTTTTTTTTTTAAGGGCCTTCGGCTGAAGCTAGCGCCTCTATTTTGAAAAATTTGTATATGAAAATAAAGTAATAAATTACTTCGTTTAATATCCAACAAAACCTGCTAAAAAGTTTTTGCAGAATACACCTGGGATTTTACAGTTCGATTTTTGTACTACATAAAACTTTCAACGCGTTTTTCTCGAAACAAAGTTTTTCGACGCGCGGTACCTTCTACAACTTTTAGGAGTCAACCGATTTCAATGTTATACCACTCAAATGAAAGATAATTAAATTTCGAAGGCATTGACGGAGCGTTTGTTTCGAAAATATTTTTAAATATATATTTTTTTTTTAACGTTAAAGTGCAAAAATGTGCATGAAAAACGTTTTTTATTTTTTAATGGCCTTTGGCTGAAGCTAGCGTCGCCATTTTGAAAAATTTGTATATGAAAATAATGTAATAAATTAATTCGTTTAATATCAAACTAAACCTGCTAACCTGGTTTCGAAAATATTTTAATAAATATTTTTGTTGTAACGTTAATGTGCAAAAAAGTGCATGAAAAACGTTTTTTTTTTTAAATGGCCTTCGGCTGAAGCTAGCGCCGTCATTTTGAAAAATTTGTATAAAAAAATATTGTAATAAATTACTTCGTTCAATATCCAACTAAACCTGCTAAAAAGTTTTTGCAGAATACAACCTGGGATTTTACAGTTGTATTTTTGTACTACATAAAACTTTCAACGCGCGGTACCTTCTACAGCTTCGAGGAGTCAACCGATTTCAATGTTATACCACTCAAATGAAAGATAATTAAATTTCGAAGGCACTGACAGAGCGTTTGTTTCGAAAATATTTTAATAAATATTTTTTGTTTAACGTTAAAGTGTAAAAAAGGGCATGAAAATCGTTTTTTTTTAATGGCCTTCGGCTGAAGCTAGCGCCGCCATTTTGAAAAATGTGTATATGAAAATAATGTAATAAATTACTTTGTTCAATATCCAACTAAACCTGCTAAAAAGTGTTTGCAGAATACAACCTGGGATTTTACAGTTTTATTTTTGTACTACATAAAACTTTCAACGCGCGGTACCTTCTACAGCTTCGAGGAGTCAGCCGATTTCAATGTTTTACCACTCAAATGAAAGACAATTAAATTTCAAAGGCACTGACGGAGCGTTTGTTTCGAAAATATTTGTATAAATATATTTTTTTTAACGTTAAAGTGCAAAAAAGTGCATGAAAAACGTTTTTTTTTTTTTTAAGGGCCTTCGGCTGAAGCTAGCGCCGCTATTTTGAAAAATTGTTATATGAAAATAAAGTAATAAATTACTTCGTTGAATATCCAACAAAACCTGCTAAAAAGTTTTTGCAGAATACAACCTGGGATTTTACAGTTCGATTTTTGTACTACATAACTTTCAACGCGCGGTACCTTCTACAGCTTCGAGGAGTCAACCGATTTCAATGTTATACCACTCAAATGAAAGATAATTAAATTTCGAAGGCACTGACAGAGCGTTTGTTTCGAAAATACTTTAATAAATATTTTTTGTTTAACGTTAAAGAGCAAAAAAGTGCATTAAAAACGTTTTTTTTTTTTTTTAAGGGCCTTCGGCTGAAGCTAGCGCCGCTATTTTGAAAAATTTTTATATGAAAATAAAGTAATAAATTACTTCGTTGAATATCCAACAAAACCTGGTAAAAAGTTTTTGCAGAATACAACCTGGGATTTTACAGTTCGATTTTTGTACTACATAAAACTTTCAACACGTTTTTCTCGAAACAAAGTTTTTCGACGCGCGGTATCTTCTACAACTTCGAGGAGTCAACCTATTTCAATGTTATACCGCTCAAATAAAAGATAATTAAATTTCGAAGGCATTGACGGAGCGTTTGTTTCGAAAATATTTTTATATATATTTTTTTTTTAACGCTAAAGTGCAAAAATGTGAATGAAAAACGTTTTTTATTTTTTAATGGCCTTTGGCTGAAGCTAGCGCCGCCATTTTGAAAAATTTGTATATGAAAATAATGTAATAAATTAATTCGTTTAATATCAAACAAAACCTGCTAACCAGGTTTCGAAAATATTTTTATAAATATTTTTGTTGTAACGTTAATGTGCAAAAAAGTGCATGAAAAACGTTTTTTTTTTTTTAAGGGCCTTCGGCTGAAGCTAGCGCCGCTATTTTGAAAAATTTTTATATGCAAATAAAGTAATAAATTACTTCGTTGAATATCCAACAAAACCTGCTAAAAAGTTTTTGCAGAATACAACCTGGGATTTTACAGTTCGATTTTTGTACTACATAAAACTTTCAACACGTTTTTCTCGAAACAAAGTTTTTCGACGCGCGGTATCTTCTACAACTTCGAGGAGTCAACCTATTTCAATGTTATACCACTCAAATGAAAGATAATTAAATTTCGAAGGCATTGACGGAGCGTTTGTTTCGAAAATATTTTTATATATATTTTTTTTTTTAACGTTAAAGTGCAAAAATGTGCAACGTGTGAAAAACGTTTTTTTTTTTTTTTAAGGGCCTTCGGCTGAAGCTAGCGCCTCTATTTTGAAAAATTTGTATATGAAAATAAAGTAATAAATTACTTCGTTTAATATCCAACAAAACCTGCTAAAAAGTTTTTGCAGAATACACCTGGGATTTTACAGTTCGATTTTTGTACTACATAAAACTTTCAACGCGTTTTTCTCGAAACAAAGTTTTTCGACGCGCGGTACCTTCTACAACTTTTAGGAGTCAACCGATTTCAATGTTATACCACTCAAATGAAAGATAATTAAATTTCGAAGGCATTGACGGAGCGTTTGTTTCGAAAATATTTTTAAATATATATTTTTTTTTTAACGTTAAAGTGCAAAAATGTGCATGAAAAACGTTTTTTATTTTTTAATGGCCTTTGGCTGAAGCTAGCGTCGCCATTTTGAAAAATTTGTATATGAAAATAATGTAATAAATTAATTCGTTTAATATCAAACTAAACCTGCTAACCTGGTTTCGAAAATATTTTAATAAATATTTTTGTTGTAACGTTAATGTGCAAAAAAGTGCATGAAAAACGTTTTTTTTTTTAAATGGCCTTCGGCTGAAGCTAGCGCCGTCATTTTGAAAAATTTGTATAAAAAAATATTGTAATAAATTACTTCGTTCAATATCCAACTAAACCTGCTAAAAAGTTTTTGCAGAATACAACCTGGGATTTTACAGTTGTATTTTTGTACTACATAACTTTCAACGCGCGGTACCTTCTACAGCTTCGAGGAGTCAACCGATTTCAATGTTATACCACTCAAATGAAAGATAATTAAATTTCGAAGGCACTGACAGAGCGTTTGTTTCGAAAATATTTTAATAAATATTTTTTGTTTAACGTTAAAGTGTAAAAAAGGGCATGAAAATCGTTTTTTTTTTAATGGCCTTCGGCTGAAGCTAGCGCCGCCATTTTGAAAAATGTGTATATGAAAATAATGTAATAAATTACTTTGTTCAATATCCAACTAAACCTGCTAAAAAGTTTTTGCAGAATACAACCTGGGATTTTACAGTTGTATTTTTGTACTACATAAAACTTTCAACGCGCGGTACCTTCTACAGCTTCGAGGAGTCAGCCGATTTCAATGTTTTACCACTCAAATGAAAGACAATTAAATTTCAAAGGCACTGACGGAGCGTTTGTTTCGAAAATATTTGTATAAATATATTTTTTTTAACGTTAAAGTGCAAAAAAGTGCATCAAAAACGTTTTTTTTTTTTTTAAGGGCCTTCGGCTGAAGCTAGCGCCGCTATTTTGAAAAATTGTTATATGAAAATAAAGTAATAAATTACTTCGTTGAATATCCAACAAAACCTGCTAAAAAGTTTTTGCAGAATACAACCTGGGATTTTACAGTTCGATTTTTGTACTACATAAAACTTTCAACGCGCGGTACCTTCTACAGCTTCGAGGAGTCAACCGATTTCAATGTTATACCACTCAAATGAAAGATAATTAAATTTCGAAGGCACTGACAGAGCGTTTGTTTCGAAAATACTTTAATAAATATTTTTTGTTTAACGTTAATGTGCAAAAAAGTGCATAAAAAACGTTTTTTTTTTTTTAAATGGCCTTCGGCTGAAGCTAGCGCCGTCATTTTGAAAAATTTGTATATAAAAATATTGTAATAAATTACTTCGTTCAATATCCAACTAAACCTGCTAACAAGTTTTTGCAGAATACAACCTGGGATTTTACAGTTCGATTTTTGTACTACATAAAACTTTCAACACGTTTTTCTCGAAACAAAGTTTTTCGACGCGCGGTATCTTCTACAACTTCGAGGAGTCAACCTATTTCAATGTTATACCGCTCAAATAAAAGATAATTAAATTTCGAAGGCATTGACGGAGCGTTTGTTTCGAAAATATTTTTATATATATTTTTTTTTTAACGCTAAAGTGCAAAAATGTGAATGAAAAACGTTTTTTATTTTTTAATGGCCTTTGGCTGAAGCTAGCGCCGCCATTTTGAAAAATTTGTATATGAAAATAATGTAATAAATTAATTCGTTTAATATCAAACAAAACCTGCTAACCAGGTTTCGAAAATATTTTTATAAATATTTTTGTTGTAACGTTAATGTTCAAAAAAGTGAATGAAAAACGTTTTTTTTTTTTAAATGCCCTTCGGCTGAAGCTAGCGCCGTCATTTTGAAAAATTTGTATATAAAAATATTGTAATAAATTACTTCGTTCAATATCCAACTAAACCTGCTAAAAAGTTTTTGCAGAATACAACCTGGGATTTTACAGTTTTATTTTTGTACTACATAAAACTTTCAACGCGCGGTACCTTCTACAGCTTCGAGGAGTCAACCTATTTCAATGTTATACCACTCAAATGAAAGATAATTAAATTTCGAAGGCACTGACAGAGCGTTTGTTTCGAAAATATTTTAATAAATATTTTTGTTGTAACGTTAATGTGCAAAAAAGTGCATGAAAAACGTTTTTTTTTTTTTAAATGGCCTTCGGCTGAAGCTAGCGCCGTCATTTTGAAAAATTTGTATATAAAAATATTGTAATAAATTACTTCGTTCAATATCCAACTAAACCTGCTAACAAGTTTTTGCAGAATACAACCTGGGATTTTACAGTTCGATTTTTGTACTACATAAAACTTTCAACACGTTTTTCTCGAAACAAAGTTTTTCGACGCGCGGTATCTTCTACAACTTCGAGGAGTCAACCTATTTCAATGTTATACCACTCAAATGAAAGATAATTAAATTTCGAAGGCACTGACAGAGCGTTTGTTTCGAAAATATTTTAATAAATATTTTTGTTGTAACGTTAATGTGCAAAAAAGTGCATGAAAAACGTTTTTTTTTTTTTTAAGGGCCTTCGGCTGAAGCTAGCGCCGCTATTTTGAAAAATTTTTATATGCAAATAAAGTAATAAATTACTTCGTTGAATATCCAACAAAACCTGCTAAAAAGTTTTTGCAGAATACAACCTGGGATTTTACAGTTCGATTTTTGTACTACATAAAACTTTCAACGCGCGGTACCTTCTACAGCTTCGAGGAGTCAACCGATTTCAATGTTATACCACTCAAATGAAAGATAATTAAATTTCGAAGGCACTGACAGAGCGTTTGTTTCGAAAATACATTAATAAATATTTTTTGTTTAACGTTAATGTGCAAAAAAGTGCATGAAAAACGTTTTTTTTTTTTAAATGGCCTTCGGCTGAAGCTAGCGCCGCTATTTTGAAAAATTTTTATATGAAAATAAAGTAATAAATTACTTCGTTGAATATCCAACAAAACCTGGTAAAAAGTTTTTGCAGAATACAACCTGGGATTTTACAGTTCGATTTTTGTACTACATAAAACTTTCAACACGTTTTTCTCGAAACAAAGTTTTTCGACGCGCGGTATCTTCTACAACTTCGAGGAGTCAACCTATTTCAATGTTATACTGCTCAAATAAAAGATAATTAAATTTCGAAGGCATTGACGGAGCGTTTGTTTCGAAAATATTTTTATATATATTTTTTTTTTAACGTTAAAAAGCAAAAATGTGCATGAAAAACGTTTTTTATTTTTTAATGGCCTTTGGCTGAAGCTAGCGCCGCCATTTTGAAAAATTTGTATATGAAAATAATGTAATAAATTAATTCGTTTAATATCAAACAAAACCTGCTAACCAGGTTTCGAAAATATTTTTATAAATATTTTTGTTGTAACGTTAATGTGCAAAAAAGTGAATGAAAAACGTTTTTTTTTTTTAAATGGCCTTCGGCTGAAGCTAGCGCCGTCATTTTGAAAAATTTGTATATAAAAATATTGTAATAAATTACTTCGTTCAATATCCAACTAAACCTGCTAAAAAGTTTTTGCAGAATACAACCTGGGATTTTACAGTTTTATTTTTGTACTACATAAAACTTTCAACGCGCGGTACCTTCTACAGCTTCGAGGAGTCAACCTATTTCAATGTTATACCACTCAAATGAAAGATAATTAAATTTCGAAGGCACTGACAGAGCGTTTGTTTCGAAAATATTTTAATAAATATTTTTGTTGTAACGTTAATGTGCAAAAAAGTGCATGAAAAACGTTTTTTTTTTTTAAATGGCCTTCGGCTGAAGCTAGCGCCGTCATTTTGAAAAATTTGTATATAAAAATATTGTAATAAATTACTTCGTTCAATATCCAACTAAACCTGCTAACAAGTTTTTGCAGAATACAACCTGGGCTTTTACAGTTCGATTTTTGTACTACATAAAACTTTAAACGCATTTTTCTCGAAACAAATTTTTTCGACGCGCGGTACCTCCTACAGCTTCGAGAAGTCCACCGCTTTTAATGTTTTACCACTCAAATGAAAGATAATTAAATTTCGAAGGCATTGACGGAGCGTTTGTTTCGAAAATATTTTTATATATATTTTTTTTTTAACGTTAAAGTGCAAAAATGTGCATGAAAAACGTTTTTTATTTTTTAATGGCCTTTGTCTGAAGCTAGCGCCGCCATTTTGAAAAATTTGTATATGAAAATAATGTAATAAATTAATTCGTTTAATATCAAACAAAACCTGCTAACCAGGTTTCGAAAACATTTTTATAAATATTTTTGTTGTAACGTTAATGTGCAAAAAAGTGCATGAAAAACGTTTTTTTTTTTTTAAGGGCCTTCGGCTGAAGCTAGCGCCGCTATTTTGAAAAATTTTTATATGCAAATAAAGTAATAAATTACTTTGTTGAATATCCAACAAAACCTGCTAAAAAGTTTTTGCAGAATACAACCTGGGATTTTACAGTTCGATTTTTGTACTACATAAAACTTTCAACACGTTTTTCTCGAAACAAAGTTTTTCGACGCGCGGTATCTTCTACAACTTCGAGGAGTCAACCTATTTCAATGTTATACCACTCAAATGAAAGATAATTAAATTTCGAAGGCATTGACGGAGCGTTTGTTTCGAAAATATTTTTATATATATTTTTTTTTTTAACGTTAAAGTGCAAAAATGTGCAACGTGTGAAAAACGTTTTTTTTTTTTTTAAGGGCCTTCGGCTGAAGCTAGCGCCTCTATTTTGAAAAATTTGTATATGAAAATAAAGTAATAAATTACTTCGTTTAATATCCAACAAAACCTGCTAAAAAGTTTTTGCAGAATACACCTGGGATTTTACAGTTCGATTTTTGTACTACATAAAACTTTCAACGCGTTTTTCTCGAAACAAAGTTTTTCGACGCGCGGTACCTTCTACAACTTTTAGGAGTCAACCGATTTCAATGTTATACCACTCAAATGAAAGATAATTAAATTTCGAAGGCATTGACGGAGCGTTTGTTTCGAAAATATTTTTAAATATATATTTTTTTTTTAACGTTAAAGTGCAAAAATGTGCATGAAAAACGTTTTTTATTTTTTAATGGCCTTTGGCTGAAGCTAGCGTCGCCATTTTGAAAAATTTGTATATGAAAATAATGTAATAAATTAATTCGTTTAATATCAAACTAAACCTGCTAACCTGGTTTCGAAAATATTTTAATAAATATTTTTGTTGTAACGTTAATGTGCAAAAAAGTGCATGAAAAACGTTTTTTTTTTTAAATGGCCTTCGGCTGAAGCTAGCGCCGTCATTTTGAAAAATTTGTATATAAAAATATTGTAATAAATTACTTCGTTCAATATCCAACTAAACCTGCTAACAAGTTTTTGCAGAATACAACCTGGGCTTTTACAGTTCGATTTTTGTACTACATAAAACTTTAAACGCATTTTTCTCGAAACAAATTTTTTCGACGCGCGGTACCTTCTACAGCTTCGAGAAGTCAACCGATTTCAATGTTTTACCACTCAAATGAAAGTTAATTGAATTTCAAAGGCACTGACGAAGAGTTTGTTTCGAAAATATTTTTATAAATATTTTTTTTTAACGTTAAAATGCAAAAAAGTGCATGAAAAAGGTTTTTTTTTAAGGGCCTTCCGCTGAAGCTAGCGCCGCCATTTTGAAAAATTTTTATATGAAAATAATGTAATAAATTACTTCGTTTAATACCCAACAAAACCTGCTAACCTTATTTCAAAAATATTTTTAAAAATATTTTTTTTGAAAACGTTTTTTTTTTTTAATGGCCTTCAGCTGAAGCTGGCGCCGCCATTTTGAAAAATTTGTATATGAAACTAATGTAAAAAATTACTTCATTCAATATCCAACAAAACCTGCTAAACAGTTTTTGCAGAATACAACCTGGGATTTTACAGTTTTATTTTTGTACTACATCAAACTTTCAACGCGTTTTTCTCGAAACAAAGTTTTTCGACGCGCGGTACCTTCTACAGCATCGAGGAGTCAACCGATTTCAATGTTTTACAACTCAAATGAAAAAAAATAAGAATTTCAAAGGCACTGGCGGAGCGTTTATTTCGAAAATATTTTGTATAAATATTTTTTTTTTTAACGCTAAAGTGCAAAAAAGTGCATGAAAAACTTTTTTTTTTTTTAATGGCCTTCGGCTGAAGCTAGCGCCGTCATTTTGAAAAATGTTTATATGAAAATAATGTAATATATTACTTCGTTTAATATCCAACAAAACCTGCTAAAACGTTTTTGCAGAATACAACCTGGGATTTTACAGTTTGATTTTTGTACTACATAAAACTTTAAACAAGTTTTTCTTGAAACAAATTTTTTCGACGCGCGGTACCTTCTACAGCTTCGAGGAGTCAACCGATTTCAATGTTTTACCACTCAAATGAAAGATAATTAAATTTCAAAGGCACTGACGGAGAGTTTGTTTCGAAAATATTTTTATAAATATTTGTTTTTTAATGTTAAAATGCAAAAAAGTGCATGAAAAAGGTTTTTTTTTTAAGGGCCTTCGGCTGAAGCTAGCGCCGCCATTTTGAAAAATGTTTATATGATAATAATGTAATAAATTACTTCGTTTAATACCCAACAAAACCTGCTAACCTGATTTCGAAAATATTTTTATAAATATTTTTTTTGAAAACGTTTTTTTTTTAATGGCCTTCGGCTGAAGCTGGCGCCGCCATTTTGAAAAATTTGTATATGCAACTAATGTAATAAATTACTCCATTCAATATCAAACAAAACCTGCTAAACAGTTTTTGCAGAATACAACCTGGGATTTTACAGTTTTTTTTTTGTACTACATCAAACTTTCAACGCGTTTTTCTCGAAACAAATTTTTTTGACGCGCGGTACCTTCTACAGCTTCAAGGAGTCAACCGATTTCAATGTTATACCACTCAAATGAAATATAATTAAATTTCAAAGGCACTGACGGAGCGTTTGTTTCGAAAATATTTTTATAAATATTTTTTTTTTACGTTAAAGTGCAAAAAAGTGCATTAAAAACGTTTTTTTTTTTAAGGGCTTTCGGTTGAAGCTAGCGCCGCTATTTTGAAAAATTTTTATATGAAAATAAAGTAATAAATTACTTCGTTTAATATCCAACAAAACCTGCTAAAAAGTTTTGCAGAATACAACCTGGGATTTTACAGTTCGATTTTTGTACTACATAAAACTTTCAACGCGTTTTTCTGGAAACAAAGTTTTTCGACTCGCGGTACCTTCTACAGCTTCGAGAAGTCAACCGATTTCAATGTTTTACCACTCAAATGAAAGTTAATTGAATTTCAAAGGCACTGACGAAGAGTTTGTTTCGAAAATATTTTTATAAATATTTTTTTTTAACGTTAAAATGCAAAAAAGTGCATGAAAAAGGTTTTTTTTTTAAGGGCCTTCGGCTGAAGCTAGCGCCGCCATTTTGAAAAATTTTTATATGAAAATAATGTAATAAATTACTTCGTTTAATACCCAACAAAACCTGCTAACCTAATTTCAAAAATATTTTTAAAAATATTTTTTTTGAAAACGTTTTTTTTTTTTAATGGCCTTCAGCTGAAGCTGGCGCCGCCATTTTGAAAAATTTGTATATGAAACTAATGTAAAAAATTACTTCATTCAATATCCAACAAAACCTGCTAAACAGTTTTTGCAGAATACAACCTGGGATTTTACAGTTTTATTTTTGTACTACATCAAACTTTCAACGCGTTTTTCTCGAAACAAAGTTTTTCGACGCGCGGTACCTTCTACAGCATCGAGGAGTCAACCGATTTCAATGTTTTACAACTCAAATGAAAAAAAATAAGAATTTCAAAGGCACTGGCGGAGCGTTTATTTCGAAAATATTTTGTATAAATATTTTTTTTTTTAACGCTAAAGTGCAAAAAAGTGCATGAAAAACTTTTTTTTTTTTTAATGGCCTTCGGCTGAAGCTAGCGCCGTCATTTTGAAAAATGTTTATATGAAAATAATGTAATATATTACTTCGTTTAATATCCAACAAAACCTGCTAAAACGTTTTTGCAGAATACAACCTGGGATTTTACAGTTTGATTTTTGTACTACATAAAACTTTAAACAAGTTTTTCTTGAAACAAATTTTTTCGACGCGCGGTACCTTCTACAGCTTCGAGGAGTCAACCGATTTCAATGTTTTACCACTCAAATGAAAGATAATTAAATTTCAAAGGCACTGACGGAGAGTTTGTTTCGAAAATATTTTTATAAATATTTGTTTTTTAATGTTAAAATGCAAAAAAGTGCATGAAAAAGGTTTTTTTTTTTAAGGGCCTTCGGCTGAAGCTAGCGCCGCCATTTTGAAAAATGTTTATATGATAATAATGTAATAAATTACTTCGTTTAATACCCAACAAAACCTG
Organism: Drosophila helvetica; assembly: GCA_963969585.1. NCBI lineage: Eukaryota > Metazoa > Arthropoda > Insecta > Diptera > Drosophilidae > Drosophila > Drosophila helvetica. Next base: position 95,315 of record OZ018404.1, read on the forward strand.
CTAACCTGATTTCGAAAATATTTTTATAAATATTTTTTTTGAAAACGTTTTTTTTTTAATGGCCTTCGGCTGAAGCTGGCGCCGCCATTTTGAAAAATTTGTATATGCAACTAATGTAATAAATTACTCCATTCAATATCAAACAAAACCTGCTAAACAGTTTTTGCAGAATACAACCTGGGATTTTACAGTTTTTTTTTTGTACTACATCAAACTTTCAACGCGTTTTTCTCGAAACAAATTTTTTTGACGCGCGGTACCTTCTACAGCTTCAAGGAGTCAACCGATTTCAATGTTATACCACTCAAATGAAATATAATTAAATTTCAAAGGCACTGACGGAGCGTTTGTTTCGAAAATATTTTTATAAATATTTTTTTTTTACGTTAAAGTGCAAAAAAGTGCATTAAAAACGTTTTTTTTTTTAAGGGCTTTCGGTTGAAGCTAGCGCCGCTATTTTGAAAAATTTTTATATGAAAATAAAGTAATAAATTACTTCGTTTAATATCCAACAAAACCTGCTAAAAAGTTTTGCAGAATACAACCTGGGATTTTACAGTTCGATTTTTGTACTACATAAAACTTTCAACGCGTTTTTCTCGAAACAAAGTTTTTTGACGCGCGGTACCTTCTACAACTTCGAGGAGTCAACCGATTTCAATGTTATACTACTCAAATGAAAGATAATTACATTTCAAAGGCACTGACAGAGCGTTTGTTTCGAAAATAATTTAATAAATATTTTTTTTAACGTTAAAGTGTAAAAAAGTGCATGAAAAAGGTTTTTTTTTTGATGGCCTTCGGCTGAAGCTAGCGCCGAATACAACCTGGGATTTTACAGTTCGATTTTTGTACTACATAAAACTTTCAACGCGTTTTTCTCGAAACAAAGTTTTTCGACGCGCGGTACCTTCTACAGCTTCGAGGAGTCAACCGATTTTAATGTTATACCACTCAAATGAAAGATAATTAAATTTCAAAGGTACTGACGGAGCGTTTGTTTCGAAAATATTTTTATAAATATTTTTTTAACGTTAAAGTGCAAAAAAGTGAATTAAAAGGTTTTTTTTTTTTTAAGGGCCTTCGGCTGAAGCTAGCCCCTCTATTTTGAAAAATTTTGATATGAAAATAAAGTAATAAATTACTTTGTTTAATATCCAACAAAACCTGCTAAAAAGTTTTTGCAGAATACAACCTGGGATTTTACAGTTTTATTTTTGTACTACATACAACTTTCAACGCGCGGTACCTTCTACAGCTTCGAGGAGTCAACCGAGTTCAATGTTTTACCACTCAAATGAAAGATAATTACATTTCAAAGGCACTGACAGAGCGTTTGTTTCGAAAATAATTTAATAAATATTTTTTTTAACGTTAAAGTGTAAAAAAGTGCATGAAAAAGGTTTTTTTTTTGATGGCCTTCGGCTGAAGCTAGCGCCGAATACAACCTGGGATTTTACAGTTCGATTTTTGTACTACATAAAACTTTCAACGCGTTTTTCTCGAAACAAAGTTTTTCGACGCGCGGTACCTTTTAATGGCCTTTGGCTGAAGCTAGCGTCGCCATTTTGAAAAATTTGTATATGAAAATAATGTAATAAATTAATTCGTTTAATATCAAACTAAACCTGCTAACCTGGTTTCGAAAATATTTTAATAAATATTTTTGTTGTAACGTTAATGTGCAAAAAAGTGCATGAAAAACGTTTTTTTTTTTAAATGGCCTTCGGCTGAAGCTAGCGCCGTCATTTTGAAAAATTTGTATATAAAAATATTGTAATAAATTACTTCGTTCAATATCCAACTAAACCTGCTAACAAGTTTTTGCAGAATACAACCTGGGCTTTTACAGTTCGATTTTTGTACTACATAAAACTTTAAACGCATTTTTCTCGAAACAAATTTTTTCGACGCGCGGTACCTTCTACAGCTTCGAGAAGTCAACCGATTTCAATGTTTTACCACTCAAATGAAAGTTAATTGAATTTCAAAGGCACTGACGAAGAGTTTGTTTCGAAAATATTTTTATAAATATTTTTTTTTAACGTTAAAATGCAAAAAAGTGCATGAAAAAGGTTTTTTTTTTAAGGGCCTTCCGCTGAAGCTAGCGCCGCCATTTTGAAAAATTTTTATATGAAAATAATGTAATAAATTACTTCGTTTAATACCCAACAAAACCTGCTAACCTTATTTCAAAAATATTTTTAAAAATATTTTTTTTGAAAACGTTTTTTTTTTTTAATGGCCTTCAGCTGAAGCTGGCGCCGCCATTTTGAAAAATTTGTATATGAAACTAATGTAAAAAATTACTTCATTCAATATCCAACAAAACCTGCTAAACAGTTTTTGCAGAATACAACCTGGGATTTTACAGTTTTATTTTTGTACTACATCAAACTTTCAACGCGTTTTTCTCGAAACAAAGTTTTTCGACGCGCGGTACCTTCTACAGCATCGAGGAGTCAACCGATTTCAATGTTTTACAACTCAAATGAAAAAAAATAAGAATTTCAAAGGCACTGGCGGAGCGTTTATTTCGAAAATATTTTGTATAAATATTTTTTTTTTTAACGCTAAAGTGCAAAAAAGTGCATGAAAAACTTTTTTTTTTTTTAATGGCCTTCGGCTGAAGCTAGCGCCGTCATTTTGAAAAATGTTTATATGAAAATAATGTAATATATTACTTCGTTTAATATCCAACAAAACCTGCTAAAACGTTTTTGCAGAATACAACCTGGGATTTTACAGTTTGATTTTTGTACTACATAAAACTTTAAACAAGTTTTTCTTGAAACAAATTTTTTCGACGCGCGGTACCTTCTACAGCTTCGAGGAGTCAACCGATTTCAATGTTTTACCACTCAAATGAAAGATAATTAAATTTCAAAGGCACTGACGGAGAGTTTGTTTCGAAAATATTTTTATAAATATTTGTTTTTTAATGTTAAAATGCAAAAAAGTGCATGAAAAAGGTTTTTTTTTTAAGGGCCTTCGGCTGAAGCTAGCGCCGCCATTTTGAAAAATGTTTATATGATAATAATGTAATAAATTACTTCGTTTAATACCCAACAAAACCTGCTAACCTGATTTCGAAAATATTTTTATAAATATTTTTTTTGAAAACGTTTTTTTTTTAATGGCCTTCGGCTGAAGCTGGCGCCGCCATTTTGAAAAATTTGTATATGCAACTAATGTAATAAATTACTCCATTCAATATCAAACAAAACCTGCTAAACAGTTTTTGCAGAATACAACCTGGGATTTTACAGTTTTTTTTTTGTACTACATCAAACTTTCAACGCGTTTTTCTCGAAACAAATTTTTTTGACGCGCGGTACCTTCTACAGCTTCAAGGAGTCAACCGATTTCAATGTTATACCACTCAAATGAAATATAATTAAATTTCAAAGGCACTGACGGAGCGTTTGTTTCGAAAATATTTTTATAAATATTTTTTTTTTACGTTAAAGTGCAAAAAAGTGCATTAAAAACGTTTTTTTTTTTAAGGGCTTTCGGTTGAAGCTAGCGCCGCTATTTTGAAAAATTTTTATATGAAAATAAAGTAATAAATTACTTCGTTTAATATCCAACAAAACCTGCTAAAAAGTTTTGCAGAATACAACCTGGGATTTTACAGTTCGATTTTTGTACTACATAAAACTTTCAACGCGTTTTTCTGGAAACAAAGTTTTTCGACTCGCGGTACCTTCTACAGCTTCGAGAAGTCAACCGATTTCAATGTTTTACCACTCAAATGAAAGTTAATTGAATTTCAAAGGCACTGACGAAGAGTTTGTTTCGAAAATATTTTTATAAATATTTTTTTTTAACGTTAAAATGCAAAAAAGTGCATGAAAAAGGTTTTTTTTTTAAGGGCCTTCGGCTGAAGCTAGCGCCGCCATTTTGAAAAATTTTTATATGAAAATAATGTAATAAATTACTTCGTTTAATACCCAACAAAACCTGCTAACCTAATTTCAAAAATATTTTTAAAAATATTTTTTTTGAAAACGTTTTTTTTTTTTAATGGCCTTCAGCTGAAGCTGGCGCCGCCATTTTGAAAAATTTGTATATGAAACTAATGTAAAAAATTACTTCATTCAATATCCAACAAAACCTGCTAAACAGTTTTTGCAGAATACAACCTGGGATTTTACAGTTTTATTTTTGTACTACATCAAACTTTCAACGCGTTTTTCTCGAAACAAAGTTTTTCGACGCGCGGTACCTTCTACAGCATCGAGGAGTCAACCGATTTCAATGTTTTACAACTCAAATGAAAAAAAATAAGAATTTCAAAGGCACTGGCGGAGCGTTTATTTCGAAAATATTTTGTATAAATATTTTTTTTTTTAACGCTAAAGTGCAAAAAAGTGCATGAAAAACTTTTTTTTTTTTTAATGGCCTTCGGCTGAAGCTAGCGCCGTCATTTTGAAAAATGTTTATATGAAAATAATGTAATATATTACTTCGTTTAATATCCAACAAAACCTGCTAAAACGTTTTTGCAGAATACAACCTGGGATTTTACAGTTTGATTTTTGTACTACATAAAACTTTAAACAAGTTTTTCTTGAAACAAATTTTTTCGACGCGCGGTACCTTCTACAGCTTCGAGGAGTCAACCGATTTCAATGTTTTACCACTCAAATGAAAGATAATTAAATTTCAAAGGCACTGACGGAGAGTTTGTTTCGAAAATATTTTTATAAATATTTGTTTTTTAATGTTAAAATGCAAAAAAGTGCATGAAAAAGGTTTTTTTTTTTAAGGGCCTTCGGCTGAAGCTAGCGCCGCCATTTTGAAAAATGTTTATATGATAATAATGTAATAAATTACTTCGTTTAATACCCAACAAAACCTGCTAACCTGATTTCGAAAATATTTTTATAAATATTTTTTTTGAAAACGTTTTTTTTTTAATGGCCTTCGGCTGAAGCTGGCGCCGCCATTTTGAAAAATTTGTATATGCAACTAATGTAATAAATTACTCCATTCAATATCAAACAAAACCTGCTAAACAGTTTTTGCAGAATACAACCTGGGATTTTACAGTTTTTTTTTTGTACTACATCAAACTTTCAACGCGTTTTTCTCGAAACAAATTTTTTTGACGCGCGGTACCTTCTACAGCTTCAAGGAGTCAACCGATTTCAATGTTATACCACTCAAATGAAATATAATTAAATTTCAAAGGCACTGACGGAGCGTTTGTTTCGAAAATATTTTTATAAATATTTTTTTTTTACGTTAAAGTGCAAAAAAGTGCATTAAGAACGTTTTTTTTTTTAAGGGCTTTCGGTTGAAGCTAGCGCCGCTATTTTGAAAAATTTTTATATGAAAATAAAGTAATAAATTACTTCGTTTAATATCCAACAAAACCTGCTAAAAAGTTTTGCAGAATACAACCTGGGATTTTACAGTTCGATTTTTGTACTACATCAAACTTTCAACGCGTTTTTCTCGAAACAAAGTTTTTTGACGCGCGGTACCTTCTACAACTTCGAGGAGTCAACCGATTTCAATGTTATACTACTCAAATGAAAGATAATTACATTTCAAAGGCACTGACAGAGCGTTTGTTTCGAAAATAATTTAATAAATATTTTTTTTAACGTTAAAGTGTAAAAAAGTGCATGAAAAAGGTTTTTTTTTTGATGGCCTTCGGCTGAAGCTAGCGCCGAATACAACCTGGGATTTTACAGTTCGATTTTTGTACTACATAAAACTTTCAACGCGTTTTTCTCGAAACAAAGTTTTTCGACGCGCGGTACCTTCTACAGCTTCGAGGAGTCAACCGATTTTAATGTTATACCACTCAAATGAAAGATAATTAAATTTCAAAGGTACTGACGGAGCGTTTGTTTCGAAAATATTTTTATAAATATTTTTTTAACGTTAAAGTGCAAAAAAGTGAATTAAAAGGTTTTTTTTTTTTTTAAGGGCCTTCGGCTGAAGCTAGCCCCTCTATTTTGAAAAATTTTGATATGAAAATAAAGTAATAAATTACTTTGTTTAATATCCAACAAAACCTGCTAAAAAGTTTTTGCAGAATACAACCTGGGATTTTACAGTTTTATTTTTGTACTACATACAACTTTCAACGCGCGGTACCTTCTACAGCTTCGAGGAGTCAACCGAGTTCAATGTTTTACCACTCAAATGAAAGACAATTAAATTTCAAAGGCACTGACAGAGCGTTTGTTTCGAAAATATTTTTAAAAATATTTTTTTTTATAACGTTAAAGTGCAAAAATGTGCCTTAAAAACCTTTTTTTTTTTTTAATGGCCTTTGGCTGAAGCTAGCGATGCCATTTTTGAAAAATTTTTATATGAAATTAAAGTAATAAATTACTTCGTTTAATATCCAACAAAACCTGCTAAAGAGAATTTGCAGAATACAACCTGGGATTTTACAGTTCGATTTTTGTACTACATAAAACTTTAAACAAGTTTTTCTTAAAACAAATTTTTTCGACGCGCGGTACCTTCTACAGCTTCGAGGAGTCAACTGATTTCAATGTTATACCACTCAAATGAAAGATAATTAAATTTCAGAGGCACTGACAGAGCGTTTGTTTCGAAAATATTTTTATAAATATTTTTTTAACGTTAAAGTGCAATAAAGTGCATGAAAAAGGTTTTTTTTTTAATGGCCTTCGGCTGAAGCTAGCGCCGCCATTTTGAAAAATTTTTATATGAAAATAATGTAATAAATTACTTCGTTTAATACCCAACAAAACCTGCTAACCTGATTTCAAAAATATTTTTAAAAATATTTTTTTTGAAAACGTTTTTTTATTAATGGCCTTCGGCTGAAGCTGGCGCCGCCATTTTGAAAAATTTGTATATGAAACTAATGTAAAAAATTACTTCATTCAAAATCCAACAAAACCTGCTAAACAGTTTTTGCAGAATACAACCTGGGATTTTACAGTTTTATTTTTGTACTACATCAAACTTTCAACGCGTTTTTCTCGAAACAAAGTTTTTCGACGCGCGGTACCTTCTACAGCATCGAGGAGTCAACCGATTTCAATGTTTTACAACTCAAATGAAAAAAAATAAGAATTTCAAAGGCACTGGCGGAGCGTTTATTTCGAAAATATTTTGTATAAATATTTTTTTTTTTAACGCTAAAGTGCAAAAAAGTGCATGAAAAACTTTTTTTTTTTTAATGGCCTTCGGCTGAAGCTAGCGCCGTCATTTTGAAAAATGTTTATATGAAAATAATGTAATATATTACTTCGTTTAATATCCAACAAAACCTGCTAAAACGCTTTTGCAGAATACAACCAGTTCGATTTTTGTACTACATAAAACTTTAAACAAGTTTTTCTTGAAACAAATTTTTTCGACGCGCGGTACCTTCTACAGCTTCGAGGAGTCAACCGATTTCAATGTTTTACCACTCAAATGAAAGATAATTAAATTTCAAAGGCACTGACGGAGCGTTTGTTTCGAAAATATTTTTATAAATATTTTTTTTAACGTTAAAGTGCAAAAAAGTGCATTAAAAGGTTTTTTTTTTTTTTAAGGGCCTTCGGCTGAAGCTAGCCCCTCTATTTTGAAAAATTTTGATATGAAAATAAAGTAATAAATTACTTTGTTTAATATCCAACAAAACCTGCTAAAAAGTTTTTGCAGAATACAACCTGGGATTTTACAGTTTTATTTTTGTACTACATCAAACTTTCAACGCGTTTTTCTCGAAACAAAGTTTTTCGACGCGCGGTACCTTCTACAGCTTCGAGGAGTCAACCGATTTCAATGTTTTACCACTCAAATGAAAGATAATTAAATTTCAAAGGCACTGACGGAGAGTTTGTTTCGAAAATATTTTTATAAATATTTGTTTTTTAATGTTAAAATGCAATAAAGTGCATGAAAAAGGTTTTTTTTTTTTAAGGGCCTTCGGCTGAAGCTAGCGCCGCCATTTTAAAAATGTTTATATGAAAATAATGTAAAAAATTACTTCGTTTAATACCCAACAAAACCTAATAACCTGATTTCGAAAATATTTTTATAAATATTTTTTTTGAAAACGTTTTTTTTTTAATGGCCTTCGGCTGAAGCTGGCGCCGCCATTTTGAAAAATTTTTATATGAAAATAAAGTAATAAATTACTTCGTTTAATATCCAACAAAACCTGCTAAAAAGTTTTGCAGAATACAACCTGGGATTTTACAGTTCGATTTTTGTACTACATAAAACTTTCAACGCGTTTTTCTCGAAACAAAGTTTTTTGACGCGCGGTACCTTCTACAACTTCGAGGAGTCAACCGATTTCAATGTTATACTACTCAAATGAAAGATAATTAAATTTCAAAGGCACTGACAGAGCGTTTGTTTCGAAAATAAATTAATAAATATTTTTTTTAACGTTAAAGTGTAAAAAAGTGCATGAAAAAGGTTTTTTTTTTAATGGCCTTCGGCTGAAGCTAGCGCCGAATACAACCTGGGATTTTACAGTTTTTTTTTTGTACTACATCAAACTTTCAACGCGTTTTTCTCGAAACAAATTTTTTTGAGGCGCGGTACCTTCTACAGCTTCAAGGAGTCAACCGATTTTAATGTTATACCACTCAAATGAAATATAATTAAATTTCAAAGGTACTGACGGAGCGTTTGTTTCGAAAATATTTGTATAAATATTTTTTTTTTACGTTAAAGTGCAAAAAAGTGCATTAAAAACGTTTTTTTTTTTAAGGGCTTTCGGTTGAAGCTAGCGCCGCTATTTTGAAAAATTTTTATATGAAAATAAAGTAATAAATTACTTCGTTTAATATCCAACAAAACCTGCTAAAAAGTTTTGCAGAATACAACCTGGGATTTTACAGTTCGATTTTTGTACTACATAAAACTTTCAACGCGTTTTTCTCGAAACAAAGTTTTTCGACGCGCGGTACCTTCTACAGCTTCGAGGAGTCAACCGATTTTAATGTTATACCACTCAAATGAAAGATAATTAAATTTCAAAGGTACTGACGGAGCGTTTGTTTCGAAAATATTTTTATAAATATTTTTTTAACGTTAAAGTGCAAAAAAGTGCATTAAAACGTTTTTTTTTTTTTTAAGGGCCTTCGGCTGAAGCTAGCCCCTCTATTTTGAAAAATTTTGATATGAAAATAAAGTAATAAATTACTTTGTTTAATATCCAACAAAACCTGCTAAAAAGTTTTTGCAGAATATTTTTTGTTTAACGTTAAAGAGCAAAAAAGTGCATTAAAAACGTTTTTTTTTTTTTTAAGGGCCTTCGGCTGAAGATAGCGCCGCTATTTTGAAAAATTTTTATATGAAAATAAAGTAATAAATTACTTCGTTGAATATCCAACAAAACCTGGTAAAAAGTTTTTGCAGAATACAACCTGGGATTTTACAGTTCGATTTTTGTACTACATAAAACTTTCAACACGTTTTTCTCGAAACAAAGTTTTTCGACGCGCGGTATCTTCTACAACTTCGAGGAGTCAACCTATTTCAATGTTATACCGCTCAAATAAAAGATAATTAAATTTCGAAGGCATTGACGGAGCGTTTGTTTCGAAAATATTTTTATATATATTTTTTTTTAACGTTAAAGTGCAAAAATGTGCATGAAAAACGTTTTTTATTTTTTAATGGCCTTTGGCTGAAGCTAGCGCCGCCATTTTAAAAAATTTGTATATGAAAATAATGTAATAAATTAATTCGTTTAATATCAAACAAAACCTGCTAACCAGGTTTCGAAAATATTTTTATAAATATTTTTGTTGTAACGTTAATGTGCAAAAAAGTGAGTGAAAAACGTTTTTTTTTTTTAAATGGCCTTCGGCTGAAGCTAGCGCCGTCATTTTGAAAAATTTGTATATAAAAATATTGTAATAAATTACTTCGTTCAATATCCAACTAAACCTGCTAAAAAGTTTTTGCAGAATACAACCTGGGATTTTACAGTTTTATTTTTGTACTACATAAAACTTTCAACGCGCGGTACCTTCTACAGCTTCGAGGAGTCAACCTATTTCAATGTTATACCACTCAAATGAAAGATAATTAAATTTCAGAGGCACTGACGGAACGTTTGTTTCGAAAATATTTTTATAAATATTTTTTTTAACGTTAAAGTGCAAAAAAGTGCATTAAAACGTTTTTTTTTTTTAAGGGCCTTCGGCTGAAGCTAGCGCCTCTATTTTGAAAAATTTTTATATGAAAATAAAGTAATAAATTACTTCGTTTAATATCCAACAAAACCTGCTAAAAAGTTTTTGCAGAATACACCTGGGATTTTACAGTTCGATTTTTGTACTACATAAAACTTTCAACGCGTTTTTCTCGAAACAAAGTTTTTCGACGCGCGGTACCTTCTACAACGTTTAGGAGTCAACCGATTTCAATGTTATACCACTCAAATGAAAGATAATTAAATTTCGAAGGCATTGACGGAGCGTTTGTTTCGAAAATATTTTTAAATATATATTTTTTTTTTAACGTTAAAGTGCAAAAATGTGCATGAAAAACGTTTTTTATTTTTTAAGGGCCTTCGGCTGAAGCTAGCGCCGCTATTTTGAAAAATTTTTATATGAAAATAAAGTAATAAATTACTTCGTTGAATATCCAACAAAACCTGGTAAAAAGTTTTTGCAGAATACAACCTGGGATTTTACAGTTCGATTTTTGTACTACATAAAACTTTCAACACGTTTTTCTCGAAACAAAGTTTTTCGACGCGCGGTATCTTCTACAACTTCGAGGAGTCAACCTATTTCAATGTTATACCGCTCAAATAAAAGATAATTAAATTTCGAAGGCATTGACGGAGCGTTTGTTTCGAAAATATTTTTATATATATTTTTTTTTTAACGCTAAAGTGCAAAAATGTGAATGAAAAACGTTTTTTATTTTTTAATGGCCTTTGGCTGAAGCTAGCGCCGCCATTTTGAAACATTTGTATATGAAAATAATGTAATAAATTAATTCGTTTAATATCAAACAAAACCTGCTAACCAGGTTTCGAAAATATTTTTATAAATATTTTTGTTGTAACGTTAATGTGCAAAAAAGTGCATGAAAAACGTTTTTTTTTTTTTTAAGGGCCTTCGGCTGAAGCTAGCGCCGCTATTTTGAAAAGTTTTTATATGCAAATAAAGTAATAAATTACTTCGTTGAATATCCAACAAAACCTGCTAAAAAGTTTTTGCAGAATACAACCTGGGATTTTACAGTTCGATTTTTGTACTACATAAAACTTTCAACACGTTTTTCTCGAAACAAAGTTTTTCGACGCGCGGTATCTTCTACAACTTCGAGGAGTCAACCTATTTCAATGTTATACCACTCAAATGAAAGATAATTAAATTTCGAAGGCATTGACGGAGCGTTTGTTTCGAAAATATTTTTATATATATTTTTTTTTTTAACGTTAAAGTGCAAAAATGTGCAACGTGTGAAAAACGTTTTTTTTTTTTTTTAAGGGCCTTCGGCTGAAGCTAGCGCCTCTATTTTGAAAAATTTGTATATGAAAATAAAGTAATAAATTACTTCGTTTAATATCCAACAAAACCTGCTAAAAAGTTTTTGCAGAATACACCTGGGATTTTACAGTTCGATTTTTGTACTACATAAAACTTTCAACGCGTTTTTCTCGAAACAAAGTTTTTCGACGCGCGGTACCTTCTACAACTTTTAGGAGTCAACCGATTTCAATGTTATACCACTCAAATGAAAGATAATTAAATTTCGAAGGCATTGACGGAGCGTTTGTTTCGAAAATATTTTTAAATATATATTTTTTTTTTAACGTTAAAGTGCAAAAATGTGCATGAAAAACGTTTTTTATTTTTTAATGGCCTTTGGCTGAAGCTAGCGTCGCCATTTTGAAAAATTTGTATATGAAAATAATGTAATAAATTAATTCGTTTAATATCAAACTAAACCTGCTAACCTGGTTTCGAAAATATTTTAATAAATATTTTTGTTGTAACGTTAATGTGCAAAAAAGTGCATGAAAAACGTTTTTTTTTTTAAATGGCCTTCGGCTGAAGCTAGCGCCGTCATTTTGAAAAATTTGTATAAAAAAATATTGTAATAAATTACTTCGTTCAATATCCAACTAAACCTGCTAAAAAGTTTTTGCAGAATACAACCTGGGATTTTACAGTTGTATTTTTGTACTACATAAAACTTTCAACGCGCGGTACCTTCTACAGCTTCGAGGAGTCAACCGATTTCAATGTTATACCACTCAAATGAAAGATAATTAAATTTCGAAGGCACTGACAGAGCGTTTGTTTCGAAAATATTTTAATAAATATTTTTTGTTTAACGTTAAAGTGTAAAAAAGGGCATGAAAATCGTTTTTTTTAATGGCCTTCGGCTGAAGCTAGCGCCGCCATTTTGAAAAATGTGTATATGAAAATAATGTAATAAATTACTTTGTTCAATATCCAACTAAACCTGCTAAAAAGTGTTTGCAGAATACAACCTGGGATTTTACAGTTTTATTTTTGTACTACATAAAACTTTCAACGCGCGGTACCTTCTACAGCTTCGAGGAGTCAGCCGATTTCAATGTTTTACCACTCAAATGAAAGACAATTAAATTTCAAAGGCACTGACGGAGCGTTTGTTTCGAAAATATTTGTATAAATATATTTTTTTTAACGTTAAAGTGCAAAAAAGTGCATCAAAAACGTTTTTTTTTTTTTTAAGGGCCTTCGGCTGAAGCTAGCGCCGCTATTTTGAAAAATTGTTATATGAAAATAAAGTAATAAATTACTTCGTTGAATATCCAACAAAACCTGCTAAAAAGTTTTTGCAGAATACAACCTGGGATTTTACAGTTCGATTTTTGTACTACATAAAACTTTCAACGCGCGGTACCTTCTACAGCTTCGAGGAGTCAACCGATTTCAATGTTATACCACTCAAATGAAAGATAATTAAATTTCGAAGGCACTGACAGAGCGTTTGTTTCGAAAATACTTTAATAAATATTTTTTGTTTAACGTTAAAGAGCAAAAAAGTGCATTAAAAACGTTTTTTTTTTTTTTTAAGGGCCTTCGGCTGAAGCTAGCGCCGCTATTTTGAAAAATTTTTATATGAAAATAAAGTAATAAATTACTTCGTTGAATATCCAACAAAACCTGGTAAAAAGTTTTTGCAGAATACAACCTGGGATTTTACAGTTCGATTTTTGTACTACATAAAACTTTCAACACGTTTTTCTCGAAACAAAGTTTTTCGACGCGCGGTATCTTCTACAACTTCGAGGAGTCAACCTATTTCAATGTTATACCGCTCAAATAAAAGATAATTAAATTTCGAAGGCATTGACGGAGCGTTTGTTTCGAAAATATTTTTATATATATTTTTTTTTTAACGCTAAAGTGCAAAAATGTGAATGAAAAACGTTTTTTATTTTTTAATGGCCTTTGGCTGAAGCTAGCGCCGCCATTTTGAAAAATTTGTATATGAAAATAATGTAATAAATTAATTCGTTTAATATCAAACAAAACCTGCTAACCAGGTTTCGAAAATATTTTTATAAATATTTTTGTTGTAACGTTAATGTGCAAAAAAGTGCATGAAAAACGTTTTTTTTTTTTTTAAGGGCCTTCGGCTGAAGCTAGCGCCGCTATTTTGAAAAATTTTTATATGCAAATAAAGTAATAAATTACTTCGTTGAATATCCAACAAAACCTGCTAAAAAGTTTTTGCAGAATACAACCTGGGATTTTACAGTTCGATTTTTGTACTACATAAAACTTTCAACACGTTTTTCTCGAAACAAAGTTTTTCGACGCGCGGTATCTTCTACAACTTCGAGGAGTCAACCTATTTCAATGTTATACCACTCAAATGAAAGATAATTAAATTTCGAAGGCATTGACGGAGCGTTTGTTTCGAAAATATTTTTATATATATTTTTTTTTTTAACGTTAAAGTGCAAAAATGTGCAACGTGTGAAAAACGTTTTTTTTTTTTTTTAAGGGCCTTCGGCTGAAGCTAGCGCCTCTATTTTGAAAAATTTGTATATGAAAATAAAGTAATAAATTACTTCGTTTAATATCCAACAAAACCTGCTAAAAAGTTTTTGCAGAATACACCTGGGATTTTACAGTTCGATTTTTGTACTACATAAAACTTTCAACGCGTTTTTCTCGAAACAAAGTTTTTCGACGCGCGGTACCTTCTACAACTTTTAGGAGTCAACCGATTTCAATGTTATACCACTCAAATGAAAGATAATTAAATTTCGAAGGCATTGACGGAGCGTTTGTTTCGAAAATATTTTTAAATATATATTTTTTTTTTAACGTTAAAGTGCAAAAATGTGCATGAAAAACGTTTTTTATTTTTTAATGGCCTTTGGCTGAAGCTAGCGTCGCCATTTTGAAAAATTTGTATATGAAAATAATGTAATAAATTAATTCGTTTAATATCAAACTAAACCTGCTAACCTGGTTTCGAAAATATTTTAATAAATATTTTTGTTGTAACGTTAATGTGCAAAAAAGTGCATGAAAAACGTTTTTTTTTTTAAATGGCCTTCGGCTGAAGCTAGCGCCGTCATTTTGAAAAATTTGTATAAAAAAATATTGTAATAAATTACTTCGTTCAATATCCAACTAAACCTGCTAAAAAGTTTTTGCAGAATACAACCTGGGATTTTACAGTTGTATTTTTGTACTACATAAAACTTTCAACGCGCGGTACCTTCTACAGCTTCGAGGAGTCAACCGATTTCAATGTTATACCACTCAAATGAAAGATAATTAAATTTCGAAGGCACTGACAGAGCGTTTGTTTCGAAAATATTTTAATAAATATTTTTTGTTTAACGTTAAAGTGTAAAAAAGGGCATGAAAATCGTTTTTTTTTTAATGGCCTTCGGCTGAAGCTAGCGCCGCCATTTTGAAAAATGTGTATATGAAAATAATGTAATAAATTACTTTGTTCAATATCCAACTAAACCTGCTAAAAAGTTTTTGCAGAATACAACCTGGGATTTTACAGTTGTATTTTTGTACTACATAAAACTTTCAACGCGCGGTACCTTCTACAGCTTCGAGGAGTCAGCCGATTTCAATGTTATACCACTCAAATGAAAGATAATTAAATTTCGAAGGCACTGACAGAGCGTTTGTTTCGAAAATACTTTAATAAATATTTTTTGTTTAACGTTAAAGAGCAAAAAAGTGCATTAAAAACGTTTTTTTTTTTTTTTAAGGGCCTTCGGCTGAAGCTAGCGCCGCTATTTTGAAAAATTTTTATATGAAAATAAAGTAATAAATTACTTCGTTGAATATCCAACAAAACCTGGTAAAAAGTTTTTGCAGAATACAACCTGGGATTTTACAGTTCGATTTTTGTACTACATAAAACTTTCAACACGTTTTTCTCGAAACAAAGTTTTTCGACGCGCGGTATCTTCTACAACTTCGAGGAGTCAACCTATTTCAATGTTATACCGCTCAAATAAAAGATAATTAAATTTCGAAGGCATTGACGGAGCGTTTGTTTCGAAAATATTTTTATATATATTTTTTTTTTAACGCTAAAGTGCAAAAATGTGAATGAAAAACGTTTTTTATTTTTTAATGGCCTTTGGCTGAAGCTAGCGCCGCCATTTTGAAAAATTTGTATATGAAAATAATGTAATAAATTAATTCGTTTAATATCAAACAAAACCTGCTAACCAGGTTTCGAAAATATTTTTATAAATATTTTTGTTGTAACGTTAATGTGCAAAAAAGTGCATGAAAAACGTTTTTTTTTTTTTTAAGGGCCTTCGGCTGAAGCTAGCGCCGCTATTTTGAAAAATTTTTATATGCAAATAAAGTAATAAATTACTTCGTTGAATATCCAACAAAACCTGCTAAAAAGTTTTTGCAGAATACAACCTGGGATTTTACAGTTCGATTTTTGTACTACATAAAACTTTCAACACGTTTTTCTCGAAACAAAGTTTTTCGACGCGCGGTATCTTCTACAACTTCGAGGAGTCAACCTATTTCAATGTTATACCACTCAAATGAAAGATAATTAAATTTCGAAGGCATTGACGGAGCGTTTGTTTCGAAAATATTTTTATATATATTTTTTTTTTTAACGTTAAAGTGCAAAAATGTGCAACGTGTGAAAAACGTTTTTTTTTTTTTTTAAGGGCCTTCGGCTGAAGCTAGCGCCTCTATTTTGAAAAATTTGTATATGAAAATAAAGTAATAAATTACTTCGTTTAATATCCAACAAAACCTGCTAAAAAGTTTTTGCAGAATACACCTGGGATTTTACAGTTCGATTTTTGTACTACATAAAACTTTCAACGCGTTTTTCTCGAAACAAAGTTTTTCGACGCGCGGTACCTTCTACAACTTTTAGGAGTCAACCGATTTCAATGTTATACCACTCAAATGAAAGATAATTAAATTTCGAAGGCATTGACGGAGCGTTTGTTTCGAAAATATTTTTAAATATATATTTTTTTTTTAACGTTAAAGTGCAAAAATGTGCATGAAAAACGTTTTTTATTTTTTAATGGCCTTTGGCTGAAGCTAGCGTCGCCATTTTGAAAAATTTGTATATGAAAATAATGTAATAAATTAATTCGTTTAATATCAAACTAAACCTGCTAACCTGGTTTCGAAAATATTTTAATAAATATTTTTGTTGTAACGTTAATGTGCAAAAAAGTGCATGAAAAACGTTTTTTTTTTTAAATGGCCTTCGGCTGAAGCTAGCGCCGTCATTTTGAAAAATTTGTATAAAAAAATATTGTAATAAATTACTTCGTTCAATATCCAACTAAACCTGCTAAAAAGTTTTTGCAGAATACAACCTGGGATTTTACAGTTGTATTTTTGTACTACATAAAACTTTCAACGCGCGGTACCTTCTACAGCTTCGAGGAGTCAACCGATTTCAATGTTATACCACTCAAATGAAAGATAATTAAATTTCGAAGGCACTGACAGAGCGTTTGTTTCGAAAATATTTTAATAAATATTTTTTGTTTAACGTTAAAGTGTAAAAAAGGGCATGAAAATCGTTTTTTTTTTAATGGCCTTCGGCTGAAGCTAGCGCCGCCATTTTGAAAAATGTGTATATGAAAATAATGTAATAAATTACTTTGTTCAATATCCAACTAAACCTGCTAAAAAGTTTTTGCAGAATACAACCTGGGATTTTACAGTTGTATTTTTGTACTACATAAAACTTTCAACGCGCGGTACCTTCTACAGCTTCGAGGAGTCAGCCGATTTCAATGTTATACCACTCAAATGAAAGATAATTAAATTTCAAAGGCACTGACAGATTGTTTGTTTCGAAAATACTTTAATAAATATTTTTTGTTTAACGTTAATGTGCAAAAAAGTGCATGAAAAACGTTTTTTTTTTTTTAAATGGCCTTCGGCTGAAGCTAGCGCCGTCATTTTGAAAAATTTGTATATGAAAATAAAGTAATAAATTACTTCGTTGAATATCCAACAAAACCTGCTAAAAAGTTTTTGCAGAATACAACCTGGGATTTTACAGTTCGATTTTTGTACTACATAAAACTTTCAACGCGCGGTACCTTCTACAGCTTCGAGGAGTCAACCGATTTCAATGTTATACCACTCAAATGAAAGATAATTAAATTTCGAAGGCACTGACGGAGCGTTTGTTTCGAAAATATTTGTATAAATATATTTTTTTTAACGTTAAAGTGCAAAAAAGTGCATCAAAAACGTTTTTTTTTTTTTTAAGGGCCTTCGGCTGAAGCTAGCGCCGCTATTTTGAAAAATTGTTATATGAAAATAAAGTAATAAATTACTTCGTTGAATATCCAACAAAACCTGCTAAAAAGTTTTTGCAGAATACAACCTGGGATTTTACAGTTCGATTTTTGTACTACATAAAACTTTCAACGCGCGGTACCTTCTACAGCTTCGAGGAGTCAACCGATTTCAATGTTATACCACTCAAATGAAAGATAATTAAATTTCGAAGGCACTGACAGAGCGTTTGTTTCGAAAATACTTTAATAAATATTTTTTGTTTAACGTTAATGTGCAAAAAAGTGCATGAAAAACGTTTTTTTTTTTTTAAATGGCCTTCGGCTGAAGCTAGCGCCGTCATTTTGAAAAATTTGTATATAAAAATATTGTAATAAATTACTTCGTTCAATATCCAACTAAACCTGCTAACAAGTTTTTGCAGAATACAACCTGGGATTTTACAGTTCGATTTTTGTACTACATAAAACTTTCAACACGTTTTTCTCAAAACAAAGTTTTTCGACGCGCGGTATCTTCTACAACTTCGAGGAGTCAACCTATTTCAATTTTATACCGCTCAAATAAAAGATAATTAAATTTCGAAGGCATTGACGGAGCGTTTGTTTCGAAAATATTTTTATATATATTTTTTTTTTAACGCTAAAGTGCAAAAATGTGAATGAAAAACGTTTTTTATTTTTTAATGGCCTTTGGCTGAAGCTAGCGCCGCCATTTTGAAAAATTTGTATATGAAAATAATGTAATAAATTAATTCGTTTAATATCAAACAAAACCTGCTAACCAGGTTTCGAAAATATTTTTATAAATATTTTTGTTGTAACGTTAATGTTCAAAAAAGTGAATGAAAAACGTTTTTTTTTTTTAAATGACTTTCGGCTGAAGCTAGCGCCGTCATTTTGAAAAATTTGTATATAAAAATATTGTAATAAATTACTTCGTTCAATATCCAACTAAACCTGCTAAAAAGTTTTTGCAGAATACAACCTGGGATTTTACAGTTTTATTTTTGTACTACATAAAACTTTCAACGCGCGGTACCTTCTACAGCTTCGAGGAGTCAACCTATTTCAATGTTATACCACTCAAATGAAAGATAATTAAATTTCGAAGGCACTGACAGAGCGTTTGTTTCGAAAATATTTTAATAAATATTTTTGTTGTAACGTTAATGTGCAAAAAAGTGCATGAAAAACGTTTTTTTTTTTTTAAATGGCCTTCGGCTGAAGCTAGCGCCGTCATTTTGAAAAATTTGTATATAAAAATATTGTAATAAATTACTTCGTTCAATATCCAACTAAACCTGCTAACAAGTTTTTGCAGAATACAACCTGGGATTTTACAGTTCGATTTTTGTACTACATAAAACTTTCAACACGTTTTTCTCGAAACAAAGTTTTTCGACGCGCGGTATCTTCTACAACTTCGAGGAGTCAACCTATTTCAATGTTATACCACTCAAATGAAAGATAATTAAATTTCGAAGGCACTGACAGAGCGTTTGTTTCGAAAATATTTTAATAAATATTTTTGTTGTAACGTTAATGTGCAAAAAAGTGCATGAAAAACGTTTTTTTTTTTTTTAAGGGCCTTCGGCTGAAGCTAGCGCCGCTATTTTGAAAAATTTTTATATGCAAATAAAGTAATAAATTACTTCGTTGAATATCCAACAAAACCTGCTAAAAAGTTTTTGCAGAATACAACCTGGGATTTTACAGTTCGATTTTTGTACTACTTAAAACTTTCAACGCGCGGTACCTTCTACAGCTTCGAGGAGTCAACCGATTTCAATGTTATACCACTCAAATGAAAGATAATTAAATTTCGAAGGCACTGACAGAGCGTTTGTTTCGAAAATACATTAATAAATATTTTTTGTTTAACGTTAATGTGCAAAAAAGTGCATGAAAAACGTTTTTTTTTTTTAAATGGCCTTCGGCTGAAGCTAGCGCCGCTATTTTGAAAAATTTTTATATGAAAATAAAGTAATAAATTACTTCGTTGAATATCCAACAAAACCTGGTAAAAAGTTTTTGCAGAATACAACCTGGGATTTTACAGTTCGATTTTTGTACTACATAAAACTTTCAACACGTTTTTCTCGAAACAAAGTTTTTCGACGCGCGGTATCTTCTACAACTTCGAGGAGTCAACCTATTTCAATGTTATACTGCTCAAATAAAAGATAATTAAATTTCGAAGGCATTGACGGAGCGTTTGTTTCGAAAATATTTTTATATATATTTTTTTTTTAACGTTAAAGTGCAAAAATGTGCATGAAAAACGTTTTTTATTTTTTAATGGCCTTTGGCTGAAGCTAGCGCCGCCATTTTGAAAAATTTGTATATGAAAATAATGTAATAAATTAATTCGTTTAATATCAAACAAAACCTGCTAACCAGGTTTCGAAAATATTTTTATAAATATTTTTGTTGTAACGTTAATGTGCAAAAAAGTGAATGAAAAACGTTTTTTTTTTTTAAATGGCCTTCGGCTGAAGCTAGCGCCGTCATTTTGAAAAATTTGTATATAAAAATATTGTAATAAATTACTTCGTTCAATATCCAACTAAACCTGCTAAAAAGTTTTTGCAGAATACAACCTGGGATTTTACAGTTTTATTTTTGTACTACATAAAACTTTCAACGCGCGGTACCTTCTACAGCTTCGAGGAGTCAACCTATTTCAATGTTATACCACTCAAATGAAAGATAATTAAATTTCGAAGGCACTGACAGAGCGTTTGTTTCGAAAATATTTTAATAAATATTTTTGTTGTAACGTTAATGTGCAAAAAAGTGCATGAAAAACGTTTTTTTTTTTTAAATGGCCTTCGGCTGAAGCTAGCGCCGTCATTTTGAAAAATTTGTATATAAAAATATTGTAATAAATTACTTCGTTCAATATCCAACTAAACCTGCTAACAAGTTTTTGCAGAATACAACCTGGGCTTTTACAGTTCGATTTTTGTACTACATAAAACTTTAAACGCATTTTTCTCGAAACAAATTTTTTCGACGCGCGGTACCTCCTACAGCTTCGAGAAGTCCACCGCTTTTAATGTTTTACCACTCAAATGAAAGATAATTAAATTTCGAAGGCATTGACGGAGCGTTTGTTTCGAAAATATTTTTATATATATTTTTTTTTTAACGTTAAAGTGCAAAAATGTGCATGAAAAACGTTTTTTATTTTTTAATGGCCTTTGTCTGAAGCTAGCGCCGCCATTTTGAAAAATTTGTATATGAAAATAATGTAATAAATTAATTCGTTTAATATCAAACAAAACCTGCTAACCAGGTTTCGAAAACATTTTAATAAATATTTTTGTTGTAACGTTAATGTGCAAAAAAGTGCATGAAAAACGTTTTTTTTTTTTAAGGGCCTTCGGCTGAAGCTAGCGCCGCTATTTTGAAAAATTTTTATATGCAAATAAAGTAATAAATTACTTTGTTGAATATCCAACAAAACCTGCTAAAAAGTTTTTGCAGAATACAACCTGGGATTTTACAGTTCGATTTTTGTACTACATAAAACTTTCAACACGTTTTTCTCGAAACAAAGTTTTTCGACGCGCGGTATCTTCTACAACTTCGAGGAGTCAACCTATTTCAATGTTATACCACTCAAATGAAAGATAATTAAATTTCGAAGGCATTGACGGAGCGTTTGTTTCGAAAATATTTTTATATATATTTTTTTTTTTAACGTTAAAGTGCAAAAATGTGCAACGTGTGAAAAACGTTTTTTTTTTTTTTAAGGGCCTTCGGCTGAAGCTAGCGCCTCTATTTTGAAAAATTTGTATATGAAAATAAAGTAATAAATTACTTCGTTTAATATCCAACAAAACCTGCTAAAAAGTTTTTGCAGAATACACCTGGGATTTTACAGTTCGATTTTTGTACTACATAAAACTTTCAACGCGTTTTTCTCGAAACAAAGTTTTTCGACGCGCGGTACCTTCTACAACTTTTAGGAGTCAACCGATTTCAATGTTATACCACTCAAATGAAAGATAATTAAATTTCGAAGGCATTGACGGAGCGTTTGTTTCGAAAATATTTTTAAATATATATTTTTTTTTAACGTTAAAGTGCAAAAATGTGCATGAAAAACGTTTTTTATTTTTTAATGGCCTTTGGCTGAAGCTAGCGTCGCCATTTTGAAAAATTTGTATATGAAAATAATGTAATAAATTAATTCGTTTAATATCAAACTAAACCTGCTAACCTGGTTTCGAAAATATTTTAATAAATATTTTTGTTGTAACGTTAATGTGCAAAAAAGTGCATGAAAAACGTTTTTTTTTTTAAATGGCCTTCGGCTGAAGCTAGCGCCGTCATTTTGAAAAATTTGTATAAAAAAATATTGTAATAAATTACTTCGTTCAATATCCAACTAAACCTGCAAAAAAGTTTTTGCAGAATACAACCTGGGATTTTACAGTTGTATTTTTGTACTACATAAAACTTTCAACGCGCGGTACCTTCTACAGCTTCGAGGAGTCAGCCGATTTCAATGTTATACCACTCAAATGAAAGATAATTAAATTTCAAAGGCACTGACGGAGCGTTTGTTTCGAAAATATTTGTATAAATATATTTTTTTTAACGTTAAAGTGCAAAAATGTGCATGAAAAACGTTTTTTATTTTTTAATGGCCTTTGGCTGAAGCTAGCGTCGCCATTTTGAAAAATTTGTATATGAAAATAATGTAATAAATTAATTCGTTTAATATCAAACTAAACCTGCTAACCTGGTTTCGAAAATATTTTAATAAATATTTTTGTTGTAACGTTAATGTGCAAAAAAGTGCATGAAAAACGTTTTTTTTTTTTAAATGGCCTTCGGCTGAAGCTAGCGCCGTCATTTTGAAAAATTTGTATAAAAAAATATTGTAATAAATTACTTCGTTCAATATCCAACTAAACCTGCAAAAAAGTTTTTGCAGAATACAACCTGGGATTTTACAGTTGTATTTTTGTACTACATAAAACTTTCAACGCGCGGTACCTTCTACAGCTTCGAGGAGTCAGCCGATTTCAATGTTATACCACTCAAATGAAAGATAATTAAATTTCAAAGGCATTGACGGAGCGTTTGTTTCGAAAATATTTTTAAATATATATTTTTTTTTTAACGTTAAAGTGCAAAAATGTGCATGAAAAACGTTTTTTATTTTTTAATGGCCTTTGGCTGAAGCTAGCGTCGCCATTTTGAAAAATTTGTATATGAAAATAATGTAATAAATTAATTCGTTTAATATCAAACTAAACCTGCTAACCTGGTTTCGAAAATATTTTAATAAATATTTTTGTTGTAACGTTAATGTGCAAAAAAGTGCATGAAAAACGTTTTTTTTTTTAAATGGCCTTCGGCTGAAGCTAGCGCCGTCATTTTGAAAAATTTGTATAAAAAAATATTGTAATAAATTACTTCGTTCAATATCCAACTAAACCTGCTAAAAAGTTTTTGCAGAATACAACCTGGGATTTTACAGTTGTATTTTTGTACTACATAAAACTTTCAACGCGCGGTACCTTCTACAGCTTCGGGGAGTCAACCGATTTCAATGTTATACCACTCAAATGAAAGATAATTAAATTTCGAAGGCACTGACAGAGCGTTTGTTTCGAAAATATTTTAATAAATATTTTTTGTTTAACGTTAAAGTGTAAAAAAGGGCATGAAAATCGTTTTTTTTTTAATGGCCTTCGGCTGAAGCTAGCGCCGCCATTTTGAAAAATGTGTATATGAAAATAATGTAATAAATTACTTTGTTCAATATCCAACTAAACCTGCTAAAAAGTGTTTGCAGAATACAACCTGGGATTTTACAGTTTTATTTTTGTACTACATAAAACTTTCAACGCGCGGTACCTTCTACAGCTTCGAGGAGTCAGCCGATTTCAATGTTTTACCACTCAAATGAAAGACAATTAAATTTCAAAGGCACTGACGGAGCGTTTGTTTCGAAAATATTTGTATAAATATATTTTTTTTAACGTTAAAGTGCAAAAAAGTGCATCAAAAACGTTTTTTTTTTTTTAAGGGCCTTCGGCTGAAGCTAGCGCCGCTATTTTGAAAAATTGTTATATGAAAATAAAGTAATAAATTACTTCGTTGAATATCCAACAAAACCTGCTAAAAAGTTTTTGCAGAATACAACCTGGGATTTTACAGTTGTATTTTTGTACTACATAAAACTTTCAACGCGCGGTACCTTCTACAGCTTCGAGGAGTCAACCGATTTCAATGTTATACCACTCAAATGAAAGATAATTAAATTTCGAAGGCACTGACAGAGCGTTTGTTTCGAAAATATTTTAATAAATATTTTTTGTTTAACGTTAAAGTGTAAAAAAGGGCATGAAAATCGTTTTTTTTTTAATGGCCTTCGGCTGAAGCTAGCGCCGCCATTTTGAAAAATGTGTATATGAAAATAATGTAATAAATTACTTTGTTCAATATCCAACTAAACCTGCTAAAAAGTGTTTGCAGAATACAACCTGGGATTTTACAGTTTTATTTTTGTACTACATAAAACTTTCAACGCGCGGTACCTTCTACAGCTTCGAGGAGTCAGCCGATTTCAATGTTTTACCACTCAAATGAAAGACAATTAAATTTCAAAGGCACTGACGGAGCGTTTGTTTCGAAAATATTTGTATAAATATATTTTTTTTAACGTTAAAGTGCAAAAAAGTGCATCAAAAACGTTTTTTTTTTTTTTAAGGGCCTTCGGCTGAAGCTAGCGCCGCTATTTTGAAAAATTGTTATATGAAAATAAAGTAATAAATTACTTCGTTGAATATCCAACAAAACCTGCTAAAAAGTTTTTGCAGAATACAACCTGGGATTTTACAGTTCGATTTTTGTACTACATAAAACTTTCAACACGTTTTTCTCGAAACAAAGTTTTTCGACGCGCGGTATCTTCTACAACTTCGAGGAGTCAACCTATTTCAATGTTATACCACTCAAATGAAAGATAATTAAATTTCGAAGGCATTGACGGAGCGTTTGTTTCGAAAATATTTTTATATATATTTTTTTTTTGACGTTAAAGTGCAAAAATGTGCATGAAAAACGTTTTTTATTTTTTAATGGCCTTTGGCTGAAGCTAGCGCCGCCATTTTGAAAAATTTGTATATGAAAATAATGTAATAAATTAATTCGTTTAATATCAAACAAAACCTGCTAACCAGGTTTCGAAAATATTTTTATAAATATTTTTGTTGTAACGTTAATGTGCAAAAAAGTGCATGAAAAACGTTTTTTTTTTTTTAAGGGCCTTCGGCTGAAGCTAGCGCCGCCATTTTGAAAAATTTGTATATGAAAATAATGTAATAAATTAATTCGTTTAATATCAAACAAAACCTGCTAACCAGGTTTCGAAAATATTTTTATAAATATTTTTGTTGTAACGTTAATGTGCAAAAAAGTGAATGAAAAACGTTTTTTTTTTTAAATGGCCTTCGGCTGAAGCTAGCGCCGTCATTTTGAAAAATTTGTTTATCAAAATATTGTAATAAATTACTTCGTTCAATATCCAACTAAACCTGCTAAAAAGTTTTTGCAGAATACAACCTGGGATTTTACAGTTTTATTTTTGTACTACATAAAACTTTCAACGCGCGGTACCTTCTACAGCTTCGAGGAGTCAACCTATTTCAATGTTATACCACTCAAATGAAAGATAATTAAATTTCGAAGGCACTGACAGAGCGTTTGTTTCGAAAATATTTTAATAAATATTTTTGTTGTAACGTTAATGTGCAAAAAAGTGCATGAAAAACGTTTTTTTTTTTTTAAATGGCCTTCGGCTGAAGCTAGCGCCGTCATTTTGAAAAATTTGTATATAAAAATATTGTAATAAATTACTTCGTTCAATATCCAACTAAACCTGCTAACAAGTTTTTGCAGAATACAACCTGGGCTTTTACAGTTCGATTTTTGTACTACATAAAACTTTAAACGCATTTTTCTCGAAACAAATTTTTTCGACGTGCGGTACCTCCTACAGCTTCGAGAAGTCCACCGATTTTAATGTTTTACCACTCAAATGAAAGATAATTAAATTTCGAAGGCATTGACGGAGCGTTTGTTTCGAAAATATTTTTATATATATTTTTTTTTTAACGTTTAAGTGCAAAAATGTGCATGAAAAACGTTTTTTATTTTTTAATGGCCTTTGGCTGAAGCTAGCGCCGCCATTTTGAAAAATTTGTATATGAAAATAATGTAATAAATTAATTCGTTTAATATCAAACAAAACCTGCTAACCAGGTTTCGAAAATATTTTTATAAATATTTTTGTTGTAACGTTAAAGTGCAAAAATGTGCAACGTGTGAAAAACGTTTTTTTTTTTTTTTAAGGGCCTTCGGCTGAAGCTAGCGCCTCTATTTTGAAAAATTTGTATATGAAAATAAAGTAATAAATTACTTCGTTTAATATCCAACAAAACCTGCTAAAAAGTTTTTGCAGAATACACCTGGGATTTTACAGTTCGATTTTTGTACTACATAAAACTTTCAACGCGTTTTTCTCGAAACAAAGTTTTTCGACGCGCGGTACCTTCTACAACTTTTAGGAGTCAACCGATTTCAATGTTATACCACTCAAATGAAAGATAATTAAATTTCGAAGGCATTGACGGAGCGTTTGTTTCGAAAATATTTTTAAATATATATTTTTTTTTTAACGTTAAAGTGCAAAAATGTGCATGAAAAACGTTTTTTATTTTTTAATGGCCTTTGGCTGAAGCTAGCGTCGCCATTTTGAAAAATTTGTATATGAAAATAATGTAATAAATTAATTCGTTTAATATCAAACTAAACCTGCTAACCTGGTTTCGAAAATATTTTAATAAATATTTTTGTTGTAACGTTAATGTGCAAAAAAGTGCATGAAAAACGTTTTTTTTTTTAAATGGCCTTCGGCTGAAGCTAGCGCCGTCATTTTGAAAAATTTGTATAAAAAAATATTGTAATAAATTACTTCGTTCAATATCCAACTAAACATGCTAAAAAGTTTTTGCAGAATACAACCTGGGATTTTACAGTTGTATTTTTGTACTACATAAAACTTTCAACGCGCGGTACCTTCTACAGCTTCGAGGAGTCAACCGATTTCAATGTTATACCACTCAAATGAAAGATAATTAAATTTCGAAGGCACTGACAGAGCGTTTGTTTCGAAAATATTTTAATAAATATTTTTTGTTTAACGTTAAAGTGTAAAAAAGGGCATGAAAATCGTTTTTTTTTTAATGGCCTTCGGCTGAAGCTAGCGCCGCCATTTTGAAAAATGTGTATATGAAAATAATGTAATAAATTACTTTGTTCAATATCCAACTAAACCTGCTAAAAAGTGTTTGCAGAATACAACCTGGGATTTTACAGTTTTATTTTTGTACTACATAAAACTTTCAACGCGCGGTACCTTCTACAGCTTCGAGGAGTCAGCCGATTTCAATGTTTTACCACTCAAATGAAAGACAATTAAATTTCAAAGGCACTGACGGAGCGTTTGTTTCGAAAATATTTGTATAAATATATTTTTTTTAACGTTAAAGTGCAAAAAAGTGCATCAAAAACGTTTTTTTTTTTTTAAGGGCCTTCGGCTGAAGCTAGCGCCGCTATTTTGAAAAATTGTTATATGAAAATAAAGTAATAAATTACTTCGTTGAATATCCAATAAAACCTGCTAAAAAGTTTTTGCAGAATACAACCTGGGATTTTACAGTTCGATTTTTGTACTACATAAAACTTTCAACGCGCGGTACCTTCTACAGCTTCGAGGAGTCAACCGATTTCAATGTTATACCACTCAAATGAAAGATAATTAAATTTCGAAGGCACTGACAGAGCGTTTGTTTCGAAAATACTTTAATAAATATTTTTTGTTTAACGTTAAAGAGCAAAAAAGTGCATTAAAACGTTTTTTTTTTTTTTAAGGGCCTTCGGCTGAAGCTAGCGCCGCTATTTTGAAAAATTTTTATATGAAAATAAAGTAATAAATTACTTCGTTGAATATCCAACAAAACCTGGTAAAAAGTTTTTGCAGAATACAACCTGGGATTTTACAGTTCGATTTTTGTACTACATAAAACTTTCAACACGTTTTTCTCGAAACAAAGTTTTTCGACGCGCGGTATCTTCTACAACTTCGAGGAGTCAACCTATTTCAATGTTATACCGCTCAAATAAAAGATAATTAAATTTCGAAGGCATTGACGGAGCGTTTGTTTCGAAAATATTTTTATATATATTTTTTTTTTAACGCTAAAGTGCAAAAATGTGCATGAAAAACGTTTTTTATTTTTTAATGGCCTTTGGCTGAAGCTAGCGCCGCCATTTTGAAAAATTTGTATATGAAAATAATGTAATAAATTAATTCGTTTAATATCAAACAAAACCTGCTAACCAGGTTTCGAAAATATTTTTATAAATATTTTTGTTGTAACGTTAATGTGCAAAAAAGTGAATGAAAAACGTTTTTTTTTTTTAAATGGCCTTCGGCTGAAGCTAGCGCCGTCATTTTGAAAAATTTGTATATAAAAATATTGTAATAAATTACTTCGTTCAATATCCAACTAAACCTGCTAAAAAGTTTTTGCAGAATACAACCTGGGATTTTACAGTTTTATTTTTGTACTACATAAAACTTTCAACGCGCGGTACCTTCTACAGCTTCGAGGAGTCAACCTATTTCAATGTTATACCACTCAAATGAAAGATAATTAAATTTCGAAGGCACTGACAGAGCGTTTGTTTCGAAAATATTTTAATAAATATTTTTGTTGTAACGTTAATGTGCAAAAAAGTGCATGAAAAACGTTTTTTTTTTTTTAAATGGCCTTCGGCTGAAGCTAGCGCCGTCATTTTGAAAAATTTGTATATAAAAATATTGTAATAAATTACTTCGTTCAATATCCAACTAAACCTGCTAACAAGTTTTTGCAGAATACAACCTGGGATTTTACAGTTCGATTTTTGTACTACATAAAACTTTCAACACGTTTTTCTCGAAACAAAGTTTTTCGACGCGCGGTATCTTCTACAACTTCGAGGAGTCAACCTATTTCAATGTTATACCACTCAAATGAAAGATAATTAAATTTCGAAGGCACTGACAGAGCGTTTGTTTCGAAAATATTTTAATAAATATTTTTGTTGTAACGTTAATGTGCAAAAAAGTGCATGAAAAACGTTTTTTTTTTTTTTAAGGGCCTTCGGCTGAAGCTAGCGCCGCTATTTTGAAAAATTTTTATATGCAAATAAAGTAATAAATTACTTCGTTGAATATCCAACAAAACCTGCTAAAAAGTTTTTGCAGAATACAACCTGGGATTTTACAGTTCGATTTTTGTACTACATAAAACTTTCAACGCGCGGTACCTTCTGCAGCTTCGAGGAGTCAACCGATTTCAATGTTATACCACTCAAATGAAAGATAATTAAATTTCGAAGGCACTGACAGAGCGTTTGTTTCGAAAATACTTTAATAAATATTTTTTGTTTAACGTTAATGTGCAAAAAAGTGCATGAAAAACGTTTTTTTTTTTTTAAATGGCCTTCGGCTGAAGCTAGCGCCGCTATTTTGAAAAATTTTTATATGAAAATAAAGTAATAAATTACTTCGTTGAATATCCAACAAAACCTGGTAAAAAGTTTTTGCAGAATACAACCTGGGATTTTACAGTTCGATTTTTGTACTACATAAAACTTTCAACACGTTTTTCTCGAAACAAAGTTTTTCGACGCGCGGTATCTTCTACAACTTCGAGGAGTCAACCTATTTCAATGTTATACTGCTCAAATAAAAGATAATTAAATTTCGAAGGCATTGACGGAGCGTTTGTTTCGAAAATATTTTATATATATTTTTTTTTTAACGCTAAAGTGCAAAAATGTGCATGAAAAACGTTTTTTATTTTTTAATGGCCTTTGGCTGAAGCTAGCGCCGCCATTTTGAAAAATTTGTATATGAAAATAATGTAATAAATTAATTCGTTTAATATCAAACAAAACCTGCTAACCAGGTTTCGAAAATATTTTTATAAATATTTTTGTTGTAACGTTAATGTGCAAAAAAGTGAATGAAAAACGTTTTTTTTTTTAAATGGCCTTCGGCTGAAGCTAGCGCCGTCATTTTGAAAAATTTGTATATAAAAATATTGTAATAAATTACTTCGTTCAATATCCAACTAAACCTGCTAAAAAGTTTTTGCAGAATACAACCTGGGATTTTACAGTTTTATTTTTGTACTACATAAAACTTTCAACGCGCGGTACCTTCTACAGCTTCGAGGAGTCAACCTATTTCAATGTTATACCACTCAAATGAAAGATAATTAAATTTCGAAGGCACTGACAGAGCGTTTGTTTCGAAAATATTTTAATAAATATTTTTGTTGTAACGTTAATGTGCAAAAAAGTGCATGAAAAACGTTTTTTTTTTTTTAAATGGCCTTCGGCTGAAGCTAGCGCCGTCATTTTGAAAAATTTGTATATAAAAATATTGTAATAAATTACTTCGTTCAATATCCAACTAAACCTGCTAACAAGTTTTTGCAGAATACAACCTGGGATTTTACAGTTCGATTTTTGTACTACATAAAACTTTCAACACGTTTTTCTCGAAACAAAGTTTTTCGACGCGCGGTATCTTCTACAACTTCGAGGAGTCAACCTATTTCAATGTTATACCACTCAAATGAAAGATAATTAAATTTCGAAGGCACTGACAGAGCGTTTGTTTCGAAAATATTTTAATAAATATTTTTGTTGTAACGTTAATGTGCAAAAAAGTGCATGAAAAACGTTTTTTTTTTTGTTAAGGGCCTTCGGCTGAAGCTAGCGCCGCTATTTTGAAAAATTTTTATATGCAAATAAAGTAATAAATTACTTCGTTGAATATCCAACAAAACCTGCTAAAAAGTTTTTGCAGAATACAACCTGGGATTTTACAGTTCGATTTTTGTACTACATAAAACTTTCAACGCGCGGTACCTTCTGCAGCTTCGAGGAGTCAACCGATTTCAATGTTATACCACTCAAATGAAAGATAATTAAATTTCGAAGGCACTGACAGAGCGTTTGTTTCGAAAATACTTTAATAAATATTTTTTGTTTAACGTTAATGTGCAAAAAAGTGCATGAAAAACGTTTTTTTTTTTTTAAATGGCCTTCGGCTGAAGCTAGCGCCGCTATTTTGAAAAATTTTTATATGAAAATAAAGTAATAAATTACTTCGTTGAATATCCAACAAAACCTGGTAAAAAGTTTTTGCAGAATACAACCTGGGATTTTACAGTTCGATTTTTGTACTACATAAAACTTTCAACACGTTTTTCTCGAAACAAAGTTTTTCGACGCGCGGTATCTTCTACAACTTCGAGGAGTCAACCTATTTCAATGTTATACTGCTCAAATAAAAGATAATTAAATTTCGAAGGCATTGACGGAGCGTTTGTTTCGAAAATATTTTTATATATATTTTTTTTTTAACGTTAAAGTGCAAAAATGTGCATGAAAAACGTTTTTTATTTTTTAATGGCCTTTGGCTGAAGCTAGCGCCGCCATTTTGAAAAATTTGTATATGAAAATAATGTAATAAATTAATTCGTTTAATATCAAACAAAACCTGCTAACCAGGTTTCGAAAATATTTTTATAAATATTTTTGTTGTAACGTTAATGTGCAAAAAAGTGAATGAAAAACGTTTTTTTTTTTTAAATGGCCTTCGGCTGAAGCTAGCGCCGTCATTTTGAAAAATTTGTATATAAAAATATTGTAATAAATTACTTCGTTCAATATCCAACTAAACCTGCTAAAAAGTTTTTGCAGAATACAACCTGGGATTTTACAGTTTTATTTTTGTACTACATAAAACTTTCAACGCGCGGTACCTTCTACAGCTTCGAGGAGTCAACCTATTTCAATGTTATACCATTCAAATGAAAGATAATTAAATTTCGAAGGCACTGACAGAGCGTTTGTTTCGAAAATATTTTAATAAATATTTTTGTTGTAACGTTAATGTGCAAAAAAGTGCATGAAAAACGTTTTTTTTTTTTTAAATGGCCTTCGGCTGAAGCTAGCGCCGTCATTTTGAAAAATTTGTATATAAAAATATTGTAATAAATTACTTCGTTCAATATCCAACTAAACCTGCTAACAAGTTTTTGCAGAATACAACCTGGGATTTTACAGTTCGATTTTTGTACTACATAAAACTTTCAACACGTTTTTCTCGAAACAAAGTTTTTCGACGCGCGGTATCTTCTACAACTTCGAGGAGTCAACCTATTTCAATGTTATACCACTCAAATGAAAGATAATTAAATTTCGAAGGCACTGACAGAGCGTTTGTTTCGAAAATATTTTAATAAATATTTTTGTTGTAACGTTAATGTGCAAAAAAGTGCATGAAAAACGTTTTTTTTTTTTTTAAGGGCCTTCGGCTGAAGCTAGCGCCGCTATTTTGAAAAATTTTTATATGCAAATAAAGTAATAAATTACTTCGTTGAATATCCAACAAAACCTGCTAAAAAGTTTTTGCAGAATACAACCTGGGATTTTACAGTTCGATTTTTGTACTACATAAAACTTTCAACGCGCGGTACCTTCTGCAGCTTCGAGGAGTCAACCGATTTCGATGTTATACCACTCAAATGAAAGATAATTAAATTTCGAAGGCACTGACAGAGCGTTTGTTTCGAAAATACTTTAATAAATATTTTTTGTTTAACGTTAATGTGCAAAAAAGTGCATGAAAAACGTTTTTTGTTTTTTAAATGGCCTTCGGCTGAAGCTAGCGCCGCTATTTTGAAAAATTTTTATATGAAAATAAAGTAATAAATTACTTCGTTGAATATCCAACAAAACCTGGTAAAAAGTTTTTGCAGAATACAACCTGGGATTTTACAGTTCGATTTTTGTACTACATAAAACTTTCAACACGTTTTTCTCGAAACAAAGTTTTTCGACGCGCGGTATCTTCTACAACTTCGAGGAGTCAACCTATTTCAATGTTATACTGCTCAAATAAAAGATAATTAAATTTCGAAGGCATTGACGGAGCGTTTGTTTCGAAAATATTTTTATATATATTTTTTTTTTAACGTTAAAGTGCAAAAATGTGCATGAAAAACGTTTTTTATTTTTTAATGGCCTTTGGCTGAAGCTAGCGCCGCCATTTTGAAAAATTTGTATATGAAAATAATGTAATAAATTAATTCGTTTAATATCAAACAAAACCTGCTAACCAGGTTTCGAAAATATTTTTATAAATATTTTTGTTGTAACGTTAATGTGCAAAAAAGTGAATGAAAAACGTTTTTTTTTTTTAAATGGCCTTCGGCTGAAGCTAGCGCCGTCATTTTGAAAAATTTGTATATAAAAATATTGTAATAAATTACTTCGTTCAATATCCAACTAAACCTGCTAAAAAGTTTTTGCAGAATACAACCTGGGATTTTACAGTTTTATTTTTGTACTACATAAAACTTTCAACGCGCGGTACCTTCTACAGCTTCGAGGAGTCAACCTATTTCAATGTTATACCACTCAAATGAAAGATAATTAAATTTCGAAGGCACTGACAGAGCGTTTGTTTCGAAAATATTTTAATAAATATTTTTGTTGTAACGTTAATGTGCAAAAAAGTGCATGAAAAACGTTTTTTTTTTTTTAAATGGCCTTAGGCTGAAGCTAGCGCCGTCATTTTGAAAAATTTGTATATAAAAATATTGTAATAAATTACTTCGTTCAATATCCAACTAAACCTGCTAACAAGTTTTTGCAGAATACAACCTGGGCTTTTACAGTTCGATTTTTGTACTACATAAAACTTTAAACGCATTTTTCTCGAAACAAATTTTTTCGACGCGCGGTACCTCCTACAGCTTCGAGAAGTCCACCGATTTTAATGTTTTACCACTCAAATGAAAGATAATTAAATTTCGAAGGCATTGACGGAGCGTTTGTTTCGAAAATATTTTTATATATATTTTTTTTTTAACGTTAAAGTGCAAAAATGTGCATTAAAAACGTTTTTTATTTTTTAATGGCCTTTGGCTGAAGCTAGCGCCGCCATTTTGAAAAATTTGTATATGAAAATAATGTAATAAATTAATTCGTTTAATATCAAACAAAACCTGCTAACCAGGTTTCGAAAACATTTTTATAAATATTTTTGTTGTAACGTTAATGTGCAAAAAAGTGCATGAAAAACGTTTTTTTTTTTTTTAAGGGCCTTCGGCTGAAGCTAGCGCCGCTATTTTGAAAAATTTTTATATGCAAATAAAGTAATAAATTACTTCGTTGAATATCCAACAAAACCTGCTAAAAAGTTTTTGCAGAATACAACCTGGGATTTTACAGTTCGATTTTTGTACTACATAAAACTTTCAACACGTTTTTCTCGAAACAAAGTTTTTCGACGCGCGGTATCTTCTACAACTTCGAGGAGTCAACCTATTTCAATGTTATACCACTCAAATGAAAGATAATTAAATTTCGAAGGCATTGACGGAGCGTTTGTTTCGAAAATATTTTTGTATATATATTTTTTTTTTAACGTTAAAGTGCAAAAATGTGCAACGTGTGAAAAACGTTTTTTTTTTTTTTAAGGGCCTTCGGCTGAAGCTAGCGCCTCTATTTTGAAAAATTTGTATATGAAAATAAAGTAATAAATTACTTCGTTGAATATCCAACAAAACCTGGTAAAAAGTTTTTGCAGAATACAACCTGGGATTTTACAGTTCGATTTTTGTACTACATAAAACTTTCAACACGTTTTTCTCGAAACAAAGTTTTTCGACGCGCGGTATCTTCTACAACTTCGAGGAGTCAACCTATTTCAATGTTATACCGCTCAAATAAAAGATAATTAAATTTCGAAGGCATTGACGGAGCGTTTGTTTCGAAAATATTTTTATATATATTTTTTTTTTAACGCTAAAGTGCAAAAATGTGCATGAAAAACGTTTTTTATTTTTTAATGGCCTTTGGCTGAAGCTAGCGCCGCCATTTTGAAAAATTTGTATATGAAAATAATGTAATAAATTAATTCGTTTAATATCAAACAAAACCTGCTAACCAGGTTTCGAAAATATTTTTATAAATATTTTTGTTGTAACGTTAATGTGCAAAAAAGTGAATGAAAAACGTTTTTTTTTTTTAAATGGCCTTCGGCTGAAGCTAGCGCCGTCATTTTGAAAAATTTGTATATAAAAATATTGTAATAAATTACTTCGTTCAATATCCAACTAAACCTGCTAAAAAGTTTTTGCAGAATACAACCTGGGATTTTACAGTTTTATTTTTGTACTACATAAAACTTTCAACGCGCGGTACCTTCTACAGCTTCGAGGAGTCAACCTATTTCAATGTTATACCACTCAAATGAAAGATAATTAAATTTCGAAGGCACTGACAGAGCGTTTGTTTCGAAAATATTTTAATAAATATTTTTGTTGTAACGTTAATGTGCAAAAAAGTGCATGAAAAACGTTTTTTTTTTTTTAAATGGCCTTCGGCTGAAGCTAGCGCCGTCATTTTGAAAAATTTGTATATAAAAATATTGTAATAAATTACTTCGTTCAATATCCAACTAAACCTGCTAACAAGTTTTTGCAGAATACAACCTGGGCTTTTACAGTTCGATTTTTGTACTACATAAAACTTTAAACGCATTTTTCTCGAAACAAATTTTTTCGACGCGCGGTACCTCCTACAGCTTCGAGAAGTCCACCGATTTTAATGTTTTACCACTCAAATGAAAAATAATTAAATTTCGAAGGCATTGACGGAGCGTTTGTTTCGAAAATATTTTTATATATATTTTTTTTTTAACGTTAAAGTGCAAAAATGTGCATGAAAAACGTAATGGCCTTTGGCTGAAGCTAGCGCCGCCATTTTGAAAAATTTGTATATGAAAATAATGTAATAAATTAATTCGTTTAATATCAAACAAAACCTGCTAACCAGGTTTCGAAAACATTTTTATAAATATTTTTGTTGTAACGTTAATGTGCAAAAAAGTGCATGAAAAACGTTTTTTTTTTTTTTAAGGGCCTTCGGCTGAAGCTAGCGCCGCTATTTTGAAAAATTTTTATATGCAAATAAAGTAATAAATTACTTCGTTGAATATCCAACAAAACCTGCTAAAAAGTTTTTGCAGAATACAACCTGGGATTTTACAGTTCGATTTTTGTACTACATAAAACTTTCAACACGTTTTTCTCGAAACAAAGTTTTTCGACGCGCGGTATCTTCTACAACTTCGAGGAGTCAACCTATTTCAATGTTATACCACTCAAATGAAAGATAATTAAATTTCGAAGGCATTGACGGAGCGTTTGTTTCGAAAATATTTTTATATATATTTTTTTTTTAACGTTAAAGTGCAAAAATGTGCAACGTGTGAAAAACGTTTTTTTATTTTTTAATGGCCTTTGGCTGAAGCTAGCGCCGCCATTTTGAAAAATTTGTATATGAAAATAATGTAATAAATTAATTCGTTTAATATCAAACAAAACCTTCTAACCAGGTTTCGAAAATATTTTTATAAATATTTTTGTTGTAACGTTAATGTGCAAAAAAGTGAATGAAAAACGTTTTTTTTTTTTAAATGGCCTTCGGCTGAAGCTAGCGCCGTCATTTTGAAAAATTTGTATATAAAAATATTGTAATAAATTACTTCGTTCAATATCCAACTAAACCTGCTAAAAAGTTTTTGCAGAATACAACCTGGGATTTTACAGTTTTATTTTTGTACTACATAAAACTTTCAACGCGCGGTACCTTCTACAGCTTCGAGGAGTCAACCTATTTCAATGTTATACCACTCAAATGAAAGATAATTAAATTTCGAAGGCACTGACAGAGCGTTTGTTTCGAAAATATTTTAATAAATATTTTTGTTGTAACGTTAATGTGCAAAAAAGTGCATGAAAAACGTTTTATTTTTTTAAATGGCCTTCGGCTGAAGCTAGCGCCGTCATTTTGAAAAATTTGTATATAAAAATATTGTAATAAATTACTTCGTTCAATATCCAACTAAACCTGCTAACAAGTTTTTGCAGAATACAACCTGGGCTTTTACAGTTCGATTTTTGTACTACATAAAACTTTAAACGCATTTTTCTCGAAACAAATTTTTTCGACGCGCGGTACCTCCTACAGCTTCGAGAAGTCCACCGATTTTAATGTTTTACCACTCAAATGAAAGATAATTAAATTTTGAAGGCATTGACGGAGCGTTTGTTTCGAAAATATTTTTATATATATTTTTTTTTAACGTTAAAGTGCAAAAATGTGCATGAAAAACGTTTTTTATTTTTTAATGGCCTTTGGCTGAAGCTAGCGCCGCCATTTTGAAAAATTTGTATATGAAAATAATGTAATAAATTAATTCGTTTAATATCAAACAAAACCTGCTAACCAGGTTTCGAAAACATTTTTATAAATATTTTTGTTGTAACGTTAATGTGCAAAAAAGTGCATGAAAAACGTTTTTTTTTTTTTTTAAGGGCCTTCGCCTGAAGCTAGCGCCGCTATTTTGAAAAATTTTTATATGAAAATAAAGTAATAAATTACTTCGTTGAATATCCAACAAAACCTGCTAAAAAGTTTTTGCAGAATACAACCTGGGATTTTACAGTTCGATTTTTGTACTACATAAAACTTTCAACACGTTTTTCTCGAAACAAAGTTTTTCGACGCGCGGTATCTTCTACAACTTCGAGGAGTCAACCTATTTCAATGTTATACCACTCAAATGAAAGATAATTAAATTTCGAAGGCATTGACGGAGCGTTTGTTTCGAAAATATTTTTATATATATTTTTTTTTTTAACGTTAAAGTGCAAAAATGAGCAACGTGTGAAAAACGTTTTTTTATTTTTTAATGGCCTTTGGCTGAAGCTAGCGCCGCCATTTTGAAAAATTTGTATATGAAAATAATGTAATAAATTAATTCGTTTAATATCAAACAAAACCTGCTAACCAGGTTTCGAAAATATTTTTATAAATATTTTTGTTGTAACGTTAATGTGCAAAAAAGTGCATGAAAAACGTTTTTTTTTTTAAATGGCCTTCGGCTGAAGCTAGCGCCGTCATTTTTAAAAATTTGTATATAAAAATATTGTAATAAATTACTTCGTTCAATATCCAACTAAACCTGCTAAAAAGTTTTTGCAGAATACAACCTGGGATTTTACAGTTTTATTTTTGTACTACATAAAACTTTCAACGCGCGGTACCTTCTACAGCTTCGAGGAGTCAACCTATTTCAATGTTATACCACTCAAATGAAAGATAATTAAATTTCGAAGGCACTGACAGAGCGTTTGTTTCGAAAATATTTTAATAAATATTTTTGTTGTAACGTTAATGTGCAAAAAAGTGCATGAAAAACGTTTTTTTTTTTTTAAATGACCTTCGGCTGAAGCTAGCGCCGTCATTTTGAAAAATTTGTATATAAAAATATTGTAATAAATTACTTCGTTCAATATCCAACTAAACCTGCTAACAAGTTTTTGCAGAATACAACCTGGGCTTTTACAGTTCGATTTTTGTACTACATAAAACTTTCAACGCGCGGTACCTTCTACAGCTTCGAGGAGTCAACCTATTTCAATGTTATACCACTCAAATGAAAAATAATTAAATTTCGAAGGCACTGACAGAGCGTTTGTTTCGAAAATATTTTAATAAATATTTTTGTTGTAACGTTAATGTGCAAAAAAGTGCATGAAAAACGTTTTATTTTTTTAAATGGCCTTCGGCTGAAGCTAGCGCCGTCATTTTGAAAAATTTGTATATAAAAATATTGTAATAAATTACTTCGTTCAATATCCAACTAAACCTGCTAACAAGTTTTTGCAGAATACAACCTGGGCTTTTACAGTTCGATTTTTGTACTACATAAAACTTTAAACGCATTTTTCTCGAAACAAATTTTTTCGACGCGCGGTACCTCCTACAGCTTCGAGAAGTCCACCGATTTTAATGTTTTACCACTCAAATGAAAGATAATTAAATTTTGAAGGCATTGACGGAGCGTTTGTTTCGAAAATATTTTTATATATATTTTTTTTTTAACGTTAAAGTGCAAAAATGTGCATGAAAAACGTTTTTTATTTTTTAATGGCCTTTGGCTGAAGCTAGCGCCGCCATTTTGAAAAATTTGTATATGAAAATAATGTAATAAATTAATTCGTTTAATATCAAACAAAACCTGCTAACCAGGTTTCGAAAACATTTTTATAAATATTTTTGTTGTAACGTTAATGTGCAAAAAAGTGCATGAAAAACGTTTTTTTTTTTTTTTAAGGGCCTTCGCCTGAAGCTAGCGCCGCTATTTTGAAAAATTTTTATATGAAAATAAAGTAATAAATTACTTCGTTGAATATCCAACAAAACCTGCTAAAAAGTTTTTGCAGAATACAACCTGGGATTTTACAGTTCGATTTTTGTACTACATAAAACTTTCAACACGTTTTTCTCGAAACAAAGTTTTTCGACGCGCGGTATCTTCTACAACTTCGAGGAGTCAACCTATTTCAATGTTATACCACTCAAATGAAAGATAATTAAATTTCGAAGGCATTGACGGAGCGTTTGTTTCGAAAATATTTTTATATATATTTTTTTTTTTAACGTTAAAGTGCAAAAATGAGCAACGTGTGAAAAACGTTTTTTTATTTTTTAATGGCCTTTGGCTGAAGCTAGCGCCGCCATTTTGAAAAATTTGTATATGAAAATAATGTAATAAATTAATTCGTTTAATATCAAACAAAACCTGCTAACCAGGTTTCGAAAATATTTTTATAAATATTTTTGTTGTAACGTTAATGTGCAAAAAAGTGCATGAAAAACGTTTTTTTTTTTAAATGGCCTTCGGCTGAAGCTAGCGCCGTCATTTTTAAAAATTTGTATATAAAAATATTGTAATAAATTACTTCGTTCAATATCCAACTAAACCTGCTAAAAAGTTTTTGCAGAATACAACCTGGGATTTTACAGTTTTATTTTTGTACTACATAAAACTTTCAACGCGCGGTACCTTCTACAGCTTCGAGGAGTCAACCTATTTCAATGTTATACCACTCAAATGAAAGATAATTAAATTTCGAAGGCACTGACAGAGCGTTTGTTTCGAAAATATTTTAATAAATATTTTTGTTGTAACGTTAATGTGCAAAAAAGTGCATGAAAAACGTTTTTTTTTTTTTAAATGACCTTCGGCTGAAGCTAGCGCCGTCATTTTGAAAAATTTGTATATAAAAATATTGTAATAAATTACTTCGTTCAATATCCAACTAAACCTGCTAACAAGTTTTTGCAGAATACAACCTGGGCTTTTACAGTTCGATTTTTGTACTACATAAAACTTTAAACGCATTTTTCTCGAAACAAATTTTTTCGACGCGCGGTACCTCCTACAGCTTCGAGAAGTCCACCGATTTTAATGTTTTACCACTCAAATGAAAGATAATTAAATTTCGAAGGCATTGACGGAGCGTTTGTTTCGAAAATATTTTTATATATATTTTTTTTTTAACGTTAAAGTGCAAAAATGTGCATGAAAAACGTTTTTTATTTTTTAATGGCCTTTGGCTGAAGCTAGCGCCGCCATTTTGAAAAATTTGTATATGAAAATAATGTAATAAATTAATTCGTTTAATATCAAACAAAACCTGCTAACCAGGTTTCGAAAACATTTTAATAAATATTTTTGTTGTAACGTTAATGTGCAAAAAAGTGTCAACCTATTTCAATGTTATACCACTCAAATGAAAGATAATTAAATTTCGAAGGCATTGACGGAGCGTTTGTTTCGAAAATATTTTTATATATATTTTTTTTTTAACGTTAAAGTGCAAAAATGTGCATGAAAAACGTTTTTTATTTTTTAATGGCCTTTGGCTGAAGCTAGCGCCGCCATTTTGAAAAATTTGTATATGAAAATAATGTAATAAATTACTTCGTTTAATATCCAACAAAACCTGCTAAAAAGTTTTTGCAGAATACAACCTGGGATTTTACAGTTCGATTTTTGTACTACATAAAACTTTAAACAAGTTTTTCTTAAAACAAATTTTTTCGACGCGCGGTACCTTCTACAGCTTCGAGGAGTCAACCGATTTCAATGTTATACCACTCAAATGAAAGATAATTAAATTTCAGAGGCACTGACGGAGCGTTTGTTTCGAAAATATTTTTATAAATATTTTTTTTAACGTTAAAGTGCAAAAAAGTGCATTAAAACGTTTTTTTTTTTAATGGCCTTCGGCTGAAGCAAGCGCCGCCATTTTGAAAAATTTGTATATGAAACTTCGTTTAATACCCAACAAAACCTGCTAACCTGATTTCGAAAATATTTTTATAAATTTTTTTTTTTAAAACGTTTTTTTTTTTAATGGCCCTCGGCTGAAGCTGGCGCCGCCATTTTGAAAAATTTGTATATGAAACTAATGTAAAAAATTACTTCATTCAATATCCAACAAAACCTGCTAAAAAGTTTTGCAGAATACAACCTGGGATTTTACAGTTCGATTTTTGTACTACATAAAACTTTCAACGCGTTTTTCTCGAAACAAAGTTTTTTGACGCGCGGTACCTTCTACAACTTCGAGGAGTCAACCGATTTCAATGTTATACTACTCAAATGAAAGTTAATTGAATTTCAAAGGCACTGACGGAGAGTTTGTTTCGAAAATATTTTTATAAATATTTTTTTTTTAACGTTAAAATGCAAAAAAGTGCATGAAAAAGGTTTTTTTTTTAAGGGCCTTCGGCTGAAGCTAGCGCCGCCATTTTTAAAAATTTGTATATGAAAATAATGTAATAAATTACTTCGTTTAATACCCAACAAAACCTGCTAACCTGATTTCGAAAATATTTTTATAAATTTTTTTTTTGAAAACGTTTTTTTTTTAATGGCCCTCGGCTGAAGCTGGCGCCGCCATTTTGAAAAATTTGTATATGAAACTAATGTAAAAAATTACTTCATTCAATATCCAACAAAACCTGCTAAACAGTTTTTGCAGAATACAACCTGGGATTTTACAGTTTTATTTTTGTACTACATCAAACTTTCAACGCGTTTTTCTCGAAACAAAGTTTTTCGACGCGCGGTACCTTCTACAGCATCGAGGAGTCAACCGATTTCAATGTTTTACAACTCCAATGAAAGAAAATAAAAATTTCAAAGGCACTGGCGGAGCGTTTATTTCGAAAATATTTTGTATAAATATTTTTTTTTTAACGCTAAAGTGCAAAAAAGTGCATGAAAAACTTTTTTTTTTAATGGCCTTCGGCTGAAGCTAGCGCCGTCATTTTGAAAAATGTTTA
The DNA here is from genome assembly GCA_963969585.1 of Drosophila helvetica. Classification (NCBI taxonomy): domain Eukaryota; kingdom Metazoa; phylum Arthropoda; class Insecta; order Diptera; family Drosophilidae; genus Drosophila; species Drosophila helvetica. The sequence continues at coordinate 137,445 of OZ018404.1, forward strand.
TATGAAAATAATGTAATATATTACTTCGTTTAATATCCAACAAAACCTGCTAAAACGTTTTTGCAGAATACAACCTGGGATTTTACAGTTCGATTTTTGTACTACATAAAACTTTCAACGCGTTTTTCTTGAAACAAATTTTTTCGACGTGCGGTACCTTCTACAGCTTCGAGGAGTCAACCGATTTCAATGTTTTACCACTCAAATGAAAGATAATTAAATTTCAAAGGCACTGACGGAGAGTTTGTTTCGAAAATAATTTTATAAATATTTTTTTTTAATGTTAAAATGCAATAAAGTGCATGAAAAAGGTTTTTTTTTTCGGCTGAAGCTAGCGCCGCCATTTTGAAAAATTTTTATATGAAAATAATCTAATAAATTACTTCGTTTAATATCCAACAAAACCTGCTAAAAAGTTTTGCAGAATACAACCTGGGATTTTACAGTTCGATTTTTGTACTACATAAAACTTTCAACGCGTTTTTCTCGAAACAAAGTTTTTTGACGCGCGGTACCTTCTACAACTTCGAGGAGTCAACCGATTTCAATGTTATACTACTCAAATGAAAGTTAATTGAATTTCAAAGGCACTGACGGAGAGTTTGTTTCGAAAATATTTTTATAAATATTTTTTTTTTAACGTTAAAATGCAAAAAAGTGCATGAAAAAGGTTTTTTTTTTAAGGGCCTTCGGCTGAAGCTAGCGCCGCCATTTTTAAAAATTTTTATATGAAAATAATGTAATAAATTACTTCGTTTAATACCCAACAAAACCTGCTAACCTGATTTCGAAAATATTTTTATAAATTTTTTTTTTGAAAACGTTTTTTTTTTAATGGCCCTCGGCTGAAGCTGGCGCCGCCATTTTGAAAAATTTGTATATGAAACTAATGTAAAAAATTACTTCATTCAATATCCAACAAAACCTGCTAAACAGTTTTTGCAGAATACAACCTGGGATTTTACAGTTTTATTTTTGTACTACATCAAACTTTCAACGCGTTTTTCTCGAAACAAAGTTTTTCGACGCGCGGTACCTTCTACAGCATCGAGGAGTCAACCGATTTCAATGTTTTACAACTCCAATGAAAGAAAATAAAAATTTCAAAGGCACTGGCGGAGCGTTTATTTCGAAAATATTTTGTATAAATATTTTTTTTTTAACGCTAAAGTGCAAAAAAGTGCATGAAAAACTTTTTTTTTTTAATGGCCTTCGGCTGAAGCTAGCGCCGTCATTTTGAAAAATGTTTATATGAAAATAATGTAATATATTACTTCGTTTAATATCCAACAAAACCTGCTAAAACGTTTTTGCAGAATACAACCTGGGATTTTACAGTTCGATTTTTGTACTACATAAAACTTTCAACGCGTTTTTCTTGAAACAAATTTTTTCGACGTGCGGTACCTTCTACAGCTTCGAGGAGTCAACCGATTTCAATGTTATACTACTCAAATGAAAGATAATTAAATTTCAAAGGCACTGACGGAGAGTTTGTTTCGAAAATAATTTTATAAATATTTTTTTTTAATGTTAAAATGCAATAAAGTGCATGAAAAAGGTTTTTTTTTTCGGCTGAAGCTAGCGCCGTCATTTTGAAAAATGTTTATATGAAAATAATGTAATATATTACTTCGTTTAATATCCAACAAAACCTGCTAAAACGTTTTTGCAGAATACAACCTGGGATTTTACAGTTTTATTTTTGTACTACATCAAACTTTCAACGCGTTTTTCTCGAAACAAAGTTTTTCGACGCGCGGTACCTTCTACAGCATCGAGGAGTCAACCGATTTCAATGTTTTACAACTCCAATGAAAGAAAATAAAAATTTCAAAGGCACTGGCGGAGCGTTTATTTCGAAAATATTTTGTATAAATATTTTTTTTTTAACGCTAAAGTGCAAAAAAGTGCATGAAAAACTTTTTTTTTTTAATGGCCTTCGGCTGAAGCTAGCGCCGTCATTTTGAAAAATGTTTATATGAAAATAATGTAATATATTACTTCGTTTAATATCCAACAAAACCTGCTAAAACGTTTTTGCAGAATACAACCTGGGATTTTACAGTTCGATTTTTGTACTACATAAAACTTTCAACGCGTTTTTCTCGAAACAAAGTTTTTTGACGCGCGGTACCTTCTACAACTTCGAGGAGTCAACCGATTTCAATGTTATACTACTCAAATGAAAGATAATAAAATTTCAAAGGCACTGACAGAGCGTTTGTTTCGAAAATATTTTAATAAATATTTTTTTTAACCTTAAAGTGTAAAAAAGTGCATGAAAAAGGTTTTTTTTTTTAATGGCCTTCGGCTGAAGCTAGCGCCGCCATTTTGAAAAATTTGTATATGAAAATAATGTAATAAATTACTTCGTTCAATATGCAACAAAACCTGCTAAAAAGTTTTTGCCGAATACAACCTGGGATTTTACAGTTCGATTTTTGTACTACATAAAACTTTCAACGCGTTTTTCTCGAAGCAAAGTTTTTCGACGCGCGGTACCTTCTACAGCTTCGAGGAGTCAACCGATTTTAATGTTATACCACTCAAATGAAAGATAATTAAATTTCAAAGGCACTGACGGAGCGTTTGTTTCGAAAATATTTTTATAAATATTTTTTTTAACGTTAAAGTGCAAAAAAGTGCATTAAAACGTTTTTTTTTTTTAAGGGCCTTCGGCTGAAGCTAGCGCCGCTATTTTGAAAAATTTTTATATGAAAATATAGTAACAAATTACTTCGTTTAATATCCAACAAAACCTGCTAAAAAGTTTTGCAGAATACACCTGGGATTTTACAGTTCGATTTTTGTACTACATAAAACTTTCAACGCGTTTTTCTCGAAACAAAGTTTTTCGACGCGCGATACCTTTTACAGCTTCGAGGAGTCAACCGATTTTAATGTTATACCACTCAAATAAAATATAATTAAATTTGAAAGGCACTGACGGAGCGTTTGTTTCGAAAATATTTTTATAAATATTTTTTTTTAACGTAAAAGTGCAAAAAAGTGCATTAAAAACGTTTTTTTTTTTTAAGGGCTTTCGGTTGAAGCTAGCGCCGCTATTTTGAAAAATTTTTATATGAAAATATAGTAATAAATTACTTCGTTTAATATCCAACAAAACCTGCTAAAAAGTTTTGCCGAATACAACCTGGGATTTTACAGTTCGATTTTTGTACTACATAAAACTTTCAACGCGTTTTTCTCGAAACAAAGTTTTTCGACGCGCGGTACCTTCTACAGCTTCGAGGAGTCAACCGATTTAAATGTTATACCACTCAAATGAAAGATAATTAAATTTCAAAGGCACTGACGGAGCGTTTGTTTCGAAAATATTTTTATAAATATTTTTTTTAACGTTAAAGTGCAAAAAAGTGCATTAAAACGTTTTTTTTTTTTTAAGGGCCTTCGGCTGAAGCTAGCGCCTCTATTTTCAAAAATGTTTATATGAAAATAATGTAATAAACTACTTCGTTCAATATCTAACAAAACCTGCTAAAAAGTTTTTGCAGAATACAACCTGGGATTTTACAGTTCGATTTTTGTACTACATAAAACTTTAAACAAGTTTTTCTTAAAACAAATTTTTTCGACGCGCGGTACCTTCTACAGCTTCGAGGAGTCAACCGATTTCAATGTTATACCTCTCAAATGAAAGATAATTAAATTTCGAAGGCATTGACGGAGCGTTTGTTTCGAAAATATTTTTATAAATATTTTGTTATTAACGTTAAAGTGCAAAAATGTGCATGAAAAACGTTTTTTTTTTAATGGCCTTCGGCTGAAGCTAGCGCCGCCATTTTGAAAAATTTGTATATGAAAATAATGTAATAAACTACTTCGTTCAATATCTAACAAAACCTGCTAAAAAGTTTTTGCAGAATACAACCTGGGATTTTACAGTTCGATTTTTGTACTACATAAAACTTTAAACAAGTTTTTCTTAAAACAAATTTTTTCGACGCGCGGTACCTTCTACAGCTTCGAGGAGTCAACCGATTTCAATGTTATACCTCTCAAATGAAAGATAATTAAATTTCGAAGGCATTGACGGAGCGTTTGTTTCGAAAATATTTTTATAAATATTTTTTTTAACGTTAAAGTGCAAAAAAGTGCATTAAAACGTTTTTTTTTTTTTAAGGGCCTTCGGCTGAAGCTAGCGCCTCAATTTTCAAAAATGTTTATATGAAAATAGTGTAATAAACTACTTCGTTCAATATCTAACAAAACCTGCTAAACAGTTTTTGCAGAATACAACCTGGGATTTTACAGTTCGATTTTTGTACTACATAAAACTTTCAACGCGTTTTTCTGGAAACAAAGTTTTTCGACTCGCGGTACCTTCTACAGCTTCGAGGAGTCAACCGATTTCAATGTTTTACCACTCAAATGAAAGTTAATTGAATTTCAAAGGCACTGACGGAGAGTTTGTTTCGAAAATATTTTTATAAATATTTTTTTTAACGTAAAAGTGCAAAAAAGTGCATGAAAAAGGTTTTTTTTTTAAGGGCCTTCGGCTGAAGCTAGCGCCGCCATTTTGAAAAATTTTTATATGAAAATAATGTAATAAATTACTTCGTTTAATACCCAACAAAACCTGCTAACCTGATTTCGAAAATATTTTTAAAAATATTTTTTTTTAAAACGTTTTTTTTTTTTAATGGCCTTCGGCTGAAGCTGGCGCCGCCATTTTGAAAAATTTGTATATGAAACTAATGTAAAAAATTACTTCATTCAATATCCAACAAAACCTGCTAAACAGTTTTTGCAGAATACAACCTGGGATTTTACAGTTTTATTTTTGTACTACATCAAACTTTCAACGCGTTTTTCTCGAAACAAAGTTTTTCGACACGCGGTACCTTCTACAGCATCGAGGAGTCAACCGATTTCAATGTTTTACCACTCAAATGAAAGTTAATTGAATTTCAAAGGCACTGACGGAGAGTTTGTTTCGAAAATATTTTTATAAATATTTTTTTTAACGTAAAAGTGCAAAAAAGTGCATGAAAAAGGTTTTTTTTTTTAAGGGCCTTCGGCTGAAGCTAGCGCCGCCATTTTGAAAAATTTTTATATGAAAATAATGTAATAAATTACTTCGTTTAATACCCAACAAAACCTGCTAACCTGATTTCGAAAATATTTTTAAAAATATTTTTTTTTAAAACGTTTTTTTTTTTTAATGGCCTTCGGCTGAAGCTGGCGCCGCCATTTTGAAAAATTTGTATATGAAACTAATGTAAAAAATTACTTCATTCAATATCCAACAAAACCTGCTAAACAGTTTTTGCAGAATACAACCTGGGATTTTACAGTTTTATTTTTGTACTACATCAAACTTTCAACGCGTTTTTCTCGAAACAAAGTTTTTCGACACGCGGTACCTTCTACAGCATCGAGGAGTCAACCGATTTCAATGTTTTACCACTCAAATGAAAGTTAATTGAATTTGAAAGGCACTGACGGAGAGTTTGTTTCGAAAATATTTTTATAAATATTTTTTTTAACGTAAAAGTGCAAAAAAGTGCATGAAAAAGGTTTTTTTTTTTAAGGGCCTTCGGCTGAAGCTAGCGCCGCCATTTTGAAAAATTTTTATATGAAAATAATGTAATAAATTACTTCGTTTAATACCCAACAAAACCTGCTAACCTGATTTCGAAAATATTTTTAAAAATATTTTTTTTTAAAACGTTTTTTTTTTTTAATGGCCTTCGGCTGAAGCTGGCGCCGCCATTTTGAAAAATTTGTATATGAAACTAATGTAAAAAATTACTTCATTCAATATTCAACAAAACCTGCTAAACAGTTTTTGCAGAATACAACCTGGGATTTTACAGTTTTATTTTTGTACTACATCAAACTTTCAACGCGTTTTTCTCGAAACAAAGTTTTTCGACACGCGGTACCTTCTACAGCATCGAGGAGTCAACCGATTTCAATGTTTTACAACTCAAATGAAAAAAAATAAAAATTTCAAAGGCACTGGCGGAGCGTTTATTTCGAAAATATTTTGTATAAATATTTTTTTTTTTAACGCTAAAGTGCAAAAAAGTGCATGAAAAACTTTTTTTTTTTTTTAATGGCCTTCGGCTGAAGCTAGCGCCGTCATTTTGAAAAATGTTTATATGAAAATAATGTAATATATTACTTCGTTTAATATCCAACAAAACCTGCTAAAACGTTTTTGCAGAATACAACCTGGGATTTTACAGTTCGATTTTTGTACTACATAAAACTTTAAACAAGTTTTTCTTGAAACAAATTTTTTCGACGCGCGGTACCTTCTACAGCTTGGAGGAGTCAACCGATTTCAATGTTTTACCACTCAAATGAAAGATAATTAAATTTCAAAGGCACTGACGGAGAGTTTGTTTCGAAAATATTTTTATAAATATTTGTTTTTTAATGTTAAAATGCAATAAAGTGCATGAAAAAGGTTTTTTTTTTTAAGGGCCTTCGGCTGAAGCTAGCGCCGCCATTTTGAAAAATGTTTATATGAAAATAATGTAATAAATTAATTCGTTTAATACCCAACAAAACCTGCTAACCTGATTTCGAAAATATTTTTATAAATATTTTTTTTGAAAACGTTTTTTTTTTAATGGCCTTCGGCTGAAGCTGGCGCCGCCATTTTGAAAAATTTGTATATGCAACTAATGTAATAAATTACTCCATTCAATATCAAACAAAACCTGCTAAACAGTTTTTGCAGAATACAACCTGGGATTTTACAGTTTTTTTTTTGTACTACATCAAACTTTCAACGCGTTTTTCTCGAAACAAATTTTTTTGACGCGCGGTACCTTCTACAGCTTCAAGGAGTCAACCGATTTTAATGTTATACCACTCAAATGAAATATAATTAAATTTCAAAGGCACTGACGGAGCGTTTGTTTCGAAAATATTTTTATAAATATTTTTTTTTTACGTTAAAGTGCAAAAAAGTGCATTAAAAACGTTTTTTTTTTTTAAGGGCTTTCGGTTGAAGCTAGCGCCGCTATTTTGAAAAATTTTTATATGAAAATAAAGTAATAAATTACTTCGTTTAATATCCAACAAAACCTGCTAAAAAGTTTTGCAGAATACAACCTGGGATTTTACAGTTCGATTTTTGTACTACATAAAACTTTCAACGCGTTTTTCTCGAAACAAAGTTTTTTGACGCGCGGTACCTTCTACAACTTCGAGGAGTCAACCGATTTCAATGTTATACTACTCAAATGAAAGATAATTAAATTTCAAAGGCACTGACAGAGCGTTTGTTTCGAAAATAATTTAATAAATATTTTTTTTAACGTTAAAGTGCAAAAAAGTGCATTAAAACGTTTTTTTTTTTTTAATGGCCTTCGGCTGAAGCTAGCGCCGTCATTTTGAAAAATGTTTATATGAAAATAATGTAATAAATTACTTCGTTCAATATCCAACAAAACCTGCTAAAAAGTTTTTGCCGAATACAACCTGGGATTTTACAGTTCGATTTTTGTACTACATAAAACTTTCAACGCGTTTTTCTCGAAACAAAGTTTTTTGACGCGCGGTACCTTCTACAACTTCGAGGAGTCAACCGATTTCAATGTTATACTACTCAAATGAAAGATAATTAAATTTCAAAGGCACTGACAGAGCGTTTGTTTCGAAAATAATTTAATAAATATTTTTTTTAACGTTAAAGTGTAAAAAAGTGCATTAAAAAGGTTTTTTTTTTTTAATGGCCTTCGGCTGAAGCTAGCGCCGCTATTTTGAAAAATTTTTATATGAAAATAAAGTAATAAATTACTTCGTTTAATATCCAACAAAACCTGCTAAAAAGTTTTGCAGAATACAACCTGGGATTTTACAGTTCGATTTTTGTACTACATAAAACTTTCAACGCGTTTTTCTCGAAACAAAGTTTTTTGACGCGCGGTACCTTCTACAACTTCGAGGAGTCAACCGATTTCAATGTTATACTACTCAAATGAAAGATAATTAAATTTCAAAGGCACTGACAGAGCGTTTGTTTCGAAAATAATTTAATAAATATTTTTTTTAACGTTAAAGTGCAAAAAAGTGCATTAAAACGTTTTTTTTTTTTTAATGGCCTTCGGCTGAAGCTAGCGCCGTCATTTTGAAAAATGTTTATATGAAAATAATGTAATAAATTACTTCGTTCAATATCCAACAAAACCTGCTAAAAAGTTTTTGCCGAATACAACCTGGGATTTTACAGTTCGATTTTTGTACTACATAAAACTTTCAACGCGTTTTTCTCGAAACAAAGTTTTTCGACGCGCAGTACTTTCTACAGCTTCGAGGAGTCAACCGATTTTAATGTTATACCACTCAAATGAAAGATAATTAAATTTCAAAGGCACTGACGGAGCGTTTGTTTCGAAAATATTTTTATGAATATTTTTTTTAACGTTAAAGTGCAAAAAAGTGCATTAAAACGTTTTTTTTTTTTTAATGGCCTTCGGCTGAAGCTAGCGCCGTCATTTTGAAAAATGTTTATATGAAAATAATGTAATAAATTACTTCGTTCAATATCCAACAAAACCTGCTAAAAAGTTTTTGCCGAATACAACCTGGGATTTTACAGTTCGATTTTTGTACTACATAAAACTTTCAACGCGTTTTTCTCGAAACAAAGTTTTTCGACGCGCAGTACCTTCTACAGCTTCGAGGAGTCAACCGATTTTAATGTTATACCACTCAAATGAAAGATAATTAAATTTCAAAGGCACTGACGGAGCGTTTGTTTCGAAAATATTTTTATGAATATTTTTTTTAACGTTAAAGTGTAAAAAAGTGCATTAAAAAGGTTTTTTTTTTTTAATGGCCTTCGGCTGAAGCTAGCGCCGCCATTTTGAAAAATTTGTATATGAAAATAATGTAATAAATTACTTCGTTCAATATCCAACAAAACCTGCTAAAAAGTTTTTGCCGAATACAACCTGGGATTTTACAGTTCGATTTTTGTACTAAATAAAACTTTCAACGCGTTTTTCTCGAAACAAAGTTTTTTGACGCGCGGTACCTTCTACAACTTCGAGGAGTCAACCGATTTCAATGTTATACTACTCAAATGAAAGATAATTAAATTTCAAAGGCAAGGTTTGTTTCGAAAATATTTTTATAAATATTTTTTTTTTACGTTAAAGTGCAAAAAAGTGCATTAAAAACGTTTTTTTTTTTTAAGGGCTTTCGGTTGAAGCTAGCGCCGCTATTTTGAAAAATTTTTATATGAAAATAAAGTAATAAATTACTTCGTTTAATATCCAACAAAACCTGCTAAAAAGTTTTGCAGAATACAACCTGGGATTTTACAGTTCGATTTTTGTACTACATAAAACTTTCAACGCGTTTTTCTCGAAACAAAGTTTTTTGACGCGCGGTACCTTCTACAACTTCGAGGAGTCAACCGATTTCAATGTTATACTACTCAAATGAAAGATAATTAAATTTCAAAGGCACTGACAGAGCGTTTGTTTCGAAAATAATTTAATAAATATTTTTTTTAACGTTAAAGTGTAAAAAAGTGCATTAAAAAGGTTTTTTTTTTTAATGGCCTTCGGCTGAAGCTAGCGCCGCCATTTTGAAAAATTTGTCTATGAAAATAATGTAATAAATTACTTCGTTCAATATCCAACAAAACCTGCTAAAAAGTTTTTGCCGAATACAACCTGGGATTTTACAGTTCGATTTTTGTACTACATAAAACTTTCAACGCGTTTTTCTCAAAACAAAGTTTTTCGACGCGCAGTACCTTCTACAGCTTCGAGGAGTCAACCGATTTTAATGTTATACCACTCAAATGAAAGATAATTAAATTTCAAAGGCACTGACGGAGCGTTTGTTTCGAAAATATTTTTATGAATATTTTTTTTAACGTTAAAGTGCAAAAAAGTGCATTAAAACGTTTTTTTTTTTTTAATGGCCTTCGGCTGAAGCTAGCGCCGTCATTTTGAAAAATGTTTATATGAAAATAATGTAATAAATTACTTCGTTCAATATCCAACAAAACCTGCTAAAAAGTTTTTGCCGAATACAACCTGGGATTTTACAGTTCGATTTTTGTACTACATAAAACTTTCAACGCGTTTTTCTCGAAACAAAGTTTTTCGACGCGCAGTACCTTCTACAGCTTCGAGGAGTCAACCGATTTTAATGTTATACCACTCAAATGAAAGATAATTAAATTTCAAAGGCACTGACGGAGCGTTTGTTTCGAAAATATTTTTATGAATATTTTTTTTAACGTTAAAGTGTAAAAAAGTGCATTAAAAAGGTTTTTTTTTTTTAATGGCCTTCGGCTGAAGCTAGCGCCGCCATTTTGAAAAATTTGTATATGAAAATAATGTAATAAATTACTTCGTTCAATATCCAACAAAACCTGCTAAAAAGTTTTTGCCGAATACAACCTGGGATTTTACAGTTCGATTTTTGTACTACATAAAACTTTCAACGCGTTTTTCTCGAAACAAAGTTTTTTGACGCGCGGTACCTTCTACAACTTCGAGGAGTCAACCGATTTCAATGTTATACTACTCAAATGAAAGATAATTAAATTTCAAAGGCACTGACAGAGCGTTTGTTTCGAAAATAATTTAATAAATATTTTTTTTAACGTTAAAGTGTAAAAAAGTGCATTAAAAAGGTTTTTTTTTTTTAATGGCCTTCGGCTGAAGCTAGCGCCGCCATTTTGAAAAATTTGTATATGAAAATAATGTAATAAATTACTTCGTTCAATATCCAACAAAACCTGCTAAAAAGTTTTTGCCGAATACAACCTGGGATTTTACAGTTCGATTTTTGTACTACATAAAACTTTCAACGCGTTTTTCTCGAAACAAAGTTTTTCGACGCGCAGTACCTTCTACAGCTTCGAGGAGTCAACCGATTTTAATGTTTTACCACTCAAATGAAAGATAATTAAATTTCAAAGGCACTGACGGAGAGTTTGTTTCGAAAATAATTTTATAAATATTTTTTTTTAATGTTAAAATGCAATAAAGTGCATGAAAAAGGTTTTTTTTTTCGGCTGAAGCTAGCGCCGCCATTTTGAAAAATTGTTATATGAAAATAATCTAATAAATTACTTCGTTTAATATCCAACAAAACATGCTAAAAAGTTTTGCAGAATACAACCTGGGATTTTACAGTTCGATTTTTGTACTACATAAAACTTTCAACGCGTTTTTCTCGAAACAAAGTTTTTCGACGCGCAGTACCTTCTACAGCTTCGAGGAGTCAACCGATTTTAATGTTATACCACTCAAATGAAAGATAATTAAATTTCAAAGGCACTGACGGAGCGTTTGTTTCGAAAATATTTTTATGAATATTTTTTTTAACGTTAAAGTGCAAAAAAGTGCATTAAAACGTTTTTTTTTTTTTAATGGCCTTCGGCTGAAGCTAGCGCCGTCATTTTGAAAAATGTTTATATGAAAATAATGTAATAAATTACTTCGTTCAATATCCAACAAAACCTGCTAAAAAGTTTTTGCCGAATACAACCTGGGATTTTACAGTTCGATTTTTGTACTACATAAAACTTTCAACGCGTTTTTCTCGAAACAAAGTTTTTCGACGCGCAGTACCTTCTACAGCTTCGAGGAGTCAACCGATTTTAATGTTATACCACTCAAATGAAAGATAATTAAATTTCAAAGGCACTGACGGAGCGTTTGTTTCGAAAATATTTTTATGAATATTTTTTTTAACGTTAAAGTGTAAAAAAGTGCATTAAAAAGGTTTTTTTTTTTTAATGGCCTTCGGCTGAAGCTAGCGCCGCCATTTTGAAAAATTTGTATATGAAAATAATGTAATAAATTACTTCGTTCAATATCCAACAAAACCTGCTAAAAAGTTTTTGCCGAATACAACCTGGGATTTTACAGTTCGATTTTTGTACTACATAAAACTTTCAACGCGTTTTTCTCGAAACAAAGTTTTTTGACGCGCGGTACCTTCTACAACTTCGAGGAGTCAACCGATTTCAATGTTATACTACTCAAATGAAAGATAATTAAATTTCAAAGGCACTGACAGAGCGTTTGTTTCGAAAATAATTTAATAAATATTTTTTTTAACGTTAAAGTGTAAAAAAGTGCATTAAAAAGGTTTTTTTTTTTTAATGGCCTTCGGCTGAAGCTAGCGCCGCCATTTTGAAAAATTTGTATATGAAAATAATGTAATAAATTACTTCGTTCAATATCCAACAAAACCTGCTAAAAAGTTTTTGCCGAATACAACCTGGGATTTTACAGTTCGATTTTTGTACTACATAAAACTTTCAACGCGTTTTTCTCGAAACAAAGTTTTTCGACGCGCAGTACCTTCTACAGCTTCGAGGAGTCAACCGATTTTAATGTTTTACCACTCAAATGAAAGATAATTAAATTTCAAAGGCACTGACGGAGAGTTTGTTTCGAAAATAATTTTATAAATATTTTTTTTTAATGTTAAAATGCAATAAAGTGCATGAAAAAGGTTTTTTTTTTCGGCTGAAGCTAGCGCCGCCATTTTGAAAAATTGTTATATGAAAATAATCTAATAAATTACTTCGTTTAATATCCAACAAAACATGCTAAAAAGTTTTGCAGAATACAACCTGGGATTTTACAGTTCGATTTTTGTACTACATAAAACTTTCAACGCGTTTTTCTCGAAACAAAGTTTTTTGACGCGCGGTACCTTCTACAACTTCGAGGAGTCAACCGATTTCAATGTTATACTACTCAAATGAAAGATAATTAAATTTCAAAGGCACTGACAGAGCGTTTGTTTCGAAAATATTTTAATAAATATTTTTTTTAACGTTAAAGTGTAAAAAAGTGCATGAAAAAGGTTTTTTTTTTTTAATGGCCTTCGGCTGAAGCTAGCGCCGCCATTTTGAAAAATTTGTATATGAAAATAATGTAATAAATTACTTCGTTCAATATCCAACAAATCTGCTAAAAAGTTTTTGCCGAATACAACCTGGGATTTTACAGTTCGATTTTTGTACTACATAAAACTTTCAACGCGTTTTTCTCGAAACAAAGTTTTTCGACGCGCAGTACCTTCTACAGCTTCGAGGAGTCAACCGATTTTAATGTTATACCACTCAAATGAAAGATAATTAAATTTCAAAGGCACTGACGGAGCGTTTGTTTCGAAAATATTTTTATGAATATTTTTTTTAACGTTAAAGTGTAAAAAAGTGCATTAAAAAGGTTTTTTTTTTTAATGGCCTTCGGCTGAAGCTAGCGCCGCCATTTTGAAAAATTTGTATATGAAAATAATGTAATAAATTACTTCGTTCAATATCCAACAAAACCTGCTAAAAAGTTTTTGCCGAATACAACCTGGGATTTTACAGTTCGATTTTTGTACTACATAAAACTTTCAACGCGTTTTTCTCGAAACAAAGTTTTTTGACGCGCGGTACCTTCTACAACTTCGAGGAGTCAACCGATTTCAATGTTATACTACTCAAATGAAAGATAATTAAATTTCAAAGGCACTGACAGAGCGTTTGTTTCGAAAATAATTTAATAAATATTTTTTTTAACGTTAAAGTGTAAAAAAGTGCATTAAAAAGGTTTTTTTTTTTTAATGGCCTTCGGCTGAAGCTAGCGCCGCCATTTTGAAAAATTTGTATATGAAAATAATGTAATAAATTACTTCGTTCAATATCCAACAAAACCTGCTAAAAAGTTTTTGCCGAATACAACCTGGGATTTTACAGTTCGATTTTTGTACTACATAAAACTTTCAACGCGTTTTTCTCGAAACAAAGTTTTTCGACGCGCAGTACCTTCTACAGCTTCGAGGAGTCAACCGATTTTAATGTTTTACCACTCAAATGAAAGATAATTAAATTTCAAAGGCACTGACGGAGAGTTTGTTTCGAAAATAATTTTATAAATATTTTTTTTTAATGTTAAAATGCAATAAAGTGCATGAAAAAGGTTTTTTTTTCGGCTGAAGCTAGCGCCGCCATTTTGAAAAATTTTTATATGAAAATAATCTAATAAATTACTTCGTTTAATATCCAACAAAACATGCTAAAAAGTTTTGCAGAATACAACCTGGGATTTTACAGTTCGATTTTTGTACTACATAAAACTTTCAACGCGTTTTTCTCGAAACAAAGTTTTTTGACGCGCGGTACCTTCTACAACTTCGAGGAGTCAACCGATTTCAATGTTATACTACTCAAATGAAAGATAATTAAATTTCAAAGGCACTGACAGAGCGTTTGTTTCGAAAATATTTTAATAAATATTTTTTTTAACGTTAAAGTGTAAAAAAGTGCATGAAAAAGGTTTTTTTTTTTTAATGGCCTTCGGCTGAAGCTAGCGCCGCCATTTTGAAAAATTTGTATATGAAAATAATGTAATAAATTACTTCGTTCAATATCCAACAAAACCTGCTAAAAAGTTTTTGCCGAATACAACCTGGGATTTTACAGTTCGATTTTTGTACTACATAAAACTTTCAACGCGTTTTTCTCGAAACAAAGTTTTTCGACGCGCTGTACCTTCTACAGCTTCGAGGAGTCAACCGATTTTAATGTTATACCACTCAAATGAAAGATAATTAAATTTCAAAGGCACTGACGGAGCGTTTGTTTCGAAAATATTTTTATAAATATTTTTTTTAACGTTAAAGTGCAAAAAAGTGCATTAAAACGTTTTTTTTTTTTAAGGGCCTTCGGCTGAAGCTAGCGCCGCTATTTTGAAAAATTTTTATATGAAAATATAGTAATAAATTACTTCGTTTAATATCCAACAAAACCTGCTAAAAAGTTTTGCAGAATACACCTGGGATTTTACAGTTCGATTTTTGTACTACATAAAACTTTCAACGCGTTTTTCTCGAAACAAAGTTTTTCGACGCGCGATACCTTTTACAGCTTCGAGGAGTCAACCGATTTTAATGTTATACCACTCAAATAAAATATAATTAAATTTGAAAGGCACTGACGGAGCGTTTGTTTCGAAAATATTTTTATAAATATTTTTTTTAACGTAAAAGTGCAAAAAAGTGCATTAAAAACGTTTTTTTTTTTTTAAGGGCTTTCGGTTGAACCTAGCGCCGCTATTTTGAAAAATTTTTATATGAAAATATAGTAATAAATTACTTCGTTTAATATCCAACAAAACCTGCTAAAAAGTTTTGCCGAATACAACCTGGGATTTTACAGTTCGATTTTTGTACTACATAAAACTTTCAACGCGTTTTTCTCGAAACAAAGTTTTTCGACGCGCGGTACCTTCTACAGCTTCGAGGAGTCAACCGATTTAAATGTTATACCTCTCAAATGAAAGATAATTAAATTTCAAAGGCACTGACGGAGCGTTTGTTTCGAAAATATTTTTATAAATATTTTTTTTAACGTTAAAGTGCAAAAAAGTGCATTAAAACATTTTTTTTTTTTTAAGGGCCTTCGGCTGAAGCTAGCGCCTCTATTTTCAAAAATGTTTATATGAAAATAATGTAATAAACTACTTCGTTCAATATCTAACAAAACCTGCTAAAAAGTTTTTGCAGAATACAACCTGGGATTTTACAGTTCGATTTTTGTACTACATACAACTTTAAACAAGTTTTTCTTAAAACAAATTTTTTCGACGCGCGGTACCTTCTACAGCTTCGAGGAGTCAACCGATTTCAATGTTATACCACTCAAATGAAAGATAATTAAATTTCAAAGGCATTGACGGAGCGTTTGTTTCGAAAATATTTTTATAAATATTTTGTTATTAACGTTAAAGTGCAAAAATGTGCATGAAAAACGTTTTTTTTTTTAATGGCCTTCGGCTGAAGCTAGCGCCGCCATTTTGAAAAATTTGTATATGAAAATAATGTAATAAACTACTTCGTTCAATATCTAACAAAACCTGCTAAAAAGTTTTTGCAGAATACAACCTGGGATTTTACAGTTCGATTTTTGTACTACATAAAACTTTCAACGCGTTTTTCTGGAAACAAAGTTTTTCGACTCGCGGTACCTTCTACAGCTTCGAGGAGTCAACCGATTTCAATGTTTTACCACTCAAATGAAAGTTAATTGAATTTCAAAGGCACTGACGGAGAGTTTGTTTCGAAAACATTAAAAAGGTTTTTTTTTTTTAATGGCCTTCGGCTGAAGCTAGCGCCGCCATTTTGAAAAATTTGTATATGAAAATAATGTAATAAATTACTTCGTTCAATATCCAACAAAACCTGCTAAAAAGTTTTTGCCGAATACAACCTGGGATTTTACAGTTCGATTTTTGTACTACATAAAACTTTCAACGCGTTTTTCTCGAAACAAAGTTTTTCGACGCGCAGTACCTTCTACAGCTTCGAGGAGTCAACCGATTTTAATGTTTTACCACTCAAATGAAAGATAATTAAATTTCAAAGGCACTGACGGAGAGTTTGTTTCGAAAATAATTTTATAAATATTTTTTTTTAATGTTAAAATGCAATAAAGTGCATGAAAAAGGTTTTTTTTTTCGGCTGAAGCTAGCGCCGCCATTTTGAAAAATTTTTATATGAAAATAATCTAATAAATTACTTCGTTTAATATCCAACAAAACATGCTAAAAAGTTTTGCAGAATACAACCTGGGATTTTACAGTTCGATTTTTGTACTACATAAAACTTTCAACGCGTTTTTCTCGAAACAAAGTTTTTTGACGCGCGGTACCTTCTACAACTTCGAGGAGTCAACCGATTTCAATGTTATACTACTCAAATGAAAGATAATTAAATTTCAAAGGCACTGACAGAGCGTTTGTTTCGAAAATATTTTAATAAATATTTTTTTTAACGTTAAAGTGTAAAAAAGTGCATGAAAAAGGTTTTTTTTTTTTAATGGCCTTCGGCTGAAGCTAGCGCCGCCATTTTGAAAAATTTGTATATGAAAATAATGTAATAAATTACTTCGTTCAATATCCAACAAAACCTGCTAAAAAGTTTTTGCCGAATACAACCTGGGATTTTACAGTTCGATTTTTGTACTACATAAAACTTTCAACGCGTTTTTCTCGAAACAAAGTTTTTCGACGCGCTGTACCTTCTACAGCTTCGAGGAGTCAACCGATTTTAATGTTATACCACTCAAATGAAAGATAATTAAATTTCAAAGGCACTGACGGAGCGTTTGTTTCGAAAATATTTTTATAAATATTTTTTTTAACGTTAAAGTGCAAAAAAGTGCATTAAAACGTTTTTTTTTTTTTAAGGGCCTTCGGCTGAAGCTAGCGCCGCTATTTTGAAAAATTTTTATATGAAAATATAGTAATAAATTACTTCGTTTAATATCCAACAAAACCTGCTAAAAAGTTTTGCAGAATACACCTGGGATTTTACAGTTCGATTTTTGTACTACATAAAACTTTCAACGCGTTTTTCTCGAAACAAAGTTTTTCGACGCGCGATACCTTTTACAGCTTCGAGGAGTCAACCGATTTTAATGTTATACCACTCAAATAAAATATAATTAAATTTGAAAGGCACTGACGGAGCGTTTGTTTCGAAAATATTTTTATAAATATTTTTTTTAACGTAAAAGTGCAAAAAAGTGCATTAAAAACGTTTTTTTTTTTTTAAGGGCTTTCGGTTGAACCTAGCGCCGCTATTTTGAAAAATTTTTATATGAAAATATAGTAATAAATTACTTCGTTTAATATCCAACAAAACCTGCTAAAAAGTTTTGCCGAATACAACCTGGGATTTTACAGTTCGATTTTTGTACTACATAAAACTTTCAACGCGTTTTTCTCGAAACAAAGTTTTTCGACGCGCGGTACCTTCTACAGCTTCGAGGAGTCAACCGATTTAAATGTTATACCTCTCAAATGAAAGATAATTAAATTTCAAAGGCACTGACGGAGCGTTTGTTTCGAAAATATTTTTATAAATATTTTTTTTAACGTTAAAGTGCAAAAAAGTGCATTAAAACATTTTTTTTTTTTTAAGGGCCTTCGGCTGAAGCTAGCGCCTCTATTTTCAAAAATGTTTATATGAAAATAATGTAATAAACTACTTCGTTCAATATCTAACAAAACCTGCTAAAAAGTTTTTGCAGAATACAACCTGGGATTTTACAGTTCGATTTTTGTACTACATACAACTTTAAACAAGTTTTTCTTAAAACAAATTTTTTCGACGCGCGGTACCTTCTACAGCTTCGAGGAGTCAACCGATTTCAATGTTATACCACTCAAATGAAAGATAATTAAATTTCAAAGGCATTGACGGAGCGTTTGTTTCGAAAATATTTTTATAAATATTTTGTTATTAACGTTAAAGTGCAAAAATGTGCATGAAAAACGTTTTTTTTTTTAATGGCCTTCGGCTGAAGCTAGCGCCGCCATTTTGAAAAATTTGTATATGAAAATAATGTAATAAACTACTTCGTTCAATATCTAACAAAACCTGCTAAAAAGTTTTTGCAGAATACAACCTGGGATTTTACAGTTCGATTTTTGTACTACATAAAACTTTCAACGCGTTTTTCTGGAAACAAAGTTTTTCGACTCGCGGTACCTTCTACAGCTTCGAGGAGTCAACCGATTTCAATGTTTTACCACTCAAATGAAAGTTAATTGAATTTCAAAGGCACTGACGGAGAGTTTGTTTCGAAAATATTTTTATAAATATTTTTTTTAACGTAAAAGTTCAAAAAAGTGCATGAAAAAGGTTTTTTTTTAAGGGCCTTCGGCTGAAGCTAGCGCCGCCATTTTGAAAAATTTTTATATGAAAATAATGTAATAAATTACTTCGTTTAATACCCAACAAAACCTGCTAACCTGATTTCGAAAATATTTTTAAAAATATTTTTTTTTAAAACGTTTTTTTTTTTTAATGGCCTTCGGCTGAAGCTGGCGCCGCCATTTTGAAAAATTTGTATATGAAACTAATGTAAAAAATTACTTCATTCAATATCCAACAAAACCTGCTAAACAGTTTTTGCAGAATACAACCTGGGATTTTACAGTTTTATTTTTGTACTACATCAAACTTTCAACGCGTTTTTCTCGAAACAAAGTTTTTCGACGCGCGGTACCTTCTACAGCATCGAGGAGTCAACCGATTTCAATGTTTTACAACTCAAATGAAAAAAAATAAAAATTTCAAAGGCACTGGCGGAGCGTTTATTTCGAAAATATTTTGTATAAATATTTTTTTTTTTAACGCTAAAGTGCAAAAAAGTGCATGAAAAACTTTTTTTTTTTTTTAATGGCCTTCGGCTGAAGCTAGCGCCGTCATTTTGAAAAATGTTTATATGAAAATAATGTAATATATTACTTCGTTTAATATCCAACAAAACCTGCTAAAACGTTTTTGCAGAATACAACCTGGGATTTTACAGTTCGATTTTTGTACTACATAAAACTTTAAACAAGTTTTTCTTGAAACAAATTTTTTCGACGCGCGGTACCTTCTACAGCTTCGAGGAGTCAACCGATTTCAATGTTTTACCACTCAAATGAAAGATAATTAAATTTCAAAGGCACTGACGGAGCGTTTGTTTCGAAAATATTTTTATAAATATTTTTTTTAACGTTAAAGTGCAAAAAAGTGCATTAAAACGTTTTTTTTTTTAAGGGCCTTCGGCTGAAGCTAGCGCCGCTATTTTGAAAAATTTTTATATGAAAATATAGTAATAAATTACTTCGTTTAATATCCAACAAAACCTGCTAAAAAGTTTTGCAGAATACACCTGGGATTTTACAGTTCGATTTTTGTACTACATAAAACTTTCAACGCGTTTTTCTCGAAACAAAGTTTTTCGACGCGCGATACCTTTTACAGCTTCGAGGAGTCAACCGATTTTAATGTTATACCACTCAAATCAAATATAATTAAATTTGAAAGGAACTGACGGAGCGTTTGTTTCGAAAATATTTTTATAAATATTTTTTTTAACGTAAAAGTGCAAAAAAGTGCATTAAAAACGTTTTTTTTTTTTTAAGGGCTTTCGGTTGAACCTAGCGCCGCTATTTTGAAAAATTTGTATATGAAAATATAGTAATAAATTACTTCGTTTAATATCCAACAAAACCTGCTAAAAAGTTTTGCAGAATACACCTGGGATTTTACAGTTCGATTTTTGTACTACATAAAACTTTCAACGCGTTTTTCTCGAAACAAAGTTTTTCGACGCGCGGTACCTTCTACAGCTTCGAGGAGTCAACCGATTTAAATGTTATACCACTCAAATGAAAGATAATTAAATTTCAAAGGCACTGACGGAGCGTTTGTTTCGAAAATATTTTTATAAATATTTTTTTTAACGTTAAAGTGCAAAAAAGTGCATTAAAACATTTTTTTTTTTTTAAGGGCCTTCGGCTGAAGCTAGTGCCTCTATTTTCAAAAATGTTTATATGAAAATAATGTAATAAACTACTTCGTTCAATATCTAACAAAACCTGCTAAAAAGTTTTTGCAGAATACAACCTGGGATTTTACAGTTCGATTTTTGTACTACATACAACTTTAAACAAGTTTTTCTTAAAACAAATTTTTTCGACGCGCGGTACCTTCTACAGCTTCGAGGAGTCAACCGATTTCAATGTTATACCACTCAAATGAAAGATAATTAAATTTCAAAGGCATTGACGGAGCGTTTGTTTCGAAAATATTTTTATAAATATTTTGTTATTAACGTTAAAGTGCAAAAATGTGCATGAAAAACGTTTTTTTTTTTAATGGCCTTCGGCTGAAGCTAGCGCCGCCATTTTGAAAAATTTGTATATGAAAATAATGTAATAAACTACTTCGTTCAATATCTAACAAAACCTGCTAAAAAGTTTTTGCAGAATACAACCTGGGATTTTACAGTTCGATTTTTGTACTACATAAAACTTTCAACGCGTTTTTCTGGAAACAAAGTTTTTCGACTCGCGGTACCTTCTACAGCTTCGAGGAGTCAACCGATTTCAATGTTTTACCACTCAAATGAAAGTTAATTGAATTTCAAAGGCACTGACGGAGAGTTTGTTTCGAAAATATTTTTATAAATATTTTTTTTAACGTAAAAGTGCAAAAAAGTGCATGAAAAAGGTTTTTTTTTTTAAGGGCCTTCGGCTGAAGCTAGCGCCGCCATTTTGAAAAATTTTTATATGAAAATAATGTAATAAATTACTTCGTTTAATACCCAACAAAACCTGCTAACCTGATTTCGAAAATATTTTTAAAAATATTTTTTTTTAAAACGTTTTTTTTTTTAATGGCCTTCGGCTGAAGCTGGCGCCGCCATTTTGAAAAATTTGTATATGAAACTAATGTAAAAAATTACTTCATTCAATATCCAACAAAACCTGCTAAACAGTTTTTGCAGAATACAACCTGGGATTTTACAGTTTTATTTTTGTACTACATCAAACTTTCAACGCGTTTTTCTCGAAACAAAGTTTTTCGACGCGCGGTACCTTCTACAGCATCGAGGAGTCAACCGATTTCAATGTTTTACAACTCAAATGAAAAAAAATAAAAATTTCAAAGGCACTGGCGGAGCGTTTATTTCGAAAATATTTTGTATAAATATTTTTTTTTTAACGCTAAAGTGCAAAAAAGTGCATGAAAAACTTTTTTTTTTTTTTAATGGCCTTCGGCTGAAGCTAGCGCCGTCATTTTGAAAAATATTTATATGAAAATAATGTAATATATTACTTCGTTTAATATCCAACAAAACCTGCTAAAACGTTTTTGCAGAATACAACCTGGGATTTTACAGTTCGATTTTTGTACTACATAAAACTTTAAACAAGTTTTTCTTGAAACAAATTTTTTCGACGCGCGGTACCTTCTACAGCTTCGAGGAGTCAACCGATTTCAATGTTTTACCACTCAAATGAAAGATAATTAAATTTCAAAGGCACTGACGGAGAGTTTGTTTCGAAAATATTTTTATAAATATTTGTTTTTTAATGTTAAAATGCAATAAAGTGCATGAAAAAGGTTTTTTTTTTTTAAGGGCTTTCGGTTGAAGCTAGCGCCGCTATTTTGAAAAATTTTTATATGAAAATAAAGTAATAAATTACTTCGTTCAATATCCAACAAAACCTGCTAAAAAGTTTTGCCGAATACAACCTGGGATTTTACAGTTCGATTTTTGTACTACATAAAACTTTCAACGCGTTTTTCTCGAAACAAAGTTTTTCGACGCGCGGTACCTTCTACAGCTTCGAGGAGTCAACCGATTTTAATGTTATACCACTCAAATGAAAGATAATTAAATTTCAAAGGCACTGACGTAGCGTTTGTTTCGAAAATATTTTTATAAATATTTTTTTTAACGTTAAAGTGCAAAAAAGTGCATTAAAACGTTTTTTTTTTTTAAGGGCTGAAGCTAGCGCCGCTATTTTGAAAAATTTTTATATGAAAATATAGTAATAAATTACTTCGTTTAATATCCAACAAAACCTGCTAAAAAGTTTTGCAGAATACACCTGGGATTTTACAGTTCGATTTTTGTACTACATAAAACTTTCAACACGTTTTTCTCGAAACAAAGTTTTTCGACGCGCGATACCTTTTACAGCTTCGAGGAGTCAACCGATTTTAATGTTATACCACTCAAATAAAATATAATTAAATTTGAAAGGCACTGACGGAGCGTTTGTTTCGAAAATATTTTTATAAATATTTTTTTTAACGTAAAAGTGCAAAAAAGTGCATTAAAAACGTTTTTTTTTTTTTAAGGGCTTTCGGTTGAAGCTAGCGCCGCTATTTTGAAAAATTTTTATATGAAAATATAGTAATAAATTACTTCGTTTAATATCCAACAAAACCTGCTAAAAAGTTTTGCCGAATACAACCTGGGATTTTACAGTTCGATTTTTGTACTACATAAAACTTTCAACGCGTTTTTCTCGAAACAAAGTTTTTCGACGCGCGGTACCTTCTACAGCTTCGAGGAGTCAACCGATTTAAATGTTATACCACTCAAATGAAAGATAATTAAATTTCAAAGGCACTGACGGAGCGTTTGTTTCGAAAATAATTTTATAAATATTTTGTTATTAACGTTAAAGTGCAAAAATGTGCATGAAAAACGTTTTTTTTTTTAATGGCCTTCGGCTGAAGCTAGCGCCGCCATTTTGAAAAATTTGTATATGAAAATAATGTAATAAACTACTTCGTTCAATATCTAACAAAACCTGCTAAAAAGTTTTTGCAGAATACAACCTGGGATTTTACAGTTCGATTTTTGTACTACATAAAACTTTCAACGCGTTTTTCTGGAAACAAAGTTTTTCGACTCGCGGTACCTTCTACAGCTTCGAGGAGTCAACCGATTTCAATGTTTTACCACTCAAATGAAAGTTAATTGAATTTCAAAGGCACTGACGGAGAGTTTGTTTCGAAAATATTTTTATAAATATTTTTTTTAACGTAAAAGTGCAAAAAAGTGCATGAAAAAGGTTTTTTTTTTTAAGGGCCTTCGGCTGAAGCTAGCGCCGCCATTTTGAAAAATTTTTATATGAAAATAATGTAATAAATTACTTCGTTTAATACCCAACAAAACCTGCTAACCTGATTTCGAAAATATTTTTAAAAATATTTTTTTTTAAAACGTTTTTTTTTTTTAATGGCCTTCGGCTGAAGCTGGCGCCGCCATTTTGAAAAATTTGTATATGAAACTAATGTAAAAAATTACTTCATTCAATATCCAACAAAACCTGCTAAACAGTTTTTGCAGAATACAACCTGGGATTTTACAGTTTTATTTTTGTACTACATCAAACTTTCAACGCGTTTTTCTCGAAACAAAGTTTTTCGACACGCGGTACCTTCTACAGCATCGAGGAGTCAACCGATTTCAATGTTTTACAACTCAAATGAAAAAAAATAAAAATTTCAAAGGCACTGGCGGAGCGTTTATTTCGAAAATATTTTGTATAAATATTTTTTTTTTTAACGCTAAAGTGCAAAAAAGTGCATGAAAAACTTTTTTTTTTTTTTAATGGCCTTCGGCTGAAGCTAGCGCCGTCATTTTGAAAAATGTTTATATGAAAATAATGTAATATATTACTTCGTTTAATATCCAACAAAACCTGCTAAAACGTTTTTGCAGAATACAACCTGGGATTTTACAGTTCGATTTTTGTACTACATAAAACTTTAAACAAGTTTTTCTTGAAACAAATTTTTTCGACGCGCGGTACCTTCTACAGCTTCGAGGAGTCAACCGATTTCAATGTTTTACCACTCAAATGAAAGATAATTAAATTTCAAAGGCACTGACGGAGAGTTTGTTTCGAAAATATTTTTATAAATATTTGTTTTTTAATGTTAAAATGCAATAAAGTGCATGAAAAAGGTTTTTTTTTTTAAGGGCCTTCGGCTGAAGCTAGCGCCGCCATTTTGAAAAATTTTTATATGAAAATAATGTAATAAATTAATTCGTTTAATACCCAACAAAACCTGCTAACCTGATTTCGAAAATATTTTTATAAATATTTTTTTTGAAAACGTTTTTTTTTTAATGGCCTTCGGCTGAAGCTGGCGCCGCCATTTTGAAAAATTTGTATATGCAACTAATGTAATAAATTACTCCATTCAATATCAAACAAAACCTGCTAAACAGTTTTTGCAGAATACAACCTGGGATTTTACAGTTTTTTTTTTGTACTACATCAAACTTTCAACGCGTTTTTCTCGAAACAAATTTTTTTGACGCGCGGTACCTTCTACAGCTTCAAGGAGTCAACCGATTTTAATGTTATACCACTCAAATGAAAGATAATTAAATTTCAAAGGCACTGACGGAGCGTTTGTTTCGAAAATATTTTTATAAATATTTTTTTTTAACGTTAAAGTGCAAAAAAGTGCATTAAAAACGTTTTTTTTTTTTAAGGGCTTTCGGTTGAAGCTAGCGCCGCTATTTTGAAAAATTTTTATATGAAAATAAAGTAATAAATTACTTCGTTTAATATCCAACAAAACCTGCTAAAAAGTTTTGCAGAATACAACCTGGGATTTTACAGTTCGATTTTTGTACTACATAAAACTTTCAACGCGTTTTTCTCGAAACAAAGTTTTTTGACGCGCGGTACCTTCTACAACTTCGAGGAGTCAACCGATTTCAATGTTATACTACTCAAATGAAAGATAATTAAATTTCAAAGGCACTGACAGAGCGTTTGTTTCGAAAATAATTTAATAAATATTTTTTTTAACGTTAAAGTGTAAAAAAGTGCATTAAAAAGGTTTTTTTTTTTTAATGGCCTTCGGCTGAAGCTAGCGCCGCCATTTTGAAAAATTTGTATATGAAAATAATGTAATAAATTACTTCGTTCAATATCCAACAAAACCTGCTAAAAAGTTTTTGCCGAATACAACCTGGGATTTTACAGTTCGATTTTTGTACTACATAAAACTTTCAACGCGTTTTTCTCGAAACAAAGTTTTTCGACGCGCAGTACCTTCTACAGCTTCGAGGAGTCAACCGATTTTAATGTTATACCACTCAAATGAAAGATAATTAAATTTCAAAGGCACTGACGGAGCGTTTGTTTCGAAAATATTTTTATGAATATTTTTTTTAACGTTAAAGTGCAAAAAAGTGCATTAAAACGTTTTTTTTTTTTTAAGGGCCTTCGGCTGAAGCTAGCGACTCTATTTTGAAAAATTTTTATATGAAAATAAAGTAATAAATTACTTTGTTTAATATCCAACAAAACCTGCTAAAAAGTTTTTGCAGAATACAACCTGGGATTTTACAGTTCGATTTTTGTACTACATAAAACTTTAAACAAGTTTTTCTTGAAACAAATTTTTTCGACGCGCGGTACCTTCTACAGCTTCGAGGAGTCAACCGATTTCAATGTTTTACCACTCAAATGAAAGATAATTAAATTTCAAAGGCACTGACGGAGAGTTTGTTTCGAAAATATTTTTATAAATATTTGTTTTTTAATGTTAAAATGCAATAAAGTGCATGAAAAAGGTTTTTTTTTTTAAGGGCCTTCGGCTGAAGCTAGCGCCGCCATTTTGAAAAATGTTTATATGAAAATAATGTAATAAATTAATTCGTTTAATACCCAACAAAACCTGCTAACCTGATTTCGAAAATATTTTTATAAATATTTTTTTTGAAAACGTTTTTTTTTTAATGGCCTTCGGCTGAAGCTGGCGCCGCCATTTTGAAAAATTTGTATATGCAACTAATGTAATAAATTACTCCATTCAATATCAAACAAAACCTGCTAAACAGTTTTTGCAGAATACAACCTGGGATTTTACAGTTCGATTTTTGTACTACATAAAACTTTAAACAAGTTTTTCTTGAAACAAATTTTTTCGACGCGCGGTACCTTCTACAGCTTCGAGGAGTCAACCGATTTCAATGTTTTACCACTCAAATGAAAGATAATTAAATTTCAAAGGCACTGACAGAGCGTTTGTTTCGAAAATAATTTAATAAATATTTTTTTTAACGTTAAAGTGTAAAAAAGTGCATGAAAAAGGTTTTTTTTTTTAATGGCTTTCGGCTGAAACTAGCGCCGCCATTTTGAAAAATTTGTATATGAAAATAATGTAATAAATTACTTCGTTCAATATCCAACAAAACCTGCTAAAAAGTTTTTGCCGAATACAACCTGGGATTTTGCAGTTTTATTTTTGTATTACATAAAACTTTCAACGCGCGGTACCTTCTACAGCTTCGAGGAGTCAACCTATTTCAATGTTATACCACTCAAATGAAAGATAATTAAATTTCAAAGGCACTGACAGAGCGTTTGTTTCGAAAATAATTTAATAAATATTTTTTTTAACGTTAAAGTGTAAAAAAGTGCATGAAAAAGGTTTTTTTTTTTAATGGCTTTCGGCTGAAACTAGCGCCGCCATTTTGAAAAATTTGTATATGAAAATAATGTAATAAATTACTTCGTTCAATATCCAACAAAACCTGCTAAAAAGTTTTTGCCGAATACAACCTGGGATTTTACAGTTCGATTTTTGTACTACATAAAACTTTCAACGCGTTTTTCTCGAAACAAAGTTTTTCGACGCGCAGTACCTTCTACAGCTTCGAGGAGTCAACCGATTTTAATGTTATACCACTCAAATGAAAGATAATTAAATTTCAAAGGCACTGACGGAGCGTTTGTTTCGAAAATATTTTTACGCGCGGTACCTTCTACAGCTTCGAGGAGTCAACCGATTTTAATGTTATACCACTCAAATGAAAGATAATTAAATTTCAAAGGCACTGACGGAGCGTTTGTTTCGAAAATATTTTTATGAATATTTTTTTTAACGTTAAAGTGCAAAAAAGTGCATTAAAACGTTTTTTTTTTTTTAAGGGCCTTCGGCTGAAGCTAGCGCCACTATTTTGAAAAATTTTTATATGAAAATAATGTAATAAACTACTTCGTTCAATATCTAACAAAACCTGCTAAAAAGTTTTTGCAGAATACAACCTGGGATTTTACAGTTCGATTTTTGTACTACATAAAACTTTAAACAAGTTTTTCTTAAAACAAATTTTTTTCGACCCGCGGTACCTTCTACAGCTTCGAGGAGTCAACCGATTTCAATGTTATACCACTCAAATGAAAGATAATTAAATTTCGAAGGCATTGACGGATCGTTTGTTTCGAAAATATTTTTATAAATATTTTGTTATTAACGTTAAAGTGCAAAAATGTGCATGAAAAACGTTTTTTTTTTAATGGCCTTCGGCTGAAGCTAGCGCCGCCATTTTGAAAAATTTGTATATGAAAATAATGTAATAAACTACTTCGTTCAATATCTAACAAAACCTGCTAAAAAGTTTTTGCAGAATACAACCTGGGATTTTACAGTTCGATTTTTGTACTACATAAAACTTTCAACGCGTTTTTCTGGAAACAAAGTTTTTCAACTCGCGGTACCTTCTACAGCTTCGAGGAGTCAACCGATTTCAATGTTTTACCACTCAAATGAAAGTTAATTGAATTTCAAAGGCACTGACGGAGAGTTTGTTTCGAAAATATTTTTATAAATATTTTTTTTTTAACGTTAAAATGCAAAAAAGGGCATGAAAAACTTTTTTTTTTAATGGCCTTCGGCTGAAGCTAGCGCCGTCATTTTGAAAAATGTTTATATGAAAATAATGTAATATATTACTTCGTTTAATATCCAACAAAACCTGCTCAAACGTTTTTGCAGAATACAACCTGGGATTTTACAGTTCGATTTTTGTACTACATAAAACTTTAAAAAAGTTTTTCTTGAAACAAATTTTTTCGACGCGCGGTACCTTCTACAGCTTCGAGGAGTCAACCGATTTCAATGTTTTACCACTAAAATGAAAGATAATTAAATTTCAAAGGCACTGACGGAGAGTTTGTTTCGAAAATATTTTAAAAAATATTTTTTTTTTAATGTTAAAATGCAATAAAGTGCATGAAAAAGGTTTTTTTTTTAAGGGCCTTCGGCTGAAGCTAGCGCCGCCATTTTTAAAAATTTTTATATGAAATTAATGTAATAAATTACTTCGTTTAATACCCAACAAAACCTGCTAACCTGATTTCGAAAATATTTTTATAAATATTTTTTTTGAAAACGTTTTTTTTTTAATGGCCTTTGGCTGAAGCTGGCGCCGCCATTTTGAAAAATTTGTATATGAAACTAACGTAATAAATTACTCCATTCAATATCCAACAAAACCTGCTAAACAGTTTTTGCAGAATGCAACCTGGGATTTTACAGTTTTTTTTTTGTACTACATCAAACTTTCAACGCGTTTTTCTCGAAACAAATTTTTTTGACGCGCGGTACCTTCTACAGCTTCGAGGAGTCAACCGATTTCAATGTTATACTACTCAAATGAAAGATAATTAAATTTCAAAGGCACTGACAGAGCGTTTGTTTCGAAAATATTTTAATAAATATTTTTTTTTAACGTTAAAGTGTAAAAAAGTGCATGAAAAAGGTTTTTTTTTTTAATGGCCTTCGGCTGAAGCTAGCGCCGCCATTTTGAAAAATTTGTATATGAAAATAATGTAATAAATTACTTCGTTCAATATCCAACAAAACCTGCTAAAAAGTTTTTGCCGAATACAACCTGGGATTTTACAGTTCGATTTTTGTACTACATAAAACTTTCAACGCGTTTTTCTCGAAACAAAGTTTTTCGACGCGCGGTACCTTCTACAGCTTCGAGGAGTCAACCGATTTTAATGTTATACCACTCAAATGAAAGATAATTAAATTTCAAAGGTACTGACGGAGCGTTTGTTTCGAAAATATTTTTATAAATATTTTTTTTAACGTTAAAGTGCAAAAAAGTGCATTAAAACGTTTTTTTTTTTTTTAAGGGCCTTCGGCTGAAGCTAGCCCCTCTATTTTGAAAAATTTTGATATGAAAATAAAGTAATAAATTACTTTGTTTAATATCCAACAAAACCTGCTAAAAAGTTTTTGCAGAATACAACCTGGGATTTTACAGTTTTATTTTTGTACTACATACAACTTTCAACGCGCGGTACCTTCTACAGCTTCGAGGAGTCAACCGAGTTCAATGTTTTACCACTCAAATGAAAGACAATTAAATTTCAAAGGCACTGACAGAGCGTTTGTTTCGAAAATATTTTTAAAAATATTTTTTTTTATAACGTTAAAGTGCAAAAATGTGCCTTAAAAACCTTTTTTTTTTTTAATGACCTTTGGCTGAAGCTAGCGCCGCCATTTTTGAAAAATTTTTATATGAAAATAATGTAATAAATTACTTCGTTTAATATCCAACAAAACCTGCTAAAAAGTTTTTGCAGAATACAACCTGGGATTTTACAGTTCGATTTTTGTACTACATAAAACTTTAAACAAGTTTTTCTTAAAACAAATTTTTTCGACGCGCGGTACCTTCTACATCTTCGAGGAGTCAACTGATTTCAATGTTATACCACTCAAATAAAAGATAATTAAATTTCAGAGGCACTGACGGAGCGTTTGTTTCGAAAATATTTTTAAAAATATTTTTTTTGTAACGTTAAAGTGCAAAAAAGTGCAATAAAACGTTTTTTTTTTTAAGAGCCTTCGGCTAAGCTAGCGCCGTCATTTTGAAAAATTTGTATATAAAAATAATGTAATAAATTACTTCGTTCAATATCCAACTAAACCTGCTAAAAAGTGTTTGCAGAATACAACCTGGGATTTTACAGTTTTATTTTTGTACCACATACAACTTTCAACGCGCGGTACCTTCTACAGCTTCGAGGAGTCAACCGAGTTCAATGTTTTACCACTCAAATGAAAGACAATTAAATTTCAAAGGCACTGACGGAGCGTTTGTTTCGAAAATATTTTTAAAAATATTTTTTTTTTAACGTTAAAGTGCAAAAATGTGCTTTAAAAACCTTTTTTTTTTTTAATGGCCTTTGGCTGAAGCTAGCGCCGCCATTTTTGAAAAATTTTTATATGAAAATAATGTAATAAATTACTTTGTTTAATATCCAACAAAACCTGCTAAAAAGTTTTTGCAGAATACAACCTGGGATTTTACAGTTCGATTTTTGTACTACATAAAACTTTAAACAAGTTTTTCTTAAAACAAATTTTTTCGACGCGCGGTACCTTCTACAGCTTCGAGGAGTCAACTGATTTCAATGTTATACCACTCAAATGAAAGATAATTAAATTTCAGAGGCACTGACAGAGCGTTTGTTTCGAAAATATTTTTATAAATATTTTTTTAACGTTAAAGTGCAAAAAAGTGCATTAAAACGTTTTTTTTTTTTTAAGGGCCTTCGGCTTAAGCTAGCGCCGCTATTTTGAAAAATTGTTATATGAAATTAAAGTAATAAATTACTTCGTTTAATATCCAACAAAACCTGCTAAAGAGAATTTGCAGAATACAACCTGGGATTTTACAGTTCGATTTTTGTACTACATAAAACTTTCAACACGTTTTTCTCGAAACAAAGTTTTTCGACGCGCGGTACCTTCTACAGCTTCGAGGAGTCAACCGATTTCAATGTTATACCACTCAAATAAAAGATAATTAAATTTTAAAGGCACTGACAGAGCGTTTGTTTCGAAAATATTTTAATAAATATTTTTTTTTTTTTTAACGTTAAAGTGTAAAAAAGTGCATGAAAAAGGTTTTTTTTTTTAATGGCCTTCGGCTAAAGCTAGCGCCGCCATTTTGAAAAATTTGTATATGAAAATAATGTAATAAATTACTTCGTTCAATATCCAACAAAACCTGCTAAAAAGTTTTTGCAGAATACAACCTGGGATTTTACAGTTCGATTTTTGTACTACATAAAACTTTCAACGCGTTTTTCTCGAAACAAAGTTTTTCGACGCGCGGTACCTTCTACAGCTTCGAGGAGTCAACCGATTTTAATGTTATACTACTCAAATGAAAGACAATTAAATTTCAAAGGCACTGACGGAGCGTTTGTTTCGAAAATATTTTTATAAATATTTTTTTGTAACGTTAAAGTGCAAAAAATTGCATGAAAAACGTTTTTTTTTTTTAATGGCCTTTGTCTGAAGCTAAAAAGTGTTTGCAGAATACAACCTGGGATTTTACAGTTTTATTTTTGTACCACATACAACTTTCAACGCGCGGTACCTTCTACAGCTTCGAGGAGTCAACCGAGTTCAATGTTTTACCACTCAAATGAAAGACAATTAAATTTCAAAGGCACTGACGGAGCGTTTGTTTCGAAAATATTTTTAAAAATATTTTTTTTTTAACGTTAAAGTGCAAAAATGTGCCTTAAAAACCTTTTTTTTTTTTAATGGCCTTTGGCTGAAGCTAGCGCCGCCATTTTTGAAAAATTTTTATATGAAAATAATGTAATAAATCACTTTGTTTAATATCCAACAAAACCTGCTAAAAAGTTTTTGCAGAATACAACCTGGGATTTTACAGTTCGATTTTTGTACTACATAAAACTTTAAACAAGTTTTTCTTAAAACAAATTTTTTCGACGCGCGGTACCTTCTACAGCTTCGAGGAGTCAACTGATTTCAATGTTATACCACTCAAATGAAAGATAATTAAATTTCAGAGGCACTGACAGAGCGTTTGTTTCGAAAATATTTTTATAAATATTTTTTTAACGTTAAAGTGCAAAAAAGTGCATTAAAACGTTTTTTTTTTTAAGGGCCTTCGGCTTAAGCTAGCGCCGCTATTTTGAAAAAGTTTTATATGAAATTAAAGTAATAAATTACTTCGTTTAATATCCAACAAAACCTGCTAAAGAGAATTTGCAGAATACAACCTGGGATTTTACAGTTCGATTTTTGTACTACATAAAACTTTCAACACGTTTTTCTCGAAACAAATTTTTTCGACGCGCGGTACCTTCTACAGCTTCGAGGAGTCAACCGAGTTCAATGTTTTACCACTCAAATGAAAGACAATTAAATTTCAAAGGCACTGACGGAGCGTTTGTTTCGAAAATATTTTTAAAAATATTTTTTTTTTTTTTAACGTTAAAGTGTAAAAAAGTGCATGAAAAAGGTTTTTTTTTTTAATGGCCTTCGGCTAAAGCTAGCGCCGCCATTTTGAAAAATTTGTATATGAAAATAATGTAATAAATTACTTCGTTCAATATCCAACAAAACCTGCTAAAAAGTTTTTGCAGAATACAACCTGGGATTTTACAGTTCGATTTTTGTACTACATAAAACTTTCAACGCGTTTTTCTCGAAACAAAGTTTTTCGACGCGCGGTACCTTCTACAGCTTCGAGGAGTCAACCGATTTTAATGTTATACTACTCAAATGAAAGACAATTAAATTTCAAAGGCACTGACGGAGCGTTTGTTTCGAAAATATTTTTATAAATATTTTTTTGTAACGTTAAAGTGCAAAAAATTGCATGAAAAACGTTTTTTTTTTTTAATGGCCTTTGTCTGAAGCTAGCGCCACCATTTTGAAAAATTTTTATATGAAAATAATGTAATAAATTACTTCGTTTAATATCCAACAAAACCTGCTAAAAAGTTTTTGCAGAAAACAACCTGGGATTTTACAGTTCGATTTTTGTACTACATAAAACTTTCAACGCGTTTTTCTCGAAACAAAGTTTTTCGACGCGCGGTACCTTCTACAGCTTCGAGGAGTCAACCGATTTTAATGTTATACCACTCAAATGAAAGATAATTAAATTTCAAAGGTACTGACGGAGCGTTTGTTTCGAAAATATTTTTATAAATATTTTTTTTAACGTTAAAGTGCAAAAAATTGCATGAAAAACGTTTTTTTTTTTAATGGCCTTTGTCTGAAGCTAGCGCCGCCATTTTGAAAAATTTTTATATGAAAATAATGTAATAAATTACTTCGTTTAATATCCTACAAAACCTGCTAAAAAGTTTTTGCAGAAAACAACCTGGGATTTTACAGTTCGATTTTTGTACTACATAAAACTTTCAACGCGTTTTTCTCGAAACAAAGTTTTTCGACGCGCGGTACCTTCTACAGCTTCGAGGAGTCAACCGATTTTAATGTTATACCACTCAAATGAAAGATAATTAAATTTCAAAGGTACTGACGGAGCGTTTGTTTCGAAAATATTTTTATAAATATTTTTTTTAACGTTAAAGTGCAAAAAATTGCATGAAAAACGTTTTTTTTTTTTAATAGCCTTTGTCTGAAGCTAGCGCCGCCATTTTGAAAAATTTTGATATGAAATTAAAGTAATAAATTACTTCGTTTAATATCCAACAAAACCTGCTAAAGAGAATTTGCAGAATACAACCTGGGATTTTACAGTTCGATTTTTGTACTACATAAAACTTTCAACACGTTTTTCTCGAAACAAAGTTTTTCGACGCGCGGTACCTTCTACAGCTTCGAGGAGTCAACCGATTTCAATGTTATACCACTCAAATAAAAGATAATTAAATTTTAAAGGCACTGACAGAGCGTTTGTTTCGAAAATATTTTAATAAATATTTTTTTTTTTTTTAACGTTAAAGTGTAAAAAAGTGCATGAAAAAGGTTTTTTTTTTTAATGGCCTTCGGCTAAAGCTAGCGCCGCCATTTTGAAAAATTTGTATATGAAAATAATGTAATAAATTACTTCGTTCAATATCCAACAAAACCTGCTAAAAAGTTTTTGCAGAATACAACCTGGGATTTTACAGTTCGATTTTTGTACTACATAAAACTTTCAACGCGTTTTTCTCGAAACAAAGTTTTTCGACGCGCGGTACCTTCTACAGCTTCGAGGAGTCAACCGATTTTAATGTTATACTACTCAAATGAAAGACAATTAAATTTCAAAGGCACTGACGGAGCGTTTGTTTCGAAAATATTTTTATAAATATTTTTTTGTAACGTTAAAGTGCAAAAAATTGCATGAAAAACGTTTTTTTTTTTTAATGGCCTTTGTCTGAAGCTAGCGCCGCCATTTTGAAAAATTTTTATATGAAAATAATGTAATAAATTACTTCGTTTAATATCCAACAAAACCTGCTAAAAAGTTTTTGCAGAAAACAACCTGGGATTTTACAGTTCGATTTTTGTACTACATAAAACTTTAAACAAGTTTTTCTTAAAACAAATTTTTTCGACGCGCGGTACCTTCTACAGCTTCGAGGAGTCAACCGATTTCAATGTTATACCACTCAAATGAAAGATAATTAAATTTCAGAGGCACTGACGGAGCGTTTGTTTCGAAAATATTTTTATAAATATTTTTTTTAACGTTAAAGTGCAAAAAAGTGCATTAAAACGTTTTTTTTTTTTAAGGGCCTTCGGCTTAAGCTAGCGCCGCTATTTTGAAAAAGTTTTATATGAAATTAAAGTAATAAATTACTTCGTTTAATATCCAACAAAACCTGCTAAAGAGAATTTGCAGAATACAACCTGGGATTTTACAGTTCGATTTTTGTACTACATAAAACTTTCAACACGTTTTTCTCGAAACAAATTTTTTCGACGCGCGGTACCTTCTACAGCTTCGAGGAGTCAACCGAGTTCAATGTTTTACCACTCAAATGAAAGACAATTAAATTTCAAAGGCACTGACGGAGCGTTTGTTTCGAAAATATTTTTAAAAATATTTTTTTTTATAACGTTAAAGTGCAAAAATTTGCCTTAAAAACCTTTTTTTTTTTTAATGGCCTTTGGCTGAAGCTAGCGCCGCCATTTTTGAAAAATTTTTATATGAAAATAATGTAATAAATTACTTCGTTTAATATCCAACAAAACCTGCTAAAAAGTTTTTGCAGAAAACAACCTGGGATTTTACAGTTCGATTTTTGTACTACATAAAACTTTCAACGCGTTTTTCTCGAAACAAAGTTTTTCGACGCGCGGTACCTTCTACAGCTTCGAGGAGTCAACCGATTTTAATGTTATACCACTCAAATGAAAGATAATTAAATTTCAAAGGTACTGACGGAGCGTTTGTTTCGAAAATATTTTTATAAATATTTTTTTTAACGTTAAAGTGCAAAAAAGTGCATTAAAACGTTTTTTTTTTTTTAAGGGCCTTCGGCTGAAGCTAGCCCCTCTATTTTGAAAAATTTTGATATGAAAATAAAGTAATAAATTACTTTGTTTAATATCCAACAAAACCTGCTAAAAAGTTTTTGCAGAATACAACCTGGGATTTTAAAGTTTTATTTTTGTACTACATACAACTTTCAACGCGCGGTACCTTCTACAGCTTCGAGGAGTCAACCGAGTTCAATGTTTTACCACTCAAATGAAAGACAATTAAATTTCAAAGGCACTGACGGAGCGTTTGTTTCGAAAATATTTTTAAAAATATTTTTTTTTATAACGTTAAAGTGCAAAAATGTGCCTTAAAAACCTTTTTTTTTTTTAATGGCCTTTGGCTGAAGCTAGCGCCGCCATTTTTGAAAAATTTTTATATGAAAATAATGTAATAAATTACTTCGTTTAATATCCAACAAAACCTGCTAAAAAGTTTTTGCAGAATACAACCTGGGATTTTACAGTTCGATTTTTGTACTACATAAAACTTTAAACAAGTTTTTCTTAAAACAAATTTTTTCGACGCGCGGTACCTTCTACATCTTCGAGGAGTCAACTGATTTCAATGTTATACCACTCAAATAAAAGATAATTAAATTTCAGAGGCACTGACGGAGCGTTTGTTTCGAAAATATTTTTAAAAATATTTTTTTTGTAACGTTAAAGTGCAAAAAAGTGCAATAAAACGTTTTTTTTTTTAAGGGCCTTCGGCTAAGCTAGCGCCGTCATTTTGAAAAATTTGTATATAAAAATAATGTAATAAATTACTTCGTTCAATATCCAACTAAACCTGCTAAAAAGTGTTTGCAGAATACAACCTGGGATTTTACAGTTTTATTTTTGTACCACATACAACTTTCAACGCGCGGTACCTTCTACAGCTTCGAGGAGTCAACCGAGTTCAATGTTTTACCACTCAAATGAAAGACAATTCAATTTCAAAGGCACTGACGGAGCGTTGGTTTCGAAAATATTTTTAAAAATATTTTTTTTTTAACGTTAAAGTGCAAAAATGTGCCTTAAAAACCTTTTTTTTTTTTAATGGCTGAAGCTAGCGCCGCCATTTTTGAAAAATTTTTATATGAAAATAATGTAATAAATTACTTTGTTTAATATCCAACAAAACCTGCTAAAAAGTTTTTGCAGAATACAACCTGGGATTTTACAGTTCGATTTTTGTACTACATAAAACTTTAAACAAGTTTTTCTTAAAACAAATTTTTTCGACGCGCGGTACCTTCTACAGCTTCGAGGAGTCAACTGATTTCAATGTTATACCACTCAAATGAAAGATAATTAAATTTCAGAGGCACTGACAGAGCGTTTGTTTCGAAAATATTTTTATAAATATTTTTTTAACGTTAAAGTGCAAAAAAGTGCATTAAAACGTTTTTTTTTTTAAGGGCCTTCGGCTTAAGCTAGCGCCGCTATTTTGAAAAATTTTTATATGAAATTAAAGTAATAAATTACTTCGTTTAATATCCAACAAAACCTGCTAAAGAGAATTTGCAGAATACAACCTGGGATTTTACAGTTCGATTTTTGTACTACATAAAACTTTCAACACGTTTTTCTCGAAACAAAGTTTTTCGACGCGCGGTACCTTCTACAGCTTCGAGGAGTCAACCGATTTCAATGTTATACCACTCAAATAAAAGATAATTACATTTTAAAGGCACTGACAGAGCGTTTGTTTCGAAAATATTTTAATAAATATTTTTTTTTTTTTTAACGTTAAAGTGTAAAAAAGTGCATGAAAAAGGTTTTTTTTTTTAATGGCCTTCGGCTAAAGCTAGCGCCGCCATTTTGAAAAATTTGTATATGAAAATAATGTAATAAATTACTTCGTTCAATATCCAACAAAACCTGCTAAAAAGTTTTTGCAGAATACAACCTGGGATTTTACAGTTCGATTTTTGTACTACATAAAACTTTCAACGCGTTTTTCTCGAAACAAAGTTTTTCGACGCGCGGTACCTTCTACAGCTTCGAGGAGTCAACCGATTTTAATGTTATACTACTCAAATGAAAGACAATTACATTTCAAAGGCACTGACGGAGCGTTTGTTTCGAAAATATTTTTATAAATATTTTTTTGTAACGTTAAAGTGCAAAAAATTGCATGAAAAACGTTTTTTTTTTTAATGGCCTTTGTCTGAAGCTAGCGCCACCATTTTGAAAAATTTTTATATGAAAATAATGTAATAAATTACTTCGTTTAATATCCAACAAAACCTGCTAAAAAGTTTTTGCAGAAAACAACCTGGGATTTTACAGTTCGATTTTTGTACTACATCAAACTTTAAACAAGTTTTTCTTAAAACAAATTTTTTCGACGCGCGGTACCTTCTACAGCTTCGAGGAGTCAACCGATTTCAATGTTATACCACTCAAATGAAAGATAATTAAATTTCAGAGGCACTGACGGAGCGTTTGTTTCGAAAATATTTTTATAAATATTTTTTTTAACGTTAAAGTGCAAAAAAGTGCATTAAAACTTTTTTTTTTTTTAAGGGCCTTCGGCTTAAGCTAGCGCCGCTATTTTGAAAAAGTTTTATATGCAATTAAAGTAATAAATTACTTCGTTTAATATCCAACAAAACCTGCTAAAGAGAATTTGCAGAATACAACCTAGGATTTTACAGTTCGATTTTTGTACTACATAAAACTTTCAACACGTTTTTCTCGAAACAAAGTTTTTCGACGCGCGGTACCTTCTACAGCTTCGAGGAGTCAACCGATTTCAATGTTATACCACTCAAATAAAAGATAATTAAATTTTAAAGGCACTGACAGAGCGTTTGTTTCGAAAATATTTTAATAAATATTGTTTTTTTTTTTAACGTTAAAGTGTAAAAAAGTGCATGAAAAAGGTTTTTTTTTTAATGGCCTTCGGCTAAAGCTAGCGCCGCCATTTTGAAAAATTTGTATATGAAAATAATGTAATAAATTACTTCGTTCAATATCCAACAAAACCTGCTAAAAAGTTTTTGCAGAATACAACCTGGGATTTTACAGTTCGATTTTTGTACTACATAAAACTTTCAACGCGTTTTTCTCGAAACAAAGTTTTTCGACGCGCGGTACCTTCTACAGCTTCGAGGAGTCAACCGATTTTAATGTTATACTACTCAAATGAAAGACAATTAAATTTCAAAGGCACTGACGGAGCGTTTGTTTCAAAAATATTTTTATAAATATTTTTTTGTAACGTTAAAGTGCAAAAAATTGCATGAAAAACGTTTTTTTTTTTTAATGGCCTTTGTCTGAAGCTAGCGCCGCCATTTTGAAAAATTTTTATATGAAAATAATGTAATAAATTACTTCGTTTAATATCCAACAAAACCTGCTAAAAAGTTTTTGCAGAAAACAACCTGGGATTTTACAGTTCGATTTTTGTACTACATCAAACTTTAAACAAGTTTTTCTTAAAACAAATTTTTTCGACGCGCGGTACCTTCTACAGCTTCGAGGAGTCAACCGATTTCAATGTTATACCACTCAAATGAAAGATAATTAAATTTCAGAGGCACTGACGGAGCGTTTGTTTCGAAAATATTTTTATAAATATTTTTTTTAACGTTAAAGTGCAAAAAAGTGCATTAAAACGTTTTTTTTTTTTAAGGGCCTTCGGCTTAAGCTAGCGCCGCTATTTTGAAAAAGTTTTATATGAAATTAAAGTAATAAATTTCTTCGTTTAATATCCAACAAAACCTGCTAAAGAGAATTTGCAGAATACAACCTGGGATTTTACAGTTCGATTTTTGTACTACATAAAACTTTCAACACGTTTTTCTCGAAACAAAGTTTTTCGACGCGCGGTACCTTCTACAGCTTCGAGGAGTCAACCGATTTCAATGTTATACCACTCAAATAAAAGATAATTAAATTTTAAAGGCACTGACAGAGCGTTTGTTTCGAAAATATTTTAATAAATATTGTTTTTTTTTTTTAACGTTAAAGTGTAAAAAAGTGCATGAAAAAGGTTTTTTTTTTTAATGGCCTTCGGCTAAAGCTAGCGCCGCCATTTTGAAAAATTTGTATATGAAAATAATGTAATAAATTACTTCGTTCAATATCCAACAAAACCTGCTAAAAAGTTTTTGCAGAATACAACCTGGGATTTTACAGTTCGATTTTTGTACTACATAAAACTTTCAACGCGTTTTTCTCGAAACAAAGTTTTTCGACGCGCGGTACCTTCTACAGCTTCGAGGAGTCAACCGATTTTAATGTTATACTACTCAAATGAAAGACAATTAAATTTCAAAGGCACTGACGGAGCGTTTGTTTCGAAAATATTTTTATAAATATTTTTTTGTAACGTTAAAGTGCAAAAAATTGCATGAAAAACGTTTTTTTTTTTTAATGGCCTTTGTCTGAAGCTAGCGCCGACATTTTGAAAAATTTTTATATGAAAATAATGTAATAAATTACTTCGTTTAATATCCAACAAAACCTGCTAAAAAGTTTTTGCAGAAAACAACCTGGGATTTTACAGTTCGATTTTTGTACTACATCAAACTTTAAACAAGTTTTTCTTAAAACAAATTTTTTCGACGCGCGGTACCTTCTACAGCTTCGAGGAGTCAACCGATTTCAATGTTATACCACTCAAATGAAAGATAATTAAATTTCAGAGGCACTGACGGAGCGTTTGTTTCGAAAATATTTTTATAAATATTTTTTTGTAACGTTAAAGTGCAAAAAATTGCATGAAAAACGTTTTTTTTTTTTAATGGCTTTTGTCTGAAGCTAGCGCCGCCATTTTGAAAAATTTTTATATGAAAATAATGTAATAAATTATTTCGTTTAATATCCAACAAAACCTGCTAAAAAGTTTTTGCAGAAAACAACCTGGGATTTTACAGTTCGATTTTTGTACTACATCAAACTTTAAACAAGTTTTTCTTAAAACAAATTTTTTCGACGCGCGGTACCTTCTACAGCTTCGAGGAGTCAACCGATTTCAATGTTATACCACTCAAATGAAAGATAATTAAATTTCAGAGGCACTGACGGAGCGTTTGTTTCGAAAATATTTTTATAAATATTTTTTTTAACGTTAAAGTGCAAAAAAGTGCATTAAAACGTTTTTTTTTTTTAAGGGCCTTCGGCTTAAGCTAGCGCCGCTATTTTGAAAAAGTTTTATATGAAAATAATGTAATAAATTAATTCGTTTAATATCAAACAAAACCTGCTAACCTGGTTTCGAAAATATTTTAATAAATATTTTTGTTGTAACGTTAATGTGCAAAAAAGTGCATGAAAAACGTTTTTTTTTTTAAATGGCCTTCGGCTGAAGCTAGCGCCGTCATTTTGAAAAATTTGTATAAAAAAATATTGTAATAAATTACTTCGTTCAATATCCAACTAAACCTGCTAAAAAGTTTTTGCAGAATACAACCTGGGATTTTACAGTTTTATTTTTGTACTACATAAAACTTTCAACGCGCGGTACCTTCTACAGCTTCGAGGAGTCAACCGATTTCAATGTTATACCACTCAAATGAAAGATAATTAAATTTCAGAGGCACTGACGGAGCGTTTGTTTCGAAAATATTTTTATAAATATTTTTTTTAACGTTAAAGTGCAAAAAAGTGCATTAAAACGTTTTTTTTTTTTTAAGGGCCTTCGGCTGAAGCTAGCGCCTCTATTTTCAAAAATTTTTATATGAAAATAAAGTAATAAATTACTTCGTTTAATATCCAACAAAACCTGCTAAAAAGTTTTTGCAGAATACAACCTGGGATTTTACAGTTCGATTTTTGTACTACATAAAACTTTCAACGCGTTTTTCTCGAAACAAAGTTTTTCGACGCGCGGTACCTTCTACAACTTTTAGGAGTCAACCGATTTCAATGTTATACCACTCAAATGAAAGATAATTAAATTTCGAAGGCATTGACGGAGCGTTTGTTTCGAAAATATTTTTAAATATATATTTTTTTTTAACGTTAAAGTGCAAAAATGTGCATGAAAAACGTTTTTTATTTTTTAATGGCCTTTGGCTGAAGCTAGCGCCGTCATTTTGAAAAATTTGTATAAAAAAATATTGTAATAAATTACTTCGTTCAATATCCAACTAAACCTGCTAAAAAGTTTTTGCAGAATACAACCTGGGATTTTACAGTTTTATTTTTGTACTACATAAAACTTTCAACGCGCGGTACCTTCTACAGCTTCGAGGAGTCAACCGATTTCAATGTTATACCACTCAAATGAAAGATAATTAAATTTCGAAGGCACTGACAGAGCGTTTGTTTCGAAAATATTTTAATAAATATTTTTTGTTTAACGTTAAAGTGTAAAAAAGGGCATGAAAATCGTTTTTTTTTTAATGGCCTTCGGCTGAAGCTAGCGCCGCCATTTTGAAAAATGTGTATATGAAAATAATGTAATAAATTACTTCGTTCAATATCCAACTAAACCTGCTAAAAAGTTTTTGCAGAATACAACCTGGGATTTTACAGTTTTATTTTTGTACTACATAAAACTTTCAACGCGCGGTACCTTCTACAACTTTTAGGAGTCAACCGATTTCAATGTTATACCACTCAAATGAAAGATAATTAAATTTCGAAGGCATTGACGGAGCGTTTGTTTCGAAAATATTTTTAAATATATATTTTTTTTTAACGTTAAAGTGCAAAAATGTGCATGAAAAACGTTTTTTATTTTTTAATGGCCTTTGGCTGAAGCTAGCGCCGTCATTTTGAAAAATTTGTATAAAAAAATATTGTAATAAATTACTTCGTTCAATATCCAACTAAACCTGCTAAAAAGTTTTTGCAGAATACAACCTGGGATTTTACAGTTTTATTTTTGTACTACATAAAACTTTCAACGCGCGGTACCTTCTACAGCTTCGAGGAGTCAACCGATTTCAATGTTATACCACTCAAATGAAAGATAATTAAATTTCGAAGGCACTGACAGAGCGTTTGTTTCGAAAATATTTTTATAAATATTTTTTTTAACGTTAAAGTGCAAAAAAGTGCATTAAAACGTTTTTTTTTTTTTAAGGGCCTTCGGCTGAAGCTAGCGCCTCTATTTTCAAAAATTTTTATATGAAAATAAAGTAATAAATTACTTCGTTTAATATCCAACAAAACCTGCTAAAAAGTTTTTGCAGAATACAACCTGGGATTTTACAGTTCGATTTTTGTACTACATAAAACTTTCAACACGTTTTTCTCGAAACAAAGTTTTTCGACGGGCGGTATCTTCTACAACTTCGAGGAGTCAACCTATTTCAATGTTATACCACTCAAATGAAAGATAATTAAATTTCGAAGGCATTGACGGAGCGTTTGTTTCGAAAATATTTTTATATATATTTTTTTTTTAACGTTAAAGTGCAAAAATGTGCATGAAAAACGTTTTTTATTTTTTAATGGCCTTTGGCTGAAGCTAGCGTCGCCATTTTGAAAAATTTGTATATGAAAATAATGTAATAAATTAATTCGTTTAATATCAAACAAAACCTGCTAACCTGGTTTCGAAAATATTTTAATAAATATTTTTGTTGTAACGTTAATGTGCAAAAAAGTGCATGAAAAACGTTTTTTTTTTTAAATGGCCTTCGGCTGAAGCTAGCGCCGTCATTTTGAAAAATTTGTATAAAAAAATATTGTAATAAATTACTTCGTTCAATATCCAACTAAACCTGCTAAAAAGTTTTTGCAGAATACAACCTGGGATTTTACAGTTTTATTTTTGTACTACATAAAACTTTCAACGCGCGGTACCTTCTACAGCTTCGAGGAGTCAACCGATTTCAATGTTATACCACTCAAATGAAAGATAATTAAATTTCGAAGGCACTGACAGAGCGTTTGTTTCGAAAATATTTTAATAAATATTTTTTGTTTAACGTTAAAGTGTAAAAAAGGGCATGAAAATCGTTTTTTTTTTAATGGCCTTCGGCTGAAGCTAGCGCCGCCATTTTGAAAAATGTGTATATGAAAATAATGTAATAAATTACTTTGTTCAATATCCAACTAAACCTGCTAAAAAGTTTTTGCAGAATACAACCTGGGATTTTACAGTTTTATTTTTGTACTACATAAAACTTTCAACGCGCGGTACCTTCTACAGCTTCGAGGAGTCAGCCGATTTCAATGTTTTACCACTCAAATGAAAGACAATTAAATTTCAAAGGCACTGACGGAGCGTTTGTTTCGAAAATATTTGTATAAATATATTTTTTTTAACGTTAAAGTGCAAAAAAGTGCATCAAAAACGTTTTTTTTTTTTAAGGGCCTTCGGCTGAAGCTAGCGCCGCTATTTTGAAAAATTTTTATATGAAAATAAAGTAATAAATTACTTCGTTGAATATCCAACAAAACCTGCTAAAAAGTTTTTGCAGAATACAACCTGGGATTTTACAGTTCGATTTTTGTACTACATAAAACTTTCAACACGTTTTTCTCGAAACAAAGTTTTTCGACGGGCGGTATCTTCTACAACTTCGAGGAGTCAACCTATTTCAATGTTATACCACTCAAATGAAAGATAATTAAATTTCGAAGGCATTGACGGAGCGTTTGTTTCGAAAATATTTTTATATATATTTTTTTTTTAACGTTAAAGTGCAAAAATGTGCATGAAAAACGTTTTTTATTTTTTAATGGCCTTTGGCTGAAGCTAGCGCCGCCATTTTGAAAAATTTGTATATGAAAATAATGTAATAAATTAATTCGTTTAATATCAAACAAAACCTGCTAACCAGGTTTCGAAAACATTTTTATAAATATTTTTGTTGTAACGTTAATGTGCAAAAAAGTGCATGAAAAACGTTTTTTTTTTTTTTAAGGGCCTTCGGCTGAAGCTAGCGCCG
This sequence comes from Drosophila helvetica, assembly GCA_963969585.1. Lineage (NCBI taxonomy): Eukaryota > Metazoa > Arthropoda > Insecta > Diptera > Drosophilidae > Drosophila > Drosophila helvetica. Next base: position 181,715 of record OZ018404.1, read on the forward strand.
CTATTTTGAAAAATTTTTATATGAAAATAAAGTAATAAATTACTTCGTTGAATATCCAACAAAACCTGCTAAAAAGTTTTTGCAGAATACAACCTGGGATTTTACAGTTCGATTTTTGTTCTACATAAAACTTTCAACACGTTTTTCTCGAAACAAAGTTTTTCGACGCGCGGTATCTTCTACAACTTCGAGGAGTCAACCTATTTCAATGTTATACCACTCAAATGAAAGATAATTAAATTTCGAAGGCATTGACGGAGCGTTTGTTTCGAAAATATTTTAATAAATATTTTTGTTGTAACGTTAATGTGCAAAAAAGTGCATGAAACGTTTTTCATTTTTTTTTTTTTTAATGGCCTTCGGCTGAAGCTAGCGCCGTCATTTTGAAAAATTTGTATATAAAAATATTGTAATAAATTACTTCGTTCAATATCCAACTAAACCTGCTAAAAAGTTTTTGCAGAAAACAACCTGGGATTTTACAGTTCGATTTTTGTACTACATAAAACTTTCAACGCGTTTTTCTCGAAACAAAGTTTTTCGACGCGCGGTACCTTCTACAGCTTCGAGGAGTCAACCGATTTTAATGTTATACCACTCAAATAAAAGATAATTAAATTTTAAAGGCACTGACAGAGCGTTTGTTTCGAAAATATTTTAATAAATATTTTTTTTTTTTTTAACGTTAAAGTGTAAAAAAGTGCATGAAAAAGGTTTTTTTTTTTAATGGCCTTCGGCTAAAGCTAGCGCCGCCATTTGGAAAATTTGTATATGAAAATAATGTAATAAATTAATTCGTTTAATATCAAACAAAACCTGCTAACCAGGTTTCGAAAACATTTTTATAAATATTTTTGTTGTAACGTTAATGTGCAAAAAAGTGAATGAAAAACGTTTTTTTTTTTTAAATGGCCTTCGGCTGAAGCTAGCGCCGTCATTTTGAAAAATTTGTATATAAAAATATTGTAATAAATTACTTCGTTCAATATCCAACTAAACCTGCTAAAAAGTTTTTGCAGAATACAACCTGGGATTTTACAGTTTTATTTTTGTATTACATAAAACTATCAACGCGCGGTACCTTCTACAGCTTCGAGGAGTCAACCTATTTCAATGTTATACCACTCAAATGAAAGATAATTAAATTTCGAAGGCACTGACAGAGCGTTTGTTTCGAAAATATTTTAATAAATATTTTTGTTGTAACGTTAATGTGCAAAAAAGTGCATGAAAAACGTTTATTTTTTTTTAAATGGCCTTCGGCTGAAGCTAGCGCCGTCATTTTGAAAAATTTGTATATAAAAATATTGTAATAAATTACTTCGTTCAATATCCAACTAAACCTGCTAACAAGTTTTTGCAGAATACAACCTGGGCTTTTACAGTTCGATTTTTGTACTACATAAAACTTTAAACGCATTTTCTCGAAACAAATTTTTTCGACGCGCGGTACCTCCTACAGCTTCGAGAAGTCCACCGATTTTAATGTTTTACCACTCAAATGAAAGATAATTAAATTTCGAAGGCATTGACGGAGCGTTTGTTTCGAAAATATTTTTATATATATTTTTTTTTTAACGTTAAAGTGCAAAAATGTGCATGAAAAACGTTTTTTATTTTTTAATGGCCTTTGGCTGAAGCTAGCGCCGCCATTTTGAAAAATTTGTATATGAAAATAATGTAATAAATTAATTCGTTTAATATCAAACAAAACCTGCTAACCAGGTTTCGAAAACATTTTTATAAATATTTTTGTTGTAACGTTAATGTGCAAAAAAGTGCATGAAAAACGTTTTTTTTTTTTTTTAAGGGCCTTCGGCTGAAGCTAGCGCCTCTATTTTCAAAAATTTTTATATGAAAATAAAGTAATAAATTACTTCGTTTAATATCCAACAAAACCTGCTAAAAAGTTTTTGCAGAATACAACCTGGGATTTTACAGTTCGATTTTTGTACTACATAAAACTTTCAACGCGTTTTTCTCGAAACAAAGTTTTTCGACGCGCGGTACCTTCTACAGCTTCGAGGAGTCAACCTATTTCAATGTTATACCACTCAAATGAAAGATAATTAAATTTCGAAGGCACTGACAGAGCGTTTGTTTCGAAAATATTTTAATAAATATTTTTGTTGTAACGTTAATGTGCAAAAAAGTGCATGAAAAACGTTTTTTTTTTTTAAATGGCCTTCGGCTGAAGCTAGCGCCGTCATTTTGAAAAATTTGTATATAAAAATATTGTAATAAATTACTTCGTTCAATATCCAACTAAACCTGCTAACAAGTTTTTGCAGAATACAACCTGGGCTTTTACAGTTCGATTTTTGTACTACATAAAACTTTAAACGCATTTTTCTCGAAACAAATTTTTTCGACGCGCGGTACCTCCTACAGCTTCGAGAAGTCCACCGATTTTAATGTTTTACCACTCAAATGAAAGATAATTAAATTTCGAAGGCATTGACGGAGCGTTTGTTTCGAAAATATTTTTATATATATTTTTTTTTTAACGTTAAAGTGCAAAAATGTGCATGAAAAACGTTTTTTATTTTTTAATGGCCTTTGGCTGAAGCTAGCGCCGCCATTTTGAAAAATTTGTATATGAAAATAATGTAATAAATTAATTCGTTTAATATCAAACAAAACCTGCTAACCAGGTTTCGAAAACATTTTTATAAATATTTTTGTTGTAACGTTAATGTGCAAAAAAGTGCATGAAAAACGTTTTTTTTTTTTTTTAAGGGCCTTCGGCTGAAGCTAGCGCCGCTATTTTGAAAAATTTTTATATGAAAATAAAGTAATAAATTACTTCGTTGAATATCCAACAAAACCTGCTAAAAGTTTTTGCAGAATACAACCTGGGATTTTACAGTTCGATTTTTGTACTACATAAAACTTTCAACACGTTTTTCTCGAAACAAAGTTTTTCGACGCGCGGTATCTTCTACAACTTCGAGGAGTCAACCTATTTCAATGTTATACCACTCAAATGAAAGATAATTAAATTTCGAAGGCATTGACGGAGCGTTTGTTTCGAAAATATTTTTATATATATTTTTTTTTTTAACGTTAAAGTGCAAAAATGTGCAACGTGTGAAAAACGTTTTTTTATTTTTTAATGGCCTTTGGCTGAAGCTAGCGCCGCCATTTTGAAAAATTTTTATATGAAAATAATGTAATAAATTAATTCGTTTAATATCAAACAAAACCTGCTAACCAGGTTTCGAAAATATTTTTATAAATATTTTTGTTGTAACGTTAATGTGCAAAAAAGTGCATGAAAAACTTTTTTTTTTTTTTTAATTGCCTTCGGCTGAAGCTAGCGCCGCTATTTTGAAAAATTTTTATATGAAAATAAAGTAATAAATTACTTCGTTGAATATCCAACAAAACCTGCTAAAAAGTTTTTGCAGAATACAACCTGGGATTTTACAGTTCGATTTTTGTACTACATAAAACTTTCAACACGTTTTTCTCGAAACAAAGTTTTTCGACGCGCGGTATCTTCTACAACTTCGAGGAGTCAACCTATTTCAATGTTATACCACTCAAATGAAAGATAATTAAATTTCGAAGGCACTGACAGAGCGTTTGTTTCGAAAATATTTTAATAAATATTTTTGTTGTAACGTTAATGTGCAAAAAAGTGCATGAAAAACGTTTTTTTTTTTTAAATGACCTTCGGCTGAAGCTAGCGCCGTCATTTTGAAAAATTTGTATATAAAAATATTGTAATAAATTACTTCGTTCAATATCCAACTAAACCTGCTAACAAGTTTTTGCAGAATACAACCTGGGCTTTTACAGTTCGATTTTTGTACTACATAAAACTTTAAACGCATTTTTCTCGAAACAAATTTTTTCGACGCGCGGTACCTCCTACAGCTTCGAGAAGTCCACCGATTTTAATGTTTTACCACTCAAATGAAAGATAATTAAATTTCGAAGGCATTGACGGAGCGTTTGTTTCGAAAATATTTTAATAAATATTTTTGTTGTAACGTTAATGTGCAAAAATGTGTCAACCTATTTCAATGTTATACCACTCAAATGAAAGATAATTAAATTTCGAAGGCATTGACGGAGCGTTTGTTTCGAAAATATTTTTATATATATTTTTTTTTTAACGTTAAAGTGCAAAAATGTGCATGAAAAACGTTTATTATTTTTTAATGGCCTTCGGCTGAAGCTAGCGCCTCTATTTTGAAAAATTTTTATATAAAAATAAAGTAATAAATTACTTCGTTTAATATCCAACAAAACCTGCTAAAAAGTTTTTGCAGAATACAACCTGGGATTTTACAGTTCGATTTTTGTACTACATAAAACTTTCAACGCGTTTTTCTCGAAACAAAGTTTTTCGACGCGCGGTACCTTCTACAACTTTTAGGAGTCAACCGATTTCAATGTTATACCACTCAAATGAAAGATAATTAAATTTCGAAGGCATTGACGGAGCGTTTGTTTCGAAAATATTTTTAAATATATATTTTTTTTTTAACGTTAAAGTGCAAAAATGTGCATGAAAAACGTTTTTTATTTTTTAATGGCCTTTGGCTGAAGCCAGCGTCGCCATTTTGAAAAATTTGTATATGAAAATAATGTAATAAATTAATTCGTTTAATATCAAACAAAACCTGCTAACCTGGTTTCGAAAATATTTTAATAAATATTTTTGTTGTAACGTTAATGTGCAAAAAAGTGCATGAAAAACGTATTTTTTTTTAAATGGCCTTCGGCTGAAGATAGCGCCGTCATTTTGAAAAATTTGTATATAAAAATATTGTAATAAATTACTTCGTTCAATATCCAACTAAACCTGCTAAAAAGTTTTTGCAGAATACAACCTGGGATTTTACAGTTTTATTTTTGCACTACATAAAACTTTCAACGCGCGGTACCTTCTACAGCTTCGAGGAGTCAACCGATTTCAATGTTATACCACTCAAATGAAAGATAATTAAATTTCGAAGGCACTGACAGAGCGTTTGTTTCGAAAATACTTTAATAAATATTTTTTGTTTAACGTTAAAGAGCAAAAAAGTGCATTAAAAACGTTTTTTTTTTTTAACGGCCTTCGGCTGAAGCTAGCGCCGCTATTTTGAAAAATTTTTATATGAAAATAAAGTAATAAATTACTTCGTTGAATATCCAACAAAACCTGCTAAAAAGTTTTTGCAGAATACAACCTGGGATTTTACAGTTCGATTTTTGTACTACATAAAACTTTCAACACGTTTTTCTCGAAACAAAGTTTTTCGACGCGCGGTATCTTCTACAACTTCGAGGAGTCAACCTATTTCAATGTTATACCACTCAAATGAAAGATAATTAAATTTCGAAGGCATTGACGGAGCGTTTGTTTCGAAAATATTTTTATATATATTTTTTTTTTTAACGTTAAAGTGCAAAAATGTGCATGAAAAACGTTTTTTATTTTTTAATGGCCTTTGGCTGAAGCTAGCGCCGCCATTTTGAAAAATTTGTATATGAAAATAATGTAATAAATTAATTCGTTTAATATCAAACAAAACCTGCTAACCAGGTTTCGAAAATATTTTTATAAATATTTTTTTTTTAACGTTAAAGTGCAAAAATGTGCATGAAAAACGTTTTTTATTTTTTAATGGCCTTTGGCTGAAGCTAGCGCCGCCATTTTGAAAAATTTGTATATGAAAATAATGTAATAAATTAATTCGTTTAATATCAAACAAAACCTGCTAACCAGGTTTCGAAAATATTTTTATAAATATTTTTGTTGTAACGTTAATGTGCAAAAAAGTGCATGAAAAACGTTTTTTTTTTTTTTTAAGGGCCTTCGGCTGAAGCTAGCGCCGCTATTTTGAAAAATTTTTATATGAAAATAAAGTAATAAATTACTTCGTTCAATATCCAACTAAACCTGCTAAAAAGTTTTTGCAGAATACAACCTGGGATTTTACAGTTTTATTTTTGTACTACATAAAACTTTCAACGCGCGGTACCTTCTACAGCTTCGAGGAGTCAACCGATTTCAATGTTATACCACTCAAATGAAAGATAATTAAATTTCGAAGGCACTGACAGAGCGTTTGTTTCGAAAATACTTTAATAAATATTTTTTGTTTAACGTTAAAGAGCAAAAAAGTGCATTAAAAACGTTTTTTTTTTTTTAAGGGCCTTCGGCTGAAGCTAGCGCCGCTATTTTGAAAAATTTTTATATGAAAATAAAGTAATAAATTACTTCGTTGAATATCCAACAAAACCTGCTAAAAAGTTTTTGCAGAATACAACCTGGGATTTTACAGTTCGATTTTTGTACTACATAAAACTTTCAACACGTTTTTCTCGAAACAAAGTTTTTCGACGCGCGGTATCTTCTACAACTTCGAGGAGTCAACCTATTTCAATGTTATACCACTCAAATGAAAGATAATTAAATTTCGAAGGCATTGACGGAGCGTTTGTTTCGAAAATATTTTTATATATATTTTTTTTTTTAACGTTAAAGTGCAAAAATGTGCATGAAAAACGTTTTTTATTTTTTAATGGCCTTTGGCTGAAGCTAGCGCCGCCATTTTGAAAAATTTGTATATGAAAATAATGTAATAAATTAATTCGTTTAATATCAAACAAAACCTGCTAACCAGGTTTCGAAAATATTTTTATAAATATTTTTTTTTTAACGTTAAAGTGCAAAAATGTGCATGAAAAACGTTTTTTTTTTTTAAATGGCCTTCGGCTGAAGATAGCGCCGTCATTTTGAAAAATTTGTATATAAAAATATTGTAATAAATTACTTCGTTCAATATCCAACTAAACCTGCTAAAAAGTTTTTGCAGAATACAACCTGGGATTTTACAGTTTTATTTTTGCACTACATAAAACTTTCAACGCGCGGTACCTTCTACAGCTTCGAGGAGTCAACCGATTTCAATGTTATACCACTCAAATGAAAGATAATTAAATTTCGAAGGCACTGACAGAGCGTTTGTTTCGAAAATACTTTAATAAATATTTTTTGTTTAACGTTAAAGAGCAAAAAAGTGCATTAAAAACGTTTTTTTTTTTTTAAGGGCCTTCGGCTGAAGCTAGCGCCGCTATTTTGAAAAATTTTTATATGAAAATAAAGTAATAAATTACTTCGTTGAATATCCAACAAAACCTGCTAAAAAGTTTTTGCAGAATACAACCTGGGATTTTACAGTTCGATTTTTGTACTACATAAAACTTTCAACACGTTTTTCTCGAAACAAAGTTTTTCGACGCGCGGTATCTTCTACAACTTCGAGGAGTCAACCTATTTCAATGTTATACCACTCAAATGAAAGATAATTAAATTTCGAAGGCATTGACGGAGCGTTTGTTTCGAAAATATTTTTATATATATTTTTTTTTTTAACGTTAAAGTGCAAAAATGTGCATGAAAAACGTTTTTTATTTTTTAATGGCCTTTGGCTGAAGCTAGCGCCGCCATTTTGAAAAATTTGTATATGAAAATAATGTAATAAATTAATTCGTTTAATATCAAACAAAACCTGCTAACCAGGTTTCGAAAATATTTTTATAAATATTTTTGTTGTAACGTTAATGTGCAAAAAAGTGCATGAAAAACGTTTTTTTTTTTTTTTAAGGGCCTTCGGCTGAAGCTAGCGCCGCTATTTTGAAAAATTTTTATATGAAAATAAAGTAATAAATTACTTCGTTCAATATCCAACTAAACCTGCTAAAAAGTTTTTGCAGAATACAACCTGGGATTTTACAGTTTTATTTTTGCACTACATAAAACTTTCAACGCGCGGTACCTTCTACAGCTTCGAGGAGTCAACCTATTTCAATGTTATACCACTCAAATGAAAGATAATTAAATTTCGAAGGCACTGACAGAGCGTTTGTTTCGAAAATACTTTAATAAATATTTTTTGTTTAACGTTAAAGAGCAAAAAAGTGCTTTAAAAACGTTTTTTTTTTTTAAGGGCCTTCGGCTGAAGCTAGCGCCGCTATTTTGAAAAATTTTTATATGAAAATAAAGTAATAAATTACTTCGTTGAATATCCAACAAAACCTGCTAAAAAGTTTTTGCAGAATACAACCTGGGATTTTACAGTTCGATTTTTGTACTACATAAAACTTTCAACACGTTTTTCTCGAAACAAAGTTTTTCGACGCGCGGTATCTTCTACAACTTCGAGGAGTCAACCTATTTCAATGTTATACCACTCAAATGAAAGATAATTAAATTTCGAAGGCATTGACGGAGCGTTTGTTTCGAAAATATTTTTATATATATTTTTTTTTTTAACGTTAAAGTGCAAAAATGTGCATGAAAAACGTTTTTTATTTTTTAATGGCCTTTGGCTGAAGCTAGCGCCGCCATTTTGAAAAATTTGTATATGAAAATAATGTAATAAATTAATTCGTTTAATATCAAACAAAACCTGCTAACCAGGTTTCGAAAATATTTTTATAAATATTTTTTTTTTAACGTTAAAGTGCAAAAATGTGCATGAAAAACGTTTTTTTTTTTAAATGGCCTTCGGCTGAAGATAGCGCCGTCATTTTGAAAAATTTGTATATAAAAATATTGTAATAAATTACTTCGTTCAATATCCAACTAAACCTGCTAAAAAGTTTTTGCAGAATACAACCTGGGATTTTACAGTTTTATTTTTGCACTACATAAAACTTTCAACGCGCGGTACCTTCTACAGCTTCGAGGAGTCAACCGATTTCAATGTTATACCACTCAAATGAAAGATAATTAAATTTCAAAGGCACTGACAGAGCGTTTGTTTCGAAAATACTTTAATAAATATTTTTTGTTTAACGTTAAAGAGCAAAAAAGTGCATTAAAAACGTTTTTTTTTTTTTAAGGGCCTTCGGCTGAAGCTAGCGCCGCTATTTTGAAAAATTTTTATATGAAAATAAAGTAATAAATTACTTCGTTGAATATCCAACAAAACCTGCTAAAAAGTTTTTGCAGAATACAACCTGGGATTTTACAGTTCGATTTTTGTACTACATAAAACTTTCAACACGTTTTTCTCGAAACAAAGTTTTTCGACGCGCGGTATCTTCTACAACTTCGAGGAGTCAACCTATTTCAATGTTATACCACTCAAATGAAAGATAATTAAATTTCGAAGGCATTGACGGAGCGCTTGTTTCGAAAATATTTTTATATATATTTTTTTTTTTAACGTTAACGTGCAAAAATGTGCATGAAAAACGTTTTTTATTTTTTAATGGCCTTTGGCTGAAGCTAGCGCCGCCTTTTTGAAAAATTTGTATATGAAAATAATGTAATAAATTAATTCGTTTAATATCAAACAAAACCTGCTAACCAGGTTTCGAAAATATTTTTATAAATATTTTTTTTTTAACGTTAAAGTGCAAAAATGTGTATGAAAAACGTTTTTTATTTTTTAATGGCCTTTGGCTGAAGCTAGCGCCGCCATTTTGAAAAATTTGTATATGAAAATAATGTAATAAATTAATTCGTTTAATATCAAACAAAACCTGCTAACCAGGTTTCGAAAATATTTTTATAAATATTTTTGTTGTAACGTTAATGTGCAAAAAAGTGCATGAAAAACGTTTTTTTTTTTTTTTAAGGGCCTTCGGCTGAAGCTAGCGCCGCTATTTTGAAAAATTTTTATATGAAAATAAAGTAATAAATTACTTCGTTGAATATCCAACAAAACCTGCTAAAAAGTTTTTGCAGAATACAACCTGGGATTTTACAGTTCGATTTTTGTACTACATAAAACTTTCAACACCTTTTCAATGTTATACCACTCAAATGAAAGATAATTAAATTTCGAAGGCATTGACGGAGCGTTTGTTTCGAAAATATTTTTATATATACTTTTTTTTTAACGTTAAAGTGCAAAAATGTGCAACGTGTGAAAAACGTTTTTTATTTTTTAATGGCCTTTGGCTGAAGCTAGCGCCGCCATTTTGAAAAATTTGTATATGAAAATAATGTAATAAATTAATTCGTTTAATATCAAACAAAACCTGCTAACCAGGTTTCGAAAATATTTTTATAAATATTTTTGTTGTAACGTTAATGTGCAAAAAAGTGCATGAAAAACGTTTTTTTTTTTTTTTAAGGGCCTTCGGCTGAAGCTAGCGCCGCTATTTTGAAAAATTTTTATATGAAAATAAAGTAATAAATTACTTCGTTGAATATCCAACAAAACCTGCTAAAAAGTTTTTGCAGAATACAACCTGGGATTTTACAGTTCGATTTTTGTACTACATAAAACTTTCAACACCTTTTCAATGTTATACCACTCAAATGAAAGATAATTAAATTTCGAAGGCATTGACGGAGCGTTTGTTTCGAAAATATTTTTATATATATTTTTTTTAACGTTAAAGTGCAAAAATGTGCAACGTGTGAAAAACGTTTTTTATTTTTTAATGGCCTTTGGCTGAAGCTAGCGCCGCCATTTTGAAAAATTTGTATATGAAAATAATGTAATAAATTAATTCGTTTAATATCAAACAAAACCTGCTAACCAGGTTTCGAAAATATTTTTATAAATATTTTTGTTGTAACGTTAATGTGCAAAAAAGTGCATGAAAAACGTTTTTTTTTTTTAAATGGCCTTCGGCTGAAGCTAGCGCCGTCATTTTGAAAAATTTGTATATAAAAATATTGTAATAAATTACTTCGTTCAATATCCAACTAAACCTGCTAAAAAGTTTTTGCAGAATACAACCTGGGATTTTACAGTTTTATTTTTGTACTACATAAAACTTTCAACGCGCGGTACCTTCTACAGCTTCGAGGAGTCAACCTATTTCAATGTTATACCACTCAAATGAAAGATAATTAAATTTCGAAGGCACTGACAGAGCGTTTGTTTCGAAAATATTTTAATAAATATTTTTGTTGTAACGTTAATGTGCAAAAAAGTGCATGAAAAACGTTTTTTTTTTTTTAAATGGCCTTCGGCTGAAGATAGCGCCGTCATTTTGAAAAATTTGTATATAAAAATATTGTAATAAATTACTTCGTTCAATATCCAACTAAACCTGCTAACAAGTTTTTGCAGAATACAACCTGGGCTTTTACAGTTCGATTTTTGTACTACATAAAACTTTAAACGAATTTTTCTCGAAACAAATTTTTTCGACGCGCGGTACCTCCTACAGCTTCGAGAAGTCCACCGATTTTAATGTTTTACCACTCAAATGAAAGATAATTAAATTTCGAAGGCATTGACGGAGCGTTTGTTTCGAAAATATTTTTATATATATATTTTTTTTTAACGTTAAAGTGCAAAAATGTGCATGAAAAACGTTTTTTATTTTTTAATGGCCTTTGGCTGAAGCTAGCGCCGCCATTTTGAAAAATTTGTATATGAAAATAATGTAATAAATTAATTCGTTTAATATCAAACAAAACCTGCTAACCAGGTTTCGAAAATATTTTTATAAATATTTTTGTTGTAACGTTAATGTGCAAAAAAGTGCATGAAAAACGTTTTTTTTTTTTAAATGGCCTTCGGCTGAAGCTAGCGCCGTCATTTTGAAAAATTTGTATATACAAATATTGTAATAAATTACTTCGTTCAATATCCAACTAAACCTGCTAAAAAGTTTTTGCAGAATACAACCTGGGATTTTACAGTTTTATTTTTGTACTACATAAAACTTTCAACGCGCGGTACCTTCTACAGCTTCGAGGAGTCAACCTATTTCAATGTTATACCACTCAAATGAAAAATAATTAAATTTCAAAGGCACTGACAGAGCGTTTGTTTCGAAAATATTTTAATAAATATTTTTGTTGTAACGTTAATGTGCAAAAAAGTGCATGAAAAACGTTTTTTTTTTTTAAATGGCCTTCGGCTGAAGCTAGCGCCGTCATTTTGAAAAATTTGTATATAAAAATATTGTAATAAATTACTTCGTTCAATATCCAACTAAACCTGCTAACAAGTTTTTGCAGAATACAACCTGGGCTTTTACAGTTCGATTTTTGCACTACATAAAACTTTAAACGCATTTTTCTCGAAACAAATTTTTTCGACGCGCGTTTTACCACTCAAATGAAATATAATTTAATTTGGAGGGCACTGACAGAGCATTTGTTTCGAAAATATTTTTATAAAAATATACATAAAAACGTTTTTGGAGGGTTGCCAATACATCCCAAGTAGCTTTTGAATTCTTTCGCATTTTTGTCGCGTACATGGTGAGCAATAAAAGGGGCGCAGCTAATTCCAAATGTCATTGAGCGCATATTCTTGGAGTTTTATTCTCTTTACGGTGCCATAAAAATCGTTGAGCATGCATGTCGCTATCTTGAATGGTAACTTGATGGATCATTTCGGCGATATCTGCACACACGGCAATTTGGCCGAATCTGAATGCCATTAAAACATCGGTTAGTGGAATAAGATAGTCAGGTCCGTTTAAAATAAAATCATTTAGTGATTTTTCATGACTTTTGGCAGCTGCATCCAGACTAGCCTCATTTTACTTGGTTTATTTGGATTTAAGGCAATAAAGATCGGCAGATACCATACGCGCCCCATCTGGTTTGCTGCGTATTCGGGTTCGAGTTCAAATGCGTACCCTTTTGATATCAGATTATCAATTTGGCCCTGTATTTTTTCGAACAGGTCTGGATCTTTGCTGATTTTAGCTCGTAGACATTCAAGGCGCTTCAAAGCAGCAGAGTAGCTTTTCGGTAGAATGGCTTTCTTATATCGCCAAAGCAGGCCGACTTGATAATGGACGTTAACTTTTTTACAAGTTACTTCGAGAATAGTCATTGCCTTTTTGTCATCTTCAGAGTTGAGCTCCCGTGGTGTGATTGGATCTACGTTAAAACTCTCTTTAACCGCTTTGTCGATTTTACTCCAATTACAGCTACAATGAAGCAAGGAAATATGTCTGTTTGTTTTACTTGTTGGATACTACTTGGATGCACCATCCTAGTGTACACTTCGATGCGATGGGTGCGTGTCGTCGTCCTTCACGAATTTTACGGGGTACTGCCAAAGCCCAGTTGTTGGCACCAATTAGGAACATTGGTTGTGCGTTTGAGTAGGATTTTATTGTCAATCCTTGTAGGTGGGAATATTTGTTGCATAGTTTGCTGACATCGACACTTTGTTTTGGTAGCGCAAGATTTTTTACTGAACGTACATTATTGAGCCAAAACATTTTGTGGCTTCCCAGTTCGATTAGCGTAATGGATGAGCCTTCACCCAAAAAGGCGTAAGTGTCAAACGTAACTCCGTTTCCGTGCTGTGTGACGGGCAAAATACGGAAGTATTGTTCTTCTATGTTGCTATCTTTCAGGTGGGCACTGACGAGTTCGGCCTTGGGTGCGTCTTTATGAAGAAGTGGGTGATGCTTAGATCGGCAGTTATTGATGCCACAATCTCGTTTGGAGAAACATTTGCGGCGGTGGGTCTTCAGGCATCTATAGAACGCTTTCTTGCGTTCGTTGATAATGGGCTGCCTCTCCTCGACGGTCAATATCTGAAATTTCTCACACTGAGCAGCGTGATGCTCGGCAGACTTGCCGAGAATTACACAGATGAGAATTGACGTAGCTTCTTGTGGCCGATCGTCTTCTGACTGAAAGTTTTCGTTACTGTTCAATCCATGGCGAACCTGTGCGTGATTGTTGACGGTGCTAGTCCTTGAGCTTGGTCCAGGTATAACGGTTGATGCTGCTTCGGCCAACTTGTATAACCAATCGCTGAATGATTTGATGACTGGGATGACGTCACTGCGAGGGTGCATGGCCCAGTTAAATTTTTTTGAGTGGGCAACTTATCGACGAGTTCGCGGAGCAGTAATGGGTTGTTCAGGTGTGAGTTTAATTTGCAGGCCTCCATAGTTGCACACGCGTTGCGTACTGCCATTGCAAAGTCTATAAAAGATTCCAATTTATCTTGGTGTACGTTGATTTTTTTTTAATTTTATCAATCAAGCGGTCAAGGATTTTTTCCGGTCGTCTGTTAGGGTATTGATCACTTCTGGGACTAATGCTGGCAGCAGCAGCTTATCACGCACCAACCTATAAGCTTATCCCTTAAGACACTTCTGGAGCAGAAGCATGTTTTCTGCATTTGAAAAGCCGGCCACTGCGCAGCTGTTCTCGTACATGCTTATGAAGATCGGCCAGTCCTCCGAATTGACGCTAAACGTGGGCAGACCCGATGATAGTACTTGTCTTGCAGCTAACTGGGAGGCACTTGGTCCAATTGATGGGAACGAAATGCCCTGTGTTCCCTGCTCATGTGCAATAACCATGTATTTCTGCTCTATGTACCTTTTTTCAGATTCGCGTGTCTCTTCTAGCATTGCCAACATCAAGGAACTTGAACTGGTATGTGTGTGTGTGTGATGGGTCAGCTTGTGTGGATTTTTTTCTGAAAGTAGTTTTATTGTATCAACATTGACTTGGTCAACTTGCATGGTGTCCAAAAGACTGATGTTTTCCGGATCTTGGGGCTGTCCGCCACCGTTACTGGTTGAAGCGCGATCACTTGCTGGTGCCTTGCATACGGCGCATGTCCATTCCAACTGCGCAATAGTGCTGTTCACACCAACACAAGCAAAGTGGTGCCAAGTCTTGCATTTGTCGCATTGCACCCAGTTTTGGCCGCCTTTTGTTATACGGCTCTTTTTGCAGACGCCGCAGACCGTACCGTCTCGTTCTATACGCATTTTAGTCTATATGTTATAGACTTGTGCACTTTAACTTAGTTTTATTGTGTTTGCTTGTATTCGGCGCGATCTACTACAACAAAGTTATTACACATACATGGCTTTAACACTTGTGTGTGTATATGTAGGCAATTATGTATGCGTGCGGCTTTGTGTATTTCGCCATTTGTTGAAATCCAAGCGTGGTTCACGATTATGTTTGTTGTTTGTGCGTAATGAATGTTTTTTTTTTTAAGAATGTCGGGGCACGGGGTATTTCAAAGCAAAGAAGTAAACAAATTTGTGTAGCATTCCATTTATTTTCGTGAGATTAAATATTAGAGAGAGCTTTAAAAAAACTTTGTGTTTTTGCTTCGCGTTTTCCCTGCATTCGCCGGCTGTTTTTTTATCGTTGCCCATTCGTCATTTCGTAGTGTTGTCAATGGTGTTGTTTCTGGATGGTGGCGCTGCCGTATGCGCCTACGTGGCCGTTTGTGTTGAAATTTCGGCGGCAACAAAGGTTATATCAAAGATATTGTTTCGAGCAGCAGCTTCTTGTTTTAATATTGCTTAATCTATTAATCTTATTATCTCTTCCAATAACGTCTCTCCGAATTATCTTAAATTGCACTATGCAAAACCAAATTTCCGCTGTGCAGCAACCCGAATTTTTCCGATAGATTTGAGGCTTTAAAAATCTTGAATGTATTTTTTTTCAAAAATCTTTTTGTTAATTTTCAAAAGCTGGTTTTTTATTTTAATGTTTTTTCAGAGGTAGTGCATATTAATTGTGAATTTGAAAGCCTATTAACTTCGAGACGGTATACGGCAGATATAAAGTGTTTAGGCCCGATTTTTAGTTACATTTATCAGCATTTCAGAATTACAAAGTTCAATGCAACCAAATGTAAGATACTTAAGTAACGTGAAAAAAGGTCTTCCTCTGAAAAAAAACATGAACAAAACATACCAAAACATAAGAGTGAACCTATACATCAACCATAAAGGAGTCATGTAGGCGCAAGGTAGGTCCAACAAAAGTCCTAAGACGATGCAATCATACTACTAAAATTATCAAAAATAAACACGACGCCGCAGTGCCAAAGCCACCACAAACGGCACCAGTTCCGCCAACAAGATTAGCCAACTATGAGAAACCATTCAACTATACCGGCGTGGATTACTTAGTGCGAATTCTTGTAAACGTCGGGAGGCCAAAGGAAAATAAATGGGGAGTTGAACGTGCTTAGCACTTCGCGCAGTACACTTTGAGATCGCATACAAATTGGACACCAGTTCGTGCATTATGTGCCTTATTAATTTCATGGTAATTCTGGAAGCGTTGGGTCAAGTAATATACATCAGTCCTCATCAAACACATAAAATGGTTTGAGAAGTCCGATCCAATAGTCGTCGGAAGCGTTGTTATTGTTGTGGATGAAAATCTGGCAAGGGTATGTCCCAATCAGCTCTGCCCTACAGAAGTACAGTGCCATCCTGGCATAAGCTGAACGCTGAGGATATCAATCAGAACAATAAGCTCGGAAAGATGGGTTTGATTTTTGTACTACATAAAACTTTCAACACGTTTTTCTCGAAACAAAGTTTTTCGACGCGCGGTATCTTCTACAGCTTCGAGAAGTCCACCGATTTTAATGTTTTACCACTCAAATGAAAGATAATTAAATTTCGAAGGCATTGACGGAGCGTTTGTTTCGAAAATATTTTAATAAATATTTTTGTTGTAACGTTAATGTGCAAAAAAGTGTCAACCTATTTCAATGTTATACCACTCAAATGAAAGATAATTAAATTTCGAAGGCATTGACGGAGCGTTTGTTTCGAAAATATTTTTATATATATTTTTTTTTTAACGTTAAAGTGCAAAAATGTGCATGAAAAACGTTTTTTATTTTTTAATGGCCTTTGGCTGAAGCTAGCGCCGCCATTTTGAAAAATTTGTATATGAAAATAATGTAATAAATTACTTCGTTTAATATCCAACAAAACCTGCTAAAAAGTTTTTGCAGAATACAACCTGGGATTTTACAGTTCGATTTTTGTACTACATAAAACTTTCAAGAAGTTTTTCTTAAAACAAATTTTTTCGACGCGCGGTACCTTCTACAGCTTCGAGGAGTCAACCGATTTCAATGTTATACCACTCAAATGAAAGATAATTAAATTTCAAAGGCACTGACAGAGCGTTTGTTTCGAAAATATTTTAATAAATATTTTTGTTGTAACGTTAATGTGCAAAAAAGTGCATGAAAAACGTTTTTTTTTTTTTTAATGGCCTTCGGCTGAAGCTAGCGCCGTCATTTTGAAAAATTTGTATATAAAAATATTGTAATAAATTACTTCGTTCAATATCCAACTAAACCTGCTAACAAGTTTTTGCAGAATACAACCTGGGCTTTTACAGTTCGATTTTTGTACTACATAAAACTTTCAACACGTTTTTCTCGAAACAAAGTTTTTCGACGCGCGGTATCTTCTACAACTTCAAGGAGTCAACCTATTTCAATGTTATACCACTCAAATGAAAGATAATTAAATTTCGAAGGCATTGACGGAGCGATTGTTTCGAAAATATTTTTATATATATTTTTTTTTTAACGTTAAAGTGCAAAAATGTGCATGAAAAACGTTTTTTATTTTTTAATGGCCTTTGGCTGAAGCTAGCGCCGCCATTTTGAAAAATTTGTATATGAAAATAATGTAATAAATTACTTCGTTTAATATCCAACAAAACCTGCTAAAAAGTTTTTGCAGAATACAACCTGGGATTTTACAGTTCGATTTTTGTACTACATAAATCTTTCAACGCATTTTTCTCGAAACAAAGTTTTTCGACGCGCGGTACCTTCTACAACTTTTAGGAGTCAACCGATTTCAATGTTATACCACTCAAATGAAAGATAATTAAATTTCGAAGGCATTGACGGAGCGTTTGTTTCGAAAATATTTTTAAATATATATTTTTTTTTTAACGTTAAAGTGCAAAAATGTGCATGAAAAACGTTTTTTATTTTTTAATGGCCTTTGGCTGAAGCTAGCGTCGCCATTTTGAAAAATTTGTATATAAAAATATTGTAATAAATTACTTCGTTCAATATCCAACTAAACCTGCTAAAAAGTTTTTGCAGAATACAACCTGGGATTTTACAGTTTTATTTTTGCACTACATAAAACTTTCAACGCGCGGTACCTTCTACAGCTTCGAGGAGTCAACCGATTTCAATGTTATACCACTCAAATGAAAGATAATTAAATTTCGAAGGCACTGACAGAGCGTTTGTTTCGAAAATACTTTAATAAATATTTTTTGTTTAACGTTAAAGAGCAAAAAAGTGCATTAAAAACGTTTTTTTTTTTTTTAATGGCCTTCGGCTGAAGCTAGCGCCGTCATTTTGAAAAATTTGTATATAAAAATATTGTAATAAATTACTTCGTTCAATATCCAACTAAACCTGCTAAAAAGTTTTTGCAGAATACAACCTGGGCTTTTACAGTTCGATTTTTGTACTACATAAAACTTTCAACACGTTTTTCTCGAAACAAAGTTTTTCGACGCGCGGTATCTTCTACAACTTCGAGGAGTCAACCTATTTCAATGTTATACCACTCAAATGAAAGATAATTAAATTTCGAAGGCATTGACGGAGTGTTTGTTTCGAAAATATTTTTATATATATTTTTTTTTTAACGTTAAAGTGCAAAAATGTGCAACGTGTGAAAAACGTTTTTTTATTTTTTAATGGCCTTTGGCTGAAGCTAGCGCCGCCATTTTGAAAAATTTGTATATGAAAATAATGTAATAAATTAATTCGTTTAATATCAAACAAAACCTGCTAACCAGGTTTCGAAAATATTTTTATAAATATTTTTGTTGTAACGTTAATGTGCAAAAAAGTGCATGAAAAACGTTTTTTTTTTAAATGGCCTTCGGCTGAAGCTAGCGCCGTCATTTTGAAAAATTTGTATATAAAAATATTGTAATAAATTACTTCGTTCAATATCCAACTAAACCTGCTAAAAAGTTTTTGCAGAATACAACCTGGGATTTTACAGTTTTATTTTTGTACTACATAAAACTTTCAACGCGCGGTACCTTCTACAGCTTCGAGGAGTCAACCTATTTCAATGTTATACCACTCAAATGAAAGATAATTAAATTTCGAAGGCACTGACAGAGCGTTTGTTTCGAAAATATTTTAATAAATATTTTTGTTGTAACGTTAATGTGCAAAAAAGTGCATGAAAAACGTTTTTTTTTTTTTAAATGGCCTTCGGCTGAAGCTAGCGCCGTCATTTTGAAAAATTTGTATATAAAAATATTGTAATAAATTACTTCGTTCAATATCCAACTAAACCTGCTAACAAGTTTTTGCAGAATACAACCTGGGCTTTTACAGTTCGATTTTTGTACTACATAAAACTTTAAACGCATTTTTCTCGAAACAAATTTTTTCGACGCGCGGTACCTCCTACAGCTTCGAGAAGTCCACCGATTTTAATGTTTTACCACTCAAATGAAAGATAATTAAATTTCGAAGGCATTGACGGAGCGTTTGTTTCGAAAATATTTTAATAAATATTTTTGTTGTAACGTTAATGTGCAAAAAAGTGTCAACCTATTTCAATGTTATACCACTCAAATGAAAGATAATTAAATTTCGAAGGCATTGACGGAGCGTTTGTTTCGAAAATATTTTTATATATATTTTTTTTTTAACGTTAAAGTGCAAAAATGTGCATGAAAAACGTTTTTTATTTTTTAATGGCCTTTGGCTGAAGCTAGCGCCGCCATTTTGAAAAATTTGTATATGAAAATAATGTAATAAATTACTTCGTTTAATATCCAACAAAACCTGCTAAAAAGTTTTTGCAGAATACAACCTGGGATTTTACAGTTCGATTTTTGTTCTACATAAAACTTTAAACAAGTTTTTCTTAAAACAAATTTTTTCGACGCGCGGTACCTTCTACAGCTTCGAGGAGTCAACCGATTTCAATGTTATACCACTCAAATGAAAGATAATTAAATTTCAGAGGCACTGACGGAGCGTTTGTTTCGAAAATATTTTAATAAATATTTTTGTTGTAACGTTAATGTGCAAAAAAGTGCATTAAAACGTTTTTTTTTTTTTTAAGGGCCTTCGGCTGAAGCTAGCGTTTCTATTTTGAAAAATTTTTATATGAAAATAAAGTAATAAATTACTTCGTTTAATATCCAGCAAAACCTGCTAAAAAGTTTTTGCAGAATACAACCTGGGATTTTACAGTTCGATTTTTGTACTACATAAAACTTTCAACGCGTTTTTCTCGAAACAAAGTTTTTCGACGCGCGGTACCTTCTACAACTTTTAGGAGTCAACCGATTTCAATGTTATACCACTCAAATGAAAGATAATTAAATTTCGAAGGCACTGACAGAGCGTTTGTTTCGAACATATTTTTAAATATATATTTTTTTTTTAACGTTAAAGTGCAAAAATGTGCATGAAAAACGTTTCTTATTTTTTAATGGCCTTTGGCTGAAGCTAGCGTCGCCATTTTGAAAAATTTGTATATGAAAATAATGTAATAAATTAATTCGTTTAATATCAAACAAAACCTGCTAACCTGGTTTCGAAAATATTTTAATAAATATTTTTGTTGTAACGTTAATGTGCAAAAAAGTGCATGAAAAACGTTTTTTTTTTTAAATGGCCTTCGGCTGAAGCTAGCGCCGTCATTTTGAAAAATTTGTATATAAAAATATTGTAATAAATTACTTCGTTCAATATCCAACTAAACCTGCTAAAAAGTTTTTGCAGAATACAACCTGGGATTTTACAGTTTTATTTTTGCACTACATAAAACTTTCAACGCGCGGTACCTTCTACAGCTTCGAGGAGTCAACCGATTTCAATGTTATACCACTCAAATGAAAGATTATTAAATTTCGAAGGCACTGACAGAGCGTTTGTTTCGAAAATACTTTAATAAATATTTTTTGTTTAACGTTAAAGAGCAAAAAAGTGCATTAAAAACGTTTTTTTTTTTTTTAAGGGCCTTCGGCTGAAGCTAGCGCCGCTATTTTGAAAAATTTTTATATGAAAATAAAGTAATAAATTACTTCGTTGAATATCCAACAAAACCTGCTAAAAAGTTTTTGCAGAATACAACCTGGGATTTTACAGTTCGATTTTTGTACTACATAAAACTTTCAACACGTTTTTCTCGAAACAAAGTTTTTCGACGCGCGGTATCTTCCACAACTTCGAGGAGTCAACCTATTTCAATGTTATACCACTCAAATGAAAGATAATTAAATTTCGAAGGCATTGACGGAGCGTTTGTTTCGAAAATATTTTTATATATATATTTTTTTTTAACGTTAAAGTGCAAAAATGTGCATGAAAAACGTTTTTTATTTTTTAATGGCCTTTGGCTGAAGCTAGCGCCGCCATTTTGAAAAATTTGTATATGAAAATAATGTAATAAATTAATTCGTTTAATATCAAACAAAACCTGCTAACCAGGTTTCGAAAATATTTTTATAAATATTTTTTTTTTAACGTTAAAGTGCAAAAATGTGCATGAAAAACGTTTTTTATTTTTTAATGGCCTTTGGCTGAAGCTAGCGCCGCCATTTTGAAAAATTTGTATATGAAAATAATGTAATAAATTAATTCGTTTAATATCAAACAAAACCTGCTAACCAGGTTTCGAAAATATTTTTATAAATATTTTTGTTGTAACGTTAATGTGCAAAAAAGTGCATGAAAAACGTTTTTTTTTTTTTAAATGGCCTTCGGCTGAAGCTAGCGCCGTCATTTTTAAAAATTTGAATATAAAAATATTGTAATAAATTACTTCGTTCAATATCCAACTAAACCTGCTAAAAAGTTTTTGCAGAATACAACCTGGGATTTTGCAGTTTTATTTTTGTATTACAGAAAACTTTCAACGCGCGGTACCTTCTACAGCTTCGAGGAGTCAACCTATTTCAATGTTATACCACTCAAATGAAAGATAATTAAATTTCGAAGGCACTGACAGAGCGTTTGTTTCGAAAATATTGTAATAAATATTTTTGTTGTAACGTTAATGTGCAAAAAAGTGCATGAAAAACGTTTTTTTTTTTTTTAAATGGCCTTCGGCTGAAGCTAGCGCCGTCATTTTGAAAAATTTGTATATAAAAATATTGTAATAAATTACTTCGTTCAATATCCAACTAAACCTGCTAACAAGTTTTTGCAGAATACAACCTGGGCTTTTACAGTTCGATTTTTGTACTACATAAAACTTTAAACGCATTTTTCTCGAAACAAATTTTTTCGACGCGCGGTACCTCCTACAGCTTCGAGAAGTCCACCGATTTTAATGTTTTACCACTCAAATGAAAGATAATTAAATTTCGAAGGCATTGACGGAGCGTTTGTTTCGAAAATATTTTTATATATATTTTTTTTTTAACGTTAAAGTGCAAAAATGTGCATGAAAAACGTTTTTTATTTTTTAATGGCCTTTGGCTGAAGGTAGCGCCGCCATTTTGAAAAATTTGTATATGAAAATAATGTAATAAATTAATTCGTTTAATATCAAACAAAACCTGCTAACCAGGTTTCGAAAATATTTTTATAAATATTTTTGTTGTAACGTTAATGTGCAAAAAAGTGCATGAAAAACGTTTTTTTTTTTTTTTAAGGGCCTTCGGCTGAAGCTAGCGACGCTATTTTGAAAAATTTTTATACGAAAATAAAGTAATAAATTACTTCGTTGAATATCCAACAAAACCTGCTAAAAAGTTTTTGCAGAATACAACCTGGGATTTTACAGTTCGATTTTTGTACTACATAAAACTTTCAACACGTTTTTCTCGAAACAAAGTTTTTCGACGCGCGGTATCTTGTACAACTTCGAGGAGTCAACCTATTTCAATGTTATACCACTCAAATGAAAGATAATTAAATTTCGAAGGCATTGACGGAGCGTTTGTTTCGAAAATATTTTTATATATACTTTTTTTTTAACGTTAAAGTGCAAAAATGTGCAACGTGTGAAAAACGTTTTTTATTTTTTAATGGCCTTTGGCTGAAGCTAGCGCCGCCATTTTGAAAAATTTGTATATGAAAATAATGTAATAAATTAAATCGTTTAATATCAAACAAAACCTGCTAACCAGGTTTCGAAAATATTTTTATAAATATTTTTGTTGTAACGTTAATGTGCAAAAAAGTGCATGAAAAACGTTTTTTTTTTTCTTAAATGGCCTTCGGCTGAAGCTAGCGCCGTCATTTTTAAAAATTTGTATATAAAAATATTGTAATAAATTACTTCGTTCAATATCCAACTAAACCTGCTATAAAGTTT
The DNA here is from genome assembly GCA_963969585.1 of Drosophila helvetica. Taxonomy (NCBI): domain Eukaryota; kingdom Metazoa; phylum Arthropoda; class Insecta; order Diptera; family Drosophilidae; genus Drosophila; species Drosophila helvetica. The sequence continues at coordinate 204,740 of OZ018404.1, forward strand.
TTGCAGAATACAACCTGGGATTTTACAGTTTTATTTTTGTACTACATAAAACTTTCAACGCGCGGTACCTTCTACAGCTTCGAGGAGTCAACTTATTTCAATGTTATACCACTCAAATGAAAGATAATTAAATTTCGAAGGCACTGACAGAGCGTTTGTTTCGAAAATATTTTAATAAATATTTTTGTTGTAACGTTAATGTGCAAAAAAGTGCATGAAAAACGTTTTTTTTTTTTAAATGGCCTTCGGCTGAAGCTAGCGCCGTCATTTTGAAAAATTTGTATATAAAAATATTGTAATAAATTACTTCGTTCAATATCCAACTAAACCTGCTAACAAGTTTTTGCAGAATACAACCTGGGCTTTTACAGTTCGATTTTTGTACTGCATAAAACTTTAAACGCATTTTTCTCGAAACAAATTTTTTCGACGCGCGGTACCTCCTACAGCTTCGAGAAGTCCACCGATTTTAATGTTTTACCACTCAAATGAAAGATAATTAAATTTCAAAGGCATTGACGGAGCGTTTGTTTCGAAAATATTTTTATATATATATTTTTTTTAACGTTAAAGTGCAAAAATGTGAATGAAAAACGTTTTTTATTTTTTAATGGCCTTTGGCTGAAGCTAGCGCCGCCATTTTGAAAAATTTGTATATGAAAATAATGTAATAAATTAATTCGTTTAATATCAAACAAAACCTGCTAACCAGGTTTCGAAAATATTTTTATAAATATTTTTGTTGTAACGTTAATGTGCAAAAAAGTGCATGAAAAACGTTTTTTTTTTTTTAAATGGCCTTCGGCTGAAGCTAGCGCCGTCATTTTGAAAAATTTGTATATACAAATATTGTAATAAATTACTTCGTTCAATATCCAACTAAACCTGCTAAAAAGTTTTTGCAGAATACAACCTGGGATTTTACAGTTTTATTTTTGTACTACATAAAACTTTCAACGCGCGGTACCTTCTACAGCTTCGAGGAGTCAACCTATTTCAATGTTATACCACTCAAATGAAAGATAATTAAATTTCGAAGGCACTGACAGAGCGTTTGTTTCGAAAATATTTTAATAAATATTTTTGTTGTAACGTTAATGTGCAAAAAAGTGCATGAAAAACGTTTTTTTTTTTTAAATGGCCTTCGGCTGAAGCTAGCGCCGTCATTTTGAAAAATTTGTATATAAAAATATTGTAATAAATTACTTCGTTCAATATCCAACTAAACCTGCTAACAAGTTTTTGCAGAATACAACCTGGGCTTTTACAGTTCGATTTTTGTACTACATAAAACTTTAAACGCATTTTTCTCGAAACAAATTTTTTCGACGCGCGGTACCTCCTACAGCTTCGAGAAGTCCACCGATTTTAATGTTTTACCACTCAAATGAAATATAATTTAATTTGGAGGGCACTGACAGAGCATTTGTTTCGAAAATATTTTTATAAAAATATACATAAAAACGTTTTTGGAGGGTTGCCAATACATCCCAAGTAGCTTTTGAATTCTTTCGCATTTTTGTCGCGTACATGGTGAGCAATAAAAGGGGCGCAGCTAATTCCAAATGTCATTGAGCGCATATTCTTGGAGTTTTATTCTCTTTACGGAGCCATAAAAATCGTTGAGCATGCATGTCGCTATCTTGAATGGTAACTTGATGGATCATTTCGGCGATATCTGCACACACGGCAATTTGGCCGAATCTGAATGCCATTAAAACATCGGTTAGTGGAATAAGATAGTCAGGTCCGTTTAAAATAAAATCATTTAGTGATTTTTCATGACTTTTGGCAGCTGCATCCAGACTAGCCTCATTTTACTTGGTTTATTTGGATTTAAGGCAATAAAGATCGGCAGATACCATACGCGCCCCATCTGGTTTGCTGCGTATTCGGGTTCGAGTTCAAATGCGTACCCTTTTGATATCAGATTATCAATTTGGCCCTGTATTTTTTCGAACAGGTCTAAATCTTTGCTGATTTTAGCTCGTAGACATTCAAGGCGCTTCAAAGCAGCAGAGTAGCTTTCCGGTAGAATGGCTTTCTTATATCGCCAAAAGCAGGCCGACTTGATAATGGACGTTAACTTTTTTACAAGTTACTTCGAGAATAGTCATTGCCTTTTTGTCATCTTCAGAGTTGAGCTCCCGTGGTGTGATTGGATCTACGTTAAAACTCTCTTTAACCGCTTTGTCGATTTTACTCCAATTACAGCTACAATGAAGCAAGGAAATATGTCTGTTTGTTTTACTTGTTGGATACTACTTGGATGCACCATCCTAGTGTACACTTCGATGCGATGGGTGCGTGTCGTCGTCCTTCACGAATTTTACGGGGTACTGCCAAAGCCCAGTTGTTGGCACCAATTAGGAACATTGGTTGTGCGTTTGAGTAGGATTTTATTGTCAATCCTTGTAGGTGGGAATATTTGTTGCATAGTTTGCTGACATCGACACTTTGTTTTGGTAGCGCAAGATTTTTTACTGAACGTACATTATTGAGCCAAAACATTTTGTGGCTTCCCAGTTCGATTAGCGTAATGGATGAGCCTTCACCCAAAAAGGCGTAAGTGTCAAACGTAACTCCGTTTCCGTGCTGTGTGACGGGCAAAATACGGAAGTATTGTTCTTCTATGTTGCTATCTTTCAGGTGGGCACTGACGAGTTCGGCCTTGGGTGCGTCTTTATGAAGAAGTGGGTGATGCTTAGATCGGCAGTTATTGATGCCACAATCTCGTTTGGAGAAACATTTGCGGCGGTGGGTCTTCAGGCATCTATAGAACGCTTTCTTGCGTTCGTTGATAATGGGCTGCCTCTCCTCGACGGTCAATATCTGAAATTTCTCACACTGAGCAGCGTGATGCTCGGCAGACTTGCCGAGAATTACACAGATGAGAATTGACGTAGCTTCTTGTGGCCGATCGTCTTCTGACTGAAAGTTTTCGTTACTGTTCAATCCATGGCGAACCTGTGCGTGATTGTTGACGGTGCTAGTCCTTGAGCTTGGTCCAGGTATAACGGTTGATGCTGCTTCGGCCAACTTGTATAACCAATCGCTGAATGATTTGATGACTGGGATGACGTCACTGCGAGGGTGCATGGCCCAGTTAAATTTTTTTGAGTGGGCAACTTATCGACGAGTTCGCGGAGCAGTAATGGGTTGTTCAGGTGTGAGTTTAATTTGCAGGCCTCCATAGTTGCACACGCGTTGCGTACTGCCATTGCAAAGTCTATAAAAGATTCCAATTTATCTTGGTGTACGTTGATTTTTTTTTTAATTTTATCAATCAAGCGGTCAAGGATTTGTTCCGGTCGTCTGTTAGGGTATTGATCACTTCTGGGACTAATGCTGGCAGCAGCAGCTTATCACGCAAAACCTATAAGCTTATCCCTTAAGACACTTCTGGAGCAGAAGCATGTTTTCTGCATTTGAAAAGCCGGCCACTGCGCAGCTGTTCTCGTACATGCTTATGAAGATCGGCCAGTCCTCCGAATTGACGCTAAACGTGGGCAGACCCGATGATAGTACTTGTCTTGCAGCTAACTGGGAGGCACTTGGTCCAATTGATGGGAACGAAATGCCCTGTGTTCCCTGCTCATGTGCAATAACCATGTATTTCTGCTCTATGTACCTTTTTTCAGATTCGCGTGTCTCTTCTAGCATTGCCAACATCAAGGAACTTGAACTGGTATGTGTGTGTGTGTGATGGGTCAGCTTGTGTGGATTTTTTTCTGAAAGTAGTTTTATTGTATCAACATTGACTTGGTCAACTTGCATGGTGTCCAAAAGACTGATGTTTTCCGGATCTTGGGGCTGTCCGCCACCGTTACTGGTTGAAGCGCGATCACTTGCTGGTGCCTTGCATACGGCGCATGTCCATTCCAACTGCGCAATAGTGCTGTTCACACCAACACAAGCAAAGTGGTGCCAAGTCTTGCATTTGTCGCATTGCACCCAGTTTTGGCCGCCTTTTGTTATACGGCTCTTTTTGCAGACGCCGCAGACCGTACCGTCTCGTTCTATACGCATTTTAGTCTATATGTTATAGACTTGTGCACTTTAACTTAGTTTTATTGTGTTTGCTTGTATTCGGCGCGATCTACTACAACAAAGTTATTACACATACATGGCTTTAACACTTGTGTGTGTATATGTAGGCAATTATGTATGCGTGCGGCTTTGTGTATTTCGCCATTTGTTGAAATCCAAGCGTGGTTCACGATTATGTTTGTTGTTTGTGCGTAATGAATGTTTTTTTTTTTAAGAATGTCGGGGCACGGGGTATTTCAAAGCAAAGAAGTAAACAAATTTGTGTAGCATTCCATTTATTTTCGTGAGATTAAATATTAGAGAGAGCTTTAAAAAAACTTTGTGTTTTTGCTTCGCGTTTTCCCTGCATTCGCCGGCTGTTTTTTTATCGTTGCCCATTCGTCATTTCGTAGTGTTGTCAATGGTGTTGTTTCTGGATGGTGGCGCTGCCGTATGCGCCTACGTGGCCGTTTGTGTTGAAATTTCGGCGGCAACAAAGGTTATATCAAAGATATTGTTTCGAGCAGCAGCTTCTTGTTTTAATATTGCTTAATCTATTAATCTTATTATCTCTTCCAATAACGTCTCTCTTAAATTGCACTATGCAAAACCAAATTTCCGCTGTGCAGCAACCCGAATTTTTCCGATAGATTTGAGGCTTTAAAAATCTTGAATGTATTTTTTTTCAAAAATCTTTTTGTTAATTTTCAAAAGCTGGTTTTTTATTTTAATGTTTTTTCAGAGGTAGTGCATATTAATTGTGAATTTGAAAGCCTATTAACTTCGAGACGGTATACGGCAGATATAAAGTGTTTAGGCCCGAATTTTTAGTTACATTTATCAGCATTTCAGAATTACAAAGTTCAATGCAACCAAATGTAAGATACTTAAGTAACGTGAAAAAAGGTCTTCCTCTGAAAAAAAACATGAACAAAACATACCAAAACATAAGAGTGAACCTATACATCAACCATAAAGGAGTCATGTAGGCGCAAGGTAGGTCCAACAAAAGTCCTAAGACGATGCAATCATACTACTAAAATTATCAAAAATAAACACGACGCCGCAGTGCCAAAGCCACCACAAACGGCACCAGTTCCGCCAACAAGATTAGCCAACTATGAGAAACCATTCAACTATACCGGCGTGGATTACTTAGTGCGAATTCTTGTAAACGTCGGGAGGCCAAAGGAAAATAAATGGGGAGTTGAACGTGCTTAGCACTTCGCGCAGTACACTTTGAGATCGCATACAAATTGGACACCAGTTCGTGCATTATGTGCCTTATTAATTTCATGGTAATTCTGGAAGCGTTGGGTCAAGTAATATACATCAGTCCTCATCAAACACATAAAATGGTTTGAGAAGTCCGATCCAATAGTCGTCGGAAGCGTTGTTATTGTTGTGGATGAAAATCTGGCAAGGGTATGTCCCAATCAGCTCTGCCCTACAGAAGTACAGTGCCATCCTGGCATAAGCTGAACGCTGAGGATATCAAGATCAGAACAATAAGCTCGGAAAGATGGGTTTGATTTTTGTACTACATAAAACTTTCAACACGTTTTTCTCGAAACAAAGTTTTTCGACGCGCGGTATCTTCTACAACTTCGAGGAGTCAACCTATTTCAATGTTATACCACTCAAATGAAAGATAATTAAATTTCGAAGGCATTGACGAAGCGTTTGTTTCGAAAATATTTTTATATATATTTTTTTTAACGTTAAAGTGCAAAAATGTGCATGAAAAACGTTTTTTATTTTTTAATGGCCTTTGGCTGAAGCTAGCGCCGCCATTTTGAAAAATTTGTATATGAAAATAATGTAATAAATTAATTCGTTTAATATCAAACAAAACCTGCTAACCAGGTTTCGAAAATATTTTTATAAATATTTTTGTTGTAACGTTAATGTGCAAAAAAGTGCATGAAAAACGTTTTTTTTTTTTAAATGGCCTTCGGCTGAAGATAGCGCCGTCATTTTGAAAAATTTGTATATAAAAATATTGTAATAAATTACTTCGTTCAATATCCAACTAAACCTGCTGACAAGTTTTTGCAGAATACAACCTGGGATTTTACAGTTCGATTTTTGTACTACATAAAACTTTAAACGCATTTTTCTCGAAACAAATTTTTTCGACGCGCGGTACCTCCTACAGCTTCGAGAAGTCCACCGATTTTAATGTTTTACCACTCAAATGAAATATAATTTAATTTGGAAGGCACTGACAGAGCATTTGTTTCGATAATATTTTTATAAAAATATACATAAAAACGTTTCTGGAGGGTTGCCAATACATCCCAAGTAGCTTTTGAATTCTTTCGCATTTTTGTCGCGTACATGGTGAGCAATAAAAGGGGCGCAGCTAATTCCAAATGTCATTGAGCGCATATTCTTGGAGTTTTATTCTCTTTACGGAGCCATAAAAATCGTTGAGCATGCACGTCGCTATCTTGAATGGTAACTTGATGGATCATTTCGGCGATATCTGCACACACGGCAATTTGGCCGAATCTGAATGCCATTAAAACATCGGTTAGTGGAATAAGACAGTCAGGTCCGTTTAAAATAAAATCATTTAGTGATTTTTCATGACTTTTGGCAGCTGCATCCAGACTAGCCTCATTTTACTTGGTTTATTTGGATTTAAGGCAATAAAGATCGGCAGATACCATACGCGCCCCATCTGGTTTGCTGCGTATTCGGGTTCGAGTTCAAATGCGTACCCTTTTGATATCAGATTATCAATTTGGCCCTGTATTTTTTTGAACAGGTCTGGATCTTTGCTGATTTTAGCTCGTAGACATTCAAGGCGCTTCAAAGCAGCAGAGTAGCTTTCCGGTAGAATGGCTTTCTTATATCGCCAAAGCAGGCCGACTTGATAATGGACGTTAACTTTTTTACAAGTTACTTCGAGAATAGTCATTGCCTTTTTGTCATCTTCAGAGTTGAGCTCCCGTGGTGTGATTGGATCTACGTTAAAACTCTCTTTAACCGCTTTGTCGATTTTACTCCAATTACAGCTACAATGATGCAAGGAAATATGTCTGTTTGTTTTACTTGTTGGATACTACTTGGATGCACCATCCTAGTGTACACTTCGATGCGATGGGTGCGTGTCGTCGTCCTTCACGAATTTTACGGGGTACTGCCAAAGCCCAGTTGTTGGCACCAATTAGGAACATTGGTTGTGCGTTTGAGTAGGATTTTATTGTCAATCCTTGTAGGTGGGAATATTTGTTGCATAGTTTGCTGACATCGACACTTTGTTTTGGTAGCGCAAGATTTTTTACTGAACGTACATTATTGAGCCAAAACATTTTGTGGCTTCCCAGTTCGATTAGCGTAATGGATGAGCCTTCACCCAAAAAGGCGTAAGTGTCAAACGTAACTCCGTTTCCGTGCTGTGTGACGGGCAAAATACGGAAGTATTGTTCTTCTATGTTGCTATCTTTCAGGTGGGCACTGACGAGTTCGGCCTTGGGTGCGTCTTTATGAAGAAGTGGGTGATGCTTAGATTGGCAGTTATCGATGCCACAATCTCGTTTGGAGAAACATTTGCGGCGGTGGGTCTTCAGGCATCTATAGAACGCTTTCTTGCGTTCGTTGATAATGTGCTGCCTCTCCTCGACGGTCAATATCTGAAATTTCTCACACTGAGCAGCGTGATGCTCGGCAGACTTGCACATTACACAGATGAGAATTGACGTAGCTTCTTGTGGCCGATCGTCTTCTGACTGAAAGTTTTCGTTACTGTTCAATCCATGGCGAACCTGTGCGTGATTGTTGACGGTGCTAGTCCTTGAGCTTGGTCCAGGTATAACGGTTGATGCTGCTTCGGCCAACTTGTATAACCAATCGCTGAATGATTTGATGACTGGGATGACGTCACTGCGAGGGTGCATGGCCCAGTTAAATTTTTTTGAGTGGGCAACTTATCGACGAGTTCGCGGAGCAGTAATGGGTTGTTCAGGTGTGAGTTTAATTTGCAGGCCTCCATAGTTGCACACGCGTTGCGTACTGCCATTGCAAAGTCTATAAAAGATTCCAATTTATCTTGGTGTACGTTGATTTTTTTTTTAATTTTATCAATCAAGCGGTCAAGGATTTGTTCCGGTCGTCTGTTAGGGTATTGATCACTTCTGGGACTAATGCTGGCAGCAGCAGCTTATCACGCAAAACCTATAAGCTTATCCCTTAAGACACTTCTGGAGCAGAAGCATGTTTTCTGCATTTGAAAAGCCGGCCACTGCGCAGCTGTTCTCGTACATGCTTATGAAGATCGGCCAGTCCTCCGAATTGACGCTAAACGTGGGCAGACCCGGTGATAGTACTTGTCTTGCAGCTAACTGGGAGGCACTTGGTCCAATTGATGGGAACGAAATGCCCTGTGTTCCCTGCTCTTGTGCAATAACCATGTATTTCTGCACTATGTACCTTTTTTCAGATTCGCGTGTCTCTTCTAGCATTGCCAACATCAAGGAACTTGAGCTGGTATGTGTGTGTGTGTGATGGGTCAGCTTGTGTGGATTTTTTTCTGAAAGTAGTTTTATTGTATCAACATTGACTTGGTCAACTTGCATGGTGTCCAAAAGACTGATGTTTTCCGGATCTTGGGGCTGTCCGCCACCGTTACTGGTTGAAGCGCGATCACTTGCTGGTGCCTTGCATACGGCGCATGTCCATTCCAACTGCGCAATAGTGCTGTTCACACCAACACAAGCAAAGTGGTGCCAAGTCTTGCATTTGTCGCATTGCAACCAGTTTTGGCCGCCTTTTGTTATACGGCTCTTTTTGCAGACGCCGCAGACCGTACCGTCTCGTTCTATACGCATTTTAGTCTATATGTTATAGACTTGTGCACTTTAACTTAGTTTTATTGTGTTTGCTTGTATTCGGCGCGATCTACTACAACAAAGTTATTACACATACATGGCTTTAACACTTGTGTGTGTATATGTAGGCAATTATGTATGCGTGCGGCTTTGTGTATTTCGCCATTTGTTGAAATCCAAGCGTGGTTCACGATTATGTTTGTTGTTTGTGCGTAATGAATGTTTTTTTTTTTAAGAATGTTGGGGCACGGGGTATTTCAAAGCAAAGAAGTAAACAAATTTGTGTAGCATTCCATTTATTTTCGTGAGATTAAATATTAGAGAGAGCTTTAAAAAAACTTTGTGTTCTTGCTTCGCGTTTTCCCTGCATTCGCCGGCTGTTTTTTTATCGTTGCCCATTCGTCATTTCGTAGTGTTGTCAATGGTGTTGTTTCTGGATGGTGGCGCTGCCGTATGCGCCTACGTGGCCGTTTGTGTTGAAATTTCGGCGGCAACAAAGGTTATATCAAAGATATTGTTTCGAGCAGCAGCTTCTTGTTTTAATATTGCTTAATCTATTAATCTTATTATCTCTTCCAATAACGTCTCTCCGAATTATCTTAAATTGCACTATGCAAAACCAAATTTCCGCTGTGCAGCAACCCGAATTTTTCCGATAGATTTGAGGCTTTTAATCTTGAATGTATTTTTTTTCAAAAATCTTTTTGTTAATTTTCAAAAGCTGGTTTTTTATTTTAATGTTTTTTCAGAGGTAGTGCATATTAATTGTGAATTTGAAAGCCTATTAACTTCGAGACGGTATACGGCAGATATAAAGTGTTTAGGCCCGATTTTTAGTTACATTTATCAGCATTTCAGAATTACAAAGTTCAATGCAACCAAATGTAAGATACTTAAGTAACGTGAAAAAAGGTCTTCCTCTGAAAAAAACATGAACAAAACATACCAAAACATAAGAGTGAACCTATACATCAACCATAAAGGAGTCATGTAGGCTCAAGGTAGGTCCAACAAAAGTCCTAAGACGATGCAATCATACTACTAAAATTATCAAAAATAAACACGACGCCGCAGTGCCAAAGCCACCACAAACGGCACCAGTTCCGCCAACAAGATTAGCCAACTATGAGAAACCATTCAACTATACCGGCGTGGATTACTTAGTGCGAATTCTTGTAAACGACGGGAGGCCAAAGGAAAATAAATGGGGAGTTGAACGTGCTTAGCACTTCGCGCAGTACACTTTGAGATCGCACACAAATTGGACACCAGTTCGTGCATTATGTGCCTTAGTAATTTCATGGTAATTCTGGAAGCGTTGGGTCAAGTAATATACATCAGTCCTCATCAAACACATAAAATGGTTTGAGAAGTCCGATCCAATAGTCGTCGGAAGCGTTGTTATTGTTGTGGATGAAAATCTGGCAAGGGTATGTCCCAATCAGCTCTGCCCTACAGAAGTACAGTGCCATCCTGGCATAAGCTGAACGCTGAGAATATCAAGATCAGAACAATAAGCTCGGAAAGATGGGTTTGACCCCATCGAAAATCGGTATGATCCTCTTTAACTACCATGGTAGTAGGGACGCAACAGTAGGGACAATGACAGCAAGCTCCAATTTATTTTGGTCGAGTCAGAATCCACTGCTTGGCCCGCTACTACAAGACAAGAAGCATTCTGCCACCCAACTAGAAATATGAATCTGCCCTTTTAGTTCGTTTTCTCTTTTGTGGCCATACATTTTTACCAATGTACAACAAATAAACCCAACTTAAAGAAACTGGAAATCATAACTATTTTATAAAATACTACCCAGGAACCTATGGCCGAAAATACACTTTTTCTACGTAGTCTCATTATCAAAAATAGAAACTCATCTAGGCATCATTAAGAGGCCTGGCAGCATTTACAGCATTTTTAAATCTCTTTCAAAAGTACATATTTTACTTTACTTGAAAGTAGCACTATAATTTAATTTTGAGTTGTGTTTGAAAAATAAATTAGTCTTCCTGGATGTTTTGACTCAATGTGACAGCTTATTTCTAAATATGCTTATATATCAGTTTAAAGTTTTGAACAACATTTGAAGACAGCCTAGAGCCAGCTCAAAAACCAAGCAGAAAAACTCGAATGCAAAAAATTTGTATGGCGTTACTCAGCTAGCTTACTATTTATGTAAATTTTCTTTCCTTGAACCCACCAGCTGTTTACATTAGGGTTGCATTATTGCGTTTGTTGTCGTAGTTATAAGTAGAATGAAATTTGTATCATACAAATAAAAAAGATGTGTGCTTTCAACCAGTATTATCTTGGCGACAGCGGCGATTTTATATTACACAATTTTTCGACTCCAACAAAACAAGGCGAACCGCCAAAACTGCGCAATTCATCTGGAAACTCTGCACTATTTATGTAGGGGACTTTATTGAATTCTCTGCAAGTGAGTAAAAATCTGCTCAGAAACCCGTAAATATATACCACACACGTCGTTGTTTTATTCAATGGGATATAATGTTTATTCTTTGTATTAATTTCTTTAAAATAAAGTCTTTGCATTTCTGATTCACACACGTCTTGTCGCTTCCGAAGTCAAGCTCTTAATATACCTCCTCTATCGATATGGTTTCTTAGCCTACACTTCCCATATCGATAGTTCAACAATAATCTGCAGATTAAAGGGCCGCTAACGGTACATTAGGCCGTCCTGATTCATCATTCGACTCGATGATTGAGACCACATTTTTATATACTTTGCCTTCGTATTGGTCTTCAAAGGCCCTTCACCATCGCCTACTTTCTCCACCCATGTCTGACTTGGTACTCTATTTCTAGCTTCCAGGACTTGTTGAATAACTTGCAATTTTCATTTTGTATCTGCGTTATGTTCTCCTTGGCTATCTTGTGAATTTCTTCTCCTGCTGCAGCTCTAAAATATATTCCTCCTGTACAAGCTTTCTTAATTCACTGTCATTTTTTGTCGTCATTTGTATGCCCGTCAAAATCTAAAATGGCGATATCTTGGTACTTCTTTTAGGAGTGGAGTTTATCAACAATTATACTATTTCTGTGTAAATGTGTATAATTTATTACGATTTTCGTTCAAATTCTAAGCAAACGAAAAAAGAGTCTCAAGAGCCACAGAACCGACACACACGAATACACTCAACACAAAAAAAAGAAGGGATATAGCCACCAAACAAACCTTTAAAAGTAATAGCTAAAAACAAAAATAACGAACAAAAAATACATTAAATGTTATTGAATCTTGTTATTATGCGAAGCAAACAAAAAAAAACAAAATTCACTTGAAAGAGAGATGCATCTCGGTTTGATTTCTTTGTTTTTTTTTTACTTCTTCCACAAACTATAAATGCATTTAGTTTTTGTTTTTTATTTAGTTTCACAAAAGTTTAAAAAGCACAACCATTCATGCACTCGAAACACACACTTGCGACAACACCCAACAAAAATATCTAGGTAACTTCTTAAATATTAATTCTAAACACACACACACTACAACAGAACAAAAATTGTTTATTATGCCATGAGATAATAATAACTATATTGACTATTTACGAGACAAACATTGTTCATATATTTATTGATTGCAATATATACTAAATATACAATGGTCGAAAGCGTTATCCTAGGTATGAAAACTATGATCCAATGCGGCACCAAACGAGGGATACTGCAGCAATTCCGATGAACCAGTGGTTACAACCAGACATTTACAACACCATGTACCCCAGAACGAGAATCAAATACGAGCACCGGAAATCACGGACATAAAACCCCCAACCAAGAGCGAGAACCTGCGACAATTAACGGAGACCATGGCTACAAGACCCCAACCCAGAAGAACTAGCACCAGAGAACACGGCCACGCCGTCATCCACAAAGAACTAAATCCAGGGACAATCTGTGGTGCTCCGTTCGTGGTTGTGTTCTCTGGTGAACACGAGCATATCAACGGACGCGACGAGCACAAGGGCACCCATGGAGAACGAGACTACGAGAATATCAACAGAGACTACGAGTACAACATGATTACTATAATGTCAACGGAAACTTCTGGTACAAGGACGCCGACGGCGAACACGATCACAAGATTACTGATTAGCGCTAACAAGTGCGCATTCTTCCAACGCCGAATCAAATACCTAGGTCACGTGGTCAGTGAAGAGGGTACCCATACTGACCCTGACAAGATAGCAGCAGTGAAAGGCCTAAGACCACCCACCAACCTGAAAGAGCTACGACAATGTATAGGGATGGCGTCGTGGTAACGCAGGTTCGTCCCAAATTTCGCCGCCGTGGTACAACCAATGTAACAGCTGTTGAAGAAGGGAAAGGTGTGGACATGTACACAAGAACAGCAAGATTCCTTCTACAATCTCAAAGGACTTAACTACCGCTCCTGAACTTGCTTGTCCGGATTTTAATTCCTAGTTCTCTCTGCAAACAGACGCAAGTAACCTGGGAATAGGCGCTGTCCTTACATAAGAAATCGGAGGAAAACAACGTGTCATCGCATACGTGAGTCGACGTCTCAATAAGGCCGAAGAAAACTATTCGGCTACAGACAAAGAATGCCTAGCGGTCATATGGGCAATTACGAAGTTACGTTGCTCAACGTCATCACAGACCATCTCGCTCAGAAGTGGTTAAACACACTCGAAAGTCCTTACGGCAGGGTAGCGACGTGCAATATCGACCGGGAAACTATAAATGCATTTAGTTTTTGTTTTTTGTTTAGTTTCACCAAAGTTGAAAATGCACAACCATTCATGCACTCGAAACACACACTTGCGACAACACCCAACAAAAATATCTAGGTAACTTCTTAAATATTAATTCTAAACACACACACAATACAACACAACAAAAATTGTTTATTATGCCATGAGATAATAATAACTATATTGACTATTTACGAGACAAACATTGTTCATATATTTATTGAATGCAATATATACTAAATATACAATGGTCGAGAGCGTTATCCTAGGTATTAAAACTATGATCCAATGCGGCACCAAACGAGGGATACTGCAGCAATTCCGATGAACCAGTGGTTACAACCAGATATTTACAACACCATGTACCCCAGAACGAGAATCTAATACGAGCACCGGAAACCATGGACATAAAACCCCCAATTAAGAGCGAGAACCTGCGACAATTAACGGAGACCATGGCTACAAGACCCCAACCCAGAAGAACTAGCACCAGAGAACACGGCCACGCCGTCATCCACAGAGAACTAAATCCAGGGACAATCTCTGGTGCTCCGTTCGTGGTTGTGTTAGAGAACCAGAGGGTGAACACGAGCTATCAACGGAGACGACGAGCACAAGGACACCCATGGAGAACGAGACTACGAGAATATCAACAGAGACTACGAGTACAACATGATTACTATAATGTCAACGGAAACTTCTGGTACAAGGACGCCGACGGCGAACACGATCACAAGATTACTGATTAGCGCTAACAAGTGCGCATTCTTCCAACGCCGAATCAAATACCTAGGTCACGTGGTCAGTGAAGAGGGTACCCATACTGACCCTGACAAGATAGCAGCAGTGAAAGGCCTAAGACCACCCACCAACCTGAAAGAACTACGACAATGTATAGGGATGGCGTCGTGGTAACGCAGGTTCGTCCCAAATTTCGCCGCCGTGGTACAACCAATGTCACAGCTGTTGAAGAAGGGAAAGGTGTGGACATGTACACAAAAACAGCAAGATTCCTTTTACAATCTCAAAGGACTTAACTACCGCTCCTGAACTCGCTTGTCCGGATTTTAATTCCTAGTTCTCTCTGCAAACAGACGCAAGTAACCTGGGAATAGGCGCTGTCCTTACATAAGAAATCGGAGGAAAACAACGTGTCATCGCATGCGTGAGTCGACGTCTCAATAAGGCCGAAGAAAACTATTCGGCTACAGACAAAGAATGCCTAGCGGTCATATGGGCAATTACGAAGTTACGTTGCTATCTCGAGGGTTCAACGTTATAGCAGACCATCTCGCTCAGAAGTGGTTAAACACACTCGAAAGTCCTTACGGCAGGGTAGCGACGTGCAATATCGACCGAGAAACTATAAATGCATTTAGTTTTTGTTTTTTATTTAGTTTCACAAAAGTTGAAAATGCACAACCATTCATGCACTCGAAACACACACTTGCGACAACACCCAACAAAAATATCTAGGTAACTTCTTAAATATTAATTCTAAACACACACACAATACAACACAACAAAAATTGTTTATTATGCCATGAGATAATAATAATTATATTGACTATTTACGAGACAAACATTGTTCATATATTTATTGAATGCAATATATACTAAATATACAATGGTCGAGAGCGTTATCCTAGGTATGAAAACTATGATCCAATGCCGCACCAAACGAGGGATACTGCAGCAATTCCGATGAACCAGTGGTTACAACCAGACATTTACAACACCATGTACCCCAGAACGAGAATCAAATACGAGCACCGGAAATCACGGACATAAAACCCCCAACCAAGAGCGAGAACCTGCGACAATTAACGGAGACCATGGCTACAAGACCCCAACCCAGAAGAACTAGCACCAGAGAACACGGCCACGCCGTCATCCACAGAGAACTAAATCCAGGGACAATCTCTGGTGCTCCGTTCGTGGTTGTGTTAGAGAACCAGAGGGTGAACACGAGCTATCAACAGAGACGACGAGCACAAGGACACCCATGGAGAACGAGACTACGAGAATATCAACAGAGACTACGAGTACAACATGATTACTATAATGTCAACGGAAACTTCTGGTACAAGGACGCCGACGGCGAACACGATCACAAGATTACTGATTAGCGCTAACAAGTGCGCATTCTTCCAACGCCGAATCAAATACCTAGGTCACGTGGTCAGTGAAGAGGGTACCCATACTGACCCTGACAAGATAGCAGCAGTGAAAGGCCTAAGACCACTCACCAACCTGAAAGAACTACGACAATGTATAGGGATGGCGTCGTGGTAACGCAGGTTCGTCCCAAATTTCGCCGCCGTGGTACAACCAATGTCACAGCTGTTGAAGAAGGGAAAGGTGTGGACATGTACACAAAAACAGCAAGATTCCTTTTACAATCTCAAAGGACTTAACTACCGCTTCTGAACTCGCTTGTCCGGATTTTAATTCCTAGTTCTCTCTGCAAACAGACGCAAGTAACCTGGGAATAGGCGCTGTCCTTACATAAGAAATCGGAGGAAAACAACGTGTCATCGCATACGTGAGTCGACGTCTCAATAAGGCCGAAGAAAACTATTCGGCTACAGACAAAGAATGCCTAGCGGTCATATGGGCAATTACGAAGTTACGTTGCTATCTCGAGGGTTCAACGTTATAGCAGACCATCTCGCTCAGAAGTGGTTAAACACACTCGAAAGTCCTTACGGCAGGGTAGCGACGTGCAATATCGACCGAGAAACTATAAATGCATTTAGTTTTTGTTTTTTATTTAGTTTCACAAAATTGAAAATGCACAACCATTCATGCACTCGAAACACACACTTGCGACAACACCCAACAAAAATATCTAGGTAACTTCTTAAATATTAATTCTAAACACACACACAATACAACACAACAAAAATTGTTTATTATGCCATGAGATAATAATAATTATATTGACTATTTACGAGACAAACATTGTTCATATATTTATTGAATGCAATATATACTAAATATACAATGGTCGAGAGCGTTATCCTAGGTATGAAAACTATGATCCAATGCGGCACCAAACGAGGGATACTGCAGCAATTCCGATGAACCAGTGGTTACAACCAGATATTTACAACACCATGTACCCCAGAACGAGAATCAAATACGAGCACCGGAAACCACGGACATAAAACCCCCAACCAAGAGCGAGAACCTGCGACAATTAACGGAGACCATGGCTACAAGACCCCAACCCAGAAGAACTAGCACCAGAGAAGACGGCCATGCCGTCATCCACAAAGAACTAAATCCAGGGACAATCTGTGGTGCTCCGTTCGTGGTTGTGTTCTCTGGTGAACACGAGCATATCAACGGACGCGACGAGCACAAGGGCACCCATGGAGAACGAGACTACGAGAATATCAACAGAGACTACGAGTACAACATGGTTACTATAATGTCAACGGAAACTTCTGGTACAAGGACGCCGACGGCGAACACGATCACAAGATTACTGATTTTAATTCCTAGTTCTCTCTGCAAACAGACGCAAGTAACCTGGGAATAGGCGCTGTCCTTACATAAGAAATCGGAGGAAAACAACGTGTCATCGCATACGTGAGTCGTCGTCTCAATAAGGCCGAAGAAAACTATTCGGCTACAGACAAAGAATGCCTAGCGGTCATATAGGCAATTACGAAGTTACGTTGCTATCTCGAGGGTTCAACGTTATAGCAGACCATCTCGCTCAGAAGTGGTTAAACACACTCGAAAGTCCTTACGGCAGGGTAGCGACCGGCAATATCAACCGGGAAAACAAAACATCGTTGCAGATGCACTGTACAGACAGCCTTTGGACGCCCTGCCCGATCGAGGATACTGCAGGAAAGTCATGACCAACCTACGGCCGGCCATTTCGGCGACCATAAAACAATTGCTCGGATCTCGGCGCCTGTAAAACGATTATTCGGATCTCCCAAAGGTATTACTGGCCCGGTATGTACCGCGACGTCCGCGGATGACTCAGCTGCCAACAATTCAAAGGTTCACAACAAAAAACAGCCGGAAGGATGTTAAGCCGTCAAGTCGACGAGCCCCCCCGACATTTTGTCGGACATTTGCCCCGCTCTAAACGAGGTAACACGACTCTCTTAGTGTTCTTCGATATTTTTTCGAAATGGGTCGAGTTGGTCCCTATGAGGACGGCAACAGCCACTAACCTCGAACGAGCTTTCCATGAACGGATCCTCACCAATTTACGTAATTTACCAGCCAATCTTTCAAAGCGTTTCTCAAGTCAGCCGTGCTAGAGTTACAACACACTGCACCCTATTGTCAGCAAGAAAACCCTACGAAGAGGGCGAATCGAACTGTCAAAACTATGATATCTGAATTCATCGATGGCCATCAAAACAACTGGGACGAGCTCCTACCCGAGATGTCGCATGGCATAAGTTCTAGCGTCTCCGACACGACTGGCTTACCGGCTTACCCGGCGCCATTTATGACTAGGTCATAAATGGTCGCTAAAGCGGCCAGGCTGAAAGAAGTATTCGAACAAGAAAAAGGCAGATATTACAACCTACGGAGAAGACAATGGCGCCCGTCAATCGGATCCTGGGTTCTGGTACGTCAACATCATCTCTCGAACATCGCTGACGGGTTCGCCGCCAAGTTATCGTCTAAATTCGATGGGCCCTACCAAGTACGCTGCTTCGTCTCGCAGAACGTCGTCCTTCTCCAGCACCAAGGGAACCGAAAGTGGAGAACAGCGAACATAGCGGATCTCCGAGAGTTCCATAACAACGAAGAAGACCACGCCAACCAGACCACCCACGAATACATCAAAAACCACGTCGACCAGGAGAATGCTGCCCTATGGTACGATCGAAGTAACTGGTGAAGATAGGGAGTTTTTGAAGATGACTTTTTGGGATCTGGAACAAAAATAGCTAGAAATCCATATCAAGAGATTGGGTGGAAACACTATAATTTCAAGTGTTTATGCTAGGAGAGAATGGTTTACAGAGTCGAATCTTTACTGAAATCTGTGTAAATTACATCCGTCTGTAGATTACCTTGAAAGCCTTTAATGATGAAGGAGGTGAACTCCAATAAATTCGTGGCTGTTGATCTCCGCCTTATAAATCCATGCTGGGCAGGAGATATAAGTGATCTGCAAAGATGCTGCAGGTGCGGAGTTAAAATTTTCTCAAACACTTTAGGAATAGCGGATAACTTGGAATACCTCTGTTGTTCTTTGCGTCAGACTTACTACCTTTCTTAAGGAGAGGAATTATGAACGACACAGATATGAGTCCACACAGAGACTCGGCGCAGTACCTAAGTACACAGCCGGGAACTCCGTCAGGACCCGGAGAAAACATCGGCTTAACTGTTCGGAGATCATGAAGCAGCGAGCTTTCATTTAGCAAGAAACTGAAGATGCCGTTCGACCTGGATAAGCCGTATGGGTACGGCTGCCTGGAGTAGCATTCCTGTGAATAGGTTGTTTGGGAAATTTAGGCAAAAAGATCGGCCATTGCCTGACCATTATTTGCCGACGTGTCAAGGAATGAGTATGGATGTGCGAAAGTTTTACGCTTACTGTTGTAATCACACATTTCACCACATTTCAAAAATCTGCGACCAGCAGTAGCTTTTGTAGGCGAATTTATAGCTGATGAACCTCTTGTGTGTTGGCGTTATTCAATCTACGGAATTTTATTAGAAATGTAACATAATTTTAAATTGAAAATTTAAAGATGAGGTGGGTTTATTAGGAATCTTTCCAAATGTATTTCCAGTTTGTGTACCTCTACATCGTTTTACATAGCAGTAATTTGGTTGTACATAAATTATTATATAATTAATTAGACCCATTAGACGATTTCGTTGAACAATTACCCCCTAGAATATATATAGATTTGTTGGCATCTCGTTCACTACCATAAATTTTTCCTGCTTTCTTAGCCATTGATCCTAAGAGATCTTGCGACATTTTGTGTGCGGATCTCAAAGATGACGCCCATTCCTTTAATCCGATTTCATCCTGAAATAACATTATAACATTAATAACATTGTATTTTTACAACAGTTTAAAATATAATATCTTTGAATTTCTTACAGAGTTCGTTTAAACAATCCTACCATCTCGACTACCATCATTTATGCGAATTTGAATGCAGTTTTTGTTTTATGTAAAATAAACTCAGATGAAATGTCCTCTACTTGATCCATAAATATTAGTTCAGGCTTGTTATTTCCGCTCTCCAAGTGAAGTTCCAATCTGATAAATATATAAGGAACAAATATTAGAATCATTCAAAATATATTGTACCGTAATAGACAAAACCTAGATGGCTGACTGCTGTCGTCTTGCCCGAATATACGAGAAATATCAGTCAGAACTATAAAATTGTTTGGAACAGAACATTATTCATTTTTAAATAAAGTTTTCCTGTTTAACCCAGCACCGCGGAAAATTACTGTCAGGAATCTGCTATTTATTTCGTGTGTGTGGAACGAAACTGAAATAGTGTGACTAAGTACTTAAAAAAAGGTCGGTCACTCTGATGAATCAGCTGCGCATACATTTTTACATTTAATTTTTAATTCACATAAATTGACGCTCTTACGCTCGAAATACGAAAGATTGCTTACTTTTCAAAACGTCAACTCTTTCCTATGCGAAATGGTTTTTTATAGAACAAAACAAATCTTAATTGCAAAAGGAAAAAATATATGACTTATTGGTGCATTAAGATACATTTGACACCATTACTATGGAAATTAAGATTGTGACTTCTTTATAAATACTTTTTCTGTAACCCATCCCTCAAATTTTACTCCGAATAAATTGGTCAGGGAAAATTAACTTTTCGAATAATAGAATTCTCTATTATTATATATTATATTATATATTATATTATATTATGACCATATCTATCAGGGTGTTGAATCTGGATCAGATCAGATCATAAATATAGCCACAATGAAGAAAACCATTTCAAAATGCATCGTTCCCTCTCGCTCTCTATCACACACCGGGGTGGGTGCTATTCCTAATCGAATTTTTTGACGCCAAGATCTCAGAGACTATAAGAGCTAGAGAAATCAAACTTTCCATCCAAGCTCCTGTGTTATCCAACCGAGACGAGTATGTTTCAAAATTTGGCCACGCACCCTTCCGGCCCACAAAGGACGAAAATCTACAATATTAAAGTTACGGGAAAACCAAAAACACAGAATCAGAGAAAATGACCATATCTATCAGAGTGTTGAATCTGGATCAGATCGGATTATTAGTATAACCAGAAAGAACAAATGAAATTGCGGTGGCCTTCCAAGAGCTTTCTCATTCCCTCTCTCTCTCTCGCACACAGCCGTGTATGTATATGTAGGAAGTAGATTTAGACATGTAGAAAAGACAGATGTAAAAAACGTATGTAAACAAAAATGGGGACAAATTTCCGAAAAGGTTCGACTGAACATGTAATATATTACAACAAGCTCACATAAATATATACTAACTGAGTACCGGGTATAAAGTAGAGCTGCGGCCGGAGACGTCCTGTAGCTTTTCCATTGTATTTGTTTTGACCACCAGAGGGTTTCTTTTCCCCATATGTTTGTTTAAAAGGCATGTTGCATGTTGAGGGGTTTTGTTGAATGCTTCAGTGAACCTGTTTACTATACGGCTTAGGTCGTCCTTTGTGTTCGGGGATATTGGTGCTATGGTATTATAATTTGTTTCCAGTTGGCTTCCTGGGATTAATATAGTCAGTGGGTTTAGCTCTATAGAGAGATAGTATCGTCTCGATATAACTGTGGTCAGAGAAGGAATGGTCCTCTAATACTTTCCAGCTCTTGACTATGTCTGACAGTTTGTGAGAAACTAATGTGAGGTCGATAACCTCTTGTCTCCTCTTCATTATAAATGAAGGGTCATTACTCCTTACGTTTGTTTCCGAGCTCCCCATTGGGTGTGGTGAGCATTGACATCGCAGCCTATTACCTGACCTGTATCTGACCTTTCGCTATCGCTGGCTATCTTGCTAGCGAAGTCACTCGGAGGATCGCTTTCCTCGTGAGTTATATAGGTCGACATCAGTCTTAGACGAATCCCCTGCAGCTTACCGCGGTGTAGTCGCCATTGGGTTACAATCAGCTTGTACTCCTTCGTCGCTAATCCACAGACCTTGTCTCCTACCATCCAAGGCTCCGCGACTAGGACTACGTCGGCTCCGCTCGCGATCAAGCGGAGTATGAGGGAAGCAGATGCTGCTTTACTGTGGTGGAGATTTATTCTTAGAGGCATCTTCAAGGTTCCCCGCCACTGTTCCATCGGCGTCTGAGTCGTCGGGTACATCCTCAAGACACATAGCCTCAGAATCGAGCAGTAGCTTTGCATCGGACGAGTAGCCTTCTTTGGCCTGATCCAGCTCGTTTTCGGGTGCTTCGATCTCCGAGGCAACGTCCTGCTCGACTGGGTTGTCGACAGGACAGGCCTCGGTCGCTGCTTCCGACTTATACACCTTTATGAAGCCGAAGTTCAGCTCGCCCTTAGCTGCCTCTATCGAGGCCAGCGACTCTTTATTGAGTACGAGCACAGCCTGGTTCGTCGGTCTCTGTGCAGCCTCAACCTTTAATACCTTCCAGTCTGTGGTCGGTAGTCCTGGGTTGCACCTCTGCAACATTTTGAGGATGCGCTTAGGCTCCTTGAGCGTGGTAGGAGGGTGCGAGGGACCCCCTCGGGCTTGTTCCAGCTCGTCCAAGCTCCTTCCACCCTACAGGTCTTTTCTGCTGTTGAACAGGTTGCGCCAGGCCTTTGAGCCACTGCCTTTCCAAGCATGGGATTTTTTATTTTGTTAGTTTGTTTATTATGAGCTTTCCGTTAACGACTGTGCTAGTTTTTTTACCGGGCCCCCAGCCAGGCTGACTCTCGGCACGGGTCGAATGACACCTTAGTCCGTCCCGGTGTTAAGTGAGTCTGGTGGTTGGGATGTGGGTAGGTAGTGTGTAGGGATGGGAGCTTGTGAGCTACTTATACGAGGCGGCACTACAAGCACATCGTCAGTGTTGGTGCTTCGCGAACACCCGCTGGTTGTCCGGGACTGCTTATTTTCGGTACTCTCCCTAGGGATGCCCGCTTATTCGCAGCTGACCTACCGAGGTAGGTCGTTCGCTATCCGCAACCTGCGACCCGTCTAGCTAGCTAGACCCTTTTGAGCCACCTCACCAGCTCATCAGACCAGAACTAGTGAGTAAAAGCATGACACCTGCACTGGGAGTAACAGCATGCAAATTGAAAATTAAATTTCCAATTGGCAAACAATTAATTCTTGCACTTACATTTTTGATTAAATTTGGCGGAAAAAATCTGTATTCAGCCAACTGTTCTGTTATGAGCACAAATCCGAAAAGTTAATTTTCCCTGACCAATTTATTTGGAGTAAAATTTGAGGGATGGGTTGCAGAAAAATTATTTATAAAGAAGTCACAATCGTAATTTCCATAGTAATGGTGTCAAATTTATCTTAATGCACCAATAAGTCATCTATTTTTTCCGTTTGCAATTAAGATTCGTTTTGTTCTATAAAAAACCATTTCGCATAGGAAAGAGTTGACGTTTTGAAAAGTAAGCAATCTTTCTTATTTCGAGCGTAAGAGCGTCAATTTACTTTTTAATTCACATAAAATTTTTAAGGTTTGTATGTCACAGTAAATATTGTAAGATTTCTACAAAATTATTTTCATTAAGGTTGTTGGGGCACGGGGTATTTCGAAGCAAAGAAGTAACCAAATTTGTGTAGCATTCCATTTATTTTCGTGAGATAAAATATTAGAGAGAGCTTTAAAAAAACTTTGTGTTCTTGCTTCGCGTTTTCCCTGCATTCGCCGGCTGTTTGTTTATCGTTGCCCATTCGTCATTTCGTAGTGTTGTCAATGGTGTTGTTTCTGGATGGTGGCGTTGCCGTATGCGCCTACGTGGCCGTTTGTGTTTCATCACTCTGATGAATCAGCTGTCTTTTGTAAACAAAGCCAATTGTTATAGTTGAATTAAAATTGAAAAGGAGAAATATGGACGTCGGACGACGAATTGTCCTGTACATATGTATATTACCTTCTTTATTTATCTCGGCACCAACACTCAAAATGCCTCTTTTCAGTTATTTGCCAAAGGCATGGTTTTCCCTTGACGGCTTTAATTAAAGCTATCTTCTCCTCTATACTAAAATTTGCATCTCTTTTCTTGCGCCCAACTTTTGCCTATTGACAAGAATCTGTGAATTTCGTTCAGCTTGCTGGATACTGAGGCCAGTAAAACTCAACTGAAAAATTCCAGGTCCAGTTTTTGTATATGGAGTTTGGCAGTAGTTTTTCGTTTCCGCGGTGCTGGATACCACCCTTTAAATAGAAAATAACTCTTTGTCTCCGTTTCTAAATCTGGAATACGAACCGTAGAAACGTAACAATTACGCAGGTTCCACGTTTTACTTGCACATTTTTACATTTAATTTTTAATTCACATAAATTGACGCTCGAAATACGAAAGATTGCTTACTTTTCAAAACGTCAACTCTTTCCTATGCAAAATGGTTTTTTATAGAACAAAACATATCTTAATTGCAAAAGGAAAAAATATATGACTTATTGGTGCATTAAGATACATTTGACACCATTACAATGGAAATTAAGATTGTGACTTCTTTATAAATATTTTTTCTGTAACCCATCCCTCAAATTTTACTCCAAATAAATTGGTCAGGGAAAATTAACTTGTCGAATAATAGAATAATAGACAATGACCATATCTATCAGGGTGTTGAATCTGGATCAGATCAGATTATAAATATAGCCACAATGAAGAAAACCATTTCAAAATGCATCGTTCCCTCTCGCTCTCTCTCACACACCGGGGTGGGTGCTATGCCTGATCGAATTTTTTGACGCCAAGATCTCAGAGACTATCAGAGCTAGGGAAATCAAACTTGCCATCCAAGCTCCTGTGTTATCTAACCGAGACGAGTATGTTTCAAAAGTTGGCCACGCCCCCTTCCGGCCCACAAAGGACGAAAATCTACAATATTAAAGATACGGGAAAACCAAAAACACAGAATAAGAGAAAATGACCATATCTATCAGAGTGTTGAATCTGGATCAGATCGGATTATTAGTATAACCAGAAAGAACAAATAAAATTGCGGTGGCCTTCCAAGAGCTTTCTCATTCCCTCTCTCTCTCTCGCACACAGCCGTGTATGTATATGTAGGAAGTAGATTTAGACATGTAGAAAAGACAGATGTAAAAAACGTATGTAAACAAAAATGAGGACAAATTTCCAAAAAAGTTCGACTTAATTGTTTTTTTTCTTTTTTAGCTAAATTTTGTCTAAATTGTCCCTTTCGTGAACATGTAATAAATTACAACAAGCTCACATAAATATATACTAACTGAGTACCGGGTATAAAGTAGAGCTGCGGCCGGAGACGTCCTGTAGCTTGTCCATTGTATTTGTTTTGACCACCAGGGGGTTTCTTTTCCCCATATGTTTGTTTAAGGGGCATGTTGCATGTTGAGGGGTTTTGTTGAATGCTTCAGTGAACCTGTTTACTATACGGCTTAGGTCGTCCTTTGTGTTCGGGGATATTGGTGCTATGGTAATATAATTTGTTTCCAGTTGGCTTCCTGGGATTAATATAGTCAGTGGGTTTAGCGCTATAGCGAGATAGTATCGTCTCGATATAACTGTGGTCAGAGAAGGAATGGTCCTCTAATACTTTCCAGCTCTTGACTATGTCTGACAGTTTGTGAGAAACTAATGTGAGGTCGATAACCTCTTGTCTCCTCTTCATTATAAATGAAGGGTCATTACTATTTACGTTTGTTTCCGAGCTCCCCATTGGGTGTGGTGAGCATTGACATCGCAGCCTATTACCTGACCTGTATCTGACCTTTCGCTATCGCTGGCTATCTTGCTAGCGAGGTCACTCGGAGGATCGCTTTCCTCGTGAGTTATATAGGTCGACATCAGTCTTAGATGAATCCCCTGCAGCTTACCGCGGTGTAGTCGCCATTGGGTTACAATCAGCTTGTACTCCTTCGTCGCTAATCCACAGACCTTGTCTCCTACCATCCAAGGCTCCGCGACTAGGACTACGTCGGCTCCGCTCGCGATCAAGCGGAGTATGAGGGAAGCAGATGCTGCTTTACTGTGGTGGAGATTTATTCTTAGAGGCATCTTCCAGGTTCCCCGCCACTGTTCCGTCTGCGTCTGAACCATCGGGTACATCCTCAAGACACATAGCCTCAGAATCGAGCAGTAGCTTTGCATCGGACGAGTAGCCTTCTTTGGCCTGATCCAGCTCGTTTTCGGGTGCTTCGATCTCCGAGGCAACGTCCTGCTCGACTGGGTTGTCGACAGGACAGGCCTCGGTCGCTGCTTCCGACTTATACACCTTTATGGGGACCGATCTGAAGCCGAAGTTCAGCTCGCCCTTAGCTGCCTCTATCGGGGCCAGCGACTCTTTATTGAGTACGAGCACAGCCTGGTTTGTCGGTCTCTGTGCAGCCTCAACCTTCAATACCTTCCAGTCTGTGGTCGGTAGTCCTGGGTTGCACCTCTGCAACATTTTGAGGATGCGCTTAAGCTCCTTGAGCGTGGTAGGAGGGTGCGAGGGACCCCCTCGGGTTTGTTCCAGCTCGTTCAAGCTCCTTCCACCCTACAGGTCTTTTCTGTTGTTGAACAGGTTGCGCCAGGCCTTTGGGCCACTGCCTTTCCAAGCATGGGATTTTTTATTTTGTTATTTTGTTTATTATGAGCTTTCCGTTAACGACTGTGCTAGTTTTTTTACCGGGCCCCAGCCAGGCTGACTCTCGGCACGGGTCGAATGACACCTTAGTCCGTCCCGGTGTTAAGTGAGTCTGGGGGTTGGGATGTGGGTAGGTAGTGTGTAGGGATGGGAGCTTGTGAGCTACTTATACGAGGCGGCACTACAAGCACATCGTCAGTGTTGGTGCTTCGCGAACACCCGCTGGTTGTCCGGGACTGCTTATTTTCGGTACTCTCCCTAGGGATGCCTGCTTCGCTATCCGCGACCTGCGACCCGTCTAGCTAGGCCCCTTTTGAGCCACCTCACCAGCTCATCAGACCAGAAATAGTGAGTAACAGCATGACACCTGCACTGGGAGTAACAGCATGCAAATTGAAAATTAAATTTCCAATTGGCAAACAATTAATTCTTGCACTTACATTTTTGATTAAATTTGGCGGAAAAAATCTGTATTCAGCCAACTGTTCTGTTATGAGCACGAATCCGAAAAGTTAATTTTCCCTGACCAATTTATTTGGAGTAAAATTTGAGGGATGGGTTGCAGAAAAATTATTTATAAAGAAGTCACAATCGTAATTTCCATAGTAATGGTGTCAAATTTATCTTAATGCACCAATAAGTCATCTATTTTTTCCGTTTGCAATTAAGATTCGTTTTGTTCTATAAAAAACCATTTCGCATAGGAAAGAGTTGACGTTTTGAAAAGTAAGCAATCTTTCTTATTTCGAGCGTAAGAGCGTCAATTTACTTTTTAATTCACATAAAATTTTTAAGGTTTGTATGTCACAGCAAATATTGTAAGATTTCTACAAAATTATTTTCATTAAGGTTGTTGGGGCACGGGGTAATTCGAAGCAAAGAAGTAAACAAATTTGTGTAGCATTCCATTTATTTTCGTGAGATGTGTTCTTGCTTCGCGTTTTCCCTGCATTCGCCGGCTGTTTGTTTATCGGTGCCCATTCGTCATTTCGTAGTGTTGTAAATGGTTTTTTTTCTGGATGGTGGCGTTGCCGTATGCGCCTACGTGGCCGTTTGTGTTTAAATTTCGGCAACAACACCCCCCCCCCCACTGCGTGAAGGTCCTTCGTATGTTCACCTTCTTTAAAGGCGACATCCAAGACTGCTAATTTGGCCACTGGGCGGACTATTATCCCTTTGGGTGTCCATACTGTAGCTCTGCGAACTTGTCCATCTTTGGCTGTTACTACGTCGCTAATACGCCACTTTGGCCACAGGTTCCTAGGCAGCTGGTCGTCAATAACGATGACTATATCTCCTATAGCTACTGGCGGCGTTTGGTGAACCACTTGCTGCGTCTAGTCAGTGTTGGTGTATATTCTTTTACCCAACGCTTCCAGAATTGATCGGCGAACAGTCGCGATTGATGCCAACGCAGCCTTAGATCAGTGTTGTCTTCTGTCATTGGCTTGTGGCCACTCGATGATCCTAGAAGCAGGTGATTTGGAGTAAGGGCATCATCGTCAGCTGAATCTATGGAGATAAAGGTTAGTGGTCTGAAGTTAATAATGGTTTCAGCTTCCATTAGAGCGGCTCGAAGGGTCTCATCACTGAAATTATTTGAAGGGCAGATCGATTTTAGGACATTCTTCACAGATCTAACTAGTCGTTCCCATGCTCCTCCCATGTGGGGTTCAGCTGGTGGGTTAAAACTCCATTTAACAGCTTCGTAGTGGATGGTGATTTCATCAAAGTTGATTTGCTTCAGTTCCTCCTTTACGACCTTTTCAGTGGCTCTGAAGTAAGTTCCATTGTCGGAGAAGATTTATTTTGGAGTCCCACGGAGGGCCATGAAATTCTTCAGGCACATTATACATGAGCTTACGTCAAGCTCGTGTTCTACTTCTAAGTGTATTGCTTTTCCTTGTGCCTTCCAACGTTCACTAATATGGGACTATTTCGGTCGACACCCGTATATGTAAAGGGTCTTTCAAAGCAGGCTAGTCTGGCAGCTGGTACAGGTGCCATTTGGGGTACCTTTGGTGTCGAATTGGCGATTTTGCATTTTTGACATCTCTTACGTACGGCTTTGTACAATACTCGTAGACGTGGTATATAAAATGTGCTTCGAATTAGGTTGATAGTTGACTCGTGGATCATGTGGTGAGATTTTTCGTGGTAGTACTTTGCTACTAAAAAGGCGACCCTGCACTCTTTTGGCAATACGACGGCGTCTTCTTTTGGATTGCTGCGTCTAGTCAGTGTTGGTGTATATTCTTTTACCCAACGTTTCCAGAATTTATTTATTTATTTATTCGCCAACGGTTAAACCTTAACTGGCTAAACTAACTTATAACTATCTTAAACAATAAACACTAAATAAAGAAAAGAGAGAACAACAAATTACTTATTAAACAGGACTGGAAAATTGCAAAGGCTGGAGAGCAAACTTCAAAAACTTCCTTTGCAATCTCTCGACACGCGCAATCTGAACGACCCCCGTGGGATTCCAAACCACTGAAGCATACTGAAGACGGGAGCGCATAAGAAATGCATAAAGACTTAGCCTCGTATATGGGTCCTTAAACTGCGATGAATTAGGCGTAACAAAGCCGAACATGGCATAGGCTTTTGGCAAAATGAAATTCAAATGCTCGATAAAAAGAAATTTTGAATCGAACAAGACCCCCAGGTCAAGTGTCTCCGTCTGCTTCAAGAGCGGAAGGCCATCTATGGAGTATGAGGCCTGAACATTGAATACACACTTACTGAAGGACACAAAGTAACATTTGCTTACATTGAGAGGGAGCGAATTAAGTGTGCACCAACGAACGACTCCATCCAGGTCACGCTGTAGAAGGATACTGTCCCCTAAAGTTTTGATAGAACGGAAGATGTTCAAATCATCGGCATAAAGCAAATGCTCAGAAGTTTGAATGCTGAGAAATATGTCATTAATGAAAATAGCGAATAGCAACGGACCAAGAGCACTTCCCTGTGGAAGGCCGGAAGTAGCCAGATATGGGTCCGACTGCTTTCCATTGAGCAATACAACATACTCTCGCTGCTCAAGGTATGAAATTAACCAACTAAGCAGGCTCGAATGAATCCCCAACCGATGCAGCTTGGCTACTAGGGCGCAGGGGGAGACTTTATCAAAGGCCTTAGCAAAATCAGTGTACACCACATCAACTTGAGAGTGCACTTCAAAGGCATGTGTGCAAAAGTTACTAAAGGCTATTAGTGGCAGCTGATCTACCTGGCATAAAACCATGCTGATTTGGGCTAATGTATGACTTCATGAGGAAAGAGATATTTTTGGCAATGATGCGCTCAAGAAGTTTTGAGACATTGCTGAGTTTGGCAATTGGTCTATAATTAGTGATACAATTCCTGGTACCCTTCTTAAAAACGGGAGTAATCTTGGCAGCCTTCCACTTTGCAATAAATCGACCCGTTGACAATGAATTACAGAAGAGAATTTTAAGGGGTTCACAAAAGGCAACACCACAGTTGCGAAGCATCAGGGCAGAAATGCCATCACTGTCGGGTTTAATCGAGTAGTCTAAATCAGCAATTGCCTCCAAAATGTCCGCCTCCGATACGTCAAGTGAGCCAATATTGACCACCGAAGGGATAGAGTCTAAGACATCGGACTCATGCCAAACTGCGTATGGCTCAAAATTTGAGCTAAAAAAATAAGCAAAAAGGTTTGCTATGCCACCATCAGTATTTGAGCTCAAGTTACCAAGGTTCATAGCTGAAGGAAGGGCACTCGTCGACCTTTTTGAGTTTATGAAACACCAGAACGCTCTGGGATTCATTTTAAGTCCCCTTTCAACATCAGCAATATACTGACTATATACAAATTTGTTTAGAAAGGCAAACTCCCGCTTATGCTGCACATACCTGGCCCAGTCAACGGGGTCACGGGTAATCTTAAATCGTTTAAAAAACTTGTTACCCAGATTCTTGTACCTCACAAGACCCTTTGTATACCACGGTAGCCTATGGGAGCCACGCACTCTTCTGGAAGCATTCTTATCAACAATATGATGAACAGTACGAATGAAAACATTATAAGAAGAGTCAGCACTAGGACGCGAGAGAACAGAAGCCCAGTTTACGTTTAGCATTTCATCACGTATAGCATTCAAACTTACATCTGTAAAAAAATATTCAGCATCTGGTTCAGCCCAGGGCGAGTAACTATAGAAATTAGCTGAGAATATCAATGGCACGTGATGCATGCCACATTCTGCAATAGGCAGCAAGCAACATGCAACGCAGCAATCAATTTCCGCACTAACAAAAACTAAATCTAGAATCTTATTTAACCTATTAAAACATTATTAATTTGGGTTAAGCCCATACTAAAAAGGTCATCCAAAAAAAGGACCTCGTGCTGCAAATGCACATTACTCGGCATCATAGGCGGTCCATATTAACGACCCCAAATTTAAGTCGCCAACAACGCAGATATGATGACGGTCTCGTAGATTGCCACGCATATTGGCAATATTCTGCGTGTACGCCCCGTCAACATCATAACTGCTCTTCGGAGGAATATATGATGTGCTGATACATAGCGTCTCCGACTGACCAGCCACAGACACACCAATCTGATCCAAGATAGAGTCGCCATCAAGGAGACAAATCGGATCACAGCGTATCGTGCGTCTAACGGCCACAATGACCCCACCACCTCTGCAGCGCTTCGTTTTGGCACAGTCTTTGTCCTTACGAAACACTTGGAAAAGGTTGGGATCAAAGAACTCATTGTCGAAGAAGTTTTCGTTGAGCCAAGTTTCAACAAGGATGATGATGTGGCCAAGTACACCGCTTAAGCCTTAGTGCGGAGGAGGGTCAGGAACATCACATACGGCAAGGCTCGTGCGTAAAACCTGCCCAAACGTCGCAGTCCGAAATAGCAGTGCACCATACTCGACCAGAAGATTGGGAAAGGCAGCGGTAGGGAACCCCAATCCAGGTGTTGATAGCGAAGAGAGCGTTCCATTTAAGACCGAGCGCCGGGCTGCTGACTCTCCCCAAGTGTCGAGTGCAGCGACTGCGCAAGCAAAGCACACGAAGAACTGGCGTATGTTGTTGTAATGATGACGTCAGAAGCGCACATAGTCGAAATAGAGCGCCAGTAATAGCATCGACGTCCGATCCAGCAGCAGCCGAGCGAATATCGCACAAGGCGCAATGCGAAAAAGAGATATTTTGTTGGTGTTCCAAAGAATGCCGAATATGAAGCAGCGACGGGCGATTGCTCATTGCAAAGAGGCGAGAAAATGTAAGCAGAATAGCTTGTCGAGAAGCGACGATCCAAAAACCAAAGGCGGCGCTCACTGGGGGTTTTTTGAAGTGGATGGAACTGGAACTTCCTGAGTCGGGGTGGACGACCGCAATGGCACAAGTGTAGGCAGATTAATAGCCGTCAGATCAGCTGCAGGCCTCTGTCTATGCACAAAGCGGGAAACTCTTACCGATACTGGCCAGAATTTGTCGTCAAAGACCATGGGGAATAGAGGCTCAGGGACCACAAGTTTGAAATTAACGAATTTCAACGCAGAAATATCAGCATTTCGCTTGACCAACTTTGCACAGGAAATTTCGGCCTCGGACACCTTCAGTTTATCGGAAAAAATTTCACCACCGCCTCTGGCTCCGTCGCAGCGGCAAATTTGCCGATATGCAGGTATTTTCGGCTCTGCAATACATTTAACTGCTCACAACTCGGAGCAACACCAACAAAACGCTTAGCGTTTTTGCTCCGATGCTTCCTCTCTTTCTTTCAGACTGTGATGAAGCACTCCGAATCAGAAGGGAGAGCGGCAGCTGGACCCGAGTCAATGACCGCAGTCGAGGTGGCGGCCACTAGCTTTAGAGACAGTAAGTCAGTCACCGGTATGGCATTATTGGCATCCTTTTTAGCAGCTACCCTCCTATTCGACTTGACCGGGAGGGCAGCCTGAAAATCTGACTTGAGATCCCGATACAGGCTTTCAAGCTTCTGCACCTTGTCACTCAGTTCATCAATTTTGGAGTGCGAGTCATTCGCAACCACACAGTTATCACACTGCCACAACAAATTGGGCAGATTTATAAGAAGCTTAATAGCATCTGAGTGTAAATCAATGCACGACAGATGAAACGCACGGCAGCACAACGACGAGCAGCGAACAGCATCAAAGCAGCGTAGCTAAGCAGCAGTGACGTCCGAATTGCATTCCGAGCATTGATGAAGCGACATAGCGAAAACACGACCGAACGCAATAAGAGCTGGATGATCACTGATCGGCGGAGAATTGATCGGCGAACAGTCGCGATTGATGCCAACGCAGCATTAGATCAGTGCTGTCTTCTGTCATTGGCTTGTAGCCACTCGGTGATCCTAGAAGCAGGGGATTTGGAGTAAGGGCATCATCTTCAGCTGAATCTATGGAGACAAAGGTTAGTGGTCTGGAGTTAATAATGGTTTCAGCATCCATTAGAGCGGCTCGGAGGGTCTCATCAGTGAAATTATTTGAAAGGCAGATCGATTTTAGGACATTCTTCACAGATCAGACTAGTCGTTCCCATGCTCCTCCCATGTGGGGTGCAGCTGGTGGGTTGAAACTCCATTTAATAGCTTCGTAGTGGATGGTGATTTCATCAATGTTGATTTGCTTCAGTTCCTCCTTTACGACATTTTCAGTGGATCTGAAGTTATTTCCATTGTCGGAGAAGATTTCTTTTGGAGTCCCACGGAGGGCCATGAAATTCTTCAGGCACATTATACATGAGCTTACGTCAAGCTCGTGTTCTACTTCTAAGTGTATTGCTCTCAATGTGAGGCATGTAAATAGGACTCCCCAACGCTTTTCCTTGTGCCTTCCAATGTTCACTAATATGGGACCGAAATAATCGACACCCGTATATGTAAAGGGTCTTTCAAAGCAGGCTAGTCTGGCAGCTGGTACAGCTGCCATTTGGGGTACCTTTGGTGTCGAATTGGCGATTTTGCATTTTTGACATCTCTAACGTACGGCTTTGTACAATACTCGTAGACGTGGTATATAAAATGTGCTTCGAATTAGGTT
Source organism: Drosophila helvetica (assembly GCA_963969585.1). Taxonomy (NCBI): domain Eukaryota; kingdom Metazoa; phylum Arthropoda; class Insecta; order Diptera; family Drosophilidae; genus Drosophila; species Drosophila helvetica. The sequence goes on from OZ018404.1 coordinate 238,208, forward strand.
GATGTTGACTCGTGGATCATGTGGTAAGATTTTTCGTGGTAGTACTTTGCTACTAAAAAGGCGACTCTTTTGGCAATACGATGTCGTCTTCTTTTGGATTGCTGCGTCTAGTCAGTGTTGGTGTATATTCTTTTACCCAACGCTTCCAGAATTGATCTGCGAACCGTCGCGATTGATGCCAACGCAGCCTTAGATCAGTGTTGTCTTCTGTCATTGGCTTGTAGCCACTCGGTGATCGTAGAAGCAGGTGATTTGGAGTAAGGGCATCATCGTCAGCTGAATCTATGGAGACAAAGGTTAGTGGTCTGGAGTTAATAATGGTTTCAGCTTATATTAGAGCGGCTCGGAGGGTCTCATCATTGAAATTATTTGAAGTAGTAGTGGTAGTACTTTGCTACTAAAATGGCGACTCTCTTGGCAATACGATGTCGTCTTCTTTTGGATTCAGGCGATCTGCTCCTCCTTGTACACGTATGATGTCTTCTGCGTCTAGGTAAACGTTCAGAGCAATTAATGGGCTTGACTTACCCACAGCTGAATGGTTTTTAAGGGAGCCGATTTCAATAGAATATGCTTTTGACTGCGATTGTTTAAATAGCCACGACTTTGCTGCATGTATGATTTCAGGACTCAGAGATTTTGGCATTGATTTTCCGCCGCATTTTGCTCGTATCCTTTGCATATAAAGGATGAAGATCGCTACGGCCCTGTATAGACGTCTCCAGTCCGAAAAATATTCCACTGCAAAGTCGAAGTGCTTAAGTTTCGTTATTATGAAGACATGCTTACGAAATTCGGATTGGTCGGTATTCTTATCAAAAACGACATCTTGGTGTTGCCCTTTTCTTCCGATTGTCTAAGGAATTGTGGGCCTTGGATCCATCTGAATGCATCGGGAGTTTTAAAGAATTTTGAAGCTGAGTCTGCAACGTTTTCCTTCGTAGGAATACAGCGCCACTGATTACGGTTGGTGTTATCCATGATCTCACCAACTCTATGCATAACGAAGGATTGCAATTTTCCAGGGTCCATTTTTTTTTTTTTTTTTTTAAGTCAAAGTGTTGTTTATTATTATGTTTCCCTAGGGGTTATCACCTTAATAATAACTAATTAAAACATATGCTGTAACTTAAGAGCTACTTTTATGTTAGTGATTGATGTATCCTAGGAGAGAATTATATATTAATTCTAGGGTATGAACGTATTAATTAGATGTGAGGTTGTTCTGAGCGAATTCCGCTAAATCCTTCTGTTCGGGAGGTCTACTGGGGGGATCCTCCTTAACCTTCTCCTGTGATTCGAAATGTTGAGTCTTCTGGCTAAGGCGTTTGGGTGTGTGGCTAGCTTTTCGATGTGTTTTTTTGCTAGCCCGTTTATTGCATCTCCTACGAGTGGGACTCCCAGGTCCTTGGCGATGGTTGCGTTACGCAGGTACCACTTGGCCCCGGTAAGCGAGCGTAGAATCTTGTTTGCATCTTTTTTAGATGCGTCTTGGCCGCGATTCCATATAATTGGGCGGCATACCTCTAAGTGGGTGACAGGATGACCTTGTATATAGTAACTTTGTTTCGCAGAGAGAGCTTATTTTTTGGATTAAGTAGCCAGTACATTTTTCTGGCTTTGTTTGCTATTTGGTCTGCAATGTTTCGGGTGTGGCTCTTGAACGTGAGTCTAGCATCAATGGTGACCCCGATGAACTTGTGCTCGTTCATCTGGTTGATGAGGGATCCATTAATGAATAGTCCTGGGCAACTACCCGTTTTGAGCGAGCGCATTGACCACTGCGCATTTTTCTGGGTTGATGCTAAGGTTCCATCGGCATGCCCAGTTCTCGAAACTTTTCAAGTATTGTTGGAGGGCATCCGTGGCCTCGTAGGTGCATTCCGCTGCCGCCATGGCTGCGGTGTCGTCGGCAAACGTCGCAAGGATAATTTTTGGCTGCTCTCTCCTCTCGTGGACTCTGGGTTTCGGCATATTGTGTGTGAATAGGTTGTAGAGTATTGGTCTCAGGACGCTGCCTTGGGGGACTCCAGCGTGAATGCGTTTGAGGGTAGAGGCCCCTCCGCTTTGGCATACCCTAAAGTTTCTATCCGAGAGGAAGCTTTTTATGAGCAATTACAGTTGTGGGTTTAGGAGTTTTTTGATCTTGCACAGGAGTCCATCATGCCAAACTCGGTCAAACGCCTGCTGGATGTCTAAGTATGCTGCCACAGTGAATAATTTGTGTTGAAACCCGTGGAGAATGGTTTCTACAACCCTGTGTAGCTGTTCGGGGGTGCCGTGCTGTAATCTGAATCCAAATTGGTAGTCACGAATGGCTTCGCAGATCTTTTGGGTGTTTAGTAGTCTCCCCAATATACAGCGCTCGAATAACTTGCCAAACGTTGGAAGGAGGCTGATTGGCCTGTAGTTGTCCATGATTTCTGGTGATTTTTTCGGTTTGAGGAACATGATTATGTTGGCTTCCTTCCATGCCTTGGGAAAATAGCTTAGTCTGAGGGCTGCGTTGAAGATGAGGAGCAGGTAGAGGAGGGCGTTAACAGGCAGAGCTTTAGCTACCCTGTTGTTGATACCATCCTCTCCTGGGGCTTTTTTCACTTTTAACTTCTTTATATGATCCTTGACCTCTGTTAAGGTAATGGGTGCCACTGGTAGCTCCATTTGGCAAGCCTCATCCAATGTTTTTTGCACTATTGCTGCCCTTTTGCCTGAAGCCGTCTGAAAGGGCGTGAACCTTTATTTAAGGTTACTAGCGAAAGCCTCCGCCCTTTCAGGCGCAGACTTGGCCCATGTGTCGTCTTGCTTCCTGATGGGGTAGTTTGGCGTTACTTGGCGTGTATATTTCCTCGTGAGCCTGTATAGAGCGTAATTGGAGCTTTCATCCGCTGTTGCGTCTAATATTAACCGATCCGTGGCCTCGGATCTGTGTATTGCGAGCTTTTTTCTCACTCGGTTCGAAACTCCTCTGTATACTCTGTCAACATGCGGGTCGTTGGTTCTTAAGTATTCCCTTCGGATCCTTTTTTTGAGCAACAGCAGACAATCAATTTATCCTGTGCTAGTACGTCCTCACACTCGCGGAGCTCGCGCACCTTGAGTGATGTTGAGGTTTGCGGCTGCTGAGGCGTTGCGGATGTTTACTGACAGGTCATCAATGGCCTCGTCCACTTCATCTGTGGTTGTCAGATTGTTGTTAAGGTTGACCGCTACATTGAGTGCCTCGCGAAAGGTACGCAAGTCTGAGCTATGCGTTAGTAGCTTTGCTCTGATCGGCACTGCAATGGGCGAGGCTGAGAGTGTGGCAATGAGCGGGACATGATCAGAGCTGAGCTCATGCTCTTCTCTTATTGACAGTTGGCAACTGGGAATGACATTGAAGATCATGAAGTCGACGGCCGAGGGTGTGTAGGCTCTGTTGGCAGGGTAGTATGTCGGGTTACCAGTGGCTAGGACCTGGAACGAGTTGTTGGTGATAGCGTCGGCTAACGCTGTTCCTCTTCCTCTTTGTCTACCCCATAGACGGTTTTTTTGCGTTGAAGTCTCCTCCCACTAGCACTTTATTTCCCAGTTGCATCAGGAGCGAGCTGAAATCAGCGCTAGTCCAGTTGACAGTGGAGGGCAAGTAGGCAGCTGCAACTCTGATCTCCCCTCGTAAGGTTTCAATGTTGACATGCGCTAGCTGCAATTGGTCAATGCAGACTGGGCGGTCATGATAGTGGGCTATGCTTTTTTTGATGAGGACCGCTGCTTCCCCTCTGGTCGCTCTACCTCTGCTGTTTGGGTGGTCAGCTCTGTAACAATCATATCCTGGTAACTCAAACCTTCTTCCAGGGTGAAGGTGAGTTTCTGTAATTAACATAACATCTAGGTCGTGCCGGTTTATGAAGATAGCCAGTTTGTTTGCATTTGCGATTAGGCTGCGGGCGTTCCAAAGTCTTTCCAAAGGCTTTCTGTTTGAGCTGTGTTTCGCGGTTGTGACCGATTAGGGTTGCCTCTAGCTGTGGAAACTGGTTGTTATAATCCTGGTGCATCTGGTTGGGAAATCGTGCTTCTCCCTGGGGTCGCTGTGGTGCGTTGCCCCTGAAAGCGTCGGCGAATGTAATGCCCCGCTGTAACTTGCGGCTGGCCTGGCGCGTGTTGGTCTGATTTGGTGGGTTAACGTTAATGGAAGTTTGCTTGTTTTTGAGGAGAATGGAGTATATTTTGCACGATCTGTCGAAAGCTGCATGATTGCCTCCACAGTTGGCGCAGACGAGGTCTTCGGTTGTTGTGGCATTGCATTCTGCTGATCCGGTCCAGTGAGCACCTGCACATCTGCCACATGTGGGGGGTCTTGAAGCAATAGTTTTTGGTGTGCTCGAATTCGAAACAGCGATAGCACTGCCTGACGCTGCTATTTTTTCGGGGCAACTCCATTATCACCCGTTGTCTACCGATTTTTGAGATTTTGAGTGCCTCTTTATTGTTGTGGGCCTGAGCAAGATCTATGAACCATATATTTTGGTTGGGTGAGTCTTGGGGTGTTCCGTTTGTGTCTAGGATCGGTTTCCTTGTCGATTTTGGGTTGTAGATGTTGATCACCTTGTGTCCCAACTTCTTGAAGGCTTGGGTAATGGTGGTCTTGGGGGTAGAGGCCGCAAGGTTCTTAGCGACTACTCTATAGCTCCTATCTTCTGCCAAGCAGAAGTGTGTGTACTGTACCCGGAGATCATTAAGCGTCCTAACTATGCTTATGTGATCCGAATCCTTTGCATAAATGCGCAGGTCGCCGGAAGGGGCCATTCTGAACTCATAGTCTTTCTCAGGTATGGGGGGAGACAGCGATGGGTCTCGGTTTTGGGGCTTTTTTCGCTGCAGATTCTGCCCTCATCTCGTGAGGGGAGGCTGCAGAGCTTGGGGCTTCTTTGTCAGTAGTAGTGGAAGCGCTATATTCGGGCTGGTCTTCTGGGTCCGTTAACGTGGCAAACTGATTGCCCTGGAGGGATTTAGAGAGGTTGGGGGATTGTTTAGTTTTACCCTTTTTAACTTGAGCTGTCGTTGGAAGCTCAGTGCACCGCCTCTTCTTCTTTGTCGCCGCTTGCCAGCTCACAGAGGGAGTCTGGATGGTGGTTTGCAGGAGGGGTGTTGTGGAGGTCCATGGGGCCAGTTGTTGAATATGGGCAGCCACCTGCCTGATTCGTCAATCGATGTGAATTCTGGGTCAGACCAACCCTCGTTGCTTTCCTCCATATCCATGGAGCTAGTTTGGGGGGCTGCCGACGTGGATGTGGTAGGTATGGGCAAGTACGAGCGTTGAGCTTTGAGGCCTTGATTTTTTGTCACTTTTTCGATGGTTTTTTAGATCACTAATAGTGAATTTGGATCGAAATTGTTTATAGTTCTGAGATTGTATGAATCGATTTCTGCTTGGTATTGTTTTTCTGTCGCCCTGCTCCTGTTTGGGCGCGTTTTTAAGTTTAAGAGCTTCCGCAACCCTTACGCTGGTAGTTTCAGGGTTGGGGAATACTTTTATGACGCCGTTCTCGATTTTGACCGCGTTCCTGAGTTTGTGTGGTTTTGTAGCCCTGCCGATAGATTTTTCAGGGTCGGAGACTATGTAATCGACACCCTGCTCGGGTTTGCGCGCTTTTGAGAGATGTTGATTTTCGGTAACCATATCGATAGCGAAATCCGGGTCAGACACTATGTTTTTGCCACCCTTGTCGGTTTTGAGCTCATTTTTGAGTTCCAGTGACTCCGCAACCCTGCCTATGTTATTTTCAGGGTGAATTCTTCCGGTGAATTTAGAATGTTCACAAGTGAAATCTTTCCACGTGCGGAAATATTCCGGTAAACAGGTAGTTTTCACACACTTGCATTTCACCACGTTATTCACTGGCCGCAGTTTGTGATTTAAGTACCCGATGTTTCGGGATTTGTCTGTTGGTGTGCACTTTGCGCACGCGCGCGCGTTTGGGGTTATGCCCGGCACGGCATGGTATTTTGGGTTAATTTTTGTTTCACCTTTGCTTTTACGGTTCGTTAGTGGGCACTGCACTGCACAGCTTGGCGTATTGCCATTTCTGCTTGAGACTATGTTATTTGCCACTGTGTGGACTTGTCCGTAACTAGTTATCACCAGTTGTATACACTTATTTTCCACAAATTGATCCGAGCACGTCCGTTCACTTTGAGAAAATTCGCCGAGAGTGCCAGGGTCCATAGTTAACCATTGAAGAACGGTTTTAGAGTCGGACCCGTATGTGCTTGTATCGACTCTAAGTCTTCAGACCAACGGTATAGCATGATAACAGGCCCAGTGGGTCGAACACGGACATCAATACTTGTAAGGCTTCGCGTTTTGTTGGGTCTGTTTCACTATTCAAAACGTATTTTTTCAGTCTCGCAAATCTGAAAATATACATAAAAACGTCTCTGGAGGGTTCCCAATACATCCCAACTACCTTTTCCGGTCCTCCTAATTCTTTTGGGTGTTGGTTGTCGATTTGTCGTTCTCCAAAGGTGCGCTTTTGTAATGGACTCGTATGCTCTTGGATTTAGATTTTTGAATTCTTTCGCATTTTTGTCGCGTACATGGTGAGCAATGCAAGGGGCGCAGCTAATTCCAAATGTCATTGAGCGCATATTCTTGGAGTTTTATTCTCTTTACGGAGCCATAAAAATCGTTGAGCATGCATGTCGCTATCTTGAATGGTAACTTGATGGAACATTTCGGCGATATCTGCACACACGGCAATTTGGCCGACTCTGAATGCCATTAGAACATCGGTTAGTGGAATAAGATAGTCAGGTCCGTTTAAAATAAAATCATTTAGTGATTTAGCATCCCAGACTAGCCTTATTTTACTTTGTTTATTTGGATTTAAGGCAATAAAGATCGGCAGATACCATACGCGCCCCATCTGGTTTGCTGCGTATTCGGGTTCGAGTTCAAATGCGTACCCTTTTGATATCAGATTATCAATTTGGCCCTGTATTTTTTCGAACAGGTCTGGATCCTTGCTGATTTTAGCTCGTAGACATTCAAGGCGTTTTAAAGCAGCAGAGTAGCTTTCCGGTAGAATGGCTTTCTTATCTCGCCAAAGCAGGCCGAATTGGCCGTTAACTTTTTACCAAGTTTCTTCGAGAATAGTCATTTCCTTTTTGTCATCTTCAGAGTGGAGCTCCCGTGGTGTGATTGGGTCTACGTTAGAACTCTCTTTAACCGCTTTGTCGATTTCACTCTAATTACAGCTACAATGATGCAAGGAAATATGTCTGTTTGTATTACTTGTTCCTTGGATGCACCATCCTAGTGTACACTTCGATGCGATGGGTGCGTGTCGTCGTCCTTCACGAATTTTTCGGGGTACTGCCAAAGCCCAGTTGTTGACACCAATTAGGAACATTGGTTGTGCGTTTGAGTAGGATTTTATTGGCAATCCTTGTAGGTGGGAATATTTGTTGCATAGTTTGCTGACATAGACACTTTTTTTTGGTAGCGCAAGATTTTTTACTGAACGTACATTATTGAGCCAAAACATTTTGTGGCTTCCCGGTTCTGTTATTTTCATGTGAGCTCGAACGGATGTGTTCTCCACTCGAGTGGTTTCGCTGGTCCATTGCAGGCAAAGTGGTTCGGGAGTCGAGGAAACCTGACGAATTCCCATAATGCTGTCATCGATTAGCGTAACGGATGAGCCTTCATCCAAAAAGGCGTAAGTGTCAAACGTAACTCCGTTTCCGTGCAGTGCGACGGGCAAAATACGGAAGTATTGTTCTTCTATGTGCTATCTTTCAGGTGGGCACTGACGAGTTCGGCCTTGGGTGCGTCTTTATGAAGAAGTGGGTGATGCTTGTATTGGCAGTTATCGATGCCACAATCTCGTTTGGAGAAACATTTGCGGCAGTGGGTCTTCAGGCATCTATAGCACGCCTTGCTTTCGTTGATAATGTGCTGCCTCTCTTCGACGGTCAATATCTGAAATTTCTCACACTGAGCAGCGTGGTGCTCGGCAGACTTACACATTACACTTAAGAGAATTGACTTAGCTTCTTGTGGCCGATCGTCTTCTGACTGAAAGTTTTCGTTACTGTCCAATCCATGGCGAACCTGTGCGTGAGTGTTGACGGTGCTAGTCCTTGAGCTTGGTCCAGGTATAACGGTTGATGCTGCTTCGGCCAACTTGTATAACCAAACGCTGAATGATTTGATGACTGGGATGACGTCACTGCGAGGGTGCATGGCCCAGTTTAATTTTTGTTGAGTGGGCAACTTATCGACGAGTTCGCGGAGCAGTAATGGGTTGTTCAGGTGTGAGTTTAATTTGCAGGCCTCCATAGTTGCACACGCGTTGCGTACTGCCATTGCAAAGTCTATAAAAAATTCCAATTTATCTTGGTGTACGTTGATTTTTTTTAATTGTATCAATCAAACGGTCAAGGATTTGTTCCGGTCGTCCAAAGAAGGTTTTTAGGGTATTGATCACTTCTGGGACTAATGCTGGCAGCAGCAGCTTATCACGCACCAACTAATAAGCTCATCCCTTAAGACACTTCTGGAGCCGAAGCATGTTTTCTGCATTTGAAAAGCCGGCCACTGCGCAGCTGTTCTCGTACTTGCTTATGAAGATCGGCCAGTCCTCCGAATTGCCGTTAAACGTGGACAGATCCGCTGATACTTGTCTTGCAGCTAACTGGGAGGCACTTGGTACAAGCTGGTACCTTGCATGCGGCGCATGTCCATTCCAACTGCGCAATAGTGCTGTTCACACCAACACAAGCAAAGTGGTGCCAAGTCTTGCATTTGTCGCATTGCACCCAGTTTTGGACGCTTTCTGTTATACGGCTCTTTTTGCAGACGCCGCAGACCGTACCGTATCGTTCTATAGGCATTTTAGTCTATATGTTATAGACGTGTGCACTTTAACTTAGTTTTATTGTGTTTGCTTGTATTCGGCGCACGGGGTATTTCAAAGCAAATAAGTAAACACATTTGTGTAGCATTCCATTTATTTTCGTGAGATAAAATATTAGAGAGAGCTTTAAAAAAACTTTGTGTTCTTGCTTCGCGTTTTCCCTGCATTCGCCGGCTGTTTTTTTATCGTTGCCCATTCGTCATTTCGTAGTGTTGTCAATGGTGTTGTTTCTGGATGGTGGCGTTGCCGTATGCGCCTACGTGGCCGTTTGTGTTGAAATTTCGGCGGCAACAAAGGTTATATCAAAGATATTGTTCCGAGCAGCAGCTTCTTGTTTTAAGCTATTGCTTAATCTATTAATCGTATTATCTCTTCCAATAACGTCTCTCCGAATTCTCTTAAATTGCACTATGCAAAACCAAATTTCCGCTGTGCAGCAAACCGAATTTTTCCGATAGATTTGAGGCTTTAAAAATCTTGAATGTATTTTTTTTTCAAAAATCGTTTTGTTAATTTTTAAAAGCTGGTTTTTTATTTTAATGTTTTTTTCAGAGCTATTGCATATCAATTGTAAATTTGAAAGCCTATTAACTTCGAGACGGTATACGGCAGATATAAAGTGTTTAGGCCCGATTTTTAGTTACATTTATCAGCATTTCAGAATTACAAAGTTCAATGCAACCAGATGTAAGATACTTAAGTAACGTGAAAAAAGCTCTTCCTGTGAAAAAAAACATGAACAAAACATACCAAAACTTTGGAGTGATGCCATACATCAACCATAAAGGAGTCTTGCAGGCGCAAGGTAGGTCCAACAAAAGTCCTAAGACGATGCAATCATACTACCAAAATTATCAAAAATAAACACGACGCCGCAGTGCCAAAACCACCACAAACGGCACCAGTTTCACCAACAAGATTAGCCAACTATGAGAAACCATTCAACTATACCGGCGTGGATTACTTAGTGCGAATTCTTGTAAACGTCGGAAGGCAGAAATGGGGACTTCTTTGAACGTGCTTAACACTTCGCGCAGTACACTTTGAGATCGCATACAAATTGGACACCAGTTCGTGCATTATGTGCCTTAGTAATTTCATGGTAATTCTGGAAGCGTTGGGTCAAGTAATATACATCAGTCCTCATCAAACACATAAAATGGTTTGAGAAGTCCGATCGAATAGTCGTCGGAAGCGTTGTTATTGTTGTGGATGAAAATATGGCAAGGGTATGTCCCAATCAGCTCTGCCCTACAGAAGTACAGTGCCATCCTGGCATAAGCTGAACGCTGAGGATGTATAATCGGTATAATCTTCTTTATACGCAACAGTAGGGACAATGACAGCAAGCTCCAATTTATGTTGGTAGAGTCCAGAATCCACTGCTTGGCCCGCTACTACAAGACAAGGAGCATTCTGCCACCCAACTAGAAATATGAATCTGCCCTTTTAGTTGGTTTTCTCTTTTGTGGCCATACATTTTTACTAATGTACAACAAATAAACCCAACTTAATGAAACTGGAAATCATAACTATTTTATAAAATACTACCCAGGAACCTATGGCCGAAAAGACACTTTTTCAACGTAGTCACATTATCAAAAATAGAAACTCATCTAGGCATCATGAAGTGGCCTGCTACTAAAAAAGCTTTACTGGATGTGGGCGTAAAATGGGCAAATAAAGCCCAGATGCTCTCATTTACGAAAGGTGAATGTTGCCGTCAATATGTACTAATCACTTAATCATGTTTGAAATATCTTTATATTTTTTCTTTAAATACGGTCGTTCTAAAAAATGTGTCTTTCGATAACCAATGGCTATGAATCAATCGGGGAAAAAAGAGAGAGCACATGAATTTATTGTTTATTTGTATTTAATACAAATATAAAAAAACAGCCAAAAGTGCGTTGGATTCGATGGTCTTGGAAATTTGGCTTACTCGCTGGTATAGAGCAAGTTCCATCATTGGTAACTTTAATGTATCTTATAATCTCTGTCATCTGTTATTTATGAACTGTATCTGGCAGCATTTTCAGCAGTTTTAAATCTCTTTCAAAATTACATATTTTACTTTACTTGAAAGTAGCACTATCATTTAATTTTGAGTTGTGTTTGAATAATAAATTAGTCTTCCTGGATGTTTTGACTCAATGTGACAGCTTATTTCTAAATATGCTTATATATCAGTTTAAAGTTTTGAACAACATTTGAAGACAGCCTAGAGACAGCTCAAAAACCAAGCAGAAAAACTTGAATGCAAAAAAGTTGTATGGCGTTACTCAGCTAGCTTACTATTTATGTAAATTTTCTTTCCTTGAACCCACCAGCTGTTTAAATTAGGGTTGCATTATTGCGTTTGTTGTCGTAGTTTAAAGTAGAATGAGATTTGTATCATACAAATGAAAAAGTTGTGTGCTTTCAACCCCTATTATCTTGGCGACAGCGGCGATTTTATATTACACAATTTTTCGACTCCACAAAACACGGCGAACCGCCAAAACTGCGCAATTCATCTGGAAACTGGTCTCTCTGCACTATTTATGTAGGGGACTTTATTGAATTCTCTGCAAGTGAGTAAAAATCTGCTCAGAAACCCGTAAATATATACCCCACACGTCGTTGTTTTATTCAATGGGATATAATGTTTATTCTTTGTATTAATCTCTTTAAAATAAAGTCTTTGCATTTCTGATTCACACACGTCTTGTCGCTTCCGAAGTCAAACTCTTAATCTACCTCCTCTATCGATATGGCTTCTTAGCCTACACTTCCCATATCGATAGTTCAACAATAATCTGCAGATTAAAGGGCCGCTAACCGTACATTCGGCCGTCCTGATTCATCATTCGACTCGATGATTGAGACCACATTTTCATATACTTTGCCATCGTATTGGTCTTCAAAGGCCATTCACCATCGCCTACTTTCTCAACAATATACCGTCCATGTCTGCCTTGGTACTCTATTTCTAGTTTCCGGGACTTGTTGAATGATTTGCAATTTTCATTTTGTATCTGCGTTATGTTATGTTCTTGGCTATCTTGCGAATTTCTTCTCTGCTGCAGCTCTAAAATATATTCCTCCTGTACCAGCTTTCTTAATTCACTGTCATTTTTTGTCGTCATTTGTATGCGCGTCAAAATCTTAAATGGCGATATCTTGGTACTTATTTTAGGAGTGGAGTTTATAAACAATTATTCTATACCTGTGTAAATGTGTATAATTTATTACGATTTTCGTTCAAATTCTAAGCAAACGAAAAAAGAGTCTCAAGAGCCACAGAACCGACACACACGAATACACTCAACACAAAAAAAAATAAGGGATATAGCCACCAAACAAATCTTAAAAAGTAATTGCTAAAAACAAAAATAACGAACAAAAAATACATTAAATGTTATTGATTATTGTTATTATGCGAAGCAAACTAAAAAAAAACAAAATTCACTTGAAAGAGAGATGCATCTCGGTTTGAAGGCAATATATACTAAATATACAATGGTCGAGAGCGTTATCCTAGGCATGAAAACTATGATCCAATGCAACACCAAACAAGGGATACCGCAGCAATTCCGATGAACCAGTGGTTACAACCAGACATTTACAACACCATGTACCCCAGAACGAGAATCAAATACGAGCACCGGAAACCACGGACATAAAACCCCCAATTAAGAGCGAGAACCTGCGACAATTAACGGAGACCATGGCTACAAGACCCCAACCCAGAAGAACTAGCACCAGAGAACACGGCCACGCCGTCATCCACAGAGAACTAAATCCAGAAACAATCTCTGGTGCTCCGTTCGTGGCCGTGTTCTCTGGTGAACACGAGCATATCAACGGAGACCACGAGCACAAGGACACCCATGGAGAACGAGACTACGAGAATATCAACAGAGACTACGAGTACAACATGATTACTATAATGTCAACGGAAATTTCTGGTACAAGGACGCCGACGGCGAACACGATCACAAGAATGTCCACAAAGACAACGAGCATGACGACCGATACAGCGAACGAGGGAATACCAACGCAACGCATCCATATTGTGACTTCGACGGAGATCATGAGAACCAGGATACCAGCGGAGATTATGGAAGACGAATGAAGGAATCCAGCCATGCGAATCAGCGACGCAATAGTCGACGAGCGGCTATCCGAAGGTCTCATCGAGCCGTCGCGCAGTCCTCACAGTGCTCCGATCGTTCTCCTCCGCAAAAAGAACGGACGGTGGCGAATGTGCGTAGACTTTCGTGAACTCAACGAGCGATTTATCCCTGACGCATGCCCGTTGCCTCGGATAAATTATATCCTTAAAACGCGTATTGGCAGGTGCCCATGGCCCCCGATAGCAGGGAGGCGACAGCGATCACGCTACCTTTCAACGGACTCTCGACACAGTCATAGGCACCGACATGGAACCCTTCGCGTTCGCATATTTGGACGATATCGTTATTGTCGGGAAGGATTACCCAGAACACTTGCACAATCTGAAACAAGTCTTCGCATAGCTACGCAAGGTAAACTTACGGATTAGCACTAACAAGTGCGCATTCTTCCAACGCCGAATCAAATACCTAGGTCACGTGGTCAGTGAAGAGGGTATCCATACTGACTCTGACAAGATAGCAGCAGTGAAAGGCCTAAGACCACCCACTAACCTGAAAGAACTATGACAATGTATAGGGATGGCGTCGTGGCAACGCAGGTTCGTCCCAAATTCCGCCGCCGTGGTACAACCAATGTCACAGCTGTTGAAGAAGGGAAAGGTGTGGACATGTACACAAGAATAGCAAGGATTCCTTCTACAATCTCAAAGAACTACCGCTCCTGTTCTCGCTTGTCCGGATTTTAATTCCTAGTTTTCTCTGCAAACAGACGCAAGTAACCTGGGAATAGGCGCTGTCCTTACATAAGAAATCGGAGGAAAAGAACGTGTCATCGCATACGTGAGTCGACGTCTCAATAAGGCCGAAGAAAACTATTCGGCTACAGACAAAGAATGCCTAGCGGTCATATGGGCAATTACGAAGTTACGTTGCTATCTCGAGGGTTCAACGTTATAGCAGACCATCTCGCTCAGAAGTGGTTAAACACACTCGAAAGTCCTTACGGCAGGGTAGCGACCGGCAATATCAACCGGGAAAACAAAACATCGTTGCAGATGCACTGTACAGACAGCCTTTGGACGCCCTGCCCGATCGAGGGTACTGCAGGAAAGTCATGACCAACCTACGGCCGGCCATTTCGGCGACCATAAAACAATTACTCGGATCTCGGCGCCTGTAAAACGATTATTCGGATCTCCCAAAGGTATTACTGGCCCGGTATGTACCGCGACGTCCGCGGATGACTCAGCTGCCAACAATTCAAAGGTTCACAACAAAAAACAGCCGGAAGGATGTTAAGCCGTCAAGTCGACGAGCCCCCCCGACATTTTGTCGGACATTTGCCCCGCTCTAAACGAGGTAACACGACTCTCTTAGTGTTCTTCGATATTTTTTCGAAATGGGTCGAGTTGGTCCCTATGAGGACGGCAACAGCCACCAACCTTGAACGAGCTTTCCGTGAACGGATCCTCACCAATTTACGTAATTTACCAGCCAATCTTTCAAAGCGTTTCTCAAGTCAGCCGGGCTAGAGTTACTTGGCCCTACCAAGTACGCTGCTTCGTCTCGCCGAACGTCGTCCTTCTCCAGAACCAAGGGAACCGAAAGTTGAGAACCGCGAACATAGCGGATCTCTGAGAGTTCCATAACAACGAAGAAGACCACGCCAACCAGACCACCCACGAATACATCAAAAACCACGTCGCCCAATGGTACGATCGAAGTAATCATAACTGGTGAAGATAGGGAGTTTTTGAAGAGGACTCTTTGGGCTCTGGAACAAAGGTAGCTAGAAATCTCAAGAGATTGGGTGGAAACACTAAAAGGTCAAGTGTTTGTGCTAGGAGAGAGTCGACATTACAGAGTTGAATGCTTTACTGAAATCTGTGTAAATGACATCCGTCTGTAGATTACCTTGGAAGCCTTTAATGATGAAGGAGGTGAACTCCAATAAATTCGTGGCTGTTGATCTCCGCCTTATAAATCCATGCTGGGCAGGAGATATAAGTATTCTGAAAAGATGCTGCAGGTGCGGAGTTAAAATTTTCTCAAACACTTTAGGAATAGCACATAACTTGGATACACCTCTGTAGTTCTTCGCGTCAGACTTACTACCTTTCTTAAGGAGAGGAATTATGAACGACTCCTTCCATATCGAGGGAAAGCATGAAGAGTTAATGGACAGGCTGAATAGTTTGAGCAACGGTCCACACAGAGACTCAGCGCAGTACCTAAGTACACAGCCGGGAACTCCGTCAGGACCCGTTGAAAACACCGGCTTAACTGTTCGGAGATCATGAAGCAGCAAGCTTTCATTTAGCAAGAAACTGAAGATGCCGTTCGACCTGGGTAAACCGTATGGGTACGGCTGCCCGGAGTAGCATTCCTGTGAATAGGTTGTTTGGAAAATTTAGGCAAAAAGACAGCCATTGCCTGACCATTATTTGGCCACGTGTCACGTGGATGTGCGGAAGTTTTACGCTTACTGTTGTAATCACACATTTCACCACATTTCAAAAATCTGCGACCAGCAGTAGCTTTTGTAGGCGAATTTATAGCTGATCAACCTCTTGTGTGTTGGCGTTATTCAATCTACGGAATTTTATTAGAAATGTAACATAATTTTAAATTGAAAATTTAAAGATGAGGTGGGTTTATTAGGAATCTTTCCAAATGTATTTCCATTTTGTGTACCTCTACATCGTTTTACATAGCAGTAGTTTGGTTGTACATAAATTATTATATAATTAATTAGACCCATTAGACGAATTCGTTGAACAATTACCCCCTAGAATATATATAGATTTGTTGGCATCTCGTTCACTACAATACATTTTTCCTGCTTTCTTAGCCATTGATCCTAAGAGATCTTGCGACATTTTGTGTGCGGATCTCAAAGATGACGCCCATTCCTTTAATCCGATTTCATCCTGAAATAACATTATTGGTATTTTTACAACAGTTTAAAATATAATATTTTTGAATTTCTTACAGTTCGTTAAAACAATCCTACCATCTTGACTACCATTATTTATGCGAATTTGAATGCAGTTTTCGTTTTTATGTAAAATAAACTCAGATGAAATGTCGTCTACTCGGTCCATAAATATTAGTTCCGGCTTGTTATTTCCGCTCTCCGAGTGAAGTTCCAATCTGATAAATATATAAGGAAAAAATATTAGAATCATTCAAAATATATTGTAACGTAATAGACAAAACCTAGTAGGCTGACTATTGTCGTCATGCCGGAATATACGAGAAATATCAGTTAGAACTATAAAATTGTTTGGAACAAAACATTATTCCTTTTTAAATAAAGTTTTCCTGTTTAACCCAGCACCGCGGAAAATTACTGTCAGGAATCTGCTATTTATTTCGTGTGTGTGGGATGAAACTGAAATAGTGTGACCAAGTACATAAAAAAAGTCGGTCACTCTGATGAATCAGCTGTCTTTTGTAAACAAAGCCAATTGTTATAGTTGAATTAAAATTGAAAAGGAGAAATATGGACTGTGACGACGAATTGTCATGTACATATGTATATTACCTTCTTTATTTATCTCGGCACCAACACTCTCCCACTTTTACCGAAATATGATCAAAATGCCTCTTTTCGGTTATTCGCCAAGACTATGGCTTTCCCTCGACGGCTTTAATTAAAGCTATCTTCTCCTCTATACTAAAATTTGCATCTTTTTTCTTGCGCGAATCACTTGATTCACTTGATTGATCACACTTCACTTGATTGATTCACTTGATCACTTGATTCACTTCAGTAATAATAGGCGCATATATTTTACTGGCGGGAATGCCAGCCGATCTCTGAGTCCACAATCGTGTCGATAGGCTAACTATCGATACGAATCTGTGAATTTCGGCCAGTAAAACTCAACCGAAAAATTCCTGGCCCAGTTTTTTTATATGGAGTTTGGCAGAAAATAACTCTTTGTCTTCGTTTCTAAATCTGGAATACGAACCGTATAAACGTAACAATTAGGCAGGTTCCGCGTTTCACTTTCACATACATTTTTACATTTACTTTTTCATTCACATAAATTGACGCTCTTATGCTCGAAATACGAAAGATTGCTTACTTTTCAAAACGTCAACTCTTTCCTATGTGAAATGGTTTTTTATAGAATAAACCGAATCTTAATTGCAAATGGAAAAAATATATGACTTATTGGTGCATTAAGATACATTTGACACCATTACTATGGAAACTAAGATTGTGACTTCTTTATAAATAATTTTTCTGTAACCCATCCCTCAAATTTTACTCCGAATAAATTGGTCAAGGAAAATTAACTTTTCGAATAATAGAATAATAGAAAATGACCATATCTATCAGGGAGTTGAATCTGGATCAGATCAGATCATAAATATAGCCACAATGAAGAAAACCATTTCAAAATGAATCGTTCCCTCTCGCTATCTCTCACACGCCGGGGTGGGTGCTATGCCTGATCGAATTTTGTGACGCCAAGATCTCAGAGACTATAAGAGCTAGAGAAATCAAACTTTCCATCCAAGCTCCTGTGTTATCAAACCGATACGAGTATGTTTCAAAATTTGGCCACGCCCCCTTCCGCCCCCACAAAGGACGAAAATCTACAATATTAAAGATACGGGAAAACCAAAAACACAGAATCATAGAAAATGTTCATATCTATCAGAGTGTTGAATCTGGAACAGATCGGATTATTAGTATAGCCAGAAAGTACAAATGAAATTGCGGTGGCCTTCCAAGAGCTTTCTCATTCCCTCTCTCTCTCGCACACAGCCGTGTATGTAGATGTAAAAAACGTTTGTAAACAAAAATGGGAACAAATTTCCGAAAAGGTTCGACTTAATTGTTTTTTTCTTTTTCAGCTAAAATTTGTCTAATTTGTCCCTTTCGTGAACATGTAATAAATTACAACAAGCTCACATAAATATATACTAACTGAGTACCGGGTATAAAGTAGAGCTGCGGCCGGAGACGTCCTGCAGCTTTTCCATTGTATATCTATTTGTTTTGACCACCAGGGGGTTTCTTTTTCCCCATATGTTTGTTTATTAAATTATTATATAATTAATTAGACCCATTAGACGATTTCGTTGTACAATTACCCCCTAGAATATATATAGATTTGTTGGCATCTCGTTCACTACCATACATTTTTCCTGCTTTCTTAGCCATTGATCCTAAGAGATCTTGCGACATTTTGTGTGCGGATCTCAAAGATGACGCCCATTCTTTAATCCGATTTCATCCTGAAATAACATTATTGGTATTTTTACAACAGTTTAAAATATAATATTTTTGAATTTCTTACAGAGTTCGTTTAAACAATCCTACCATCTCGACTACCATCATCATGCGAATTTGAATGCAGTTTTCGTTTTTATGTAAAATAAACTCAGATGAAATGTCGTCTACTCGGTCCATATATATTAGTTCCGGCTTGTTATTTCCGCTCTCCGAGTGAAGTTCCAATCTGATAAATATATAACGAAAAAATATTAGAATCATTCAAAATATATTGTAACGTAATAGACAAAACCTAGTAGGCTGACTATTGTCGTCATGCCGGAATAAACGAGAAATATCAGTCAGAACTATACAATTGTTTGGAACAAAACATTATTCCTTTTTAAATAAAGTTTTCCTGTTTAACCCAGCACCGCGGAAAATTACTGTCAGGAATCTGCTATTTATTTCGTGTGTGTGGAATGAAACTGAAATAGTGTGACCAAGTACATAAAAAAAAGTCGGTCACTCTGATGAATCAGCTGTCTTTTGTAAACAAAGCCAATTGTTATAGTTGAATTAAAATTGAAAAGGAGAAATATGGACTGTGACGACGAATTGTCATGTACATATGTATATTACCTTCTTTATTTATCTCGGCACCAACACTCTCCCACGCACTTTCACCGAAATATGATCAAAATGCCTCTTTTCGGTTATTCGCCAAGACTATGGCTTTCCCTCGACGGCTTTAATTAAAGCTATCTTCTCCTCTATACTAAAATTTGCGTATTTTTTCTTGCGCCCAACGTTTGCCTCCATCTTTCACTTGATTCACTTCAGTAATAATAGGCGCATATATTTTACTGGCGGGAATGCCAGCCGATCTCTGAGTCCACAATCGTGTCGATAGGCTAACTATCGATAAGAATCTGTGAATTTCGGCCAGTAAAACTCAACCGAAAAATTCCTGGCCCAGTTTTTTTATATGGAGTTTGGCAGAAAATAACTCTTTGTCTCCGTTTCTAAATCTGGAATACGAACCGTAGAAACGTAACAATTAGGCAGGTTCCGCGTTTCACTTTCACATACATTTTTACATTTACTTTTTAATTCACATAAATTGACGCTCTTATGCTCGAAATACGAAAGATTGCTTACTTTTCAAAACGTCAACTCTTTCCTATGTGAAATGGTTTTTTATAGAATAAACCGAATCTTAATTGCAAAAGGAAAAAATATATGACTTATTGGTGCATTAAGATACATTTGACACCATGTAACGAACCGCTTTCTTCCGTCAAGTTCAGCTGGGCTGGCTCAGCGGTCGGCAGGTTGCTGCAACGAATTTGTTTGTTGCCCCTACGACAAGCAAGAAATACACGCGGGTCAGGTATTCTAATGGTACTTCGCTTTATTGGTATCTTATGGCTATCTTACGGCTATCTTACGGCTATATCATTCGCTGGGGTATATCGGTGGTACCTTTACCGCCACGACTCCGATGGCGCTCGGGCTAGGGGTTCTGACGCGGCTATCGCTCTGTCCGCCCGCACAACTCCGCACCAATCGGGTGTCCTCGGGGCTCCTTTGGGCAACGGTTGGGGGTTCTGTCTCGGCTACCGCTCTGACCACCACTCACAACTCCGCACTTAGGAAATTGGCTCGGTAACTCTCACCTTTGATCGGGCTCGTGGCCTGATTGTCGAGATCGTCCTTCCGCTGTCTCCTGTATCTCACTCCTGCGTCACTCTGTTGTATTTCGCTCTGTTCTTCTCCGCACTCGCTCACTCTCCGCACTTGATTCCTCTATCCACTGCCGCCGGCCTCCTCTTATAGGCTCGGTGCGGCCCAGCCTCTGCGCTGCTGCTCGGCCGCAACGGTTAATTCCGGTGGCGTCGGTATCTTTCCATCGGCCTCCGTTGTGTTCCCACATCCTCTCCACCGGGACCCGCCTACATGGCCTGCATGGCATGTATGGCCTACATGGGCCCGGCTACATGGCCTACATGGGCCGGCTCACTGTCATCGTTCCCCTCCTCTCGCGGTGTCCGCCTTGTACTTTCTCATAACGGGACCGCCTCGCTCCCGTACGGCGAATTCGCCGTATCCCCTACTAGGGCTTTGTGAGGAATATTAATTCCTCACACTTCCCCCTTTCTTCATTACTGAAAACCCTTGGTTTTCTGTCCCTTTTCCGGCTCACCTCTCGTACGGCCCTCTCATGACCCCGATGAGCCTTTTAAATTGCGCGCGCGGCCGTTTCCCTCAGGGCGCCCCCTGTCGGTGCTCTGCTCCCATCGCTCGCGAGTTACCGCGGCTGGCGATGTTCACCTATCGGTTCAGAGAACCGATGATCGTCCGGAATCAGCTCCGATCGTGGAACACCCGATAGGTGCGCGACGGGCTTGGGCTACCAGACCCGCTCGATACTCACGTGTAATATCCGCCTGTACCGCGTTTCCCGGCCTGCAATCTGGCCACCCCAATCCCTTCCATCGCTGCTGCCCCAACGCCCGGTGAGTACTAATTTCATAATTTTTTATTTATTCCTTCATCCACTTCCTTACAGCCTCCCTTATGCCTCCACAAACACCTCGGCTTTACCGGCGGCTACCGACACCCGGTACCGCACCCCGCGCACTCGCACGAGGCGTTTCACGCGGCGACCGACAGGTCGGGTTCCGTCCACGGCCCGCACCACCGCCTCTGGCCATTCTTCCTCGGCCACCTGGCGCCAACGGTGCTGCTCCGCTGGCTGCCCTTCGGGCATCGACCGCTGCCGCTGGAGTTGCGGCCGAGCGACGGGCGCTCTCGCCTCCGGGCAGGAGACTTGCCTTGCCAGGACAGGCCGCTCCTGCGCCTTCACAGGTGAGGGCCACACCCACGGACCGCGCTCCAACTCCTCCTCAGCCGGTCCCGCCGCTGCCGTCTCCGCTGTCGGCTCCTCTGCCGGTTCCGCTGTTGCCGTCTCCGCTGTCGGCTCCTCTGCCGGTTCCGCTGTTGCCGCCTCCGCTGTCGGCTCCTCTGCCGGTTCCGCTGTTGACGCCTCTCCCGCTGTCGGTGCACCGTGTACCACCGCCGCTGCTGCGGGTCCACTCGCCTCGGTCGCCATCCCCGCTTTCGGGCCCGCGGGTGTGGATGCACCCGGTTCGTCGGGAGCTCTCCTCTCCTCCGGGTGTCCCCGCGGATCCCGGGCGTTGCTGCACCTCGGCGGTTCCTCTTCCCAGAGTCGGGGCTCCTCGCGCTCTTTCTGCGTCATTTCAATGGCCCAGGTGATCTGGATCGTCTGGTGGTGCCATACCACCCCGTCACCGACCACCGAGTGCACCTTCTCCGTCACAAACGGGCCATACTTCGCGGCTTCGGGCCCCTGCCACTGGGGCTGCGGCTCCTGTGCCGGCTCCTGCTGGGCCTCTGTCGGCGAAGGCTGCTGCGCTGCCTGCTGCTGCTGCGACTGCTGCTGCGGCGACTGCTGCTGTGGCGATTGCGGCTGCCGCGATTGCTGCTGCAGCGAAGGCTGCTGCGACTGCTGCTGCTGCGACTGCTGCTGCTGCGACTGCTGCTGCTGCGACTGCTGCTGCTGCGACTGCTGCTGCGGCGACTGCTGCTGCGGCGACTGCTGCTGTGGCGACTGCTGCTGCGGCAACTGCTGCTGCTGCGACTGCTGCTGCTGCGACTGCTGCTGCGGCGACTGCTGCCGCGGCGACTGCTGCTGCTGCGATTGCTGCTGCCGCGAAGGCTGCTGCGACTGCTGCTGCGGCGACTGCTGCTGCGGCGAAGGCTGCTGTGGTGACTGCTGCTGCTGCGACTGCTGCATTTCGGCGGCCGACCTTATCCGCACGAACTTTGGTGGCGGTGGGGCCACCGCCTCCTCTCGTCCATCGGCCTCCCGCTCCGCGCTCCGTGCTCTCGCCTCGGTCTGGCGCCGCAGCGCGTCTCGAGCCGCCTGCATCATGGCAGCCTCCTCCCTCGCCTTTCGCTCTGCAGTCCTCCGCGCCTCGCTCCGTTGCCGCTCCTCCTCGCGTTCCTTCGCCCGTCGTCCTTCCTCCCGTTGGAGTCGCTCTTCCTCGCGCCGCGCTTCCGCCGCCCTTCGGTCCGCGCTCCGTTGGCGTTCCTCTTCGCGCCGCCGCTGATCCTCCTTGCGTTGGAGACGCGCCTGCTTACGCCGCCTTATCTCCTCCTCGCGTCGCGCCTCTGCCTCTGCCCTCCGGGTCCGCCGCTGGTCCATCCGCTCTTGCCATAAAGCCGATATGGTCTGCTTGAGGTATTGTCTGTCCTCCTCCTCTTCCGCCGTGGACCGTTGCCTACCGGCCAACTCCTGCGGTGCCGGCGTCGGTCGCGATGCTGCCTGCGCCTTCTTTGGCTCTGCCCGCCTATGCGCCGCCGGCCTCGGCTTCGGCGCTGCCAGCGCCGGTGTCGGCGTGACCTGCGTCGGCTTCGACGCTGCCTGCGTCGGCCTCGGCGCCGCCTGCGTCGGCTTCGACGCTGCCTGCGTCGGCCTCGGCGCCGCCTGCGTCGGCTTCGACGCTGCCTGCGTCGGCCTCGGCGCCGCCTGCGTTGGTTCTGCCGCTGCCTGCGTCGGCTTCGGTGCTGCCCGCTTCGGCTCCTCTCTCCTCTTTTCGCGCAGAAACCGCTCCGCAGTCCGGATGGCAATGCCCAGGAACGCCGCGTCCCGCCTGGCCTCCTCCTCATCCCGTATGGGCGCCCTTCGTGTCGGCGCTGGTTGCACTGACACCAGCACTACATCGTCGCTGTCCTCTGACACCTCGATTGTCCGCCTACTCTGCGGGGAGTCCAGCGCCGACCACGCGCTCGCTGGGGAAACTCCGGGGCTCCCCATCGGTGATGCCATCAGCTCCAGCTCTGGCGTCTCGGACCGCCGAGCACACCGCTCACCACGCGAGGGCTCCGCCCGTCGCTGGCGGTGTGCACCGGCCTCTCCTGTGCCCACGCTTCGGAACTGCTCCTCCAGGTATCTCTTCATTAACTTCTCCATATTTTCTTACCACGTGTCTTTCCTTTGGGCTATGATCTCCAAGTGATCGCTCGCTGCCGTTTCGGTAGCCGCCCTGCTAATGTTGCAATTCCCTTCGTTCCGCCGTACGGTACTTCCCTCTATTGCTCTCTCCTGGGATCCCGTTGCTTCCCTCTCCGCGATACCCTTCCCTATTCGGGGCTGGGATATTTTAGGATGACTAGGGTTGATCGTAGCGACGATCCTATCCCCTTTTTTTTTTTTTTTTTTTTTTTTTGTGTTTTATTTTCCTAGCAGTGTTTCCATTTCATGTGTTTTTTTTTTCCTTTTTTTTTTTCTTATTATTATTTTTTTTTTGTTTTCTTCTTTAATTTCCTTTTTTTTTCTTATTATTTTGTTTTGTTTTATTTATTTTTCTTGTAGTGTTCTGTTTCCTATTTGAGGGACGCCGTCCCCGGCCTGTTCGACCCCCATCGGACCAGGTGAGTATCCAAGATCGACTCCTTCATCCACTAATTCCGACCTCTCTTCCAGCCCGTCCAGTATCCCAGGTTCAGGTTATCGACCGCCGTCACCGCCCGCCGCTAGTAGGCCATCCGACCTCTCGCCCGGGTATATGGCGGCGGTCGCTCCCAACCCACACCTTCTCCTCTGTTTCTGGCTTGGCTTCCTGCGTGGCCTCTGCGCCAAACAACCGCCCCGGACCCGGGGATCCTCCGGATCCCCGCCCGTAAGGCAGCGCTTGGGCGGGCCTTCTGCATGGCCGTACCCGACAGACCAGTGAGGCCCTCGGATCTGGACTTCTGGCACGGTATTCACCGGACCCGATTCTTAGTTCCCCCCCCGGTCCTCCGGACGCCTCTCAGCCCGGGGCCCGGCCGGCGCACGCTCAGCGCCGTCAGGTATGTCTTGCCCCTTTTTGACGACCCGGCTTAATCTGCCTGCTTTCTTTCCAGACTCCTCCTCGCCGTCCGTCGTTCACACCCTGCCGCTGGTTCTCCGTGTCCTACCACCTGCGTATTGTTTCTTTTGGATGGGTCTCTCTCTTCCCCCTCCGGTTGTGGCTTCAGGTCCCCAATGTGCGCCCTCCGTTTGTGCTCATTGCCTTCCCTCCTGAGCTCACATATCACCGGCGAGACGAAATTCATTATTTGGTATGGCCCGTCGAATCTTGGGGCCAACTTCGCGGCGAATCCTTCGGCGGCGTTAGACAGGTGGTGTTGCCTCGCCCACACCATCTCTCCTACCTTCGGTTTCCACGACCTTCTTCGCAAGTTATAGTGTCTTGCCTGGTCCTGCGCTGCCCGCTCCAAGTTGCGCCTTACCAACTGGAACAACTCCCGTAGTTTTGTCGCGTTCTCATCCGGGGTGCGGGTCTCCTGCCCTGTACCAAGCGTCTCTTCGTCGTATAGCGCCTTGGGCAACCTTGGTTCCCTCCCTTGTACGATGAACGTCGGAGAATATCCCGTAGACTCTGACACACCCGAGTTCACGGCCAACATCAGTTCTGGCCACTTCTCGTCCCAACATCTCTGGTCTCCTTCGGTGAATTGTGCAATCATCGTTTTCACCGTCCTGTTGGTTCGCTCAGTCGGGTTTTCTTGCGGGGTGTAGGGCGCCGTGAACTGGTGCCGTGCCCCGCATTGTTCCAGAAATTTCTTGAACGCTCGGCTGGTGAATTGGACGCCATTGTCGGTGACCACCACCTTAGGTACCCCAAACCGGGACAAAATCCGTTCTCTAAATGCTCTTATTAGTGCCTCCGCCGTGGCCTTTCTCATCGGCACCAGCTCGGTCCACTTCGAGAACCGATCCACCAGTACTAACAGCATGGTGTTCCCGTGCTTCGACCTTGGCAACGGGCCCACAAAATCTGCACATACCGTCGCCCATGGCTCGTCCGGCACCTGCGTCAGCATCTTGCCGGCCGCCTGCAGTTGACTCGGCTTGAACCGCATGCAGACTTCACACTTCTTAACGTAATTTCTTACGTCGCGGTGCATTCCGGGCCAATAATATCTGGCGGCTATCCTCGTCATCGTCTTTCTGCTCCCCGCGTGTCCCGCTTCGGGGATGTTGTGATTTTCTTTGATCACCCTCTCCCGGAGATCATTCGGAACGCAGAGCTTCCACGACGCCACTTCCTCATCTCCGGCCCTGTGAGGTATGTGCCGGTACACCCGGCCCGCCTCCTCCATATAATCGGGATACTTGGCCGGTTCCTTTTCTCTATTCTCCTTGATCTTCTTGATCCACGAACACTCGGCCTTCCCTGTTTGGTCGTCTACTCTCAGGCATCGTTCCGCTACTGGCTGGCGAGAGAGTGCATCCGCCACTATATTCAATTGTCCCTTCCTGTATGCTATTTCGAAGTCATATTGCTGAAGTTCCAGCGCCCATCTCGCGATTCTTCCCGTCGGACTCTCAATACTATTGAGCCATTTTAGCGCCATATGGTCGGTGACCACTTTGAAGTGGTACCCCTCCAAATATGGCTTCAGTTTTCTGACAGCCCATACAATGGCCAAGCATTCCTTTTCCGTCGCTGAATAGTTCTTTTCAGCGCTATTCAGCGTCCTGCTGGCGTACGAGATGACCCTCTCGCCCTTGTCCGTTTCTTGGGTGAGAATCGCTCCTAGCCCGTAATCACTGGCGTCCGTCTGGAGCACGAACCTTTTGGAGAAATCCGGGCATGTCAGCACGGGATCCGACACCAGCCGGCTCTTCACTGCCTCGAAGGCCTGCTGCCTCTCGTGCGTCCACTCCCATTTCGCCTTTTTCTTCAGTAAGGCGCTGAGTGGCTGCACTAGCGTGGCGAAACCTTCTACGAACCGCCTATACCATGAGGCCACGCCCAAATACTGGCGTAGCTCTTTGACGTTCGCCGGCGGTTGTAGTTCCACAATGGCTGCCACTTTTTCGGGATCGGTGCAAATCCCTTCCCCTGTCACCAGATGACCCAGGTACCGCAGCTCCCTCCGGAAGAACTGACACTTGTCCACGTTCAACCTTAGATTAGCCTCCTTCAGTCGGCGGAAAACCTCCTCCAGATTTCGCCGGTGCTCCTCTCTCGTTCGCCCGATGACAATGATGTCGTCTTGGTATGCGAACGCGTGTGGAATCATGTCGGGTCCAATCACTTGGTCTAACGCCCTCTGGAACGTGGCCGACGCTGAGTGGAGCCCAAACGGCATCACTTTCCATTGGAACAGCCCCTTGCCTGGCACCGTGAAAGCTGTGAACTGTCTGCTGCTCCTTTCCAATGGTATCTGCCAATATCCATCCTTCAAGTCCAGGCTACTGATAAAACGCGCCTCCTTGAGCTGATCCAAGATGTAGTCTATTCTGGGCATGGGATACGCGTCCTTGATGGACCTCGCGTTTATTTGGCGGAAGTCGACGCACAGCCTCCACTTCCCCGTCTTCTTTTTGACCATCACAATGGGTGAACTGTAGGGACTTTTCGATGGCTCAATCCGCCCCGTCTCCAGCAATTCTTCCACCTGTACGTCGATCTCGGTCTGCATTTTGGGATTCTTCGGGTAGTACCGCTGTTTGACCGGTTGCGTGTCTTTCATGGTGATGGTGTGCACCGCCACATTGGACACTCCCGTCATGTCCCGGAATTCCTGTAGCTCCTTGGCTAGAAATTCGTCGTCCGCCAATGGCTTGGGCCTTTCGCTTCGTTCGCCCTTCTCACTCTCTGTTCCATTGGGTCTTGCCGTGGTTTCCACGATCGCCACCGACAACTTCTCTTCTAGCCTTCCGCCTTGCCGACCTCTCGCAGGGATTATCACCCTGTGCCCCGCACAGGTCACCTCTGCTCCCACGGCGGCGATGAAATCCCAACCCAGAACAAGTGCGTCGATCACCCCTGGCAATATGAGGAGTGCCATTGGGACTCTCTTATCTCCAAACGCAACCTCTACTTCGAGTTGGGATCTGATTTCCTGGCTGTGACCATCTGCCAGCCGCACCCTCTTACGCGTGTCCTTTTCCCGACCGGCTCCCCGCAACTTGTCTGCCAGCTCGCGGCTTACGAAACTACTGGTGGCACCTGTATCCACCGTAGCCTTCCACTCGCTTCCGGCAATCGCCACCACGGCCGACAGTTGCACCTCCTCTTCGGTCAGACCACCGATTAGATTTGGGGAGCCACCGCTGGGCCGTCTTCTGCTTTGGGGGCCTCGACTTGCGACCCCGGCACGGCCCTTCGCGGCTTGGGTCGCGGCGCGTTTTCCGCATGCTTGCAGCACTGCCAGGTGGGCACTCCCACCTTGCCACACCTCCAGCAAAACGTCAGTGGCTTGCCTGTGCACCCTTGGGCCCAATGGTCATCACTTCCGCATCTTCGGCATGCCTGCGACGGGTTTTGCACATACCCGTTCACCACGTTGGCGTTGGTTTGATGCCCACTCGCTGGCACCGTTGGCTTCCTCTCGTGAGCCTTCCCGGGCGTCGTCTCTTCTTTGCACCTTCGGCACACCTCTGTCCCCGTCGTGCGGGTGAACGGATTCGTCGCCCTCGCCCGTCCAGCCGGGCTTTCCCGCTGGAACTCCACTCGGTCTCGCTCTAATGCCTCGAACTCGTCCGCCAGCATCATCAGCTGATCGAGACTTTGGCAGTGGTGTGGTCGTATGAATATCCGCAGATCCGGTATGCTGTTTTCCCTTATGAGCTCCAGTTGTTCGTCGGGTGTGCACTTCAACGGCCTCATAAGGGTCTGCATTTCCACCATGAAATCCTTGAAGGATTCTCCCCACCTTTGTTTCCTCATTCGAACCTCCTGGAGCAACTTCTCGAAGTACCCTCTCGGTAGGAAATAGGCTTGGAAGCTATGGGCAAACGCTTCCCATGTCTGCCATTGCTTGTTATTGGCGATAAACCACATGAGCGCCCGCCCTTTCAGAAGCTCTGGCATTGCTCTCGGGATCTGATCCAGCTCCAGTCCGTACATGTCGGCTGACCACTCCACCTGCTCCAGGAACTCGAGGGGCTTCTCGGACCCGTCGAAACGGAACGACCACTCTCGTACCTGTTTGGCCACGCCGGCAAAACTTTCTCGCGGCCGCCTCGCGGTCTGATCCTCGGTCCCTCGCCGATCCCCTCTTGCGGCGGGCTCTTCTCCCGTTCGCTGCGGGCTCTTTGCCGATCTTTGTCGACTGGAAGACCGACTCTTCTTTGGCACCGCCAGGCTCGCTGCCGATTCCTGTTGGGCTTCTGTTGGTGTCTTCCCCCGCGACATTCGCCCTGAATCGGTCGGGGATTCCAGGTGTTCAACCGAGTCCCCTCCTTCGTCAGTCGACGCAGCCGCCGGGACCA
Organism: Drosophila helvetica; assembly: GCA_963969585.1. Taxonomy (NCBI): domain Eukaryota; kingdom Metazoa; phylum Arthropoda; class Insecta; order Diptera; family Drosophilidae; genus Drosophila; species Drosophila helvetica. The sequence continues at coordinate 266,756 of OZ018404.1, forward strand.
CGTCCGCCTTCGTTTCCCATGCTTCAAGCACTTCCGCGAATTCTGGCTCCGCCCCATGCTTTTCGGCCCAGTCTTTGAATGCCTTCCGCATTTCGGACAATGAGCCCTCCAACTGGATTCCGCATGCCAGTGCGACCTGGACCAAGTCCTCCTTCTTCAGCGAATGAATCCATTGCCGGCCTTTCATTTTGCCACCTATAGGATACCCCGCTCAGTACCGCCCTCCCCGATGTACTTTTCTTTGCTTTGTCGTGAGGCCCCACGTTGGGCGCCAGTTGTAACGAACCGCTTTCTTCCGTCAAGTTCAGCTGGGCTGGCTCAGCGGTCGGCAGGTTGCTGCAACGAATTTGTTTGTTGCCCCTACGACAAGCAAGAAATACACGCGGGTCAGGTATTCTAATGGTACTTCGCTTTATTGGTATCTTATGGCTATCTTACGGCTATCTTACGGCTATATCATTCGCTGGGGTATATCGGTGGTACCTTTACCGCCACGACTCCGATGGCGCTCGGGCTAGGGGTTCTGACGCGGCTATCGCTCTGTCCGCCCGCACAACTCCGCACCAATCGGGTGTCCTCGGGGCTCCTTTGGGCAACGGTTGGGGGTTCTGTCTCGGCTACCGCTCTGACCACCACTCACAACTCCGCACTTAGGAAATTGGCTCGGTAACTCTCACCTTTGATCGGGCTCGTGGCCTGATTGTCGAGATCGTCCTTCCGCTGTCTCCTGTATCTCACTCCTGCGTCACTCTGTTGTATTTCGCTCTGTTCTTCTCCGCACTCGCTCACTCTCCGCACTTGATTCCTCTATCCACTGCCGCCGGCCTCCTCTTATAGGCTCGGTGCGGCCCAGCCTCTGCGCTGCTGCTCGGCCGCAACGGTTAATTCCGGTGGCGTCGGTATCTTTCCATCGGCCTCCGTTGTGTTCCCACATCCTCTCCACCGGGACCCGCCTACATGGCCTGCATGGCATGTATGGCCTACATGGGCCCGGCTACATGGCCTACATGGGCCGGCTCACTGTCATCGTTCCCCTCCTCTCGCGGTGTCCGCCTTGTACTTTCTCATAACGGGACCGCCTCGCTCCCGTACGGCGAATTCGCCGTATCCCCTACTAGGGCTTTGTGAGGAATATTAATTCCTCACAACCATTACTATGGAAATTAAGATTTTGACTTCTTTATAAATAATTTTTCTGTAACCCATCCCTCAAATTTTACTCCGAATAAATTGGTCAAGGAAAATTAACTTTTCGAATAATAGAATAATAGAAAATGACCATATCTATCAGGGAGTTGAATCTGGATCAGATCAGATCATAAATATAGCCACAGTGAAGAAAACCATTTCAAAATGAATCGTTCCCTCTCGCTCTCTCTCACACGCCGGGGTGGGTGCTATGCCTGATCGAATTTTGTGACGCCAAGATCTCAGAGACTATAAGAGCTAGAGAAATCAAACTTTCCATCCAAGCTCCTGTGTTATCAAACCGATACGAGTATGTTTCAAAATTTGGCCACGCCCCCTTCCGCCCCCAAAAAGGACGAAAATCTACAATATTAAAGATACGGGAAAACCAAAAACACAGAATCATAGAAAATGTTCATATCTATCAGAGTGTTGAATCTGGAACAGATCGGATTATTAGTATAGCCAGAAAGTACAAATGAAATTGCGGTGGCCTTCCAAGAGCTTTCTCTAAAAAACGTTTGTAAACAAAAATGGGAACAAATTTCCGAAAAGGTTCGACTTAATTGTTTTTTTCTTTTTCAGCTAAAATTTGTCTAATTTGTCCCTTTCGTGAACATGTAATAAATTACAACAAGCTCACATAAATATATTTGCCTCCATCTTTCACTTGATTCACTTCAGTAATAATAGGCGCATATATTTTACTGGCGGGAATGCCAGCCGATCTCTGAGTCCACAATCGTGTCGATAGGCTAACTATCGATAAGAATCTGTGAATTTCGGCCAGTAAAACTCAACCGAAAAATTCCTGGCCCAGTTTTTTTATATGGAGTTTGGCAGAAAATAACTCTTTGTCTCCGTTTCTAAATCTGGAATACGAACCGTATAAACGTAACAATTAGGCAGGTTCCGCGTTTCACTTTCACATACATTTTTACATTTACTTTTTAATTCTCATAAATTGACGCTCTTATGCTCGAAATACGAAAGATTGCTTACTTTTCAAAACGTCAACTCTTTCCTATGTGAAATGTTTTTTTATAGAATAAACCGAATCTTAATTGCAAAAGGAAAAAATATATGACTTATTGGTGCATTAAGATACATTTGACACCATTACTATGGAAATTAAGATTGTGACTTCTTTATAAATAATTTTTCTGTAACCCATCCCTCAAATTTTACTCCGAATAAATTGGTCAAGGAAAATTAACTTTTCGAATAATAGAATAATAGAAAATTACCATATCTATCAGGGAGTTGAATCTGGATCAGATCAGATCATAAATATAGCCACAGTGAAGAAAACCATTTCAAAATGAATCGTTCCCTCTCGCTCTCTCTCACACGCCGGGGTGGGTGCTATGCCTGATCGAATTTTGTGACGCCAAGATCTCAGAGACTATAAAAGCTAGAGAAATCAAACTTTCCATCCAAGCTCCTGTGTTATCAAACCGATACGAGTATGTTTCAAAATTTGGCCACGCCCCCTTCCGCCCCCACAAAGGACGAAAATCTACAATATTAAAGATACGGGAAAACCAAAAACACAGAATCATAGAAAATGTTCATATCTATCAGAGTGTTGAATCTGGAACAGATCGGATTATTAGTATAGCCAGAAAGTACAAATGAAATTGCGGTGGCCTTCCAAGAGCTTTCTCATTCCCTCTCTCTCTCGCACACAGCCGTGTATGTAGATGTAAAAAACTTTTGTAAACAAAAATGGGAACAAATTTCCGAAAAGGTTCGACTTAATTGTTTTTTTCTTTTTCAGCTAAAATTTGTCTAATTTGTCCCTTTCGTGAACATGTAATAAATTACAACAAGCTCACATAAATATATACTAACTGAGTACCGGGTATAAAGTAGAGTTTGGGGCTTGTTTAAGGGGCTTGTTGCATGTTGAGGGGTTTTGTTGAATGCTTCAGTGAACCTGTTCACTATACGGCTTAGGTCGTCCTTTGTGTTCGGGCATATTGGTGCTATGGTATTATAATTTTTTTCCAGTTGGCTTCCTGGGATTAATATAGTCAGTGGGTTTAGCGCTATAGAGAGATAGTATCGTCTCGGTATAACTGTGGTCAGAGAAGGAATGGTCCTCTAATACTTTCCAGCTCTTGACTATGTCTGAGAGTTTTTGAGAAACTAATGTGAGGTCGATAACCTTTTGTCTGTTCTTCATTATAAATGAAGGGTCATTACCCCTTACGTTTGTGTCCGAGCTCCCCATTGGGTGTGGTGAGCATTGGCATCGCAGCCTATTACCTGACCTGTATCTGACCTTTCGCTATCGCTGGCTATCTTGCTAGCGAGGTCACTCGGAGGATCGCTTTCCTCGTGAGTTATATAGGTCGACATCAGTCTTAGATGAATCCCCTGCAGCTCTAGGCTTTCCGCGGTGTAGTCGCCATTGGGTTACAATCAGCTTGTACTCCTTTGTCGCTAATCCACAGACCTTGTCTCCTACCATCCAAGGTTCCGCGACTAGGACTACGTCGGCTCCGCTCGCGATCAAGCGGAGTATGAGGGAAGCATATGCTACTTTACTGTGGTGGAGATTTATCTGAAGGATTCTCAGAGGCATCTTTCAGGTTCCCCGCCACTGTTCCGTCGGCGTCTGAGTCGTCGGGTACATCCTCAAGACACATAGCCTCAGAATCGAGCAGTAGCTCTGCATCGGACGAGTAGCCTTCTTTGGCCTGCTCCAGCTCGTTTTCGGGTGCTTCGATCTCCGAGGCAACGTCCTGCTCGGCTGGGTTGTCGACAGGACGGACCTCGGCCGCTGCTTCCGACTTATACACCTTTATGGGGACCGAGCTGAAGCCGAACTTCACTACCTTCCAGTCTGTGGTCGGTAGTCCAGGGTTGCACCTCTGCAACATTTTGAGTATGTGCTAAGCTCGTTCAAGCTCCTTCCACCCTACAGGTATTTTCTGCTATTGAACAGGTTGGGCCGGGCCTTTGGGCCACTGCCTTTCCAAGCATGGGATTTTATGTTTTGTTAGTTTGTTTATTATGCATATTTGATCCCACGATTTGCGAAGAAAGGATGGTCCGTCCGGGCTGAGATTCCCATTGCCCAGATAAGACATCATTAGAACAAGAGGCTGCCAAGTCCCTGAGCTCTCCGTTAACGACCGTTAACGACTGTGCTAGTCTTTTTACCGGGCCCCCAGCCAGGAGGACTCTCGGCACGGGTCGAATGACACCTTAGTCCGTCCCGGTGTTAAGTGAGTCTGGGGGTTGGGATGTGGGCAGGTAGTGTGTAGGGATGGGAGCTTGTGAGCTACTTATACGAGGCGGCACTACAAGCACATCTTCAGTGTTGCTGCTTCGCGAACACCCGCTGGTTGTCCGGGACAGCTTATTTTCGGTACTCTCCCTAGGGATGCCCGCTTATTCGCAGCTGACCTACCGAGGTAGGTCGTTCGCTATCCGCATCCGTTCGGATCCTGGGTTCTGGTTCGTCAACATCATCTCTCGAACATCGCTGACGGGTTCCCCCGTCTAAATTCGATGGGCCCTACCAAGTACGCTGCTTCGTCTCGCCGATCGTCGTTCTTCTCCAGAACCAAGGGCTCCACTTTCGGTTCCCGCGAACATAGCGGATCTCCGAGAGTTCCATAAAGACCACGCCAACCAGACCACCCACAAAGACATAAAATACCATGTCGACCAGGAGATTGCTGCCCTATGGTACGATCGAAGTAATCATAGCTGGTGAAGATAGGGAGTTTTTGAAGAGGACTCTTTGGGATCTGGAACAAAGGTAGCTAGAAATCCATCTCAAGAGATTGGGTGGAAACACTAAAAGGTCAAGTGTTTGTGCTAGGAGATGGTTTACAGAGTCGAATGCTTTACTGAAATCTGTGTAAATGACATCCGTCTGTAGATTACCTTGGAAGCCTTTAATGATGAAGGAGGTGAACTCCAATAAATTCGTGGCTGTTGATCTCCGCCTTATAAATCCATGCTGGGCAGGAGATATAAGTGATCTGCAAAGATGCTGCAGGTGCGGAGTTAAAATTTGCTCAAACACTTTAGGAATAGCGGATAACTTGGATATACCTCTGTAGTTCTTCGCGTCAGACCTACTACCTTTCTTAAGGAGAGGAATTATGAACGGCTCCTTCCATATCGAGGGGAAGCATGAAGAGTTAATGGGCAGGCTAAATAGTTTGAGCAACGGTCCACACAGAGACTCGGGACCCGGTGAAAACACCGGCTTAACTGTTCGGAGATCATGAAGCAGCAAGCTTTCATTTAGCAAGAAACTGAAGATGCCGTTCGACCTGGGTAAACCGTATGGGTACGGCTGCCCGGAGTAGCATTCCTGTGAATAGGTTGTTTGGAAAATGTAGGCAAAAAGATCGGCCATTGCCTGACCATTATTTGCCGACGTGTCAAGGAATGAGTATGGATGTGCCGAAGTTTTACGCTTACTGTGTTAATCACACATTTCACCACATTTCAAAAATCTGCGACCAGCAGTAGCTTTTGTAGGCGAATTTAGCTGATGAACCTCTTGTGTGTTGGCGTTATTCAATCTACGGAATTTTATTAGAAATGTAACATAATTTTAAATTGAAAATTTAAAGATGAGGTGGGTTTATTAGGAATCTTTCCAAATGTATTTCCATTTTGTGTACCTCTACATCGTTTTACATAGCAGTAATTTGGTTATATAATTAATTAGACCCATTAGACGATTTCGTTGAACAATTTTACCCCCTAGAATATATATAGATTTGTTGGCATCTCGTTCACTACCATAAATTTTTCCTGCTTTCTTAGCCATTGATCCTAAGAGATCTTGCGACATTTTGTGTGCGGATCTCAAAGATGACGCCCATTCCTTTAATCCGATTTCATCCTGAAATAACATTATTGGTATTTTTACAACAGTTTAAAATATAATATTTTTGAATTTCTTACAGTTCGTTAAAACAATCCTACCATCTTGACTACCATTATTTATGCGAATTTGAATGCAGTTTTCGTTTTTATGTAAAATAAACTCAGATGAAATGTCCTCTACTTGGTCCATAAATATTAGTTCCGGCTTGTTATTTCCGCTCTCCGAGTGAAGTTCCAATCTGATAAATATATAAGGAAAATATATTAGAATCATTCAAAATATATTGTAACGTAATACACAAAACCTAGTAGGCTGACATATTCGTCATGCCGGAATATACGAGAAATATCAGTCAGAACTATAAAATTGTTTGGAACAAAACATTATTCCTTTTTAAATAAAGTTTTCCTGTTTAACCCATCACCACGGAAAATTACTGTCAGGAATCTGCTATTTATTTCGTGTGTATGGAACGAAACTGAAATAGTGTGACCAAGTACTTAAAAAAAGGTCGGTCACTCTGATGAATCAGCTGTCTTTTGTAAACAAAGCCAATTGTTATAGTTGAATTAAAATTGAAAAGGAGAAATATGGACTGTGACGACGAATTGTCATGTACATATGTATATTACCTTCTTTATTTATCTCGGCACCAACACTCTCCCACGCACTTTTACCGAAATATGATCAAAATGCCTCTTTTCGGTTATTCGCCAAAGGCATGGCTTTCCCTCGACGGCTTTAATTAAAGCTATCTTCTCCTCTATACTAAAATTTGCATCTCTTTTCTTGCGCCCAACGTTTGCCTCCATCTTTCTTGATTCACTTCAGTAATAATAGGCGCAGATATTTTACTGGCGGGAATGCCAGCCGATCTCTGAGTCCACAATCGTGTCGATAGGCTAACTATCGATAAGAATCTGTGAATTTCGTTCAGCTTGCCTGATACTGAGGCCAGTAAAACTCAACCGAAAAATTCCTGGCCCAGTTTTTTTATATGGAGTTTGGCAGTAATTATTCGTTTCCGCGTTTCGTTTTCCTTTAAATAGAAAATAACTCTTTGTCTCAGTTTCTAAATCTGGAATACGAACCGTAGAAACGTAACAATTAGGCAGGTTCCGCGTTTCACTTTCACATACATTTTTACATTAAATTTTTAATTCACATAAATTGACGCTCTTATGCTCGATATACGAAAGATTGCTTACTTATCAAAACGTCAACTCTTTCCTATGCGAAATGGTTTTTTATAGAACAAAACGAATCTTAATTGCAAATGGAAAAAAATATATGACCTTTTGGTGCATTAAGATACATTTGACACCATTACTATGGAAACTAAGATTGTGACTTCTTTATAAATAATTTTTCTGTAACCCATCCCTCAAATTTTACTCCGAATAAATTGGTCAGGGAAAATTAACTTTTCGAATAATAGAATAATAGAAAATGACCATATCTATCAGGGTGTTGAATCTGGATCAGATCAGATCATAAATATAGCCACAATGAAGAAAACCATTTCAAAATGCATCGTTCCCTCTCGCTCTCTCTCACACACCGGGGTGGGTGCTATGCCTGATCGAATTTTTTGACGCCAAGATCTCAGAGACTATAAGAGCTAGAGAAATCAAACTTTCCATCCAAGCTCCTGTGTTATCAAACCGAGACGAGTATGTTTCAAAATTTGGCCACGCCCCCTTCCGCCCCCACAAAGGACGAAAATCTACAATATTAAAGATACGGGAAAACCAAAAACACAGAATCATGGAAAATTACCATATCTATCAGAGTGTTGAATCTGGATCAGATCGGATTATTAGTATAGCCAGAAAGAACAAATGAAATTGCGGTGGCCTTTTACATATGTAAAAAACTTTTGTAAACAAAAATGGGAACAAATTTCCGAAAAGGTTCGACTTAATTGTTTTTTTCTTTTTCAGCTAAAATTTGTCTAATTTGTCCCTTTCGTGAACATGTAATAAATTACAACAAGCTCACATAAATATATATAGTAACTGAGTACCGGGTATAAAGTAGAGCTGCGGCCGGAGACGTCCTGCAGCTTTTCCATTGTATATCTATTTGTTTTGACCACCAGGGGGTTTCTTTTTCCCCATATGTTTGTTTAAGGGGCATGTTGCATGTTGAGGGGTTTTGTTGAATGCTTCAGTGAACCTGTTCACTATACGGCTTAGGTCGTCCTTTGTGTTCGGGCATATTGGTGCTATGGTATTATAATTTTTTTCCAGTTGGCTTCCTGGGATTAATATAGTCAGTGGGTTTAGCGCTATAAAGAGATAGTATCGTCTCGGTATAACTGTGGTCAGAGAAGGAATGGTCCTCTAATACTTTCCAGCTCTTGACTATGTCTGAGAGTTTTTGAGAAACTAATGTGAGGTCGATAACCTTTTGTCTGTTCTTCATTATAAATGAAGGGTCATTACCCCTTACGTTTGTGTCCGAGCTCCCCATTGGGTGTGGTGAGCATTGGCATCGCAGCCTATTACCTGACCTGTATCTGACCTTTCGCTATCGCTGGCTATCTTGCTAGCGAGGTCACTCGGAGGATCGCTTTCCTCGTGAGTTATATAGGTCGACATCAGTCTTAGATGAATCCCCTGCAGCTCTAGGCTTTCCGCGGTGTAGTCGCCATTGGGTTACAATCAGCTTGTACTCCTTTGTCGCTAATCCACAGACCTTGTCTCCTACCATCCAAGGTTCCGCGACTAGGACTACGTCGGCTCCGCTCGCGATATAGCGGAGTATGAGGGAAGCATATGCTGCTTTACTGTGGTGGAGATTTATCTGAAGGATTCTCAGAGGCATCTTTCAGGTTCCCCGCCACTGTTCCGTCGGCGTCTGAGTCGTCGGGTACATCCTCAAGACACATAGCCTCAGAATCGAGCAGTAGCTCTGCATCGGACGAGTAGCCTTCTTTGGCCTGCTCCAGCTCGTTTTCGGGTGCTTCGATCTCCGAGGCAACGTCCTGCTCGGCTGGGTTGTCGACAGGACGGACCTCGGCCGCTGCTTCCGACTTATACACCTTTATGGGGACCGAGCTGAAGCCGAACTTCACTACCTTCCAGTCTGTGGTCGGTAGTCCAGGGTTGCACCTCTGCAACATTTTGAGTATGTGCTAAGCTCGTTCAAGCTCCTTCCACCCTACAGGTATTTTCTGCTGTTGAACAGGTTGGGCCGGGCCTTTGGGCCACTGCCTTTCCAAGCATGGGATTTTATGTTTTGTTAGTTTGTTTATTATGCATATTTGATCCCACGATTTGCGAAGAAAGGATGGTCCGTCCGGGCTGAGATTCCTATTGCCCAGATAAGACATCATTAGAACAAGAGGCTGCCAAGTCCCTGAGCTCTCCGTTAACGACCGTTAACGACTGTGCTAGTCTTTTTACCGGGCCCCCAGCCAGGAGGACTCTCGGCACGGGTCGAATGACACCTTAGTCCGTCCCGGTGTTAAGTGAGTCTGGGGGTTGGGATGTGGGTAGGTAGTGTGTAGGGATGGGAGCTTGTGAGCTACTTATACGAGGCGGCACTACAAGCACATCTTCAGTGTTGCTGCTTCGCGAACACCCGCTGGTTGTCCGGGACAGCTTATTTTCGGTACTCTCCCTAGGGATGCCCGCTTATTCGCAGCTGACCTACCGAGGTAGGTCGTTCGCTATCCGCATCCGTTCGGATCCTGGGTTCTGGTTCGTCAACATCATCTCTCGAACATCGCTGACGGGTTCCCCCGTCTAAATTCGATGGGCCCTACCAAGTACGCTGCTTCGTCTCGCCGATCGTCGTTCTTCTCCAGAACCAAGGGCTCCACTTTCGGTTCCCGCGAACATAGCGGATCTCCGAGAGTTCCATAAAGACCACGCCAACCAGACCACCCACAAAGACATAAAATACCATGTCGACCAGGAGATTGCTGCCCTATGGTACGATCGAAGTAATCATAGCTGGTGAAGATAGGGAGTTTTTGAAGAGGACTCTTTGGGATCTGGAACAAAGGTAGCTAGAAATCCATCTCAAGAGATTGGGTGGAAACACTAAAAGGTCAAGTGTTTGTGCTAGGAGATGGTTTACAGAGTCGAATGCTTTACTGAAATCTGTGTAAATGACATCCGTCTGTAGATTACCTTGGAAGCCTTTAATGATGAAGGAGGTGAACTCCAATAAATTCGTGGCTGTTGATCTCCGCCTTATAAATCCATGCTGGGCAGGAGATATAAGTGATCTGCAAAGATGCTGCAGGTGCGGAGTTAAAATTTGCTCAAACACTTTAGGAATAGCGGATAACTTGGATATACCTCTGTAGTTCTTCGCGTCAGACCTACTACCTTTCTTAAGGAGAGGAATTATGAACGGCTCCTTCCATATCGAGGGGAAGCATGAAGAGTTAATGGGCAGGCTAAATAGTTTGAGCAACGGTCCACACAGAGACTCGGGACCCGGTGAAAACACCGGCTTAACTGTTCGGAGATCATGAAGCAGCAAGCTTTTATTTAGCAAGAAACTGAAGATGCCGTTCGACCTGGGTAAACCGTATGGGTACGGCTGCCCGGAGTAGCATTCCTGTGAATAGGTTGTTTGGAAAATGTAGGCAAAAAGATCGGCCATTGCCTGACCATTATTTGCCGACGTGTCAAGGAATGAGTATGGATGTGCCGAAGTTTTACGCTTACTGTGTTAATCACACATTTCACCACATTTCAAAAATCTGCGACCAGCAGTAGCTTTTGTAGGCGAATTTATAGCTGATGAACCTCTTGTGTGTTGGCGTTATTCAATCTACGGAATTTTATTAGAAATGTAACATAATTTTAAATTGAAAATTTAAAGATGAGGTGGGTTTATTAGGAATCTTTCCAAATGTATTTCCATTTTGTGTACCTCTACATCGTTTTACATAGCAGTAATTTGGTTATATAATTAATTAGACCCATTAGACGATTTCGTTGAACAATTTTACCCCCTAGAATATATATAGATTTGTTGGCATCTCGTTCACTACCATAAATTTTTCCTGCTTTCTTAGCCATTGATCCTAAGAGATCTTGCGACATTTTGTGTGCGGATCTCAAAGATGACGCCCATTCCTTTAATCCGATTTCATCCTGAAATAACATTATTGGTATTTTTACAACAGTTTAAAATATAATATTTTTGAATTTCTTACAGTTCGTTAAAACAATCCTACCATCTTGACTACCATTATTTATGCGAATTTGAATGCAGTTTTCGTTTTTATGTAAAATAAACTCAGATGAAATGTCCTCTACTTGGTCCATAAATATTAGTTCCGGCTTGTTATTTCCGCTCTCCGAGTGAAGTTCCAATCTGATAAATATATAAGGAAAATATATTAGAATCATTCAAAATATATTGTAACGTAATACACAAAACCTAGTAGGCTGACATTGTCGTCATGCCGGAATATACGAGAAATATCAGTCAGAACTATAAAATTGTTTGGAACAAAACATTATTCCTTTTTAAATAAAGTTTTCCTGTTTAACCCATCACCACGGAAAATTACTGTCAGGAATCTGCTATTTATTTCGTGTGTATGGAACGAAACTGAAATAGTGTGACCAAGTACTTAAAAAAAGGTCGGTCACTCTGATGAATCAGCTGTCTTTTGTAAACAAAGCCAATTGTTATAGTTGAATTAAAATTGAAAAGGAGAAATATGGACTGTGACGACGAATTGTCATGTACATATGTATATTACCTTCTTTATTTATCTCGGCACCAACACTCTCCCACGCACTTTTACCGAAATATGATCAAAATGCCTCTTTTCGGTTATTCGCCAAAGGCATGGCTTTCCCTCGACGGCTTTAATTAAAGCTATCTTCTCCTCTATACTAAAATTTGCATCTCTTTTCTTGCGCCCAACGTTTGCCTCCATCTTTCACTTGATTCACTTCAGTAATAATAGGCGCAGATATTTTACTGGCGGGAATGCCAGCCGATCTCTGAGTCCACAATCGTGTCGATAGGCTAACTATCGATAAGAATCTGTGAATTTCGTTCAGCTTGCCTGATACTGAGGCCAGTAAAACTCAACCGAAAAATTCCTGGCCCAGTTTTTTTATATGGAGTTTGGCAGTAATTATTCGTTTCCGCGTTTCGTTTTCCTTTAAATAGAAAATAACTCTTTGTCTCAGTTTCTAAATCTGGAATACGAACCGTAGAAACGTAACAATTAGGCAGGTTCCGCGTTTCACTTTCACATACATTTTTACATTAAATTTTTAATTCACATAAATTGACGCTCTTATGCTCGATATACGAAAGATTGCTTACTTATCAAAACGTCAACTCTTTCCTATGCGAAATGGTTTTTTATAGAACAAAACGAATCTTAATTGCAAATGGAAAAAAATATATGACCTTTTGGTGCATTAAGATACATTTGACACCATTACTATGGAAACTAAGATTGTGACTTCTTTATAAATAATTTTTCTGTAACCCATCCCTCAAATTTTACTCCGAATAAATTGGTCAGGGAAAACTAACTTTTCGAATAATAGAATAATAGAAAATGACCATATCTATCAGGGTGTTGAATCTGGATCAGATCAGATCATAAATATAGCCACAATGAAGAAAACCATTTCAAAATGCATCGTTCCCTCTCGCTCTCTCTCACACACCGGGGTGGGTGCTATGCCTGATCGAATTTTTTGACGCCAAGATCTCAGAGACTATAAGAGCTAGAGAAATCAAACTTTCCATCCAAGCTCCTGTGTTATCAAACCGAGACGAGTATGTTTCAAAATTTGGCCACGCCCCCTTCCGCCCCCACAAAGGACGAAAATCTACAATATTAAAGATACGGGAAAACCAAAAACACAGAATCATGGAAAATTACCATATCTATCAGAGTGTTGAATCTGGATCAGATCGGATTATTAGTATAGCCAGAAAGAACAAATGAAATTGCGGTGGCCTTTTACATATGTAAAAAACGTTTGTAAACAAAAATGGGAACAAATTTCCGAAAAGGTTCGACTTAATTGTTTTTTTCTTTTTTAGCTAAAATTTGTCTAATTTGTCCCTTTCGTGAACATGTAATAAATTACAACAAGCTCACATAAATATATACTAACTGAGTACCGGGTATAAAGTAGAGCTGCGGCCGGAGACGTCCTGCAGCTTTTCCATTGTATATCTATTTGTTTTGACCACCAGGGGGTTTCTTTTTCCCCATATGTTTGTTTAAGGGGCATGTTGCATGTTGAGGGGTTTTGTTGAATGCTTCAGTGAACCTGTTCACTATACGGCTTAGGTCGTCCTTTGTGTTCGGGCATATTGGTGCTATGGTATTATAATTTTTTTCCAGTTGGCTTCCTGGGATTAATATAGTCAGTGGGTTTAGCGCTATAAAGAGATAGTATCGTCTCGGTATAACTGTGGTCAGAGAAGGAATGGTCCTCTAATACTTTCCAGCTCTTGACTATGTCTGAGAGTTTTTGAGAAACTAATGTGAGGTCGATAACCTTTTGTCTGTTCTTCATTATAAATGAAGGGTCATTACCCCTTACGTTTGTGTCCGAGCTCCCCATTGGGTGTGGTGAGCATTGGCATCGCAGCCTATTACCTGACCTGTATCTGACCTTTCGCTATCGCTGGCTATCTTGCTAGCGAGGTCACTCGGAGGATCGCTTTCCTCGTGAGTTATATAGGTCGACATCAGTCTTAGATGAATCCCCTGCAGCTCTAGGCTTACCGCGGTGTAGTCGCCATTGGGTTACAATCAGCTTGTACTCCTTTGTCGCTAATCCACAGACCTTGTCTCCTACCATCCAAGGCTGCGCGACTAGGACTACGTCGGCTCCGCTCGCGATCAAGCGGAGTATGAGGGAAGCAGATGCTGCTTTACTGTGGTGGAGATTTATCTGAAGGATTCTCAGAGGCATCTTCCAGGTTCCCTGCCACTGTTCCGTCGGCGTCTGAGTCGTCGGGTACATCCTCAAGACACATAGCCTCAGAATCGAGCAGTAGCTCTGCATCGGACGAGTAGCCTTCTTTGGCCTGCTCCAGCTCGTTTTCGGGTGCTTCGATCTCCGAGGCAACGTCCTGCTCGACTGGGTTGTCGACAGGACGGGCCTCGGCCTCTGCTTCCGACTTATACACCTTTATGGGGACCGAGCTGAAGCCGAAGTTCACTACCTTCACTACCTTCCAGTCTGTGGTCGGTAGTCCTGGGTTGCACCTCTGCAACATTTTGAGTATGCGCTTAGGCTTTTTGAGCGTGGGAGGAGGGTGCGAGCGACCCCCTCGGGCTTGTTCCAGCTCGTTCAATCTCCTTCCACCCTACAGGTCTTTTCTGCTGTTGAACAGGTTGGGCCAGGCCTTTGGGCCACTGCCTTTCCAAGCATGGGATTTTATGTTTTGTTAGTTTGTTTATTATGCATATTTGATCCCACGATTTGCGAAGAAAGGATGGTCCGTCCGGGCTGAGATTCCCATTGCCCAGATAAGACATCATTAGAACAAGAGGCTGCCAAGTCCCTGAGCTCTCCGTTAACGACCGTTAACGACTGTGCTAGTCTTTTTACCGGGCCCCCAGCCAGGAGGACTCTCGGCACGGGTCGAATGACACCTTAGTCCGTCCCGGTGTTAAGTGAGTCTGGGGGTTGGGATGTGGGTAGGTAGTGTGTAGGGATGGGAGCTTGTGAGCTACTTATACGAGGCGGCACTACAAGCACATCTTCAGTGTTGCTGCTTCGCGAACACCCGCTGGTTGTCCGGGACAGCTTATTTTCGGTACTCTCCCTAGGGATGCCCGCTTATTCGCAGCTGACCTACCGAGGTAGGTCGTTCGCTATCCGCATCCGTTCGGATCCTGGGTTCTGGTTCATCAACATCATCTCTCGAACATCGCTGACGGGTTCCCCCGTCTAAATTCGATGGGCCCTACCAAGTACGCTGCTTCGTCTCGCCGATCGTCGTTCTTCTCCAGAACCAAGGGCTCCACTTTCGGTTCCCGCGAACATAGCGGATCTCCGAGAGTTCCATAAAGACCACGCCAACCAGACCACCCACAAAGACATAAAATACCATGTCGACCAGGAGATTGCTGCCCTATGGTACGATCGAAGTAATCATAGCTGGTGAAGATAGGGAGTTTTTGAAGAGGACTCTTTGGGATCTGGAACAAAGGTAGCTAGAAATCCATCTCAAGAGATTGGGTGGAAACACTAAAAGGTCAAGTGTTTGTGCTAGGAGATGGTTTACAGAGTCGAATGCTTTACTGAAATCTGTGTAAATGACATCCGTCTGTAGATTACCTTGGAAGCCTTTAATGATGAAGGAGGTGAACTCCAATAAATTCGTGGCTGTTGATCTCCGCCTTATAAATCCATGCTGGGCAGGAGATATAAGTGATCTGCAAAGATGCTGCAGGTGCGGAGTTAAAATTTGCTCAAACACTTTAGGAATAGCGGATAACTTGGATATACCTCTGTAGTTCTTCGCGTCAGACCTACTACCTTTCTTAAGGAGAGGAATTATGAACGGCTCCTTCCATATCGAGGGGAAGCATGAAGAGTTAATGGGCAGGCTAAATAGTTTGAGCAACGGTCCACACAGAGACTCGGCGCAATACCTAAGTACACAGCCGGGAACTCCGTCAGGACCCGATGAAAACACCGGCTTAACTGTTCGGAGATCATGAAGCAGCGAGCTTTCATTTAGCAAGAAACTGAAGATGTCGTTCGACCTGGGTAAACCGTATGGGTACGGCTGCCCGGAGTAGCATTCCTGTGAATAGGTTGTTTGGAAAATGTAGGCAAAAAGATCGGCCATTGCCTGACCATTATTTGCCGACGTGTCAAGGAATGAGTATGGATGTGCGGAAGTTTTACGCTTACTGTTGTAATCACACATTTCACCACATTTCAAAAATCTGCGACCAGCAGTAGCTTTTGTAGGCGAATTTATGGCTGATGAACCTCTTGTGTGTTGGCGTTATTCAATCTACGGAATTTTATTAGAAATGTAACATAATTTTAAATTGAAAATTTAAAGATGAGGTGGGTTTATTAGGAATCTTTCCAAATGTATTTCCATTTTGTGTACCTCTACATCGTTTTACATAGCAGTAATTTGGTTATATAATTAATTAGACCCATTAGACGATTTCGTTGAACAATTTTACCCCCTAGAATATATATAGATTTGTTGGCATCTCGTTCACTACCATAAATTTTTCCTGCTTTCTTAGCCATTGATCCTAAGAGATCTTGCGACATTTTGTGTGCGGATCTCAAAGATGACGCCCATTCCTTTAATCCGATTTCATCCTGAAATAACATTATTGGTATTTTTACAACAGTTTAAAATATAATATTTTTGAATTTCTTACAGAGTTCGTTAAAACAATCCTACCATCTCGACTACCATTATTTATGCGAATTTGAATGCAGTTTTCGTTTTTATGTAAAATAAACTCAGATGAAATGTGTTAAAAATGTAATCGATATTTCCCATTTAATAAGCAACAATAATCTGGCCACACTGCTTTGTATGTACGTATAATGTATGGTTCTCATTTCCGGACACACTCAAATAAATGTTCCACCGAACCACTCAAATAAACCCAATATATTTCCAACATTGGTTATGGGCCCAGAGTTCGTTGTTTTCGGTTTTATAACTGGCTAGAAAGCGTCTAAGTTTGAGTGTCGGTTGTGCTAAATTGTCAATAGTTAGTATCGTTTGCGAATTAACACGGAACAACATGAATTTGTCAAATCAAATCGAAAAACTTGATGAAAACAATTACGGTGTGTGGAACATGGCCATGAAAAGTGTCCTAGTAATGGCAGACTTATGGGATGTAGTGTGTGGAAAAAAGATTGAAGAAGATGACGCATCTGTTCAGAAATATGAAAAATTTGATCAGAAAGCAATGGCGTACATAACCTTAAATATTAAGGCATCGCAGTTTGTGCACATAAAGACGTGCGTAACATCTGAAGCTATGTGGAAAAAATTAATGGAGCTTCACATGCCAAAAGGCCCCATTCAGAAAGTGCAACTTTATCAAAAACTAATTCGACTAAATATGCAGCAGGGCGATGATGTGTCCGCCTATGTCAATTCTTTTGTAAAGACAATTGAAAAATTGGCAGAATTGGATATAAAACTCAACGACGAGCTAAAAGTAATTATGTTACTAAGCAGTTTGCCCGATTCATGGGAAAATTTTGTAGTCGCGATCGAAACGCGTGACGAGCTGCCAAAATTTGAAGCTATTAAAGTAAAAATGATAGAAGAAGGCACTAGAAAACAGGAAAAAACAGAACGCGAAAATCATTTGACCACACAAGCAGTATACACACATACACAGCGCAGATCGCGAGAAGACGAGAATGTCGAGAAGAACGGAACAAAGAACGACGGGAACATAGGCGCTAAGCAGTATTTCAATGGAAAATGTTTCAAATGCGAAAAAACTGGTCATCGAGCAAGCGAGTGCAGATCCAAGAAAAAGGGTAGCAAATCAAGTGGACAAAGAGAACAGGCAAGCAGTTTAATGCACTGTTTTGTCGGAGAGCAGCAAAAAAGAGTTTGGTGCGTAGATAGTGGCGCAACATCTCACATGTGTTGCGATCGCAACATTTTCTTTAACTATGCTGAGAAGAAAACATCGATAATGTTGGCTACAAATAAATTCGTCTCATCACCCGGATCTGGCAATGTTAAAATTCAAAGTGAAAATATGATAATAAACTTGCAAAATGTGTTATATGTCCCTGAATTACATATGAATTTTTTCTCAGTGAGCACAGCAGCTAAATTCGAGAATTCCACTACATTTATTGGAAAAGTGGCACTGATTAAAAATAAAGAAGGAGAAACCAATATAAAAGCCAAGCAAGAAAACAACTTGTATGTGTACAAACAGTGCTCAGAAAAAAGTGCAGTTTGTTTGTTGAACACAGTTTCGCCGGAAATGAAGTGGCATAATAGATTTAGCCATCTTAATTTCCAAGATTTAAAACAGCTGAGCGAAAAGCAGCTTGTTCATGGCATGAGTGTTGAAAAATTTAAAATGGAAATTAATTGTGATACATGTAACAGGGCAAAAATATGTACATTGCCTTTCCAACAGAAGTTAAATCGTACAACGAAGCAAGTGCTTGAGCACACAGTGCACACAGATGTATGCGGCCCAATGAATGTAAAATCGATCGGTGGCAATCGCTATTTTGTGACATTTATTGATGACTACTCGCGCAAGATATTTGTTTACATTATGCACGCGAAAAGCCAAGTTTTTGAAAAATTCAAAATATTCAAAAGTTTTGTGGAATGCCAAACGGGCAACAAAATAAAGGCTGTGCGCAGCGATAATGGAACAGAGTATGTAAACAAGGATTATTCAGATTTTTTGAACGAGTGCGGCATACAAAGGCAATTGACGGTTCCCTACACCCCTCAGCAAAACGGTGTAGCCGAGAGAGCCAATCGAACAATTGTAGAGATGGCAAAGAGTATGCTTATCCATGCAAATCTGGATGAGTTCTTGTGGGCAGAGGCTGTTACTACGGCAGTTTACATCCGCAATAGATGCCCCACAAAGGCCTTAAACGGCGGTATACCATTCGAAGCCTGGAAAGGACGCAAGCCGTCAGTAAAACACCTGCGAGTATTCGGATCTCGCGCATTTGCTTTGGATAAGACCAGAAGAAGCAAATTCCAGCCAAAGGGCAAAGAATATATTTTTGTTGGCTACTCCTTAGCTGCAATAGCTTACCGACTGTTCGACCGAGAAAAGCGGACAATAATTGAAAGGCGTGATGTCAAATTTGTAGAAGGTGAGTTTGACACAAAAAGCATTGCGAATTGTGATATTTCAAATAGAAATGACAATTTCATGACAAACATACTTCGCCTTGAGTCAATTGAAGTTCCAGATCAAAACTCAGATGTACCTTTAATAGCCGATCATTCAGACTCAAGCAGTGACTCCGGCGAAGAAGAGGAGGAGTTTTTGAGCGCAAGTGAACCAGACGAAAATTACGTGAGCGGCCAAGCACCGCCACAAGAGAATGCAGTACAGCGTGGGCGTGGCAGACCCAAAATCATCCGCAGCGGTCAACCTGGACGACCGAGAAAACAGTACCAGGCAGTGCTCAATAGTCTTCTTAATCGGGTGGATGACACTGAGACACCGCAGTCAGTTGCTGCCGCTTTGCAAAGCCATTACTCTAAAGATTGGATAGAATCAATGCAAACGGAATACGACGCTCTACAGGAAAATAACACGTGGTCATTGTGTGAACTGCCTCCAGGACAAAAAGCCATTGGCTCAAAATGGGTTTTTCGAATCAAGAGAAACAAGGATGGTCTCATTGAGAAGTTCAAATCTCGATTGGTTGCTCAAGGCTGTGGGCAACAATTTGGAGTAAATTATTGGGAAACATTTTCACCTGTAATTCGGTATAAGACCATTCGCATGTTGTTCGCGATAGCTGCAGAAAAACAACTATATATGCACCAACTGGATATATCAAATGCTTACCTAAACAGTAAACTTCAGGAGATTGTGTACATGAAGCAGCCTCAGAATTTTGTCGACAAGCATCATCCAGAAAAAGTTCTAAAGCTGCGTAAAGCACTTTACGGACTCAATCAATCCGGACGTGTCTGGAATAAAACGCTCGACGAAGTATTGTCTTCCATGGGCTTCAAGAGATACAAGAACGAGGCATGCTTGTACGTCAAGAAAGATAAACAAACATACAGCTATATTGCAGTATACGTCGACGATTTAATTATTGCGTGTCCAAACAAAAAAGATATAGCCGTAATTAGGAAGAAGATCGCATCAAACTTCAAGTTGCACGATGGCGGCCCCTTAAACTATTTCCTAGGAATGGAAATAGAGCGAGACGGTGAACAGGGTTCGATTTTGCTTTGCCAGAAATCGCATATTCAAGGACTATTGGAGACGTATGGCATGAGCAAGTGCCGTCCAGTCAGCACACCGCTCGACCCAGGTTATCAAGTTGACTGCATTAACGATAATTGTGTCAAGGTGAATATAACACAATATCAGTCATTAATTGGTTCCCTTATGTATTTAGCCGTCTTTAGCCGACCGGACATTTTGCACGCAGTAAGCAAACTGTCGCAACGAAATACCGATCCCCATGCAGAACACGAGACTGCTGCAAAACACATTCTAAGATATCTGGCTGGTACGAAGAATTTGGGCATCACATATCGCAAGTGTGGCGAACCAGTAAGAGGATTCGCAGATGCAGATTGGGCCAATGACAGGCTCGATAGAAGATCTTATAGTGGCTACGCATTCTTTCTAGCAGTTTTCTTGGACTTCAACTAAGCAAACTGTTGTCGCATTGAGCAGCACTGAAGCTGAATACATAGCTCTATCTATGGCTGCTAAGGAGGCCGCTTATTTACGAAGACTTCTGAACGAGATTGGTTGGTCAACTGTTGCAGAGCCACTAACCATCTATGGCGACAACATAAGCTCGCAGCATATTGCCAAAAATCCGGTACACCACAAACGCACTAAGCACATTGATATTAAGTATCATTTTGTTCGCGAAAAAGTAGAATGTAATGATATAATACTGGAATACGTATCCACAAATGGCAATGTTGCAGATCTACTGACAAAATGTTTAAGCAAGCAAAAGCACGACGATTTTGTTAAATTACTTGGAATGACAAAGATAAACATGCGTTAGTTTAAAATGATTATATGTAGCTTAAGAAGAAGTGTTAAAAATGTAATCGATATTTCCCATTTAATAAGCAACAATAATCTGGCCACACTGCTTTGTATGCACGTATAATGTATGGTTCTCATTTCCGGACACACTCAAATAAATGTTCAACCGAACCACTACGCGTCTCTCAAATAAACCCAATATATTTCCAACAAAATGTCCTCTACTTGGTCCATAAATATTAGTTCCGGCTTGTTATTTCCGCTCTCCGAGTGAAGTTCCAATCTGATAAATATATAAGGAAAAAATATTAGAATCATTCAAAATATATTGTAACGTAATACACAAAACCTAGTAGGCTGACATTGTCGTCATGCCGGAATATACGAGAAATATCAGTCAGAACTATAATATTGTTTGGAACAAAACATTATTCCTTTTTAAATAAAGTTTTCCTGTTTAACCCATCACCGCGGAAAATTACTGTCAGGAATCTGCTATTTATTTCGTGTGTGTGGAACGAAACTGAAATAGTGTGACCAAGTACTTAAAAAAAGGTCGGTCACTCTGATGAATCAGCTGCATTTTGTAAACAAAGCCAATTGTTATAGTTGAATTAAAATTGAAAAAGAGATATATGGACTGTGACGACGAATTGTCATGTACATATGTATATTACCTTCTTTATTTATCTCGGCACCTCTTTTCGGTTATTCGCCAAGAGCATGGCTTTCCCTCGACGGCTTTAATTAAAGCTATCTTCTCCTCTATACTAAAATTTGCATCTCTTTTCTTGCGCCCAACGTTTGCCTCCATCTTTCACTTGATTCACTTCAGTAATAATAGGCGCAGATATTTTACTGGCGGGAATGCCAGCCGATCTCTGAGTCCACAATCGTGTCGATAGGCTAACTATCGATAAGAATCTGTGAATTTCGTTCAGCTTGCTGGATACTGAGGCCAGTAAAACTCAACCGAAAAATTCCTGGCCCAGTTTTTTTATATGGAGTTTGGCAGTAATTATTCGTTTCCGCGTTTCGTTTTCCTTTAAATAGAAAATAACTCTTTGTCTCAGTTTCTAAATCTGGAATACGAACCGTAGAAACGTAACAATTAGGCAGGTTCCGCGTTTCACTTTCACATACATTTTTACATTTAATTTTTAATTCACATAAATTGACGCTCTTATGCTCGATATACGAAAGATTGCTTGCTTATCAAAACGTCAACTCTTTCCTATGCGAAATGGTTTTTTATAGAACAAATCGAATCTTAATTGCAAAAGGAAAAAATTTATGACCTTTTGGTGCATTAAGATACATTTGACACCATTACTATGGAAACTAAGATTGTGACTTCTTTATAAATAATTTTTCTGTAACCCATCCCTCAAATTTTACTCCGAATAAATTGGTCAGGGAAAATTAACTTTTCGAATAATAGAATAATAGAAAATGACCATATCTATCCGGGTGTTGAATCTGGATCAGATCAGATCATAAATATAGCCACAATGAAGAAAACCATTTCAAAATGAATCGTTCCCTCTCGCTCTCTCTCACACACCGGGGTGGGTGCTATGCCTGATCGAATTTTTTGACGCCAAGATCTCAGAGACTATAAGAGCTAGAGAAATCAAACTTTCCATCCAAGCTCCTGTGTTATCAAACCGAGACGAGTATGTTTCAAAATTTGGCCACGCCCCCTTCCGCCCCCACAAAGGACGAAAATCTACAATATTAAAGATACGGGAAAACCAAAAACACAGAATCATAGAAAATTACCATATCTATCAGAGTGTTGAATCTGGATCAGATCGGATTATTAGTATGTAGATGTAGAAAAGACAGATGTAAAAAACGTATGTAAACAAAAATGGGAACAAATTTCCGAAAAGGTTCGACATAATTGTTTTTTTCTTTTTTAGCTAAAATTTGTCTAATTTGTCCCTTTCGTGAACATGTAATAAATTACAACAAGCTCACATAAATATATACTAACTGAGTACCGGGTATGAAGTAGAGCTGCGGCCGGAGACGTCCTGCAGCTTTTCCATTGTATATCTATTTGTTTTGACCACTAGGGGGTTTCTTTTTCCCCATATGTTTGTTTAAGGTGCATGCTGCATGTTGAGGGGTTTTGTTGAATGCTTCAGTGAACCTGTTCACTATACGGCTTAGGCCGTCCTTTGTGTTTGTGCATATTGGTGCTATGGTATTATAATTTTTTTCCAGTTGGCTTCCTGGGATTAATATAGTCAGTGGGTTTAGCGCTATAGAGAGATAGTATCGTCTCGATATAACTGTGTTCAGAGAAGGAATTGTCATCGAATACTTTCCAGCTATTGACTATGTCTGACAGTTTGTGAGAAACTTATGTGAGGTCGATAACCTCTTGTCTGTTCTTCATTATAAATGAAGGGTCATTACCCCTTACGTTTGTGTCCGAGCTCCCCATTGGGTGTGCTGAGCATTGGCATCGCAGCCTATTACCTGACCTGTATCTGACCTTTCGCTATCGCTGGCTATCTCGCTAGCGAGGTCACTCGGAGGATCGCTTTCCTCGTGAGTTATATAGGTCGACATCAGTCTTAGATGAATCCCCTGCAGCTCTAGGCTTACCGCGGTGTAGTCGCCAGTGGGTTACAATCAGCTTGTACTCTTTCGTCGCTAATCCACAGACCTTGTCTCCTACCATCCAAGGCTCCGCGACTAGGACTACGTCGGCTCCGCTCGCGATCAAGCGGAGTATGAGGGAAGCATATGCTGCTTTACTGTGGTGGAGATTTATCTGAAGGATTCTCAGAGGCATCTTCCAGGTTCCCCGCCACTTTTCCGTCGGCGTCTGATTCGTCGGGTATATCCTCAAGACACATAGCCTCAAAATCGAGCATTAGCTCTGCATCGGACGAGTAGTCTTCTTTGGCCTGCTCCAGCTCGTTTTCGGGTGCTTCGATCTTCGAGGCAACGTCCTGCTCGGCTGGGTTGTCGACAGGACGGGCCTCGGCCTCTGCTTCCGACTTATACACCTTTATGGGGACCGAGCTGAAGCCGAAGTTCAGCTCGCCCTTAGCTGCCTCTATCGGGGCCAGCGATTCTTTATTGAGTACGAGCACAGCCTGGTTCGTCGGTCTCTGTGCAGCCTCAACCTTCACTACCTTCCAGTCTGTGGTCAGTAGTCCTGGGTTGCACCTCTGCAACATTTTGAGGATGCGCTTAGGCTCCTTGAGCGTGGGAGGAGGGTGCGAGGGACCCCCTCGGGCTTGTTCCAGCTCGTTCAAGATCCTTCCACCCTACAGGTCTTTTCTGCTGTTGAACAGGTTGGGCCAGGCCTTTGGGCCACTGCCTTTCCAAGCATGGGATTTTATGTTTTGTTAGTTTGTTTATTATGCATATTTGATCCCACGATTTGCGAAGAAAGGATGGTCCGTCCGGGCTGAGATTCCCATTGCCCGGATAAGGCATCATTAGAACAAGAGGCTGCCAAGTCCCTGAGCTCTCCGTTAACGACTGTGCTAGTTTTTTTACCGGGCCCCCAGCCAGGCTGACTCTCGGCACGGGTCGAATGACACCTTAGTCCGTCCCGGTGTTAAGTGAGTCTGGGGGTTGGGATGTGGGTAGGTAGTGTGTAGGGATGGGAGCTTGTGAGCTACTTATACGAGGCGGCACTACAAGCACATCGTCAGTGTTGGTGCTTCGCGAACACCCGCTGGTTGTCCGGGACTGCTTATTTTCGGTACTCTCCCTAGGGATGCCCGCTTATTCGCAGCTGACCTACCGAGGTAGGGAGTATGAGGGAAGCAGATGCTGCTTTACTGTGGTGGAGATTTATCTGAAGGATTCTCAGAGGCATCTTCCAGGTTCCCCGCCACTGTTCCGTCGGCGTCTGAGTCGTCGGGTACATCCTTAAGACACATAGCCTCAGAATCGAGCAGTAGCTCTGCATCGGACGAGTAGCCTTCTTTGGCCTGCTGCAGCTCGTTTTCGGGTGCTTCGATCTCCGAGGCAACGTCCTGCTCGACTGTGTTGTCGACAGGACGGGCCTCGGCCGCTGCTTCCGACTTATACACCTTTATGGGGACCGAGTTGAAGCCGAAGTTCAGCTCGCCCTTAGCTGCCTCTATCGGGGCCAGCGACTCTTTATTGAGTACGAGCACAGCCTGGTTCGTCGGTCTCTGTGCAGCCTCAACCTTCACTACCTTCCAGTCTGTGGTCGGTAGTCCTGGGTTGCACCTCTGCAACATTTTGAGGATGTGCTATGCTCCTTGAGCGTGGGAGGAGGGTGCGAGGGACCCCCTCGGGCTTGTTCCAGCTCGTTCAAGCTCCTTCCACCCTACAGGCCTTTTCTGCTGTTGAACAGGTTGGGCCACTGCCTTTCCAAGCATGGGATTTTATGTTTTGTTAGTTTGTTTATTATGCATATTTGATCCCACGATTTGCGAAGAAAGGATGGTCCGTCCGGGCTGAGATTCCCATTGCCCGGATAAGGCATCATTAGAACAAGAGGCTGTCAAGTCCCTGAGCTTTCCGTTAACGACTGTGCTAGTTTTTTTACCGGGCCCCCAGCCAGGCTGACTCTCGGCACGGGTCGAATGACACCTTAGTCCGTCCCGGTGTTAAGTGAGTCTGGTGGTTGGGATGTGGGTAGGTAGTGTGTAGGGATGGGAGCTTGTGAGCTACTTATACGAGGCGGCACTACAAGCACATCTTCAGTGTTGCTGCTTCGCGAACACCCGCTGGTTGTCCGGGACTGCTTATTTTCGGTACTCTCCCTAGGGATGCCCGCTTATTCGCAGCTGACCTACCGAGGTAGGTCGTTCGCTATCCGCATCCGTTCGGATCCTGGGTTCTGGTACGTCAACATCATCTCTCGAACATCGCTGACGGGTTCGCCGCCAAGTTAGCGTCTAAATTCGATGGGCCCTACCAAGTACGCTGCTTCGTCTCGCCGAACGTCGTCCTTCTCCAGCACCAAGGGAACCGAAAGTGGAGAACCGCGAACATAGCGGATCTCCGAGAGTTCCATAACAACGAAGAAGACCACGCCAACCAGACCACCCACGAAGACATCAAAAACCACGTCGACCAGGAGATTGCTGCCCTATGGTACGATCGAAGTAACCATAACTGGTGAAGATAGGGAGTTTTTGAAGAGGACTCTTTGGGATCTGGAACAAAGGTAGCTAGAAATCCATCTCAAGAGATTGGGTGGAAACACTAAAAGGTCAAGTGTTTGTGCTAGGAGAGAATGGTTTACAGAGTCGAATGCTTTACTGAAATCTGTGTAAATGACATCCGTCTGTAGATTACCTTGGAAGCCTTTAATGATGAAGGAGGTGAACTCCAATAAATTTGTTGCTGTTGATCTCCGCCTTATAAATCCATGCTGGGCAGGAGATATAAGTGATCTGCAAAGATGCTGCAGGTGCGGAGTTAAAATGTTCGCAAACACTTTTAGGAATAGCGGATAACTTGGATATACCTCTGTAGTTCTTCGCGTCAGACTTACTACCTTTCTTAAGGAGAGGAATTATGAACGACTCCTTCCATATCGAGGGGAAGCATGAAGAGTTAATGGACAGGCTGAATAGTTTGAGCAACGGTCCACACAGAGACTCGGCGCAGTACCTAAGTACACAGCCGGGAACTCCGTCAGGACCCGTTGAAAACACCGGCTTAACTGTTCGGAGATCATGAAGCAGCGAGCTTTCATTTAGCAAGAAACTGAAGATGTCGTTCGACCTGGGTAAACCGTATGGGTACGGCTGCCCGGAGTAGCATTCCTGTGAATAGGTTGTTTGGAAAATGTAGGCAAAAAGATCGGCCATTGCCTGACTATTATTTGCCGACGTGTCAAGGAATGAGTATGGATGTGCGGAAGTTTTACGCTTACTGTTGTAATCACACATTTCACCACATTTCAAAAATCTGCGACCAGCAGTAGCTTTTGTAGGCGAATTTATAGCTGATGAACCTCTTGTGTGTTGGCGTTATTCAATCTACGGAATTTTATTAGAAATGTAACATAATTTTAAATTGAAAATTTAAAGATGAGGTGGGTTTATTAGGAATCTTTCCAAATGTATTTCCATTTTGTGTACCTCTACATCGTTTTACATAGCAGTAATTTGGTTGTACATAATTATTATATAATTAATTAGACCCATTAGACGATTTCGTTGAACAATTACCCCCTAGAATGTATATAGATTTGTTGGCATCTCGTTTACTACCATACATTTTTCCTGCTTTTTTAGCCATTGATCCTAAGATATCTTGCGACATTTTGTGTGCGGATCTCAAAGATGACGCCCATTCCTTTAATCCGATTTCATCCTGAAATAACATTATTGGTATTTTTACAACAGTTTAAAATATAATATTTTTGAATTTCTTACAGAGTTCGTTAAAACAATCCTACCATCTCGACTACCATCATTTATGCGAATTTGAATGCAGTTTTCGTTTTTATGTAATATAAACTCAGATGAAATGTCCTCTACTTGGTCCATGAATATTAGTTCCGGCTTGTTATTTCCGCTCTCCGAGTGAAGTTCCAATCTGATAAATATATAAGGAAAAAATATTAGAATCATTCAAAATATATTGTAACGTAATACACAAAACCTAGTAGGCTGACATTGTCGTCATGCCGGAATATACGAGAAATATCAGTCAGAACTATAATATTGTTTGGAACAAAACATTATTCCTTTTTAAATAAAGTTTTCCTGTTTAACCCATCACCGCGGCAAATTACTGTCAGGAATCTGCTATTTATTTCGTGTGTGTGGAACGAAACTGAAATAGTGTGACCAAGTACTTAAAAAAAGGTCGGTCACTCTGATGAATCAGCTGTCTTTTGTAAACAAAGCCAATTGTTATAGTTGAATTAAAATTGAAAAGGAGAAATATGGACTGTGACGACGAATTGTCATGTACATATGTATATTACCTTCTTTATTTATCTCGGCACCAACACTCTCCCACGCACTTTTACCGAAATATGATCAAAATGCCTCTTTTCGGTTATTCGCCAAAGGCATGGCTTTCCCTCGACGGCTTTAATTAAAGCTATCTTCTCCTCTATACTAAAATTTGCATCTCTTTTCTTGCGCCCAACGTTTGCCTCCATCTTTCACTTGATTCACTTCAGTAATAATAGGCGCAGATATTTTACTGGCGGGAATGCCAGCCGATCTCTGAGTCCACAATCGTGTCGATAGGCTAACTATCGATAAGAATCTGTGAATTTCGTTCAGCTTGCCTGATACTGAGGCCAGTAAAACTCAACCGAAAAATTCCTGGCCCAGTTTTTTTATATGGAGTTTGGCAGTAATTATTCGTTTCCGCATTTCGTTTTCCTTTAAATAGAAAATAACTCTTTGTCTCAGTTTCTAAATCTGGAATACGAACCGTAGAAACGTAACAATTAGGCAGGTTCCGCGTTTCACTTTCACATACATTTTTACATTTACTTTTTAATTCACATAAATTGACGCTCTTATGCTCGAAATACGAAAGATTGCTTACTTATCAAAACGTCAACTCTTTCCTATGCGAAATGGTTTTTTATAGAACAAAACGAATCTTAATTGCAAAAGGAAAAAATATATGACTTATTGGTGCATTAATATACATTTGACACCATTACTATGGAAACTAAGATTGTGACTTCTTTATAAATAATTTTTCTGTAACCCATCCCTCAAATTTTACTCCGAATAAATTGGTCAGGGAAAATTAACTTTTCGAATAATAGAATAATAGAAAATGACCATATCTATCAGGGTGTTGAATCTGGATCAGATCGGATTATTAGTATAGCCAGAAAGAACAAATGAAATTGCGGTGGCCTTCCAAGAGCTTTCTCATTCCCTCTCTCTCTCGCACACAGCCGTGTATGTAGATGTAGAAAAGACAGATGTAAAAAACGTATGTAAACAAAAATGGGAACAAATTTCCGAAAAGGTTCGACATAATTGTTTTTTTCTTTTTTAGCTAAAATTTGTCTAATTTGTCCCTTTCGTGAACATGTAATAAATTACAACAATCTCACATAAATATATACTAACTGAGTACCGGGTATAAAGTAGAGCTGCGGCCGGAGACGTCCTGCAGCTTTTCCATTGTATATCTATTTGTTTTGACCACCATGGGGTTTCTTTTTCCCCATATGTTTGTTTAAGGGGCATGCTGCATGTTGAGGGGTTTTGTTGAATGCTTCAGTGAACCTGTTCACTATACGGCTTAGGTCGTCCTTTGTGTTAGTGCATATTGGTGCTATGGTATTATAATTTTTTTCCAGTTGGCTTCCTGGGATTAATATAGTCAGTGGGTTTAGCGCTATAGAGAGATAGTATCGTCTCGATATAACTGTGTTCAGAGAAGGAATGGTCATCTAATAATTTCCAGCTATTGATTATGTCTGACAGTTTGTGAGAAATTAATGTGAGGTCGATAACCTCTTGTCTGTTCTTCATTATAAATGAAGGGTCATTACCCCTTACGTTTGTGTCCGAGCTCCCCATTGGGTGTGGTGAGCATTGGCATCGCAGCCTATTACCTGACCTGTATCTGACCTTTCGCTATCGCTGGCTATCTCGCTAGCGAGGTCACTCGGAGGATCGCTTTCCTTATATAGGTCGACATCAGTCTTAGATGAATCCCCTGCAGCTCTAGGCTTACCGCGGTGTAGTCGCCATTGGGTTACAATCAGCTTGTACTCCTTCGTCGCTAATCCACAGACCTTGTCTCCTACCATCCAAGGCTCCGCGACTAGGACTACGTCGGCTCCGCTCGCGATCAAGCGGAGTATGAGGGAAGCATATGCTGCTTTATTGTGGTGGAGATTTATCTGAAGGATTCTCAGAGGCATCTTCCAGGTTCCCCGCCACTGTTCCGTCGGCGTCTGAGTCGTCGGGTATATCCTCAAGACGCATAGCCTCAGAATCGAGCAGTAGCTCTGCATCGGACGAGTAGTCTTCTTTGGCCTGCTCCAGCTCGTTTTCGGGTGCTTCGATCTCCGAGGCAACGTCCTGCTCGACTGGGTTGTCGACAGGACGGGCCTCGGCCTCTGCTTCCGACTTATACACCTTTATGGGGACCGAGCTGAAGCCGAAGTTCAGCTCGCCCTTAGCTGCCTCTATCGGGGCCAGCGATTCTTTATTGAGTACGAGCACAGCCTGGTTCGTCGGTCTCTGTGCAGCCTCAACCTTCACTACCTTCCAGTCTGTGGTCGGTAGTCCTGGGTTGCACCTCTGCAACATTTTGAGGATGCGCTTAGGCTCCTTGAGCGTGGGAGGAGGGTGCGAGGGACCCCCTCGGGCTTGTTCCAGCTCGTTCAAGATCCTTCCACCCTACAGGTCTTTTCTGCTGTTGAACAGGTTGGGCCAGGCCTTTGGGCCACTGCCTTTCCAAGCATGGGATTTTATGTTTTGTTAGTTTGTTTATTATGCATATTTGATCCCACGATTTGCGAAGAAAGGATGGTCCGTCCGGGCTGAGATTCCCATTGCCCGGATAAGGCATCATTAGAACAAGAGGCTGCCAAGTCCCTGAGCTCTCCGTTAACGACTGTGCTAGTTTTTTTACCGGGCCCCCAGCCAGGCTGACTCTCGGCACGGGTCGAATGACACCTTAGTCCGTCCCGGTGTTAAGTGAGTCTGGGATGTGGGTAGGTAGTGTGTAGGGATGGGAGCTTGTGAGCTACTTATACGAGGCGGCACTACAAGCACATCGTCAGTGTTGGTGCTTCGCGAACACCCGCTGGTTGTCCGGGACTGCTTATTTTCGGTACTCTCCCTAGGGATGCCCGCTTATTCGCAGCTGACCTACCGAGGTAGGGAGTATGAGGGAAGCAGATGCTGCTTTACTGTGGTGGAGATTTATCTGAAGGATTCTCAGAGGCATCTTCCAGGTTCCCCGCCACTGTTCCGTCGGCGTCTGAGTCGTCGGGTACATAGGGATGCCCGCTTTTTCGCAGCTGACGTACCGAGGTAGGTCGTTCGCTATCCGCATCCGTTCGGATCCTGGGTTCTGGTACGTCAACATCATCTCTCGAACATCGCTGACGGGTTCGCCGCCAAGTTAGCGTCTAAATTCGATGGGCCCTACCAAGTACGCTGCTTCGTCTCGCCGAACGTCGTCCTTCTCCAGCACCAAGGGAACCGAAAGTGGAGAACCGCGAACATAGCGGATCTCCGAGAGTTCCATAACAACGAAGAAGACCACGCCAACCAGACCACCCACGAAGACATCAAAAACCACGTCGACCAGGAGATTGCTGCCCTATGGTACGATCGAAGTAACCATAACTGGTGAAGATAGGGAGTTTTTGAAGAGGACTCTTTGGGATCTGGAACAAAGGTAGCTAGAAATCCATCTCAAGAGATTGGGTGGAAACACTAAAAGGTCAAGTGTTTGTGCTAGGAGAGAATGGTTTACAGAGTCGAATGCTTTACTGAAATCTGTGTAAATGACATCCGTCTGTAGATTACCTTGGAAGCCTTTAATGATGCAGGAGGTGAACTCCAATAAATTTGTGGCTGTTGATCTCCGCCTTATAAATCCATGCTGGGCAGGAGATATAAGTGATCTGCAAAGATGCTGCAGGTGCGGAGTTAAAATTTTCGCAAACACTTTAGGAATAGCGGATAACTTGGATATACCTCTGTAGTTCTTCGCGTCAGACTTACTACCTTTCTTAAGGAGAGGAATTATGAACGACTCCTTCCATATCGAGGGGAAGCATGAAGAGTTAATGGACAGGCTGAATAGTTTGAGCAACGGTCCACACAGAGACTCGGCGCAATACCTAAGTACACAGCCGGGAACTCCGTCAGGACCCGGTGAAAACACCGGCTTAACTGTTCGGAGATCATGAAGCAGCGAGCTTTCATTTAGCAAGAAACTGAAGATGTCGTTCGACCTGGGTAAACCGTATGGGTACGGCTGCCCGGAGTAGCATTCCTGTGAATAGGTTGTTTGGAAAATGTAGGCAAAAAGATCGGCCATTGCCTGACCATTATTTGCCGACGTGTCAAGGAATGAGTATGGATGTGCGGAAGTTTTACGTTTACTGTTGTTATCACACATTTCACCACATTTCAAAAATCTGCGACCAGCAGTAGCTTTTGTAGGCGAATTTATGGCTGATGAACCTCTTGTGTGTTGGCGTTATTCAATCTACGGAATTTTATTAGAAATGTAACATAATTTTAAATTGAAAATTTAAAGATGAGGTGGGTTTATTAAGAATCTTTCCAAATGTATTTCCATTTTGTGTACCTCTACATCGTTTTACATAGCAGTAATTTGGTTGTACATAAATTATTATATAATTAATTAGACCCATTAGACGATTTCGTTGAACAATTACCCCCTAGAATATATATAGTTTGTTGGCATCTCGTTCACTACCATAAATTTTTCCTGCTTTCTTAGCCATTGATCCTAAGAGATCTTGCGACATTTTGTGTGCGGATCTCAAAGATGACGCCCATTCCTTTAATCCGATTTCATCCTGAAATAACATTATTGGTATTTTTACAACAGTTTAAAATATAATATTTTTGAATTTCTTACAGAGTTCGTTAAAACAATCCTACCATCTCGACTACCATCATTTATGCGAATTTGAATGCAGTTTTCGTTTTTATGTAATATAAACTCAGATGAAATGTCCTCTACTTGGTCCATGAATATTAGTTCCGGCTTGTTATTTCCGCTCTCCGAGTGAAGTTCCAATCTGATAAATATATAAGGAAAAAATATTAGAATCATTCAAAATATATTGTAACGTAATACACAAAACCTAGTAGGCTGACATTGTCGTCATGCCGGAATATACGAGAAATATCAGTCAGAACTATAATATTGTTTGGAACAAAACATTATTCCTTTTTAAATAAAGTTTTCCTGTTTAACCCATCACCGCGGCAAATTACTGTCAGGAATCTGCTATTTATTTCGTGTGTGTGGAACGAAACTGAAATAGTGTGACCAAGTACTTAAAAAAAGGTCGGTCACTCTGATGAATCAGCTGTCTTTTGTAAACAAAGCCAATTGTTATAGTTGAATTAAAATTGAAAAGGAGAAATATGGACTGTGACGACGAATTGTCATGTACATATGTATATTACCTTCTTTATTTATCTCGGCACCAACACTCTCCCACGCACTTTTACCGAAATATGATCAAAATGCCTCTTTTCGGTTATTCGCCAAAGGCATGGCTCTTCCTCGACGGCTTTAATTAAAGCTATCTTCTCCTCTATACTAAAATTTGCATCTCTTTTCTTGCGTCCAACGTTTGCCTCCATCTTTCACTTGATTCACTTCAGTAATAATAGGCGCAGATATTTTACTGGCGGGAATGCCAGCCGATCTCTGAGTCCACAATCGTGTCGATAGGCTAACTATCGATAAGAATCTGTGAATTTCGTTCAGCTTGCTGGATACTGAGGCCAGTAAAACTCAACCGAAAAATTCCTGGCCCAGTTTTTTTATATGGAGTTTGGCAGTAATTATTCGTTTCCGCGTTTCGTTTTCCTTTAAATAGAAAATAACTCTTTGTCTCCGTTTTTAAATCTGGAATACGAACCGTAGAAACGTAACAATTAGGCAGGTTCCGCGTTTCACTTTCACATACATTTTTACATTTACTTTTTAATTCACATAAAATGACGCTCTTATGCTCGAAATACGAAAGATTGCTTACTTATCAAAACGTCAACTCTTTCCTATGCGAAATGGTTTTTTATAGAACAAAACGAATCTTAATTGCAAAAGGAAAAAAATATGACTTATTGGTGCATTAATATACATTTGACACCATTACTATGGAAACTAAGATTGTGACTTCTTTATAAATAATTTTTCTGTAACCCATCCCTCAAATTTTACTCCGAATAAATTGGTCAGGGAAAATTAACTTTTCGAATAATAGAATAATAGACAATGACCATATCTATCAGGGTGTTGAATCTGGATCAGATCAGATCATAAATATAGCCACAATGAAGAAAACCATTTCAAAATGCATCGTTCCCTCTCGCTCTCTCTCACACACCGGGGTGGGTGCTATGCCTGATCGAATTTTTTGACGCCAAGATCTCAGAGACTATAAGAGCTAGAGAAATCAAACTTTCCATCCAAGCTCCTGTGTTATCAAACCGAGACGAGTATGTTTCAAAATTTGGCCACGCCCCCTTCCGCCCCCACAAAGGACGAAAATCTACAATATTAAAGATACGGGAAAACCAAAAACACAGAATCATAGAAAATTACCATATCTATCAGAGTGTTGAATCTGGATCAGATCGGATTATTAGTATAGCCAGAAAGAACAAATGAAATTGCGGTGGCCTTCCAAGAGCTTTCTCATTCCCTGTCTCTCTCGCACACAGCCGGGAACAAATTTCCGAAAAGGTTCGACTTAATTGTTGTTTTCTTTTTTAGCTAAAATTTGTCTAATTTGTCCCTTTCGTGAACATGTAATAAATTACAACAAGCTCACATAAATATATACTAACTGAGTACCGGGTATAAAGTAGAGCTGCGGCCGGAGACATCCTGCAGCTTTTCCATTGTATATCTATTTGTTTTGACCCATATGTTTGTTTAAGGGGCATGCTGCATGTTGAGGGGTTTTGTTGAATGCTTCAGTGAACCTGTTCACTATACGGCTTAGGACGTCCTTTGTGTTCGTGCATATTGGTGCTATGGTATTATAATTTTTTTCCAGTTGGCTTCCTGGGATTAATATAGTCAGTGGGTTTAGCGCTATAGAGAGATAGTATCGTCTCGATATAACTGTGTTCAGAGAAGGAATGGTCATCTAATACTTTCCAGCTATTGACTATGTCTGACAGTTTGTGAGAAACTAATGTGAGGTCGATAACCTCTTGTCTGTTCTTCATTATAAATGAAGGGTCATTACCCCTTACGTTTGTGTCCGAGCTCCCCATTGGGTGTGGTGAGCATTGGCATCGCAGCCTATTACCTGACCTGTATCTGACCTTTCGCTAACGCTGGCTATCTCGCTAGCGAGGTCACTCGGAGGATCGCTTTCCTCGTGAGTTATATAGGTCGACATCAGTCTTAGATGAATCCCCTGCAGCTCTAGGCTTACCGCGGTGTAGTCGCCATTGGGTTACAATCAGCTTGTACTCCTTCGTCGCTAATCCACAGACCTTGTCTCCTACCATCCAAGGCTCCGCGACTAGGACTACGTCGGCTCCGCTCGCGATCAAGCGGAGTATGAGGGAAGCATATGCTGCTTTACTGTGGTGGAGATTTATCTGAAGGATTCTTAGAGGCATCTTCCAGGTTCCCCGCCACTGTTCCGTCGGCGTCTGAGTCGTCGGGTATATCCTCAAGACACATAGCCTCAGAATCGAGCAGTAGCTCTGCATCGGACGAGTAGTCTTCTTTGGCCTGCTCCAGCTCGTTTTCGGGTGCTTCGATCTCCGAGGCAACGTCCTGCTCGACTGGGTTGTCGACAGGACGGGCCTCGGCCTCTGTTTCCGACTTATACACCTTTATGGGGACCGAGCTGAAGCCGAAGTTCAGCTCGCCCTTAGCTGCCTCTATCGGGGCCAGCGATTCTTTATTGAGTACGAGCACAGCCTGGTTCGTCGGTCTCTGTGCAGCCTCAACCTTCACTACCTTCCAGTCTGTGGTCGGTAGTCCTGGGTTGCACCTCTGCAACATTTTTAGGATGCGCTTAGGCTCCTTGAGCGTGGGAGGAGGGTGCGAGGGACCCCCTCGGGCTTGTTCCAGCTCGTTCAAGCTCCTTCCACCCTACTGGTCTTTTCTGCTGTTGAACAGGTTGGGCCAGGCCTTTGGGCCACTGCCTTTCCATCATGGGATTTTATGTTTTGTTAGTTTGTTTATTATGCATATTTGATCCCACGATTTGCGAAGAAAGGATGGTCCGTCCGGGCTGAGATTCCCATTGCCCGGATAAGGCATCATTAGAACAAGAGGCTGCCAAGTCCCTAAGCTCTCCGTTAACGACTGTGCTAGTTTTTTTACCGGGCACTACAAGCACATCTTCAGTGTTGCTGCTTCGCGAACATCCGCTGGTTGTCCGGGACTGCTTATTTTCGGTACTCTCCCTAGGGATGCATGCTTATTCGCAGCTGACCTACCGAGGTAGGTCGTTCGCTATCCGCATCCGTTTGGATCCTGGGTTCTGGTACGTCAACATCATCTCTCGAACATCGCTGACGGGCCCTACCAAGTACGCTGCTTCGTCTCGCCGAACGTCGTCCTTCTCCAGCACCAAGGGAACCGAAAGTGGAGAACCGCGAACATAGCGGATCTCCGAGAGTTCCATAACAACGAAGAAGACCACGCCAACCAGACCACCCACGAAGACATCAAAAACCACGTCGACCAGGAGATTGCTGCCCTATGGTACGATCGAAGTAACCATAACTGGTGAAGATAGGGAGTTTTTGAAGAGGACTCTTTGGGATCTGGAACAAAGGTAGCTAGAAATCCATCTCAAAAGATTGGGTGGAAACACTAAAAGGTCAAGTGTTTGTGCTAGGAGAGAATGGTTTACAGAGTCGAATGCTTTACTAAGTACACAGCCGGGAACTCCGTCAGGACCCGGTGAAAACACCGGCTTAACTGTTCGGAGATCATGAAGCAGCGAGCTTTCATTTAGCAAGAAACTGAAGATGTCGTTCGACCTGGGTAAACCGTATGGGTACGGCTGCCCGGAGTAGCATTCCTGTGAATAGGTTGTTTGGAAAATGTAGGCAAAAAGATCGGCCATTGCCTGACCATTATTTGCCGACGTGTCAAGGAATGAGTATGGATGTGCGGAAGTTTTACGCTTACTGTTGTAATCACACATTTCACCACATTTCAAAAATCTGCGACCAGCAGTAGCTTTTGTAGGCGAATTTATAGCTGATGAACCTCTTGTGTGTTGGCGTTATTCAATCTACGGAATTTTATTAGAAATGTAACATAATTTTAAATTGAAAATTTAAAGATGAGGTGGGTTTATTAGGAATCTTTCCAAATGTATTTCCATTTTGTGTACCTCTACATCGTTTTACATAGCAGTAATTTGGTTTTACATAAATTATTATATAATTAATTAGACCCATTAGACGATTTCGTTGAACAATTACCCCCTAGAATATATATAGATTTGTTGGCATCTCGTTCACTACCATAAATTTTTCCTGCTTTCTTAGCCATTGATCCTAAGAGATCTTGCGACATTTTGTGTGCGGATCTCAAAGATGACGCCCATTCCTTTAATCCGATTTCATCCTGAAATAACATTATTGGTATTTTTACAACAGTTTAAAATATAATATTTTTGAATTTCTTACAGAGTTCGTTAAAACAATCCTACCATCTCGACTACCATCATTTATGCGAATTTGAATGCAGTTTTCGTTTTTATGTAATATAAACTCAGATGAAATGTCCTCTACTTGGTCCATGAATATTAGTTCCGGCTTGTTATTTCCGCTCTCCGAGTGAAGTTCCAATCTGATAAATATATAAGGAAAAAATATTAGAATCATTCAAAATATATTGTAACGTAATACACAAAACCTAGTAGGCTGACATTGTCGTCATGCCGGAATATACGAGAAATATCAGTCAGAACTATAATATTGTTTGGAACAAAACATTATTCCTTTTTAAATAAAGTTTTCCTGTTTAACCCATCACCGCGGAAAATTACTGTCAGGAATCTGCTATTTATTTCGTGTGTGTGGAACGAAACTGAAATAGTGTGACCAAGTACTTAAAAAAAGGTCGGTCACTCTGATGAATCAGCTGTCTTTTGTAAACAAAGCCAATTGTTATAGTTGAATTAAAATTGAAAAGGAGAAATATGGACTGTGACGACGAATTGTCATGTACATATGTATATTACCTTATTTATTTATCTCGGCACCAACACTCTCCCACGCACTTTTACCGAAATATGATCAAAATGCCTCTTTTCGGTTATTCGCCAAAGGCATGGCTCTTCCTCGACGGCTTTAATTAAAGCTATCTTCTCCTCTATACTAAAATTTGCATCTCTTTTCTTGCGCCCAACGTTTGCCTCCATCTTTCACTTGATTCACTTCAGTAATAATAGGCGCAGATATTTTACTGGCGGGAATGCCAGCCGATCTCTGAGTCCACAATCGTGTCGATAGGCTAACTATCGATAAGAATCTGTGAATTTCGTTCAGCTTGCTGGATACTGAGGCCAGTAAAACTCAACCGAAAAATTCCTGGCCCAGTTTTTTTATATGGAGTTTGGCAGTAATTATTCGTTTCCGCGTTTCGTTTTCCTTTAAATAGAAAATAACTCTTTGTCTCAGTTTCTAAATCTGGAATACGAACCGTAGAAACGTAACAATTAGGCAGGTTCCACGTTTCACTTTCACATACATTTTTACATTTACTTTTTAATTCACATAAATTGACGCTCTTATGCTCGATATACGAAAGATTGCTTACTTATCAAAACGTCAACTCTTTCCTATGCGAAATGGTTTTTTATAGAACAAAACGAATCTTAATTGCAAAAGGAAAAAATATATGACTTATTGGTGCATTAAGATACATTTGACACCATTACTATGGAAACTAAGATTGTGACTTCTTTATAAATAATTTTTCTGTAACCCATCCCTCAAATTTTACTCCGAATAAATTGGTCAGGGAAAATTAACTTTTCGAATAATAGAATAATAGACAATGACCATATCTATCAGGGTGTTGAATCTGGATCAGATCAGATCATAAATATAGCCACAATGAAGAAAACCATTTCAAAATGCATCGTTCCCTCTCGCTCTCTCTCACACACCGGGGTGGGTGCTATGCCTGATCGAATTTTTTGACGCCAAGATCTCAGAGACTATAAGAGCTAGAGAAATCAAACTTTCCATCCAAGCTCCTGTGTTATCAAACCGAGACGAGTATGTTTCAAAATTTGGCCACGCCCCCTTCCGCCCCCACAAAGGACGAAAATCTACAATATTAAAGATACGGGAAAACCAAAAACACAGAATCATAGAAAATTACCATATCTATCAGAGTGTTGAATCTGGATCAGATCGGATTATTAGTATAGCCAGAAAGAACAAATGAAATTGCGGTGGCCTTCCAAGAGCTTTCTCATTCCCTCTCTCTCTCGCACACAGCCGTGTATGTAGATGTAGAAAAGACATATGTAAAAAACGTTTGTAAACAAAAACGGGAACAAATTTCCGAAAAGGTTCGACTTAATTGTTTTTTTCTTTTTTAGCTAAAATTTGTCTAATTTGTCCCTTTCGTGTACATGTAATAAATTACAACAAGCTCACATAAATATATACTAACTGAGTACCGGGTATAAAGTAGAGCTGCGGCCGGAGACATCCTGCAGCTTTTCCATTGTATATCTATTTGTTTTGACCCATATGTTTGTTTAAGGGGCATGCTGCATGTTGAGGGGTTTTGTTGAATGCTTCAGTGAACCTGTTCACTATACGGCTTAGGACGTCCTTTGTGTTCGTGCATATTGGTGCTATGGTATTATAATTTTTTTCCAGTTGGCTTCCTGGGATTAATATAGTCAGTGGGTTTAGCGCTATAGAGAGATAGTATCGTCTCGATATAACTGTGTTCAGAGAAGGAATGGTCATCTAATACTTTCCAGCTATTGACTATGTCTGACAGTTTGTGAGAAACTAATGTGAGGTCGATAACCTCTTGTCTGTTCTTCATTATAAATGAAGGGTCATTACCCCTTACGTTTGTGTCCGAGCTCCCCATTGGGTGTGGTGAGCATTGGCATCGCAGCCTATTACCTGACCTGTATCTGACCTTTCGCTAACGCTGGCTATCTCGCTAGCGAGGTCACTCGGAGGATCGCTTTCCTCGTGAGTTATATAGGTCGACATCAGTCTTAGATGAATCCCCTGCAGCTCTAGGCTTACCGCGGTGTAGTCGCCATTGGGTTACAATCAGCTTGTACTCCTTCGTCGCTAATCCACAGACCTTGTCTCCTACCATCCAAGGCTCCGCGACTAGGACTACGTCGGCTCCGCTCGCGATCAAGCGGAGTATGAGGGAAGCATATGCTGCTTTACTGTGGTGGAGATTTATCTGAAGGATTCTTAGAGGCATCTTCCAGGTTCCCCGCCACTGTTCCGTCGGCGTCTGAGTCGTCGGGTATATC
Organism: Drosophila helvetica; assembly: GCA_963969585.1. Lineage (NCBI taxonomy): Eukaryota > Metazoa > Arthropoda > Insecta > Diptera > Drosophilidae > Drosophila > Drosophila helvetica. The sequence continues at coordinate 306,737 of OZ018404.1, forward strand.
CTCAAGACACATAGCCTCAGAATCGAGCAGTAGCTCTGCATCGGACGAGTAGTCTTCTTTGGCCTGCTCCAGCTCGTTTTCGGGTGCTTCGATCTCCGAGGCAACGTCCTGCTCGACTGGGTTGTCGACAGGACGGGCCTCGGCCTCTGTTTCCGACTTATACACCTTTATGGGGACCGAGCTGAAGCCGAAGTTCAGCTCGCCCTTAGCTGCTTCTATCGGGGCCAGCGATTCTTTATTGAGTACGAGCACAGCCTGGTTCGTCGGTCTCTGTGCAGCCTCAACCTTCACTACCTTCCAGTCTGTGGTCGGTAGTCGTGGGTTGCACCTCTGCAACATTTTGAGGATGCGCTTAGGCTCCTTGAGCGTGGGAGGAGGGTGCGAGGGACCCCCTCGGGCTTGTTCCAGCTCGTTCAAGCTCCTTCCACCCTACTGGTCTTTTCTGCTGTTGAACAGGTTGGGCCAGGCCTTTGGGCCACTGCCTTTCCATCATGGGATTTTATGTTTTGTTAGTTTGTTTATTATGCATATTTGATCCCACGATTTGCGAAGAAAGGATGGTCCGTCCGGGCTGAGATTCCCATTGCCCGGATAAGGCATCATTAGAACAAGAGGCTGCCAAGTCCCTGAGCTCTCCGTTAACGACTGTGCTAGTTTTTTTACCGGGCCCCCAGCCAGGCTGACTCTCGGCACGGGTCGAATGACACCTTAGTCCGTCCCGGTGTTAAGTGAGTCTGGGGGTTGGGATGTGGGTAGGTAGTGTGTAGGGATGGGAGCTTGTGAGCTACTTATACGAGGCGGCACTACAAGCACATCGTCAGTGTTGCTGCTTCGCGAACACCCACTGGTTGTCCGGGACTGCTTATTTTCGGTACTCTCCCTAGGGATGCCCGCTTATTCGCAGCTGACCTACCGAGGTAGGTCGTTCGCTATCCGCAACCTGCGACCCGTCTGGCTAGGCCCTTTTTGAGCCACCTCACCAGCTCATCAGACCAGAAATAGTGAGTAACAGCATGACACCTGCACTGAGAGTAATAGCATGCAAATTGAAAATTAAATTTCCAATTGGCAAACAATTAATTCTTGCACTTACATTTTTAATTAAATTTGGCGGAAAAAATCTGTCTTCAGCCAACTGTTCTGTTATGCGCATGTTACTTAGTATTATTTTGTGCTGTTATGCCCAACTATGTATTTTTGCTAGTTCCGATCAAAGAATCGATCTCCGTCAGCTGTTCGCACGAATCCGAAAAGTTAATTTTCCCTGACCAATTTATTCGGAGTAAAATTTGAGGGATACAGAAAAATTATTTATAAAGAAGTCACAATCTTAATTTCCATAGTAATGGTGTCAAATTTATCTTAATGCACCAAATTTGTGTAGCATTCCATTTATTTTCGTGAGATAAAATATTAGAGAGAGCTTTAAAAAAACTTTGTGTTCTTGCTTCGCGTTTTCCCTGCATTCGCCGGTTGTTTTTTTATCGTTTCCCATTCGTCATTTCGTAGTGTTGTCAATGGTGTTGTTTCTGGATGGTGGCGTTGCCGTATGCGCCTACGTGGCCGTTTGTGTTTAAATTTCGGCGGCAACATTCCCCCCCCCGTGAAGGTCCTTCGGATGTTTACCTTCTTTAAAGCCGACATCCAAGACTGCTAATTTGGCCACTGGGCGGACCATTATCCCTTTGGGTGTCCATACTGTAGCTCTGCGAACTTGTCCATCTTTGGCTGTTACTACGTCGCTAATACGCCCCTTTGGCCACAGGTTCCTAGGCAGCTGGTCGTCAATAACGATGACTATATCTCCTATAGCTACTGGCGGGCGTTTGGTGAACCACTTGCTGCGTCTAGTCAGTTCTTTTACCCAACGCTTCCAGAATTGATCGGCGAACAATCGCGATTGATGCCAACGCAGCCTTAGATCAGTGTTGTCTTCTGTCATTGGCTTGTAGCCGGTGATCCTAGAAGCAGGTGATTTGGAGTAAGGGCATCATCGTCAGCTGAATCTATGGTGACAAAGGTTAGTGGTCTGGAGTTAATAATGCTTTCAGCTTCTATTAGAGCGGCTCGGAGGGTCTCATCATTGAAATTATTTGAAGGGCAGATCGATTTTAGGACATTCTTCACAGATCTAACTAGTCGTTCCTATGCTCCTCCCATGTGGGGTGCAGCTGGTGGGTTGAAACTCCATTTAATAGCTTCGTAGTGGATGGTGATTTCATCAAAGTTGATTTGCTTCAGTTCCTCCTTTACGACCTTTTCAGTGGCTCTGAAGTTAGTTACATTGTCGGAGAAGATTTCTTTTGGAGTCCCACGGAGGGCCATGAAATTCTGCAGGCACATTATACATGAGCTTACGTCAAGCTTGTGTTCTACTTCTAAGTGTATTGCTCTCAATGTGAGGCATGTAAATAGGACTCCCCAACGCTTTTCCTTGTGCCTTCCAACGTTCACTAATATGGGACCGAAATAATCGACACCCGTATATGTAAAGGGTCTTTCAAAGCAGGCTAGTCTGGCAGCTGGTACAGGTGCCATTTGGGGTACCTTTGGTGTCGAATTGGCGATTTTGCATTTTTGACATCTCTTACGTACGGCTTTGTACAATACTCGTAGACGTGGTATATAAAATGTGCTTCGAATTAGGTTGATAGTTGACTCGTGGATCATGTGGTGAGATTTTTCGTGGTAGTACTTTGCTACTAAAAAGGCGACTCTGCACTCTTTTGGCAATACGATGGCGTCTTCTTTTGGATTCAGGCGATCTGCTCTTCCTTGTACACGTATGATGTCTTCTGCGTCTAGGTAAACGTTCAGAGCAATTAATGGGATTGACTTGTCCACAGCTGAATGGTTTTTAAGGGAGCCGATTTCGATAGAATATGCTTTTGACTGCGATTGTTTAAATAGCCACGACTTTGCTGCATGTATGATTTCAGGACTCAGAGATTTTGGCAGTGATTTTCCGGCGCATTTTGCTCGTAGCCTTTGCATATAAAGGATGAAGATCAATACGGCCCTATATAGACGTCTCCAGTCCGAAAAATATTCCACTGCAAAATCGAAGTGCTTAAGTTTCGTTATTATGAAGACATGCTTACGTAATTCGGATTGGTCGGTATTCTTATCAAAAACGACATCTTGGTGTGGCCATTTTTCTTCCGATTGTCTAAGGAATTGTGGGCCTTGGATCCATCTGAATGAATCGGGAGTTTTGAAGAATTTTGTAGCCGAGTCTGCAACGTTTTTCTTCGTAGGAATACAGCGCCACTGATTACGGTTGGTGTTATCCATGATCTCACCAAATCTATGCATAACGAAGGATTGAAATTTTCCAGGGTCCATAGTTAACCATTGAAGAACGGTTTTAGAGTCGGACCAGTATGTGCTTGTATTGACTCTAAGTCTTCAGACCAACGGTATAGCATGATAACAGGCCCAGTGGGTCGAACACGGATATCAATACTTGTAAGGCTTCGCGTTTTGTTGGGGCTGTTTCACTATTCAAAACGTCTTTTTTCAGTCTCGCAAATCCGAAAATACACATAAAAACGTCTCTGGAGGGTTCCCAATACTACAACTACCTTTTCCGGTCCCCCTAATTCTTTTGGGTGTTGGTTGTCGATTTGTCGTTCTCCAAAGGTGCGCTTTTGTAATGGACTCGTATGCTCTTGGATTTAGATTTTTGAATTCTTTCGCATTTTTGTCGCGTACATGGTTAGAAATGCAAGGGGCGCAGCTAATTCCAAATGTCATTGAGCGCATATTCTTGGAGTTTTATTCTCTTTACGGAGCCATAAAAATCGTTGAGCATGCATGTCGCTTCTTGAATGGTAACTTGATGGAACATTTCGGCGATATCTGCGCACACGGCAATTTGGCCGACTCTGAATGCCATTAGAACATCGGTTAGTGGAATAAGATAGTCAGGTCCATTTAAAATAAAATCATTTAGTGATTTTCCATGACTCTTGGCAGCTGCATCCCAGACTAGCCTTATTTTACTTGGTTTATTTGGATTTAAGGCAATACAGATCGGCAGATACCATACGCGCCCCATCTGGTTTTCTGCGTCTTCGGGCTCGAGTTCAAATGCGTACCCTTTTGATATCAGATTATCAATTTGGCCCTGTATTTTTTATACCGCTTTGTCGATTTCACTCCAATTACAGCTACAATGATGCAAGGAAATATGTCTGTTTTTATTACTTGTTCCTTGGATGCACCATCCTAGTGTACACTTCGATGCGATGGGTGCGTGTCGTCGTCCTTCACGAATTTTACAGGGTACTGCCAAAGCCCAGTTGTTGGCACCAATTAGGAACATTGGTTGTGCGTTTGAGTAGGATTTTATTGGCAATCCTTGTAGGTGGGAATATTTGTTGCATAGTTTGCTGACATACACTTTGTTTTGGTAGCGCAAGATTTTTTACTGAACGTACATTATTGAGCCAAAACATTTTGTGGCTTCCCGGTTCTGTTATTTTCATGTGAGCTCGAACGGATGTGTTCTCCACTCGAGTGGTTTCGCTGGTCGATTGCAGGCAAAGTGGTTCGGGAGTCGAGGAAACCTGAAGAATTCCCATAATGCTGTCTTCGATTAGCGTAACGGATGAGCCTTCATTCAAAAAGGTAAGTGTCAAACGTAACTCCGTTTCCGTGCAGTGTGACGGGCAAAATACGGAAGTATTGTTCTTCTATGTTGCTATCTTTCAGGTGGGCACTGACGAGTTCGGCATTGGGTGCGTCTTTATGAAGAAGTGGGTGATGCTTAGATTGGCAGTTATCGATGCCACAATCTCGTTTGGAGAAACATTTGCGGCGGTGGGTCTTCAGGCATCTATAGCACGCCTTGCTTTCGTTGATAATGTGGTGCCTCTCCTCGACGGTCAATATCTGAAATTTCCAACACTGAGCAGCGTGGTGCTCAGCAGACTTGCACATTACACAGATGAGAATTGAAGTAGCTTCTTGTGGCCGATCGTCTTCTGACTGAATGTTTTCGTTACTGTCCAATCCATGGCGAACCTGTGCGTGAGTGTTGACGGTGCTAGTCCTTGAGCTTGGTCCAGGTATAACGGTTGATGCTGCTTCGGCCAACTTGTATAACCAATCGCTGAATGATTTGATGACTGGGATGACGTCACTGCGAGGGTGCATGGCCCAGTTTAATTTTTGTTGAGTGGGCAACTTATCAACGAGTTCGCGGAGCAGTAATGGGTTGTCCAGGTGTGAGTTTAATTTGCAGGCCTCCATAGTTGCACACGCGTTGCGTACTGCCATTGCAAATTCTATAAAAGATTCCAATTTATCTTTGTGTACGTTGATTTTTTTTAATTTTATCAATCAAACGGTCAAGGATTTGTTCCGGTCGTCCAAAGAAGGTTTTTAGGGTATTGATCACTTCTGGGACTAATGCTGACAGCAGCAGCTCATAAGCTTATCCCTTAAGACACTTCTGTCTGTGTTCCCTGCTCTTGTGCAAGAACCATGTATTTCTGCTCTATGTACCTTTTTTTCAGCTTCGCGTGTCTCTTCGAGCATTGCCAACATCAAGGAACTTGAGCTGGTATGTGTGTGTGTATGCTGGGTCAGCTTGTGTGGATTTTTTTCTGAAAGTAGTTTTAATGTATCAACATTGACTTGGTCAACTTGCATGGTGTCCAAAGGACTGATGTTTTCCGGATCTGGGCTGTCCGCCACCGTTACTGGTTGAAGCGCGATCACTTGCTGGTGCCTTGCATGCGGCGCATGTCCATTCCAACTGCGCAATAGTGCTGTTCACACCAACACAAGCAAAGTGGTGCCAAGTCTTGCATTTGTCGCATTGCACCCAGTTTTGGACGCCTTCTGTTATACGGCTCTTTTTGCAGACGCCGCAGACCGTACCGTCTCGTTCTATAGGCATTTTAGTCTATATGTTATAGACTTGTGCACTTTAACTTAGTTTTATTGTGTTTGCTTGTATTCGGCGCGATCTACTACAACAAAGTTATTACACATACATGGCTTTTACACTTGTGTGTGTTTATGTAGGCAATTATGTATGCGTGCGGCTTTGTGTATTTCGCCATTTGTTGAAATCCAAGCGTGGTTCACGATTATGTTTGTTGTTTGTTCGTAATGAATGTTTTTTTTTAAGAATGTTGGGGCACGGGGTATTTCGAAGCAAAGAAGTAAACAAATTTGTGTAGCATTCCATTTATTTTCGTGAGATAAAATATTAGAGAGAGCTTTAAAAAAACTTTGTGTTCTTGCTTCGCGTTTTCCCTGCATTCGCCGGCTGTTTTTTTATCGTTGCCCATTCGTCATTTCGTAGTGTTGTCAATGGTGTTGTTTCTGGATGGTGGCGTTGCCGTATGCGCCTACGTGGCCGTTTGTGTTGAAATTTCGGCGGCAACAAAGGTGATATCAAAGATATTGTTCCGAGCAGCAGCTTCTTGTTTTAAGCTATTGCTTAATCTATTAATCTTATTATCTCTTCCAATAACGTCTCTCCGAATTCTCTTAAATTGCACTATGCAAAACCAAATTTCCGCTGTGCAGCAAACCGAATTTTTCCGATAGATTTGAGGCTTTAAAAATCTTGAATGTATTTTTTTTCAAAAATCTTTTTGTTAATTTTTAAAAGCTGGTTTTTTATTTTAATGTTTTTTTCAGAGGTAGTGCATATCAATTGTGAATTTGAAAGCCTATTAACTTCGAGACGGTATACGGCAGATATAAAGTGTTTAGGCCCGATTTTTAGTTACATTTATCAGCATTTCAGAGATACAAAGTTCAATGCAACCAGATGTAAGATACTTAAGTAACGTGAAAAAAGCTCTTCCTCTGAAAAAAAACATGAAAAAAACATACCAAAACATGGGAGTGAACCCATACACCAACCATAAAGGAGTCTTGCAGGCGCAAGGTAGGTCCAACAAAAGTCCTAAGACGATGCAATCATACTACTAAAATGATCAAAAATAAACACGACGCCGCAATGCCAAAGCCACCACAAACGGCACCAGTTCCACCAACAAGATAAGCCAACTATGAGAAACCATTCAACTATACCGGCGTGGATTACTTAGTGCGAATTCTTGTAAACGTCGGGAGGCAGAAGGAAAAGAAATGGGGAGTTCTTTGAACGTGCTTAACACTTCGCGCAGTACACTTTGAGATCGCATGCCTTAGTAATTTCATGGTAATTCTGGAAGCGTTGGGTCAAGTAATATACATCAGTCCTCATCAAACACATAAAATGGTTTGAGAAGTCCGATCCAATAGTCGTCGGAAGCGTTGTTATTGTTGTGGATGAAAATCTGGCAAGGGTATGTCCCAATCAGCTCTGCCCTACAGAAGTACAGTGCCATCCTGGCATAAGCTGAACGCTGAGGATGTCAAGATCAGAACAAGAAGCTCGAAAAGATGGGTTTGACCCCATCGAAAATCGGTATAATCCTTTTTTACTACCATGGCAGTAGGGACGCAACAGTAGGGACAATGACAGCAAGCTCCAATTTATTTTGGTCGAGTCCAGAATCCACTGCTTGGCCCGCTACTACAAGACAAGGAGCATTCTGCCACCCAACTAGAAATATGAATCTGCCCTGGTTGCTGAAGTGTCGCCGATTCGCGTTTTAGTTGGTTTTCTCTTTTGTGGCCATACATTTTTATCAATGTACAACAAATAAACCCAACTTAAAGAAACTGGAAAGAGGCCTGCTACTAAAAAAGCTTTACTGGATGTGGGCGTAAAAATGGGCAAATAAAGCCCAGATGCTCTCATTTACGAAAGGTGAATGTTGCCGTCAATATGTACTAATCACTTAATTATTTTTGAAATATCTTTATATTTTTTCTTTAAATACGGTCGTTCTAAAAAAATTTGTCTATCGATAACCAATGGCTATGAATCAATCGGGAAAAAAAGAGAGAGCACATGAATTTATTGTTTATTTGTATTTAATACAAATATAAAAAAACAGCCAAAAGTGCGTTGGATTCGATGGTCTTGGAAATCGTAACTTTAATGGTATCGGTAACTTTAATGTATCTTATAATCTCTGTCATCTGTTATTTATGAACTGTATCTGGCAGCATTTACAGCAGTTTTAAATCTCTTTCAAATCTCTTTCAATTTTACTTTACTTGAAAGTAGCACTATCATTTAATTTTGAGTTGTGTTTGAAAAATAATTTAGTCTTCCTGGATGTTTTGACTCAATGTGACAGCTTATTTCTAAATATGCTTATATATCAGTTTAAGGTTTTGAACAACATTTGAAGACAGCCTAGAGCCAGCTCAAAAACCAAGCAGAAAAACTCGAGTGCAAAAAATTTGTATGGCGTTACTCAGCTAGTTTACTATTTATGTAAATTTTCTTTCCTTGAACCCACCAGCTGTTTAAATTAGGGTTGCATTATTGCGTTTGTTGTCGTAGTTTAAAGTAGAATGAGATTTGTATCATACAAATGAAAAAGTTGTGTGCTTTCTTCGATTAGCGTAACGGATGAGCCTTCATTCAAAAAGGTATGTGTCAAACGTAACTCCGTTTCCGTGCAGTGTGACGGGCAAAATACGGAAGTATTGTTCTTCTATGTTGCTATCTTTCAGGTGGGCACTGACGAGTTCGGCATTGGGTGCGTCTTTATGAAGAAGTGGGTGATGCTTAGATTGGCAGTTATCGATGCCACAATCTCGTTTGGAGAAACATTTGCGGCGGTGGGTCTTCAGGCATCTATAGCACGCCTTGCTTTCGTTGATAATGTGGTGCCTCTCCTCGACGGTCAATATCTGAAATTTCCAACACTGAGCAGCGTGGTGCTCAGCAGACTTGCACATTACACAGATGAGAATTGAAGTAGCTTCTTGTGGCCGATCGTCTTCTGACTGAATGTTTTCGTTACTGTCCAATCCATGGCGAACCTGTGCGTGAGTGTTGACGGTGCTAGTCCTTGAGCTTGGTCCAGGTATAACGGTTGATGCTGCTTCGGCCAACTTGTATAACCAATCGCTGAATGATTTGATGACTGGGATGACGTCACTGCGAGGGTGCATGGCCCAGTTTAATTTTTGTTGAGTGGGCAACTTATCAACGAGTTCGCGGAGCAGTAATGGGTTGTCCAGGTGTGAGTTTAATTTGCAGGCCTCCATAGTTGCACACGCGTTGCGTACTGCCATTGCAAATTCTATAAAAGATTCCAATTTATCTTTGTGTACGTTGATTTTTTTTAATTTTATCAATCAAACGGTCAAGGATTTGTTCCGGTCGTCCAAAGAAGGTTTTTAGGGTATTGATCACTTCTGGGACTAATGCTGACAGCAGCAGCTCATAAGCTTATCCCTTAAGACACTTCTGTCTGTGTTCCCTGCTCTTGTGCAAGAACCATGTATTTCTGCTCTATGTACCTTTTTTTCAGCTTCGCGTGTCTCTTCGAGCATTGCCAACATCAAGGAACTTGAGCTGGTATGTGTGTGTGTATGCTGGGTCAGCTTGTGTGGATTTTTTTCTGAAAGTAGTTTTAATGTATCAACATTGACTTGGTCAACTTGCATGGTGTCCAAAGGACTGATGTTTTCCGGATCTGGGCTGTCCGCCACCGTTACTGGTTGAAGCGCGATCACTTGCTGGTGCCTTGCATGCGGCGCATGTCCATTCCAACTGCGCAATAGTGCTGTTCACACCAACACAAGCAAAGTGGTGCCAAGTCTTGCATTTGTCGCATTGCACCCAGTTTTGGACGCCTTCTGTTATACGGCTCTTTTTGCAGACGCCGCAGACCGTACCGTCTCGTTCTATAGGCATTTTAGTCTATATGTTATAGACTTGTGCACTTTAACTTAGTTTTATTGTGTTTGCTTGTATTCGGCGCGATCTACTACAACAAAGTTATTACACATACATGGCTTTTACACTTGTGTGTGTTTATGTAGGCAATTATGTATGCGTGCGGCTTTGTGTATTTCGCCATTTGTTGAAATCCAAGCGTGGTTCACGATTATGTTTGTTGTTTGTGCGTAATGAATGTTTTTTTTTAAGAATGTTGGGGCACGGGGTATTTCGAAGCAAAGAAGTAAACAAATTTGTGTAGCATTCCATTTATTTTCGTGAGATAAAATATTAGAGAGAGCTTTAAAAAAACTTTGTGTTCTTGCTTCGCGTTTTCCCTGCATTCGCCGGCTGTTTTTTTATCGTTGCCCATTCGTCATTTCGTAGTGTTGTCAATGGTGTTGTTTCTGGATGGTGGCGTTGCCGTATGCGCCTACGTGGCCGTTTGTGTTGAAATTTCGGCGGCAACAAAGGTGATATCAAAGATATTGTTCCGAGCAGCAGCTTCTTGTTTTAAGCTATTGCTTAATCTATTAATCTTATTATCTCTTCCAATAACGTCTCTCCGAATTCTCTTAAATTGCACTATGCAAAACCAAATTTCCGCTGTGCAGCAAACCGAATTTTTCCGATAGATTTGAGGCTTTAAAAATCTTGAATGTATTTTTTTTCAAAAATCTTTTTGTTAATTTTTAAAAGCTGGTTTTTTATTTTAATGTTTTTTTCAGAGGTAGTGCATATCAATTGTGAATTTGAAAGCCTATTAACTTCGAGACGGTATACGGCAGATATAAAGTGTTTAGGCCCGATTTTTAGTTACATTTATCAGCATTTCAGAGATACAAAGTTCAATGCAACCAGATGTAAGATACTTAAGTAACGTGAAAAAAGCTCTTCCTCTGAAAAAAAACATGAAAAAAACATACCAAAACATGGGAGTGAACCCATACACCAACCATAAAGGAGTCTTGCAGGCGCAAGGTAGGTCCAACAAAAGTCCTAAGACGATGCAATCATACTACTAAAATGATCAAAAATAAACACGACGCCGCAATGCCAAAGCCACCACAAACGGCACCAGTTCCACCAACAAGATAAGCCAACTATGAGAAACCATTCAACTATACCGGCGTGGATTACTTAGTGCGAATTCATGTAAACGTCGGGAGGCAGAAGGAAAAGAAATGGGGAGTTCTTTGAACGTGCTTAACACTTCGCGCAGTACACTTTGAGATCGCATGCCTTAGTAATTTCATGGTAATTCTGGAAGCGTTGGGTCAAGTAATATACATCAGTCCTCATCAAACACATAAAATGGTTTGAGAAGTCCGATCCAATAGTCGTCGGAAGCGTTGTTATTGTTGTGGATGAAAATCTGGCAAGGGTATGTCCCAATCAGCTCTGCCCTACAGAAGTACAGTGCCATCCTGGCATAAGCTGAACGCTGAGGATGTCAAGATCAGAACAAGAAGCTCGAAAAGATGGGTTTGACCCCATCGAAAATCGGTATAATCCTTTTTTACTACCATGGCAGTAGGGACGCAACAGTAGGGACAATGACAGCAAGCTCCAATTTATTTTGGTCGAGTCCAGAATCCACTGCTTGGCCCGCTACTACAAGACAAGGAGCATTCTGCCACCCAACTAGAAATATGAATCTGCCCTGGTTGCTGAAGTGTCGCCGATTCGCGTTTTAGTTGGTTTTCTCTTTTGTGGCCATACATTTTTATCAATGTACAACAAATAAACCCAACTTAAAGAAACTGGAAAGAGGCCTGCTACTAAAAAAGCTTTACTGGATGTGGGCGTAAAAATGGGCAAATAAAGCCCAGATGCTCTCATTTACGAAAGGTGAATGTTGCCGTCAATATGTACTAATCACTTAATTATTTTTGAAATATCTTTATATTTTTTCTTTAAATACGGTCGTTCTAAAAAAATTTGTCTATCGATAACCAATGGCTATGAATCAATCGGGAAAAAAAGAGAGAGCACATGAATTTATTGTTTATTTGTATTTAATACAAATATAAAAAAACAGCCAAAAGTGCGTTGGATTCGATGGTCTTGGAAATCGTAACTTTAATGGTATCGGTAACTTTAATGTATCTTATAATCTCTGTCATCTGTTATTTATGAACTGTATCTGGCAGCATTTACAGCAGTTTTAAATCTCTTTCAAATCTCTTTCAATTTTACTTTACTTGAAAGTAGCACTATCATTTAATTTTGAGTTGTGTTTGAAAAATAATTTAGTCTTCCTGGATGTTTTGACTCAATGTGACAGCTTATTTCTAAATATGCTTATATATCAGTTTAAGGTTTTGAACAACATTTGAAGACAGCCTAGAGCCAGCTCAAAAACCAAGCAGAAAAACTCGAGTGCAAAAAATTTGTATGGCGTTACTCAGCTAGTTTACTATTTATGTAAATTTTCTTTCCTTGAACCCACCAGCTGTTTAAATTAGGGTTGCATTATTGCGTTTGTTGTCGTAGTTTAAAGTAGAATGAGATTTGTATCATACAAATGAAAAAGTTGTGTGCTTTCAACCCCTATTATCTTGGCGACAGCGGCGATTTTATATTACACAATTTTTCGACTCCACAAAACGCGGCGAACCGCCAAAACAGCGCAATTCATCTGGAAACTGATCTCTCTGCACTATTTATGTAGGGGACTTTATTGAATTCTCTGCAAGTGAGTAAAAATCTGCTCAGAAACCCGTAAATATATACCCCACACGTCGCTGTTTTATTCAATGGGATATAATGTTTATTCTTTGTATTAATTTCTTTAAAATAAAGTCTTTGCATTTCTGATTCACCTCTATCTACCTCCTCTATCGATATGGCTTCTTAGCCTACACTTCCCATATCGATAGTTCAACAATAATCTGCAGATTAAAGGGCCGCTAACCGTACATTCGGCCGTCCTGATTCATCATTCGACTCGAATGATTGAGACCACATTTTCATATACTTTGCCATCGTATTGGTCTTCAAAGGCCCTTCACCATCGCCTACTTTCTCAACAATATACCGTCCATGTCTGACTTGGTACTCTATTTCTAGCTTCCAGGACTTGTTGAATGACTTGCAATTTTCATTTTGTATCTGCGTTATGTTCTATTTGGCTATCTTGCGAATTTCTTCTCCTGCTGCAGCTCTAAAATATATTCCTCCTGTACCAGCTTTCTTAATTCACTGTCATTTTTTGTCGTCATTTGTATGCCCGTCAAAATCTTAAATGGCGATATCTTGGTACTTCTTTTAGGAGTTTATAAAAAATTGTACCCTACCAACATGCTTGTACCAGATTTTCGAATCTTCTGCGCAAAGCTTGATTAACATAGTAATGACGACCCTATTTATTCGCTCTACCTGTCCATTAACACGCGGCACTCCTGTTGCTATCAACAAATGTTGGATACTCTGTATCTTACAATATTCCTCGAAAACATTAGCAGTAAATCACACGCTTCGGGTTTCCAAATACTTCGCCCTGTTTCTGCAACCTGTCAACCACTTCATCAGCGCCTGTACTCTATTTTGGATAAAGCCAAACAAATTTGGAAAAAGCGTCGACAGCAGCTAATACGTAGTTATACTGTTTCTTAGTCAACTCCATTTGTTCAATATGGTCAATATGATACGTTTGCAAAGGCTTATCAGATTTGTCGATTACATTTAAAAACTCTTCTTTCTTTCCTAATTTTGCATCGCTCACAATGCATTCAAATAACTTCAAAACAGGGGAACAAGATAAATAAACTTTAAACTGTTTCAACGCTGCCATCTCTTCTTCAGCCATTCTGAAAGGAACATCCTTCTTCAACCAATTCGTCAGCGGTCTGGCAACGACAGAAAAATCTTTAACAAATCTTCGGAAATAGGAAGTTAGGCCCAAAAAGCGTTGAACTTGCTTCCTGTCTCTTGGAATTGGAAAGTATTCAACTGCATAAGTTTCCTCTTTAGATGGTCTTATCGTTGAATCTATTATGTAGCCTACAGGGGAAGATATCCCCTCCTTTAACCAATCCCTGATCTGCTTATTGACTTTCTCATTGTCTAGGTCTCTAGACGTCTAGGTCTTTGACGGACCGGTACTTTATCCGTTAATATTATCTTCATTTCAACAGGGCTGTTCACACCTTCACACCTTCGTATAGGGTATGGAACACATGGAAACACATTTGCAAAGGGACGTCATCTAACTTAATGACAACCTTAAATAACCCCAACGTATAGATCTTCTTGCCTCCTATTGCGATAAATTCTTTTATATCGTTCTTCAACGCAACTGGGAAAATCTTCCTATAAACTTTCTCGCTTATGATACAAATATCGCTGCCAGAATCAAACAATGCAGTGATCTCTTTATTACCAATTTCAACATTCTTAAAAGCCTGATTAAAACTGGTCTGAGAAAATTGCTGAACAGTAGACATTTTCTTCTCCGATTGCATTCGGGAACCTTTTGCCTCACATTGATTTGCCTTGTGACCTTGTTGATTACAATTGAAACATTTGACGGCATTTTCTATACAATACTTTGCCATGTGGTGCTACCCCCACATTTGAAACAACGCCTTTCGACCTTGGATGGACTATCATCTAACTTAACTCAAACTTTGATTTTGTCCTTAGTGCACTACCTTGATTCGCACTGATCTTTTCCTCAATCTTAATTTGCTCACGAAATTTTTTGAAATTGTTTGCTAGGCACAAACAGATTTTGTTTGACTTGGAATCTGGAATGCCCTCAATAATATATTCAATAATACTTTCTTCATCTGGCCAAATTACACATACTATAAAAATATTCACTTAAACTCTCCTTATGGCTCTTCTTCTCTTTTCTAATCATTTATGAACTTGCTTTGACGTTAACTTCTCACTAAATTCACGTTTTAGTGCTTCCTTCAGAGAATTCCAATAATTAATTCCAGATTAACTGCTCAAAAATAATTTCGCTGCACCTCTCACTAATGTCCTTATAATTTCATTGCGTTGCATATTACAATATTAGCTTATTTTAAGATATAGTTTAGGATAATTCTGCCTGCTTAATTTGCAACACTATGTACAATACTTGAGCATACGTAGGCTGCTATTTAAGTTGCTGGCCTAACAGTGAAAAACGCAACTTAAAAGTTCTCCGTTATTATATTTAGTTTCCAGTTTATTGTTCAATTGTTTTAAATATGTTAGAGGGCGTGGCCGTGAACTTCGAGGTGGTTGAAATAAAATGTACAAGTTAAAGCAAACGAATAAGACCCGTTACAGCGCTGGTTTGTCGATTCTAGTTAGACGCGCGTTGATAAATGATACGCGATTTGACAGAGTGGGCGTGAGTTACCCGACGCACTGCAATATAAGCAGTAAATGCGTGGAACATGAACATGAACATGAGCGCGAAAGTAGAAGAGCGTGGCAATGGAGCTACTGCCAGCTGCTGCTCCGAACAAAAGTGTATTTTGCATTCGAATAAACCAAATTTCATAGCATTTTTTCCAGGACGAAGGAGTCACCTCTAAAATATGCATTTTGAAAGCATCAACCGCTTCTTCTGGCGTCGAAAACCGTTGACCGCCTAATTTTTTTTTGATGTTAGGGAACAAGAAGAAGTCATTGACCCAAAGTCCATTGTTGTTTTGTTTCCGGCTTGTATGAATATATCCAGGATTCGTCATCTGTGTAGATATTATATACACTTATTGAAGCACCACTATCGTATTTTTGGATCATTTCTTTACACCAATCGAGTTTAAATTATGGTTATGGTTATGGTTAAATTATGAGGGATCCAACGGGAACACACCTTTTTTTTACCCAGGTGATCATGGCAAATCTTATTGATGGACGTCATACTTATGTCCAAGTATGCCTCTATCTCACAGCATCAATATTTTGTGGCACAACAGCTGATTTTGGACGACTCACACGGAATTCATCGCTGAGCGAACAGCGATCACAAAAAAACTCGTTGTACCAGTTTTTTACAATGCTAAAGGTGCTTGTTCACTGTATAACAATTTTAGTTCATCGATGCATTCTTGTCTACTTAATCCACGCCGAAAGTTGTGAAAAATAATCGCTAGAAAATGTTCACGGTTTAAATCCATTTTTCTGCCATGGTACATTTTTGAATCATAAATCGATATCAAACGTAGTCGTACATGAAAAAGTTCTATGGAGGTTAAAGTCCAAACTTTTTTATGTAAATGACCAATTGGTCCTAATATGGCTAGAAGTGACCTAGGCCGGAGACTTAAATACCCTCGTACAGACATCAGGTGTGAGCTTTTGTCTTTCCGAACAAGCACAGACAGACGGTGAGTTCTTCTTCTTGGTCTTCTTTGGTCGTCTTCGTTCGCCGCACGTGGCCGTGAGAAGCGCCAGTGGTGTTTCGTCGTTTGATCACAGCCTCTACACTGCCATCCTCTGCTTTACTTCCTTGTTTGCGTCGTCTTTGTTCGCAGGGTATACAAGCCGCATGTGGCCGTGCGAGGGGCCACTGTTGTTGCTTTGTCGTGTGCTGCTGTCCTCTACGTTCGCAATGTGAACGAAAATGTCTTCAATTCTTCCATGCTTTGTAGATTCGTTGTTTCCTCTTTTCCTCTTCGTTCGCAATCTGGACGAAAGCGAATGGTGTCGTTCCAGTCCTCTTTTCTCTTTAATTTCGTCGTAAACTTGTTTCTCTTTTCGTTTGCCTTGCACTTTGGATGATGTGATGTCGACTGAGCCAACTCGGACGGTCGCTACCTCTACTTTTTTGCAGCTGGATATGAGAACCGCTTCCGTCTCATGCTCAGCCAGATTTAAGCCCACTTGTTTTAGTAGTTGGAGTTTAAGGATAGCATCGTACATCACGTTCCACAGGGTTGGTCCCAGGACCAAACCTTGAGGAACGCCGCTTGTCACCGGGTACTGCACCGTGCCGCTATTGGTGTTGTATATTAGCATCCGGCCTCTGAAGTAGTCATCGATTATAGCTACAAGGTAGTCCGGGCTTTCTAGCCGGGTTAAGGCACTGAGGATGACGTCCCACCTCGCCGAGTTGAAGGCGTTCTTAGCGTCGAGTGTGACCACGAGACAGTTCTACTTCCGTCCTCCGAGCCACCTGGTTCTCTCGATAGCTTTTGCCGCTATTTATCAATACTATGCGTATCGCGTCCGTCGTCGATCTTGCCTTCCCGAAGCCCAACTGCATCGGAGTCGTATTGTAGCCTCGTCGTTTTGTAGCTCTTCGTCGTTAGCTACCTCTTCTTTTGCACTCTGGACGTAAACGAATAACGTCGTTTTGCGTTCTCTTTACTGCGTTTTCCAATGGCACTTCTGAGAATCTGCTTTCGCCTGATCTTCGTTGCGTCGTTAGTCGTAACTTCACCACGTTGCACAAAACTTAATGCAACTTGTACACACATGCATAAACGTTTAATGATATGCATCATTTGTAGTGGTATTTGACAATTTTCACATTCGTTGGAGGTTATATCCCGGACGAGCCCACAAAATTGTAGGGAACTTTAATGAATTCCCGGCAAGTGAGTAAAAATCTGCTCAGAAACTCCGTAAATAAATACACCACACGTATTTGTTTTATTCAATGGGATATAATGTTAATTCTTTGTATTCATTTCTTTAAAATAAAGTCTTTGCATTTCTGATTCACACACGTCTTGTCACTTCCGAAGTCAAACTCTTAATCTACCTCCTCTATCGATATGCCTTCTTAGCCTACCCTGCCAATATCGATAGTTTAACAATAATCTCCTGATTAAAGGGCTACCAGCACTGCATTTATACATAGGCTGAAAAAGCTATGCATTCAAAGTGATGGATATGCCTTAGAATCGACTCCCAAAAATAGTACTTAGGTATCTTCACAAACAATAAAAACCGATTTTATCGCGTGCTGGGAAACGATGGAAAACGAGCGGGGAATTTCAGGAAAATTCCAAAACCCAACGTTGTGGAGAACTTAGCAAGCCCAGATCATCAGAGCCACAGGCGAAGGTGAGGTGAACACAAAGAACAAGCGAAAGCTTATCGAGGCCTTGCCCATAACCTAGAATTAAAATACCTATTTTTCAGATAGTACTACTACATCTACGGACGCACCACGCACGAAAACTCTACCACTTAACGCATCTCGGATAGAAATAATAATATTTGTCCTTGTAAAAATGGTTATTACCAGTTTATTTTTAATTAAAATTAAATAAAGAACACTACTAATACTATAAAATTCAAAATTACATACCGGTTTGGATATAATTTTGCATATTTTGTCTGCCACAACGACGCAAAAGATCCTCCTAGTTTTTTAATATACCCGTGTAGAATGCAATCAGATTCCTTTTCGTCTGCATCAAAGTGCTGTTTTTGTTTAGCTTTCCTTTTTTGTTCTATCTTATCGGTCTCAATATTTACAGTTTCAAAAACTGTTTCCGAGATTTCCTGTTGCCATCTAAAAATAAGAAAAACGGAAACGAGCAATCATTCAGAAAAATATTGCAAATTTTATTTTAGTCCTCAGAAAATAAAATATTCTGTCAAGGCAAATTATATCAGCAGTTGCTAGCCCCTGTCAAAATATTTTTTTAGGTTTATTGTGCAAAATAGTCTTCAGATATCAATAAACAAATGTGGAAACCCCATAAATTTTTGAGATCAACACTGAATGCATACTTTTTGGCTCCAGTCAGAAAATATACCTGCAGATCACTTTTGTATAGATACACTCTATACCATGACTCACCCACAAGTTTTTCTCCTTTACAGTTTAACGAACAATAAAATTAAATTTGATCTAAAAGAGTACCAGAGAATATTAATCAACCAAAATCTAATCTAGCCGAGTCTTTGCAGTTTTCACAGGATATATAGCCGCACACCCCATAAAATTATCTTATCTATTACATTTGTTCGAATATTGTGTGTAGGTGAGATAATCGAACATGGAGAGTCGCGGCCGTTTGCGTACTTATAACCGTTACTCAGTATAGATAATCTTTTGGCTTATATAACTTATACTTGAGAAAAGTGAAAAAACATAGAAATAAAGAAATTGACGACCGTTAGCTACAAATGTAATATTTAATGTTAATTTTTGCATTTTTTTTATTCTCTTTCTCACCTAATGACCTATTTGATTAGAATTTTGGAATATTTTATCTTTTCCCATACCGTTCAATCTTTTTATGTCATTGCACCCCATCTACTGGATAGAGACTGTGGTGGTGCATTGTGGAGCGGAATGAAGCGAACCAACATATTATCCGAGATCTGTAATTATGCTCGCACCGATGAGCTCGAGTAGTTTCGTTGGTAAATTGCAAGCACATTGGTGCTGGGGTTCCCTTAATGTCCAGCTTGTGGAAAATGGCTTCGTTGATTAAGGTAACCGACGATCCCTCATCTAGGAAAGCATAGGTTGCATGCGATTCCTTTATTCCTTTATTATACGAAAACAAAATAAAACAATAATTTCAATTAAAAGAGATCGGGTTGCATAAGAGTTTTTCCATAATTACTTTTTGCAATTATTTAAGTAATTAATTTTTTATTATTATTTTGTCCAAAGGCCCTTAGCTTTTATTAATGCGTTTGGGCATAATCTCGACTAAATTTTGAATGTGATTTCGACGTATCATAGGCCACTCCGTCTGCACGTGCTCTCAAAGCTCTTCCAATCTCTTTGGTGCAGACTCGTACTTTGTCAATCGTTTTTTAAGCAGAGCGCATAGATTTTCAATGAGATTTAAGTCTGGGCAGGCCACTGCATTTAGGGAAAATTCTGATTATTCAGTCAATTTTTCAGGATTTTGGTCTTGTGCTTCGGGTCCCGGTCTTGCTAGAAAGTGATCTCCGCAATGGGGTAGGCACATTTGTCTATAAAATTTGGAAAATTATTTTCCAAAGTATGAAGATAACATTTTTTCTTCATTATTCCATTGATTTTAACCAATGGCCAACGTCCCACCAAGTGGAGAAGCCATACACATCATCAGGCTTCCTCTTCCATTCTGCAGTTTTTCCTTGACCTGATGCTTTTTCAGGTTTTCATTTGGCTAGTAGTACTCTTTGCCATCAGACTGAAAATGGTTTATTTTGGTCTCACTTGACCAAAATTTTTTCAACTTTGAATGATCATAACTGCTAAACTAAAAATCAGATTATCTTGAAATTTGATTTTTGAAATTCTCTGCTAGATTCACGTATTCAATTTATCCAAAGCGTTCATAAAATTCTTTCATTTTTTCCACCTCTTTGCGTTTGATGTCCCACTATGCGGCGATAGAGCGATATGCATGCGATTGTTTGCGACTAGAAAATTTCTATTAAAACAACTCCACGAAAAGAAGTCGATCAAAATAAAATGGCAAGATCATGCGACGCACAGTGTGACATCAGACGCAAAGAGGTGGCAAAAGTGAAAAATCGTCGTTTAAGGTATCGTTTGAAGGAATCGATGGATAAGCGGCTAAGGTGGAGCCGTTTAACCAAACCTTGTCATGCCGAATTTTGTCGATAAATTCCGTTAGATCACATATAACCTTTATCTTTCTTACAAAAAATACCAAAATTCTGTTTTTGTAACGGTAAAATGGCATTTGGGGTGGTACCTAACGGAATTTAACGGCGAAATTCGGCATACGATGGTTTGGTCAACCTGCTGCAACTCAGCCGTTTATCCATCCTTAAAAACAAAATTCCAGATTTCAAAAATTCTTTTAAAAAACTAAAAAAAAAACTAAAAGCCTAAAAAAATGTGCTTAAAAATTTGTAAATCCCCAAATCTATCAGAAAAAGTCATTTTTGATCACAACGGAAATATCGTGTTGACTAGTGTAATCAGGCTTTTAGTTTAGAAGATATGAGCATTTAAAGTAACATATGATTCTGTTTTTGGTGTGTCTTTTTAGGTACATTTATTGTTATTTATACTAAATAAAACCCAGCTCTTTTGCATACACAGCTATAAAGATAAACGTATAACCATCTAATTTTTTAGCTATTTTTTAACTTTGACTTGACTTTACAAAAAAACCATCAAATTTTCCCGAGATATTTATAACCGGTAATCGAAGAGTAAAGGGGTATATTAGATTTGTGCAAAAAATTAATGTGCGTAACACCCAGAAGGAAGCGTTTCCGACCCCATAAAGTATATATATTCTTGATCAGCATCAATAGCCGAGTCGATATAGCTATGTCTGTCTGTCCGTCCGTCTTCATTAGCGCCTATAGCTCAAAGACCATAAAAGCTAGAGGAACACAATTTTGTATCCAAACTCCTGTCCTATCGCACTGCTACAAGCGTATTTCAAAAATTCGACCCGCCCCCTACTGCCTCTATGATTCTCGTATCTTTAAAATTGTGCATGCCACAGATTTTCGTCCTTGGAGTGGGCGGAAGGGGGCGGGGCGAAATTTTGAAATACACTTGTAACAGTGCGATAGGACAGGAGTCTGGATACAAAATTGTGTTCCTCTAGCTTTTATGGTCTTTGAGCTATAGGCGCTAATGAAGACGGACAGACGGACGGACAGACAGACATAGCTATATCGACTCGGCTATTGATCCTGATCAAGAATATATATACTTTATGGGGTCGGAAACGCTTCCTTCTGGGTGTTACACACATTAATTTTTTGCACAAATCTAATATACCCCTTTACTCTCCGAGTACCGGGTATAAAAATTTTTTTTTTAATTTATAAATTAATTCGATCAAAAATTAAATATAAAACTATTTTGTGTTGCGTAACTGACCATTTGTACAAGCAGAACATAATTATTGTATCACACTGAACTGATCTATATATAACTAAGGAACGTACATAAAAAAAGTAATTTATGACTGCTAAGGTGTGTGTTCATAAAACATGAACAGGAACCGACAAAGGCCAACCAATAAACAATACAGTCCACTTGAACGAGGCCACTTGAGAAAAAGGACACATAGAGTTCGAAATCATATACATGTGCACGTCGAACCCAAACCTATTAACACATGTGGTTTGCATGTAGTAGGTGTCATTAGAAGGGATGAGCGTGAGAACAAGAGCCGCACATCCCTCCTTTTCTTAGCGTTGGTCTTAGTTTTAATTACCTTATATTTTCCTATATATAGTGCATAAGTTTTGAAAATAAAACAGTTTGAATTTACAACTCAACTCGCAAGTCCTTCGACTTTTTCTTAACATTTTGGTCCTTCGAGACTCTCCGTTGTTTCCCCCCTGTGGTAAGAGCACGGATTTAAACCAGCTCCTTAAAGACTGCAGAAGTGTCAAGTACACCTACAGCTAAAGGTAGCACAAATAAAAAACTCTGATTTTCCCTCTTGTGGTAAGAAACCGATATAAAATTAATGAAACGTAAGTTTCAATTAATAAAAACAATACAGGCAGTATTTTTAATAGATAATACAAATATCTATTTTAATGTCGTGTAAAAAAAAAACAAATAATAACAGCAAATAACACTGCATTATTGCTATGTGGAGTAGTCGATCATGACTACTACAAGAAAAATTAATTTGTTAAAATGATGAAAAATATAGAGGACATAGAAAAGAGCTATGATGAAACTACTACTGAAACGTCGATGAAAGGGAAAGTAGAAAAAGCAAAGTTAGAACCAGTGGTGACTGGAACTTTGAAAGAAGATATGGATCCAAAAGTTGACCAGAGTCTTAAGAAAATATCGGACAGTATCGATACATTTGTGGAAAATCTAAAAACGTATTTAAAAGAAAGTATGGAGAGGTTAGATCAGGCTAAAACAAGGGAGTGTAACCTAAGAAAAGCCAAAATTGAATTCTTTAGTAAAAGACTAAACAAAAAAGTTGAGGAATTCTATAATGTTTATGAAACAAATGACAGCTTCGACGAACAGATCGCCGAGCTAGACTCTGATATTCAGAACACGTTAGGCAAATTAGAAATAAGGATGCAGGAAGTTATGGAGGAAAAAGCTAGCGTTAGTAAAGCGTCAGTATCAAAGAAGGAAGATGAAGATTTTCCGGTTCTACCAAAGGCAGAAGTACCCACATTTTCGGGAGAAGAAAAAGAGTGGGATGGTTTTTCACAATTATTTTGTGAAATAATCCATAATAGAGATGATCTGAGTACATCTCTAAAATTCAATTATTTAAAAATGGCGATAAAGGGTGAAGCAAGGAGTATTATAATGCCGCTTGGGAATTGCTGACCAAGCGGTATGAAAATAAAAGAAAAATATTTTCAGATCAGCTGAATCGGTTGCTAGATTTGCCAATGCTAGACAACGATTCAGCAAAATATATTAAATTTTTTTCTGACTCGATAAATGAGTCAATACATTTAATAAAGTTAAAGTCACAATTAACAGAAGAAGTTGATGTGATTTTTGCCCACATAATTTTGAGAAAATTTAATAAAGATGCCCTTCAATTATATGAAAGTCATATAAAAAGGACAAAAGAGATTCAAACATTTCCCGATATAATGGATTTTCTGGAACAACGGTATACTTCTCTGTACTCATCACAGGATGCAGAGAAAAAACCGCTGAAAAAAGTGGTGCAATATAGCAGCATTAAAGAAAGTTGTCCGCTGTGTAAAATGGCAGGCCATAAAATAATGCAATGTTTTAGGTTTAAGAGAAAGAGTCCGATAGAGAGAGGCCAGGTTATTCAGAATCAACGCCTGTGCAAAAGATGCTGTAGGCACGACATGTATAAGAAATGCTTCTCGGAAATGTTTTGTGGGATTTGTAAAAAATCCCATCACACGATGCTCCATATTCCCTATGAAAAAAGAGAAAATGTTAACACTTGTTTCATAAAGAAACAAGCGTTTTTAGGCACATCACTTATAAAAGTAAGAGCGGTAAATGGTGGCTATGAAAACCGTAGAGCTCTAATTGATTGTGGGTCACAATGTACCATCATTTCAGAGGAAGCAGCACAAATATTAAAAGTGGCGCGAAAAGGGAAAACACCGAGGTGAGTGGCGTATCATCGACAGACTCTTCCACTTCAAAGTATAAGGTAACTTTAACAGTAAAAACTCGGGATGCCGATAAAAAACCTCTTAATATTGAAGCAATCATTCTCCCAAAACGTATGAGGGCTTTACCTGTAAAGTCGTTCAAGATTGATAAATCGAAATCGAAAGATTATGTGTTGGCTGACCCTAACTTTAATAAACCAAGTAGGGTAGATATAATAATTGGGGTAGATTTGTATGCCCATATTGTAGAAGACGGAGTAGTGAAAATAGATGGACTACTTGGTGAAAATACAGAATTCGGCTGGATTATATCCGGTAGCACCAAGTCAAAAGGTGATAAATTGATTGTAGAGACAACAATTGAAGTCGGGGACTTAGAGCGTTTCTGGGAAATGGAAAACGAAAGTACTGACGTGGAAGAAGATGTTTATGAGAAGCATTTCTTGGAAACTACAAAAAGAGATGAAAATGGAAGGTATGTGATGAAAATACCATTCAAAAAAGATAAGGATCTAGGAGATTCAAAGGAACAAGCTATGGCGCGATTTTACAATCTAGAAAAGAAACTCGGCAAAAATAAAAAATTAAAAGAAAATTACATAAAGTTCATGCATGAATATAAAAATTTAGGACATATGGTAGAGTCCAAGAAAGGGGAAAATATTATTTACCCCATCAGGGAGTCATAAGAGATTCCAGTCTAACGACAAAACTAAGGGTGGTTTTTGATGCGTCATTATGAACCTACTAAAAAAACTAACAAAAGAATAGTTTTATCTACATTAGCAAAGATGTATGACCCTTTAGGCTGGTTGTCTCCAATTACAATTGTAGGAAAATGTGCAAATATCTTTTCGGATAAATTAGCGTAAATTAGACAAAGAATACCAGAGAGCCCTTAAGAACAATATAAAAGTGGTTCCAATATTAGAAAGAGAACAAATCGAGTGGCACTTTATCCCCCCGACAGGACCTCACTTTGGAGGTATTTGGGAAGCTGGAGTAAAATCGGTGAAATATCACTTAAAAAGAGTGATTGGGGACAATAATTTAACCTACGAGGAAATGGCAACCCTCTTATGTCAAATTGAAGCTGTACTGAATTCACGCCCGTTGTATACCGGTGGATAGGTGGAAATTAATTAAAAAAATGAAGAGAGACTTTTGGATTAAATGGAAAGAAGATTTTTTACACACTCTTCAACAAAGAAATAAATGGAAAATACGAAAACAGAATACTAAAAAAAAGACAGAAAGTTTTAATAAAAGATGAAAACTGTCATCCAGCTAGATGACCGTTGGGGAAAATAGAAGAAATACATAAAGGTAGGAACGATAGAGTCAGAGTAGTCACCATCAAACATCAAGATGGGTCGATTAAAAGACCGATTACTAAAGTTTGTCCATTAGCTGGAATTGAGTCTGAAGAAAAGGACTCAGAAACGCCTACGCACGAAGTACTCGCGGTAGACCTCGAATACCCAAATGTAATACCCAGTAATGTTAATCCTTATGTTATTTTGCCAAGTATCAAATGCAAGCATAGCTGCCAGAGGAAAAGATAAGTGGTCAATTGAAAAAATGAACAGTTCCATTTCAATATATTATATATCCAAGCAGGAGTAATAAGTCTACTCATAGATAGTAATCATGGTAGACTGAATCCAAATATTTTAAAACCTATGCAGGTAAAAGCAGAGATATCAAAAATAAAGGATAGGTTATTAGAAACATTAGTTCTTCCAGGAAAAAGAACAGGTACGGAATTGAAGGAAATTTATAGCCTATTAGCCGCGAAAGGGATTTTCGTGGATAACAAATTAATTTTGAATGTGAAGATTCCACTGTTTGGTAGACACCCATCCCATTTGTTTAGGATTATTCCAATGCCAGTTGAGCACGAAAGGGAATTGGTCAAGGCAGAGTTCAGCTCTAGGTACTTAGTATATAATTTCGAAATTGATTCCTATCATTCAATGACAGAAGCTACTTTAAACAAATGTCAAAAATGGCAAGCAAATAAAAGAGTATGTGAAGGTAATTGGCCTTGGAGCAGCGACAATGATAATTCTTGTGAGATAACTCCATTCAAACCAAAGAGTCATTCAAATTGTGCTTATAGAAAGATATCAGAGACAAGGTCATTTTGGGTCCAATTAGAAAAGAAAGGTAGTTGGCTCTTCAAAGTTCCAGTCAACACTAATGCTAGAATTCAATGTAGTAGCTCAAATCAAGAGTTAATTAATCTTCCTCAAGGAATTTTAACAATAACAAAGGGTTGCACTTTGCGAACCGATGATAAAATATTAGCACCTCAAGACCTGAAGACTATGTTCATACAGAAACCTACAAGACAATTTCATCCTCTTATATAAGTAATATAAGCAAAATACTAATAATTGCTTGGAATCCTTTGAATGTACCATAAACTAACCATACTGAAGAAATTTATAAGTTGAAAAACGAATTAAAATTGTTAAGAGAAGGTCGTCATGAATTAAAAGGACTTAAGTTCCATTATGTATCTGGACATGCAGCCTTGATTATCGGAATAATAATGATGTTAATATTAATAATCTATGCCATAAGAAGAATTAAGGTAGCGCGAAGACTGCAAACAATAGCACTTCCCTATCCACTGTAAGTTACTTTAAAATGATCATCGGTAATTGTAATTATAACTATAAAGAAAATATATATAAATGTAAAATAAAAAACAAAACCATGCCACTTCCGGCCCCTTTGCAGAATTTTCAAGCAGAACATAATTATTGTATCACACTGAACTGTTCTATATATAACTGAGAACAGGAACTAACTAAAACATGAACAGGAACCGACAAAGGCCAACCAATAAACAATACAGTCCACTTGAAGGAGGCCACTTGAGAAAAAGGACACATAGAGTTCGACAATAAAATCATATACATGGGCACGTCGAACCCAAATCTATTAACACATGTGGTTTGCATGTAGTAGGTGTCATTAGAAGGGATGAGCGTGGGAACAAGTGCCGTACATCCCTCCATTTCTTAGCGTTGGTCTTAGTTTTAATTACCTTATATTTTCCTATATATAGTGCATACGTTTTGAAAATAAAACAGTTTGAATTTACAACTCAACTTGCAAGTGTTTCGACTTTTTCTTTTAAGGTCTTAACACCATTAAACGTTATTTATTGATCCAAAACAATGAAAAAATGTGTTTTATATAGGCAAATATGCACCGGAAAAATGTTCAACTGTGACCATGTGTTGATAAGCTTTTAGACATCAGATCACCGTCTTCTTGTGCATGCTTAATTTCAAAAGATTTATCTTTCAAATGCAGTTTATTTCATGAAGATATCCTTATTCGTTCAGAAGTTATTCATTTGGCAAGCTGAAATGGCCGAATGTCCCACGGTTCGACGGTCCAATGAAAAACGGCACACATCGATGCTTGTATGCGTGTGCGGGCACTGGCTATACGTGTGATTTAGAGTTAAGTTTTGGGGACAAGCAGTAACAATACACCTTTGCGCGTAAATATAGTTGCTTAAACGGGGCAATACAATGATGAGAGTATGAAATGAACGGCCAGTTATGAAATGAACGAATATCAACATCTTCTAATCTCTATCGTAGTGTTCAGACGCGTTTTTTCTTTGCGCTCATTTTTCACTTATTTTGTATAAACAGCCGATGTTTGTCCAAAATAAACTTTTATCGAACTAACAAATTAACTTGCTAACATAAAGTCTATCCTGAATCGCGAGTGCATGTCTATTTAATGTGTAAAAC
Organism: Drosophila helvetica; assembly: GCA_963969585.1. Taxonomy (NCBI): domain Eukaryota; kingdom Metazoa; phylum Arthropoda; class Insecta; order Diptera; family Drosophilidae; genus Drosophila; species Drosophila helvetica. The sequence continues at coordinate 334,340 of OZ018404.1, forward strand.
CTAATTTAATAAATATTTTTTGTGTCGGTTAACAGTGTGTTTTTTGTCTTTGCTTTTCGCAAGTACGCATAACATTATATTTAGCTGCTCTCAGCTTTTGTTGTTCTATCACTCTCTCCCTATAACCCAAACATAAATAACTGTTCATCCTCTCTCACTCTCGATATTTTCCGTGTAGTAGCGCTCTCTCTCTCTCTCTCATTGCAGCTGCTGCAACCGCTCTCCTCTCTCCGCTCAGTTTTTACTGATTCCGCTTTAATCGTTCGCCTGGCACACTGGTCTGATTTCTATTTGTTTTGAAATAAATTATGTTTCTTTATTGTATTTAAAATGGAATCCCCTATTATCTGTACCAAAAAAACCTGCAAACAGGTGGTCACCCTTGCTCAGCCGAGTATCCCCTGCTATCTCTGCGGAAAATTAGTGCACGCAAAGTGCGCTGGGTACTCAGGCCTCGTGGGTGATGCAATTTCCAAACAGAATGGCTTGTTCTACTGTTGTGAGGCATGCCGGGGGCTCACTTAGGGATGGCCAGGTTTATGAGGCAGACGCGGAATGGCTTTAAGGGGCTGACCGTAGGCTTTAAAAAGCAGTACGATCAGCTCCTAGCCATGGAGTCTCAGTTTAGCAGTTTGCAACTGCTGAATAAGTCTCCTAGGCGAAAAAAGGTCACCCCGCGGGATCTGGCAGCCCCAACTGTCCCTCAGCCGCCCGTTGCCGAACAACCGACTCCGACCACTCCAATTGTGCAGCCGCCGATATCGTTTGCTATTCCAAGGGCAACGACAGCTGCTGGTGAAACAAATTTGGCAGCCGAATTTATTACTTCGGAGATCGCACAACCAGAAATTTCCGTAGCCTCCGTGTCCGTCGAGTCCGCCAACAATCCAAATATCCCGTCCACTTCGATCCCACCAACAAATATATGACCCGGACCACCCGGTATTTTTGTCTCACGGCTTGCCCCTTACACCACTATTGATGACGTTACTGCTTTTATTCAAAGCAATATACAAGCCGTCAGTTTAAAGGTGGAGAAGTTTAGCTTCTCTTATGCCAGGGATGTAGCTTCATTCAAAATAAGCATAAGTTCTGAAGTTTTGGCAGGTCGGTACACAACTTTTAGAAATGACCGTTCGTCTCGATGTGCAGGTGGGGTTCTGATTGCAGTGGACTCTAACTTTACGTCGGAACATTTTACAGTCCAGATAAAACTAGAACTGGAATTCCTGGACGAGCAGCACTTGTCCGCCTTAAGCGCTGTTTCTTCCTCGCTATCTGATAAAGATCATATGATAGTTCTTAGGGATTTCAATTTGCCAGGAACTGTTTGGTCTTCGGTAAACGAGTCTAATAACCTAGTGCCCATGTCACGACTTATCCCTGTCTCAAGTCAACCATGTGAAAAATTCCCTGGGTCGATTGCTTGATCTTTGCTTTGTAACGGATCCGACCATAGCGTTGTTAACTCGAGTCCCTCCGCTCACTATACCTGAAGACGCCTACCATCCTACACTTGAAGTGTCGCTCGATATAGGACCAACCGCTTTGGATCAGTCTGGTAGGCTACCTCGATGTGTCCGCTGCTTTCGTAAAGTCGAGTTTGCGAAGCTTAATAACCTCATTAGAGATTTTGATTGGTCCGATTTGTATTTGTGCACTGATGTTACGATATGCACAAACATGCACTTGACTCACTTTTTGAGTCTTGTGTCCCACTTTCCTGTCCTATTAGATCTGGGAAGCCCTCTTGGTTTACCAAAGAGTTGTCCAGTCTAAAAAAAATTTAAAAAGTTGGCTCTCCTTCTTCTCTCTCTCGCTATGTAATGGATCGGTCAAGCTTTTAGTTCTTAATTCCCAGTGCTATAAGAACTACCTATCTAGATGCAGGATACGTTTTTCTCAGGACCCTTAGCAGTTTTACAGCTTCGTAAACAGTAAGCGTAAAACGTCCGCACATCCATCCTCGCTATCATTTCTTAATACGTGGGGAAATACTGATCAGGCAATGGCCGATCTTTTTGCCCAATTCTTTCAAACAACCTATTCACAGGAATGCTACTCCGGTCAGCCGTACCCATACGGTTTACCGAGGTCGAACGGCATCTTCAGTCCCTTGCTAAATGAAAGCTCTCTGCTTCATGATCTCCGAAAAGAAAGCCGGTGTTTTCACCGGGTCCGGACGGAGTTCCCGGCTGTTCATAATTCCTCTCCTTAAGAAAGGTAGTAAGTCTGACGCGCAGAACTACAGAGGTGTATCCAAGTTATCCGCTATTCCTAAAGTGTTTGAAAAAATTTTAACTCCGCATCCGATGCTGCATCTTTGCAGTTCACTTATATCTTCTGCCCAGCATGGATTTATAAGGCAGAGATCAACAACCACGAATTTATTAGAGTTCACCTCCTTTATCATTAAAGCAGGGGTGCCCAAAGCCAGCATACGGAAGAGCAATCACCAACACTTACAAAGAAAAACACTAATACCAAGAGGCGAACGATTTTTTGTATTTTAAGTTGTGCACTGGAAGAATAAAATTTGCATACATTATCACTAATGTGAAAAATAAGGTTTACTAAATGATTAAATTTTGTATTCAAAATCAATTTTGTAGGATATATAATGCACTGCTGTTCGCAACAATAGTTTTGAGAGAAAAAAAATGTACTCAAACATGCGCTATTAAACATTTTGCCGGCAGGTTGAACACAAAAAAGGTTTTTTTCAGTGCAAGCTCGAAGATAAGGCAGAAGCAAAATGAGTAAGACAAAAACAAAAGCATCGAAATTGTTGTTGGTCAGTTTGCGTTCGCGAGCAACGACGACCCACACAAGCAAACAAAAACGGTTTCGGTTCCACGCATAGCATACACACACATAATTTTTGCATGTGTTGGGTTTTTTATTCTTGGTGCCGTTCATGTATACGTTCTGTGAGTTCCTATGCCAAGAGTAAAAACAAAAACAAAGCGAGCCCAAGAGCATAGGCCTGGGCACCCCTGCATTAAAGGCTTCCAAGGTAATCTACAGACGGATGTCATTTACACAGATTTCAGTAAAGCATTCGACTCTGTAAACCACACTCTCCTAGCACAAAAACTTGACCTTTTAGGGTTTCCACCCAATCTCTTGAGATGGATATTTAGCTACCTTTGTTCCAGGTCCCAAAGAGTCCTCTTCAGAGTCCTATCTTCACCAGTTATGGTTACTTCGGGCGTACCACAGGGCAGCCATCTAGGCCCCCTACTCTTTACACTCTTTATTAATGACCTGACTTCGGTATTAACATACTCTCGAGTACTTATGTATGCGGATGATGTTAAGCTGTGTGTCCAGTTCAAGGACAGCTTATCTCACTCCAGGTTGCAATCCGATCTTAATAGCTTTCAGTCATGGTGTTGTGCAAATCTGTTATTCCTTAATGCTTCGAAATGTAAATTAATGACATTTCATCGATCCAGCGCCTTTCTGGTTCCTTACACCCTAAGCGGAGAATTACCCTAGTTGATGATCTTAGTGTTCTTTTAGATCCCAAGTTAAAGTTTTCTGAACACATTTCTACCATGGTAAATAAGGCTTGGGAATTTGACGACCCCTATATAACAAAGACTCTCTATTTATAGCTTGTTCATCCGATTTTAGAATATGGTTCTGTAGTTCCTTCCGATTTGTAGATCGAATTATTCCTTGCATGAATCTTTTAGAGTTTTATGCTCGGATTATAATTCCCTCTACCATATCATATCTACAACTAATTCCCTTCCTCTTCTTAAATCACTATTACTCACAAACCTTTCTCGTAATTTAGAAATTGGAAGTGTACGATAGTTTTAATGCATGCTTAGTTCCTTTAGTAAGAATAGTTCTAATTTTCCTCGAATATTAGTCTAACATCTATCTTTCCTGCATGATCGCGATCGGTTCGGTTAACGAGTCGCGCGTCATACGGCAGCACCCCTCGGTCGGTTGGGTGGGAGGAGGGCTGCGTTCCAGCCTGGGATTCGCGCGTAACAGCATTCGGCTGGTGTCCCATGGACCACTTGATGGTGCAGTCATTGCACGTCAACGTCCAAACAACAAGTAAACTAAGCGGCTAATTTCTCAACAATAATTTGTTGGAATATTTTTTCCCGAAATTTTTACTCTGAAAACTCAAAAAAAATCGGAAAGGACCGTTGAGGTCCAGGTGCAGCATTTTGACCAAACCTCATTTTACCGGTAAAAATACGGTTCGGTACATTGTTAGCCCCACTGCCAAAATTGGATCACAGAAAACAATAAGGACTTGTAATTTTGGTTTTACCGAGTCTTGAAAATGTTGTGGAATTTTATTCCCCATACCTAGGCCTAGTATGAAAAAATATACATACATTTTTTCCACAGGTGCTGGTCCCACACAAATTTGACCTTTGTCGCTACTACCTAATGACACTACTCGAAAAATTGAACTTTTTTTCCGTTGTGGCCAAAAATGACATTTCCTGATAAATTCGGAAACTTAAAAAATTTTAAGCAACTATGGTTTTTTTTATGCACAGTTTTTATAAAGAATTTTTTAAATCTGGTATTTTTTTTCATGTTTTTTTAGAGGTGTTCCTTTTTTTCACAATACTTAAGTATCTTACATCTGGTTGTATTGAACTTTGCAGTTTTGAAAGCTGATAAATGCAGCTATTAATCGTACTCAAGCACTTTGTAATGTACTTAATGTACCTATCTAGAAGAAAAAATTCAAGCAAATAAATGTTTTTTATCGACTTTTCCTGTGTTTTCAAAGTCAAAATTTCAGGAAAAAAAACCGCAAAAAATTATCAAATTCCAGACGTTAAGCTGCAGCTACAAAAAGTCTGGGTGGAATTGAAAGCTGCAGCTGTCAGCTTTTTAAAACTGCAAAGTTCTATGCACCAAGATATAAGATACTTAGTTATGAGAAAAATAGAAGCACTACCTCTGCAAAATCATTAAATAAAATACCAGAATGAATTCTTTAAAAAAACAGTGTCTAAAAAAAACCATAATTACTTAAAAATGTTTAAGTCCCCGAATCCATCACATAAACTATTATTTGGCCACAGCGGAAATTTTCTGTTGACTAGTGTAATAGAAGTGGATATATAACTCTACACCTATGGTATCCCTGCCTATGTGTAGTTCTGAGTCCCATCAGAATACGATCATAGGCTTTCAAAAAAACGACTTGTTTATAATTAAAATCAATTGAAATGGTTAACTCGTCGTTAATTTTCGTTTCTACCGAAAAGTTGAAAAAAGAATGAAGTATGAATAGAATTTTAAAAGCAAGTCCAAAAGCTTCGGCAAAGAGTGGGCACCAAGCTGTATATGCAAAATGCGTAAATTGAATTCAACAGTATTTTATAAAGAAGTTAATTTAATAAAAAAGAAAAATAATTTACTCTAATCTACAAGCTTTTAAGCTTATAAAAAATACTAAACATTACTTTTTGAATTCGTAAAGTCAATGATGCGGAAAAGACCAGAGGTTTAGGGATCCAAATGTTTCTTTTCTTCATTTAAAAAAATTTCAAAAATATATTTAATTGGGCTAAAACAATCTGCTCAAGGCTTTACGCTTCCTGCTCCTCCTTTAGAGGAAATACTGCCACTAAAACGCAAAAAATTGTCTTCGTCGTATGGAACAACGGATTTATGTAATGACCATTCAGGAGGATATAAATTTTTCAAGTCTCTTTCACAAGAACAATTGAACGATCTAATGAGGATCCTGGATCTTCCTAAAAGTAAAGCTGAGCTTCTTGGATCTTTTTTAAGATACCCTTTTATTGAAGTAAAATGTCAACAAACCTCATTTCCAGACTCATTTGGCTCACGCACAATTTTATACGACGAAAGATGATACATGTATTTGCCACGACAATTTCGGACTATCGAAGCCACTAGGTGACCCAAAAGATTGCAGATTATTTGTCGAAGGCACTAACAAAAGATTAAAGTTTAAGGGCTGTTTTGCTACACAATGCTAATCAAAAGCCGTCTCTTCCCATCGCCCATGCTGGTTAATTTTGAAGAGCCCTGTCAAGCAATGACTAAATTATTTGAAAATATGACATATAAAGACCTAAAAGTCTTAGCCATGTTATCTGGATTGCAAGCTGGTTATACAAAAGAGAGAAGCAGCACTATGCCTATGGGATAGTCGAGATAAAACTCTACTGACAATGAAATACTGCCAAGAAACTTAAAGCATTTCAAAAATCAATTCATCACTAATCTTAAAAAATTGTAGTAACATATATTTGGACTTTGATATGCAATGACTGCACCATCAAGGGGCCCATGGGACACCAGCCGAATGCTGTTACGCGCGAATCCCAGGCTGGAACGCAGCCCTCCTCCCACCCAACCGACCGAGGGGTGCTGCCGTATGACGCGCGACTCGTTAACCGAACCGATCGCGATCATGCAGGAAAGATAGATGTTACACTAATATTCGAGGAAAATTAGAACTATTCTTACTAAAGGAACTAAGCATGCATTAAAACTATCGTACACTTCCAATTTCTAAATTACGAGAAAGGTTTGTGAGTAATAGTGATTTAAGAAGAGGAAGGGAATTAGTTGTAGATATGATATGGTAGAGGGAATTATAATCCGAGCATACAACTCTAACAGGTTCATGCAAGGAATAATTTAATCTATAAATCGGAAGGAACAACGGTATATAGTTTCTTGTGTTTCTAACAGGAATAGTGAAGTTTATGCGGCTCAACAAGTCCGGGCTATCTACGTCACCCTTGATCAAGTTGTGCACAAAAATCACACCAAGCATTTTTCTACGGTAAACTAAGGATGAAAGGTTTATTAAAAGCAATCTATTGGGGTAAGACGGCAATCTAACACTTGCATCCCAGTTGAGGCCGCGTAGAGCGAAAATTAAAAACTTTTTCTGGACTGATTCTATACGGTCCTGGTATACTTTGTACTGAGGACACCATACACAAGAACCATATTCTAAAATCGGATGAACAAGCGATAAATAGAGAGTCTTTGTTATATAGGGGTCGTCAAATTCCCAAGCCTTATTTACCATGGTAGAAATGTGTTCAGAAAACTTTAACTTGGGATCTAAAAGAACACTAAGATCATCAACTAGGGTAATTCTCTCAAGAGAATCCCCGCCTAGGGTGTAAGGAACCAGAAAGGCGCTGGAGCGATGAAATGTCATTACTTTACATTTCGAAGCATTAAGGAATAACAGATTTGCACAACACCATGACTGAAAGCTATTAAGATCGGATTGCAACCTGGATTGAGATAAACCAACCTTGTACTGAACACACAGCTTAACATCATCCGCATACATAAAAGTATGTTAATACCGAAGGCAGGTCATTAATAAAGAGTGTAAAAGTAGGGGGCCTAGATGGCTGCCCTGTGGTACGCTCAAAGTAAACATAACTGGTGAAGACAGGGAGTTTTTGAAGAGGACTCTTTGGGACCTGGAACAAAGGTAGCTAGAAATCCATCTCAAGAGATTGGGTGGAAACCCTAAAAGGTCAAGTTTTTGTGCTAGGAAAGAAATAAAAAATTCTTTGTTTAATTAAAACTTACTGAAAATTACTGATTGTTTGCGTTGTATGGGTTGAAGCATAAAATCCTCTATCTCAGGTATTTATGGGCAGTCGGGCCAGAAACTTGCCGATTTTTAAAACGACAACTAATTAATGTAGTACCTATCTTAAAAAAAATATAGGACAAGACTTTTCGGCTGAGTCAAAATTTCGGGAAAAAAAATACCGCAAGAAACTATCAAATTTGTATTTAAACTTATAATCTTCCAGACGGAAGCTGAAGCTAGGTCCTATTTATAGCTGCTTTTATCAGCTTTTCAGAATATCAAAGTTTTATACAACCAGATGTAAGTTATAGGCTTTTTATTGTACCGCGTCATTGTCGAAGGTGCGGAAAAATGATGCGACGCGTTTACACCTAAGCCGCATCTTTTCTGCATCATTTTGTCAGCTTTTCGGGTTGCTAAAGTAAACAAACGAGGTTTGTAAGAAGAAGAGAGCAAAATCATTTTTATTTAAATTTAAAGAAATTGTCAAAATAATGAGCGATTTATTATTAAATGTGGAAAACGGTGCTCCATTGCTTATGGAGCTTGTTAAGGAGGAGTCCGATGTATGTGAAGATATCGATGGCTCCACCAAACAAGAATTGTGTGCTGCCGACTTTAATTTTCAATTGGCACTTTTAAAGATGGAATCAGTTCATCCCAAAATATCTTTGTGGACCCTTGTAAGTTGTTGTTCTACCATTTTGTTGTTTGCTATCAGATTTCTATCTATCAAATTTTAATTTAAATGTTTAGGAACGGTTTGGCGGTTAATGTTTGACAAAAATAGATGTTTGCTCTCGATACCCCGTCGATACCCCAAATAATTTCAGTATTTTGTAAATATACTACACAGAATATGGTAACACTTGCTAACTATGCGACGCATGATTAAAGATGCGGCCGCATCATTGTCTTCTTTTATCCACAGGGCTCTTATGGGCATCATTGTCGCATGTTCCATTTAACGGAAAAATGCAATGAAAAAGTAGGCTTGGCTCACAGCGAAAATGTGGTGTTTTGCTTAGTGCCATTAAGTGACCGTAATATTGCATCAGCGAATCAATGAAATATTTGAATCTGTTCATATAGATTTGCTTACTCTAACAGGCATCCTCATTCGAATTCGAGTAAAGCATACAAGATTCTACAGCTTACCGCAGTGTATTTCACAAAATACAACTTACCTTTCAGATATGGTCAACGAGAAAAGCTTGTAAAGATCTTGGTCGGTGTCATTTAACTTAATGCCTTTTGTGTCCTCCTCATCAAAAGATCCAATATCAAAGGCATCCGCGGCATTTACTTCTCCTCGTGGAGGTACTAATGGGGGAGTATATTTTTGAATATAAACTTGGTGCCAGTCGATTCCACAAAAAAAATTGTGCATTTTTACTTCATCAGCGCTTTTGAAATATACAAATCGATATATTTTAATTAATATAACACAATATTTTAATATCTCACCCATTTCCCATGCAACCGAGTCGCTTAGAAACCTCCCTTTGAAGTAACATTTCCAACAAATTCTTTAACTCGACAGAAAATGATTCAGGAAGTTCAACATTCTGTCAAAGAAAATAATATATGTTATACTTATACTACAAACTATATCACATGACTAACAGTGGAAAAATTCTACATTTAGATACATTACTTTCTATGTGGGATTTCCACGGGTCGCGAAACATTCTTAGGTTTTTAACATAGTAAAATTATAGAAAAAAAATGTTTTTATCACTTTTTTTGCGATTCGACAGCATTTTGTTAGCTCTATGTTTAGTACAAAAGTTGGTGCTCATCGAGTAAAAGTAGACTCTGGCTTAATCTAGTAAAATGAAAATAATAATAATAATAAAAAAAAATCAAATTCTCTATAGAAATTAATGTATTTTCACACATATACTTTAAATTTGTAGAAAAAATGTATGTGTAAGGGGCTATCTCCGACACGTGTGCACCAAAACCATGCGGTTTTTTTACATGATAGCCATAGTATGTGGCTTGGTTTTTATAAACAGAAATTTGTACTTTTCCCAAAAATTCACGAAACCGTGTAATTTAAATATTTATTTTTACTCAAAATGTAACATCTGTAGTGAGATTTTATACTTTTTAACACTACCTGTAGAAAAAAACCGTTTTTGTGAAAATGAGTTGGTTTTCCTATTAATTTTTCCCTAGTGCAACTATATGATATATTAATCCGAACATTGTAATAATATTACAATAATATCTAATATTTGTACCTAAAACGTCGAAAAATAAACACAAATCTATCAGGAAAAATGTTCAATTGAACAAAATTGTGTTGCTTAGTATAATTGAAAGCCTATTACCAAAAAAAAGAGCTAGCGAACAGAATCAGGATTGATATTCGTGTGAAACCGATAAAAACCTTTTTCTTGAAAAATGGTTTTGCTAGAAAAATTCTGTAGGTAGTACTCAGGTCGACAAACAAACATGCCTATATATGTATACTGGAAAAATATTTCATGGTATTTGGAGTATTTTTCCAGGCCCCTTGGTTTTTGTTCAAATTGCAATAAAACTGAGGTTGTGGGCGTGCATATCTGTGAGTACGATAACAACACAATGATTTTTAGTGCAAAAAACAAAAACCAATCAAGCGATTAGTAGAATTTCGCGACGACGTCATAATGTAATTCGAGAAGGGGTAATTTTTTTTTGAAATTTCGGACATTTTTAACTAATTTTATTTTATATAACGGCAGGGCATGCACACCTGGTCACACTCGGCCGCTAGTATTTTTATATGGAACTTTTCGTGTAGCAAACGTTTTTTGGATCTGAGTACTAGGCTTAAATAACTTTTGGAAAACAGCATGTCGACGAGGAAAAATCTACATAAAAATGCTTTAATATAATACAATTTACAAAAGTCTATGTAAATACACAAGAACAGCGACGCACAAACGAAATCTGCATACATTTTGTACTCAGCATTACGCAAAACAAAGAGATGCCAGCAGATAAAAATGCTGGAGCATCCGCGCCGGCTACCGGAAGTACAGCAGCAGCTGTAAATACAGCCGCAGCAGTGTACATGAGGCCAGCAAATGCGCTGGAGTTTGTGCCATGTCAAATGGCATGGAACATCTGAAAGGAAAGGCTAGACATTCACTTAACTGAGATGGATTGCTCGGATAATAACACTAGGAAGAATTTGTTTTTAAGATCTCTTGGTGATGAGGCATACAAGAATCTACATAGCCTATGTAGTCCAAAAAGTTAGCCCCAAGATGCAAATATGGTTCGGATTTGTAGGGCTTCGTTCGAGATAAGTTTGTTATGGGCTTGCCCCATAAAATGTTCCAGAAGATGTGTGAAGAAGACGAGACGCTAACGATGGATCGGGCATTAAGCAAGGCCATGATTATTGAAAAAAAATTGGCATTCAAGGATTCATCAAGTCAAGACTATGTGGACACAGTAAACTTTGTCAGGCACGCCCGGAAAAAGATGGGCACGTCGACTTGAGAGCAATCAAGATCTGCAGTAAACAAGATGACCGCCAGCGTACATTGTAGATGGCGCAATCACATTTTAGCAGATTGTAATACAATTGTAATACGGTAGGGCATTTAGCTCCTGTGTGTAAAAATAGGGTTAATCAAAGTACAAATGTAAATTACGTTTCAAATCAACCTCAGTTAGGCCATTGTGTAATCATTGTACATATTTATAATATAGGTAGTTCATCGGACGGAGTTTACACCATAGCGGTCTATTGAATATTTTCAAGGTGTCAAGATTCTTGCGACTTGTGATACGGGTCCTCCGTGCAACATCATCTTAAATGAGTTATTTCTTCAAATGAATTACAAGAGGCTAAGACTATGAACTGATCCGTATTTCAACTACAGGGGCGATCGCATTATGGTATTGGGAGAGTTTGATGCATAGTTTGCATTCCAGGTTGTGTCTAAGAATTTAGTTGTTGTGGTGACCAATAAAAACAAACCTCCATTGTTGGGAAGATTGTTTTTATGTGTGTTTGGATTTGAATTGCGTAAAATAAACAATATTAAGAAATAATCATGTTTTGCAACAGTAATTGAAAGCATAAAGCAACCGTTTTCATCAGTATTTACAGATGGGATAGGATAATTCACATCGCTAGAATAGGATATTCTTTCTGATACCAAACGAACGTTCTGTAAAGCTAGACCATTGCCACTGGGCTGGAAATCCAAGGTCGAAGAAAAACTGAGGCCACTCATTGACCACGGAATGCTCAAATTTGGTTGACAATTCAGAATGGGGTACACCACCTTTAGTTCATGTTTTAATGTCCAATAGTGAGTCACAGGACCTGATACGGCTTCAAACTTAAAAACTTTGCAAGCAATAACTTTGAAAACTTTGAACCGGGTTGAAACTCAACCAACAAAATTGTAAATTCTTCAAGTACCTTTGTTTTACCATCAACATAAATGGGCTCCAGAAAAATTACGAGCGAATGTCTTGCATTATCAATGCATATAGAGCGGTTTGCGGAGAAAATTACCCCTTTGTCGACTTACCCCTCGACTTCTCAAAAAAGACGTAAAGTTTCTGTGGGACGGCAATTGTAAGAAGTCGTGTGATATGATCAAAAAGGATGTAGTTTCTGACAGGCTACTTGTTCACTTTAATCCTGACTTACAGATAGGACTTAATAATACAATAAATAAAGACCCATAGCTTTTTCAAAAGCATAGGACTTACTACAGATGTCTGTAATGCAATAAATAAAGACCCATAGCTTTGTTTTCGAAAGCATTATAAGACTGTGAGGTACTTTCCGAAAAGAAGCGCTAGCTCTTTTTTTTTCAGTTACCAAGCTCAAACCGGATCTACTAGGTTACAAATTCATTCTTAGAACAGATCACAAACCATTGTAGAGCATTAAGGCCAAACAAAAGGTTTGCCTTTGCTTCATATCGAGTGCAAAGGTGGGCGATGATATTGTCAGAATTTGAATTCAATATAGAGCATATAAAAGGTAATCTAAATAAAGCAGACAGTTTGTTTAAGTTCCCCAAGTTTATGATACATATCCGAACGCAAAGGAGTACAGTTACATAAACTTCATAAAGGATCAAAAAAACTTCATGCTATATTTTAAGACAATTCCAGATCAAACTGAAATGGAGAAATGAATCTGCTTGCATTTATCTCATTTAGGAATAGTCAAGCTTAAGGCGTAGGCGATATCGTACATATGGTGGCCAGGGTTAGACTCTGACATTGAGAAAATGATTTTAAGCTGCTTGCCTTGCCAGGAGTTTCAAAATAATCCTGAAAAGAGCGTTTTCATACCGTGGGAACCCGAATATGCAGTCTGGAAAAGAATTCATATCTATTATGCTGGACCCATTCAAAACCAGTACTTATTCATTATTGTGGACTCATATTCTAAATGGGCAGAGGTTTTCGTTACTAAAACAATCACAACTCAATTCACCATAGCTAAACTCAGGGAAACATTCTGTAGATATGGACTAGTTGATACCCTAGTTACGTCAGCTGAATTTCAGCTATTTACTCAGATAAACAAAATTTCTCATTCACTTACGGCGCCTTGACATCCTTCTAGCAATGAGCAAGCAGAGATTTTCGTTAAGGTTCTAAAGAAATCGTTGTATGCTGCCATTAAAAGTCATTCCAACGCAGATTTGGAGATTATTTTCAACCGGTTTCTTGCCGATTATAGGAATATGAAACATTGCACTACTAGTGAAACACCTGCCAAGATCTTTTTCACACGCAGTTTGAAAACTAGACTCGATATTCCAAAGCCGCCAAAAATAAGAGACGTCATGCCAATGAAATAGTGAATGTGATGAGCTAAAGAGTTGTAATAGGTACACGATCACTCCTATATTGAAAATTGTATTGAAATTATTGATTATAACAGACTAAGGGGGAGCGTAGTGGATATCAATTAGAATAATCTAGTATTCGTTGTATACAACATTGATACAAAACTGTGATAACACTAGCCAATTGAATCGATGTGTGCAACTATCAGCACATAAGCTCGGATTCAATAAAGAGCGATCACTTTTGACTTTTGGAAAACAGCATGAAGGTTTAAAAGGGTAGAAGGTAGAAGAAGGTTTATAAGAAAGAAAATTTAGGGAAAAATTGATTTTTATACCCGGTACTCAAAACGTATAGGGGTGGTTACTGGGTGGTTTACTGGGTGATAAGTAAAGAAGCGTTTCCGACCCCATAAAGTATATATATTCATGATCAACATCAATAGCCGAGTCGATATAGCCATGTCTGTCGGTTCGTCCGTTTGTCCGCCTAGTTCTCAGAGACTAAAAAAGCTAGTGCAACCAAATTTTGTACCCCCAATCCTGTGACTTTATAGGCTTTTTACACTGCCGCATCATTGTCGAAGGTGCGGAAAAATGATGCGAGGCGTTTACACTTAAGCCGCATCTTTTTCGCATCATTTTGTCAGCTGTTCGGGCTTCTAAAGTAAACAAACGCTGTGAGTAAGAAGAAGAGAGGAAAATCATTTTTATTTAAATTTAAAGAAATTGTCAAAATAATGAGCGATATACTAATAAATGTGGAAAACTATGCATTTGGGTGTTTCACCACGAGAACCCCATTGTTTATGGAGCTTGTTTAGGAGGAGTCCGATGTATAGCTATCTTTGCTCCATCAAACAAAAATTGTGTGCTGCCGACTTCAATTTCAATTGACACTTTTAAAGTTGGAATCAGTGCATCCCAAAAGATCTTTGTGGACCCTTGTAAGTTGTTGTGTTATCATTTTGATGTTTGCTATCAGATTTCTATCTATAAAATTTTAATTTAAATGTTTAGGAACGGTTTGGCGGTTATTGTGTGACAAAAACAAAGGTTTCCTCTCGATAACCCGTCGATACACCGAATAATTTCATAATAATTTACAAATCTTCGAAAGGGTTCGACTTAATATTTTTGGAAATTTCATTTCTTGGCAAAAATGCAATCAGTGGTGCTACAGAAATCTCGAGAGATTTTAAGTCGAGAAATTTTTAAAATCAACTAAAATATCCGTAGGTGCCACGGGATCTCTAGAGATTTCATTTTTTTGACACTTTTTCGGGTTCACGGTGCACAGAGTTGTAGTATTGCGAAAATAGTTTTGTGAAATGTTGGTTTTCGCTGATTTCTTTGTTTTTAATGAGGGATCTGAGAGAAAAGATTTAATATAAATTAAAAGAAATATTGAATTATGTTCCCGCTCAATTATAGCGCTTGAGTGACAACTCTGACAAACATATGTTTTTTGCGATTGTCTGTGACTGGCAAACGGCAATTGCTTACATTCTTAATTGAAAATAAAATAAAATAAGGAAACATTCCAATTACCGGTTTACTAGCCAGAGGCCTTCTTAGAAGGACACATTTACTTACAATTTCATTTACAGCTTCTTTCGACCTATATTTCTTTTAGAAATTCACGTGAACACACGATAACACACTGGACGTTGCCACCTAATATAAATAGTTGAAGCGGCACTATTTGCATTAACACTTAAATTGACATGGCTTGCTATTTCAATTATGTAAACATAATTTTTTATTTTTTTTTATACCAGGTACTCGAAGAGTAAAGGGGTATATTAGATTTGTTGAAAAAATGGAGGTGTGTAACACCCAGAAGGAAGCGTTTCAGACCCCATAAAGTATATATATTCTTGATCAGCATCAATAGCCGAGTCGATGTTTTTTTGTTTTTATACCCGGTACTCGAAGAGTAAAGGTGTATATTAGATTTGTGCAAAAAATTAATGTGTGTAACACCCAGAAGGAAGCGTTTCCGACCCCATAAAGTATATATATTCTTGATCAGCATCAATAGCCGAGTCGATATAGCTATGTCTGTCTGTCCGTCCGTCTGTCCGTCCGTCCGTCTGTCCGTCTTCATTAGCGCCTATAGCTCAAAGACCATAAAAGCTAGAGGAACACTATTTTGTATCCAGACTCCTGTCCTATCGCACTGTTACAAGTGTATTTCAAAATTTCGCCCCGCCCCCTTCCGCCCACTCGAAGGACGAAAATCTGTGGCATGCACAATTTTAATGATACGAGAAAACTAAAAACGCAGAATCATAGACACTGACCTTATCTATCAGATTGTAGAATCTGGATCAGATCGGATAATAAATATAGCCACAATGAAGAAAACCATTTCGAAATGCATCGTTCCCTCTCGCTCTCTCTCACACACAGGGTTGGGCGCTGTGCCCATTCGTCCAGATGAGCGCCTAGATCTCAGGGACTATAAGAGCTAGAGCAACCAAACTCTCTATCCATGCTCCTGTGATATCGTGATATCACGTCAGTACAAGTGTATTTCAAAATTTGGGCACGCCCCCTTCCGCCCCCACAAAAGATGAAAATCTACAATTTTGAAGATACGGGAAAACCAAAAACGCAGAATCATAGAAAATGACTATATCTATCAGAGTATTGAATTTGGATTAGATCGGATCATAAATATAGTCAGAAGGAACAAATTAAATTTCAGTGGCCTCCCTAGCGCAGACTGATTCCCTCTCTCTCTCGCACACAGTCGTGTATGTATATGTAGGAAGTAGATAAAAACATGTAGAAATGGCAGATGTAAAAAATTTATGTAAACAAATACGGAAACATCTAATAGATCAAAATCTCCGAAAAGATTCGACTTAAATTGTTTTTTTTTGGCTAAAATTGAATTTTTTCCTTTTGCGAACAAGTAATAAATTACAACAAGCTCACATACATACATACTGACTGAGTACCGGGTATAAAGTAGAGCCGCGGCGCAGACGCGGCTCATAACGTTCCCCCTCGTTTTTTTATATCATTTATTAGTTAAATAGTGTAACAGCGAGTATAACAGAGAAGAAGAAAAAACAATGAGAAAGAAAAGACAATGTGGAGGAAGAGAATATAAAAAAAAATGCCTGAGTTCCTGCGGATATGCCGCGGAAGCTTTGCTTCGCAGGGACAGGCGGGTCACCTTAGACCCCTCCTTATGTGCCGTTGCGACTCCGCTCCAGCTCTCTCAACTTCCGCATGACTTCTGATGCAAATCCGCATACCATAGACCAATGGCGTTCGCTCGATACCATGTATCGTTTATCCTGTTTATTAGATTTTCGGCATTCAGCGTGTCACCGCCAATGCCGCTTCGCTGCTCATCAAACCTGGAGCAGTTGAAGAGAATATGCTCAGCGGTCTCTTCTACGCCGCACGTCGGGCAGTTAGCGTCGCTGTCGTGCCCAAAGCGATGGATGTAGCTCCTAAAGCAGCCGTGTCCGCTCAGCAGTTGGAACCGCTTCCGTCTTGTGCTCAGCCAGATTTAGGCCCACAGAGCTAAGCCACGCCTGGATTTCCGCTACCGCTTGGTTACAGCGAGCCTCCACTTCGCCGAGATGCTTGGCTACCACACCCACGCCACGTCATCTGCAAATCCTACTAAGCGGGCCTCTCTTGGTAGCTAGAGTTTGAGTACAGCGTCGTACATCACGTTCCACAGGGTTGGTCCCAGGACCGAACCTTGGGGAACGCCGCATGTCACCGGGTACTGCACAGTGCCGCCAGTGGTGTTATAAATTAGCATCCGGCCTCTGAAGTAGTCCTCGATGATGGCTACCAGGTAATCCGGGATTCCTAGCCGGTTTAGGGCCCTGAGGATGACGTCCCACCTCGCCGAGTTGAAGGCGTTCTTGACGTCAAGTGTGACCACGAGGCAGTATTGTTTCCGTCCTCCGAGCCACCTGGTTCCCTCTATAGCTTTGGCCGCAATATCCTTTATTACACGTATCGCGCCCGTCGTCGATCTTGCTTTCCTGAAGCCGAACTGCATCGGAGACAGGTAACCTGCCTCTACGATCGCTTTTTGGAGTTTTCTGCTTATGCATCTCTCCAGCTCCTTGGCCACGTTGCCGATCAGGCAGATGGGCCTATAGGATGAGGGGGGGCCTATAGGATGGGCCTATTCGGGAGGCTTATGCGGCTTCGGCAACAGGACAAGCTTCTGTTGCTTCCAAGGCTGTGGGAAGACTCCTTCGCGGAGGCACATGTTGAATACGTGCGCGAAAGCCGATGGATGCGCAGTCATTGCCAGTTTTTTTTTTTTCATCTAAATAAAGCCACTTCGATTTTTGGCCATTTTACATTTATTGTGTAAAGCAAGGTTTCAACTTTATAAAACTTTGCGCCATAGCTTAGTCCTCATCCTCTTCGGGAGCGGCAGCACCACCACCCAGGTTCTTCTTTAGGTTCTTGCGCTTGACGCGACCAGGACGGCCGCCACCGAAAGGCGACTTCAGAGAGAAGTGTGACGCTGGCGGATCAGCACACGGGCATGATGGATTGACTTGGCCAATCCAAGTTTGAAGACCTGGGTCTGCAGACGACGCTCCAAGAAATCCTCAATCTTCAGGCCGAGCACGTAATCGAGCTTCATGCGAGATTCGTCCAAGACACCAATGCGCACCAGACGACGCAGAAGGGCATTACCCTGGAAAAGACGCTTCTCGTCCTTCTCATCAAGGGTCAGCAGCTCACGGGCAGCCTTACGGATCTTGGCCAGGGCGTACTTGACGCGCCACACCTCACGCTTGTTGCGAAGACCATATTCGCCAATGATCTTCAACTCCTGATCCAAACGCACCTTCTCATAGGGGCGACGGGGAGTCACATAGGTCTTCGAGAAGACCGATGGTATGCGGCCGTTTACCATGATTCCAACAAATCAACCGTGTTTGAGTTTGCGATTGGAGAAATCGGCAGTATCGGGAATACCGTCTGGGCCAGGCGCCTCGACGGTCGGGGTTTCTGCTGCAACGTCCAGGATCTCGCTTGCCGCTATGTCAGCCCATCCGATGTGGCGGTAGGGTGTTCGTAACTGCCTGACAGCTGGAGCGACAGAGGGGAAGAGGCATTCGACGATTTCCTTCATCCTGGCAGGATCAGCCGCCGTAAAGGGCTTTGCCGCGTTGAGTTTTTTTACAATGCAAAGCCCCAGCGGTCGTTTTCTGCAGACTCGCACAGTTCTAGGAAGCACTTCCTTTTGCTTTCTCTTATGGTCTTTTTAAGAGCTCGGCGTTTCGTGGCGTATTCCTGGGACCTTATGAGGAAGTCCGGGGTTCCCTTCGCTCGTGTTTGGCGCCTCCTAGAGCGGATGTACTCACTGCGAGCATCGGCAATCTGCGTGGTCCACCAGAATACAGGCTCGCGGTGTTGAGAGTGGCTCCTTGTCTTTCTTGTGCTTGCCCTGCAAGCCGATGTTAATGAGAGGACGAGCTCGGCAGCGCTGGCTTCTGCGCCTCCCTGGGGCTCTGGTATGGTCAGTCTCTCAAGGAAAGTCTCTGGCCGGAGGGTTCTGGCGTTGAAGATCATCGTTGGTTGATGGGCTGGTCCTTGCCTGCGGGCCTCGATGCTGCAGATGATGGCTCTGTGGTCGCTAGCGGTGTATACGTTGCTTAGGCTCCACTTAGTGCTCTCGACGAGACTGCTGCTGCAGAAGGACAGATCGTGAGAACGTGAACTCTGATCCCGTATTCAGGAGGGTTATCTCCAGTGTGGCGAAGGATCCTAGGAGTGTGTGGCCTCTGGCGTTGGTGAACCTTGACCCCCATTCCTCTGACCAGGTGTTGATGTCTCCTGCCAAGATGACATTTGCCCGTCCCCGTGCGTCGTCTGCTACTTCGTCAAGTACCGCGCCGAATTCCTGGATCGACAGTCGTGGTGCAAGGTAGCAGCTGAATAGCCAAAATTGGTCGACCTTGGCTCGAACATAGCCATTTCCCTTGCATACCGACTCTGCTTGGTGGCTTGAACGCCCGCATGTCCAAATTGCTGCTGTCTTTGTCTCGTCTAGCGTGAAGTTGAGGTCACTGGTTCTGCGGTACGGTTCACTGAGGAGTGCGACGTCCGCTGATTCCTCTCTGACTAGCTGGGATAGCAGGCTCTGGGCCGCTTCGCAGTGGTTTAAGTTTAGCTGCAAGATCTTCACTTCGCTAATCGTTGATTTGGCTCCGATCTGCTTCTCGGGCACTTCTTTCTGCCAGCTATGTGGCTCGCTGCAGCCGGAGAGGCGCAGAGGAAGCATCTAGGGCCGTTGGTGCAATCTGCTACTTTGTGGCCCCGCTGTCCGCACTTGAGGCAGCAGTTGCTGCGGTCGACGTCGCTCTTGTACCAGGCTGCGATGTGCCAAAACTCTAGGCACTTGTAGCAGCGCCTCTGACCTAATCGCTCTACGACCCTGCATCTTGTCCACCCGATTTTAAGCTTACCAGCCTCTATGAGACGCTTAGCCAGCGGGTCCGCGAGCCCGACAACAGCCACCTGAGAGCCTCCATAGCCCGGCCGCAGGGCCCTGATGCATTCAGCTCCCTCCTGGTGGTCAACCTGGACAGACAGTGCCTTGGATATCTCCTCTTTGGTGGCAAGGTCGTCGATGTCGCGAATCTCTATGAAGGTCTCGCTTACCAGCGCCCTAACGCCTGCCTGCGTGCCAAGCACACGGTGGACCTTGCCCGCTTGCCTGAAATCGGGGATGTATGACGGTCCTTCGTATCCGGTTTGTCGGCATCGATGATCCTTGCTTCCTCCTCCTTGATTCTCGCGCAGATGTCCGAGTGCAGCTCCTTCAGGTTGGTTAGGGAGTCCTTGATCAGGTTACCGTGTCGCGTAGCCGTGTCGCCTCCTAAAGCATATTTCGGCTACTTGTCCGTCTATAATCGCTCCCATTTCGGTCGCCAACGCTTGGAAACTTTTGGTGACCTTCTTTCGCTTTGTCATCTTTTCTGCACTTGCAGGGCTGCTTGGCTCTCTGCTTCTTTTGGGCGTATCTCCGTCCATCTTCACAGTGCTTGGGGGCGCAGCTCCTGGGGGGGACCTCGCGATCTTGGCTCTTTGAGCGAACGCCTGGAGGTCGTCCGAGTCGGCCAGCTGGGCTAGATTCGATTCTCCCAGCATTATACCTTCTAAGCAGAAGTACCAGTTTCTGGAATTTCCGGTGGGAGTTATACCGCTCCGGTTCGGTAACCAGAGCCCGGTTGGATGGCGACGCCTGGGCGGAGAGGTTGGCTAGCGGCCCGTTCCTTGGCCTTTGCCCTTTTCCTTCCAGATAAGCCGAGTCGATGTAGCTATGTCTGTCTGTCTGTCCGTCTGTCCGTCTTCATGAGCGCCTATATCTCAGAGTTTATAAAATCTAGAGCAACCATATTTTGCATTCAGACTCCTGTCATATCACACTGCTACAACCCTATTACAAAATTTCGCCCCGCCCCCTTCCGACCACTCAAAGGACGCAGAATTACAGAGAATGACGATATCTATCAGAGTGTTGAATCTGGATCAGATCGGATAATAAATATCGCCACAATGAAGAAAACCATTTCGAAATTCATCGTTCCCTCTCGCTCTCTCTCACACACCGGCGTGGGCGTTATGCCCATTCGACCAAATGAGCGCCTAGATCTCAGAGACTATAAGAGCTAGAGACGAGACGAGTTTGTTTCAAAATTTGGCCACGCCCCCTTCCGCCCCCACAAAGGACGAAAATCTACAATTTTTTTTTTACAGACGAAATTGAAGACTAAAAGGACAATGAAGGTTTCAAAGAGTCAGAAGAAACCACTAGAGCATTTATGAAATTTATGATCTTTGGATCTCAATGAACTGCTAATGTGGTATTCAAATAATAATTACCGTCGCGCTCCATATTGAAGTATTGTTCTTGTGTGTGGAGCCCGCACATTCAAATTCGGTCCTTCTCGGGATGGTGGACTCCCAAGCACTCTTGAATCAGATTGACTTTGCCGTTCCCTCTCGACCTACCCGTACCTTTCGGCCTATCAGACTTCCCATATGTAGGTCAGCATGAACCTTTTAGGTTTTAAGCCATAATTTTAATACCCTTTGACATATCTTATCCCCTGAATTATCCTTTAATAGTATTGAATTTTTTCTTGTGTTGTTCTCTTGTATGTTTCGAAAGTATGTTTCCTTGTTCCTGACTTCAAGAGCTTTCTCGGACATCATACTAATCGGAAGGGAAAAATGGTTTATGATGTCTGCGCCATGAATTACAATTCTGTAAAATCAGGAGTGTGCTTTTAGAAAAATTTTGTCAGTTTCCATGGCGTATGCCTCCCATTTAAATCATATCTACAAGCGATGGCTCGTAAGACTACGCTGACCCGCTGTTTTAAATTATTGTTTACTCCTGTTATACGAGCAGCCAAATCTGTTTGATGTAAAAACCCTCATGAAGTGTTTCCGTTGTTCGTACAGCCAGTACCGGCCAGTGGTATGTCCACCAACGAAAAAATTTCTTCTCTTAGCTTCTAATAAAAACTTCTTTTATTTGTTCAAAAAAATTCTTGTCACCACCACGAGTTTGCCAGTTTTACATAGGAATTCTATATAAAATGTGCAAAACACACTCACACACATATAATGCAAGCGTGAAAACTTGATAAGCCATATTCAAATAGGATTCCATTAATACGAAAACTCTTCACTAAATTTAGATCGTTCATATTTTTGGCAGTAGCACTACAGATTCCACATGTTTGAGAAAAGGATTCTTATATGACATTGAACGGTTTACCGTCAAGCAATTTTATATGAAATTTGATTTGTTGCATTTGTGTCAATCAGGAATAGCAGAATAACTATTAAAAACAATGGATTTAGCGAAAGAAGTTGGAAAATCCAAATTGATATTTTGTTTGAAAGTATTCATGACGTAGCTTTCAGATTTATTAGAACACAAATCATGAGTACACACACACAGAAATAAATTCAGTCGGATTAGAGCGCTTACTTATAGAGTACAGATCAAAATAAATCTGTTTCGAGCGATATGTTTTCAAAAGGTGTCAAAGCGAACCAAGAAATATTTCATGTGTGGATTTGAATCGAGCAGCATTTCTATACGATTGCACAATTGAATACAGCTCGCATCCTTTCCTTGCATTGATCTAATGGACTGTTGGATTGTTCTGCATTGATGGCAATGTGATAAAAAATGAACTAAAATGTAGTTTGTTAAGTATTTGTATTTGTCTCATGGAGAATTACAGATTAAGACCAGATTCACCATCATATTGGATCATTAAAACCTCTTGAAGATGCCTAACTTAAATTCAGAAAAATATACCTTATGAGCAATACGGAAGAGCAACTTCATGGGCGTCAGGAGATCAATAAGGTAGTGAATAAAGCAATTCGTTAAGATCTACAGCAACTGCTTGATGAACATAATGTTTGGTCAGTGATGACTACAAAGTCATGATCAGAGTGGATAAACGACCAGCTGAAACACACGAACGCACATTTAACGCTCCAACAATAGATAAATGTGAAATTCGATTGTTCGTGAAAACTTGTAGACACGCGATTGGTAGACCAAACATTTTCATTACATTCACATGTAATCCGAAATGGATAGAAATTATTCAAATACTGCGTCCCGGTCAAAAATCAAGTGATCGGCACTGAAAGACAGCGACATGGCCATTTTTGGCATCAAAAATCTATTACCGATCGCTATCAAGTTGGCAGATTGGCAGGTCACATTGCAATTCGTAAATTGGGCGTATATTCTCATTCCCAACTCACGAATTCATCCCACTGTTGTTAATTTGGCGGTGCATCTGTAGAGCATAAAGAGTATATTTTACAGCATCGAATGCTGCTCAAAGTGCACCATTTTGAGGCATTGAAATTTGCTGAAGTTTCCTCCACCAGAGCTATGCTTCAAGGCGAAACTTGCATGCCGTCAAATCATCATTTTTTGTTCTTGCGCTAGATCCAAAACCAAAAAATATCGGATATCACAAAGTGCTTCAATAAAGAGAATGCATTTCATTCTGCACAATATTTACATAGTTTAATTCTAAACATGTAAGACAACATTAACTGACTGTTAGGCGGTACAAAGTTCGCCGGTTCATTTAGTGCTTAATATTTGGTTCTTAATTTTTTCAATTTCTCCGCGAGTCAAGTATGCCAATTCTTTTCCATCTTGATTGGTCGACAATATAATCAATGGTATCGTTCAACAAATAAAGTTTAATAAAGCTAAGTCAACAAAAAACAGCCTCGGCAACGAATTCTGCAGACAGAGACCAATTGCACACCAGCCAATAAAACTATATTAAATTGATATCAATTCCATATAAATTATAATTTTAGTATTTTACCATACTGTTACTATGTTTATGCTATGAATTTCATGAATTCTAGAATACGTGAAATTAAAGTAGCCCCTGTTTATCAGACGGAGACGAATACATGAAATCATATCAGCAGAGTTGCCAGACGTGTGATTTGGCAACAATTTTTAAAAAAAATCTTGCCCCTTCACCAGCGTTACAGGCTCAGTCACCTCGGCATCAGTCAAAAGGGATGATTCCCCATACATTTCTACTAATTTTCTTGTTTCTTCGTCACTTTTTCCGGCATTGCTACCTAATTTGTACACCATTTTATGAATTCAGGCTGAATTCATAGTCAAAGTTCGTGTGTTAACGAATACATGAAATGGTGTTTATGCACACACTTTATTCCCCATAGCATGAAATGATTTCATGAAATGGGCCTAGCATAAACACAGTGTCTTATACAATCAGAACTTTTGTACCTTTTTGTTACATATCAATAGAGTTAAGTTTTGTTGAATAAAATCAGGTTCAGAAACAGTACCGCAACTGCCTGTCACTCATCTTCCATTGTATTCCATAAGAGGCTGTCGCCGTGTGTTCAGACCCTCATTTGCGCACCGCAGGATACCCTCTCCGCAGTCAAAATGGTTCAAGTTCTAGTTGCGACGACCTTACTGTAGACGGTTTATGTACCGTATACAACCCAGCTTCATACACCCACACACACACACACACACAACATTTGGTGACCCCGACCTCAGTCATCCTTTCCATTTTTTAAACAAGGCGACAGAGAAAGGATTTGACGTCACACTGAAGAAGCCACCAGGCCAATTTCTTCACAAACTGGCATCAGCCACACACATATATTAGCATTTACTATCAATTTCGGCAATTCTGACAAATTACGAGCTTCAGCCAACAGCAAGAAATCTATGTTCGATTACGAACCAAGCGATCAACATTAGCTGCTGTAAGTGCGTTCCATCAACTGGAAATCAGCATACCTACCTCCATCTAATAGTTAAAGTCTACTCTTATTTCTTTGACCAAAATCGGTGGCGATTCGGAGTGTATCCAGCTGTAAAGCGAAGAAAACACTCCCAGCGGGTCAGAGAGATACAAATTAAATTCGCATCCGGCAGTGCACATTGGCACGTTTGCAAAATTCATATCTTTGAGCTAGTCTGAGTATCAGTCTGAAATTTGATATATATGTACATTGTAGGGGAAACATACCTATAGTGAGCCCCTCCCAGTTACAGGCCCCGCCCACGTAAATTTGGACAGCAAGCAGAAGCTACTGATCTGAGTATGAGGAGTCGTGTTGGTTGACAGTATGAAATTTTTGTGCTGATAACGAAACCAATATATGAATTTTTGAAGTAGCTGTCAGCATATTAAAAAAAAATGGCCACCAATGTCAAACATATAGAGAAGCATGTCAACTAATGGGTTTGCAGGAGAACGATTCTCATTGGGATTTAACACTTGCGGATTCAGTTGTTTCATCAAATGCGTACCAAATACGAACGCTGTTCGCAATTATCATCACATGTTTTCCTTCACAACCAATTCAGTCATGGAACAAATACAAAGACGACATATGTGAAGATATCTTGTATCGCTTGCGCATTTAAACGAATAACCCTGACATCCAAATAACCGATGGAATCTACAATGAAGGACTGATTCTGATTGAGGATCAATGCTTGACTATTGCAAACAAGCTACTGATTGAAGTAGGAATGATTGCGCCAAATCGATCGATGCACGATGCATTCAACCAAGAATTAAATCGAGAGCTGCAATACAATGTTGATACATTGCAGGTATTCGTTCGAAATAATGTGCCGTTGCTGTATGAACAGCAAAAGCAAGTATACGAAACATTAATGCAAGCGGTGGACAATAATACTGGTGGTCTATTCTTCCTGGACGCACCTGGAGGAACAGGGAAAACATTTGTCATTTCATTGATTTTGGCCACTATTCGATCAAGATGTGACATAGCTTTGGCGTTAGCATCATCTGGAATTGCGGCGACTCTTCTATATGGCGGTCGCACTGCACATTCTGCGCTTAAGTTGCCACTCAATTTAAACACAATTTATACTCCAACATGCAATATTTCCCGATCCAGTGCAATGGGAAAATTGTTGATGCAATGCAAGCTCATTGTTTGGGATGAGTGCACAATGGCACATAAGAAATCACTTGAAGCACTTAACTTCACACTGAAGGATCTTCGGCGAAATAACAACATCTTTGGCGGCTTGACAATATTATTGGCAGGCGATTTCAGGCAGACGCTGCCAGTAATTCCCCGTGGAACGCCTGCAGATGAATTGAATGCTTGCCTGAAGGCATCACCTTTATGGAATAACGTAGAAACATTATCGCTAACCACTAATATGAGCGTTCAACTTCAAAATGATCAAAGTGCTGCACAATTTTCCAAACAATTGTTAGTTGTTGGAAATGGAAAAGTCCCAGTTGATGCGACATCTGGATTAATTACTCTTAACAACGGATCGGCGTAAGGGCATCCAGTTTGGGGCCTCTGAGAGTGACCACCATATAAGAGCGCATATTCTGACTTGCGAGAACCTCGTGTGGCCACACACCGACACGCTTTCTTCTTCGACGAGTAATTGGAACCCACGAGAACCTCGTGTGGCCTCACGACGACACACTAACTTCATTGAGAAGTCAATTCAACTGGACGGCGTCGGTGATAAATCAACTCTTTTATTGGGAGGCAAAATAAACCACGTGCGGTTTCTCACCAGCACTAATTCTTAAATGTACTAATGACGCTTTCGTCTAGATTGTCTAGAAACAGTCTGTTATATTCTGGTGAATTTCAAGAATCCCGTATTATTGATGTCAAAATAGTATTATAAGCAATTCCCGATCTTCTGTGTCCAATTTTTCCGAAATAACACTTTTGTTTCAGCACGCCACAAGATCGATCTTTCGTCGTTGGAAAACAGATTAAGTAAATACAAAAAAATTGAAGGTATACTTCCTAATGTGGAAATGAAAAGCCCATATGTCTCGAATATAAGGAGATTTCTTTTGCTTTCTTTCCATAATAATATTCCCGTGTAACTTGGACTCAACAGGGATACATGTTCTGAACTTGGCATTCTATCCACTTCAAAAAACAGTTTTTCACGTGAGCTTAAATTTTAAATATTGTTTAGCCATATTGAATGAATTGGCCTTCCGGATATTTGAGTCCGAAAAAAACATAGAAATCTAAATCTAGTGTTACATTAAAATTAAGAATTTATTATTACTGTCTTTACTATTGACTAATATTAATCTCAGTTCATAAATATTATCTTTATATATAAGATATTATATGAACAGCTTTTATAATTCATACATATGTTTTCTTATTAGATTTAAATTATAAACATAAAATGTCTTCAATTTTATATCATTTATGTTGGTACGGGGTTTATATATTAATATTCCATTAGAAATAATAATAGTTCCGGTAATTTAGATTATGTATTTAATGATTTATTGCTTAGATTAGTTAGATTGTAAGGTTCTTCGCGTCGTTCGTTTTAATTGATTCTTGCTGAGAGCGTCGTTTCTCGCGCACGTCTTGTCTCGTCGTCGTTAATTCTTCTTCCTTTTTCTATATATGGCAGGCTTGCCAACTCGTCGTTGTTCGATCAACTGGTTTTGGGAGGGCAGGCCCTGCAGCGTTACCATACCATTCCCACAACTCGGCAATCCTACACTGCATTCGTCCCGAATGCGTCGTCGTCATCATCTTCATTTGGCATCCACTGTTTCATTTATTCAGCGCAGGTGCTCGTCTGCTTAGGACCTTCGCTAAACACGTCATCTTTCGTTACGTCATAGGTATCATTTGGCTTATCTCTGGTAATTCGGTAAGGACCAAGGTATTTTGGTTTTAACTTTAGTCCACCACCTAGCTGTGTTCGCTTGATAGCCACTAGATCACCAACGCTGTACTTCTTTGCTGGTTTACGTCGTAGGTTTTTCTGTTTTCGTCTTGCATCTGGAGAATATGTTGTTTGGCTTGTTTTCTGAGATCATCTCGGCTATCGTTGAAAGTTTGTATTATCTCGTCGTCAATCATTTCTTTAATCTTGATGTCTGCTTTTATGCGCATCTTGAGTAACTGTGAGTAACTCGAATGGCGTCAACTTAGTATTTCTACAGAACGTTGAATTGATAGTTTGCTGTACGCTGCTAACAAACATGTACCATTTGCAAGGATTATCAATTGAGAGTTTTGACAAAACTGCAATTATCGTCGAATTTAGTCTTTCCACTTGGCCGTTGGCCCGTGGTGGACCTGTCGTTATTGCGTGACGTTTAACGTCTTCGCTATCGCAGTACTGCTTAAACTCGTCGGATGTGAATGCTGACCCTTTGTCGGAAATGATTTGTAGTGGATTTCCAAATACCTTAGTCAGATCTTGAAGTCTTCCTATTGCCTCTTTTGCTGAAGTCGTCTTCGTCGGATACAGCCAACAAAATTTGGTAAAACTGTCGATTACGGCCAGTATGTGCTTATATTGCTTGTGTGTTGGTTCCAGTGGACCTAGAAAGTCGATGTGGTACGTCAGTAAGGGTTGTTCTTCTTTGGGCAAAGGATGTAGTTCTCCTTCTTTTTTTCCCTGCTTCCAGTTGGAAACAATGCATGGAATGCAGCAACTTATGTGTTTCTGAACTTTCTCCTCAAGCTTAGGAATATAAAATTCCTTAGCGATTATTTCTTTCGTCTTCTTGATTGAGAAATGTCCCCGGTCGTGTGCCTGCTTTATGATTTCTCTCTGTAATCCAATAGGTACTACTATTAGGTCGTTGTCGTTCACCAGTTTATGCAGTAGGCCAGATTTCATGAAAAAATTATAGTGTGTCGATTTTTCATCTACTATATCGATTATCGCTTTTAGTTCGTCATCTTGTCCCTGTACATATTTTAACTTGCTGTGTATGCTGTCTTCGTGAATCGTCATTACAGGGTACCGACTTAGTACCGATACTGCGTAGCGTATGTGTGTTCCGGCTCTGTGCTCGACGTCGTAGTGGAATTCTTGTAGCATGAGTACCCAGCGAGCTACGCGTGTGCATACGTCTTTTTTGTCGAGTGTCTTTGCCAGAAAATTGCAGTCCGTAATCAGTTTAAAATGTAGACCTAGTAAATACACTCGGAATTTTCTCAAGGCTACTATGACTGCTAATATTTCTAGTTCGTAACTGGTAAGCTTTCTTTCGGCATCGGACGTCTTCTTACTCAAATAGTAGACAGGGTGTAACTGGTTATCGTCAGGCGACTTTTGCAAGAGAATCCGTCGATTGAGGCGTCTGTATGCAGTTCGGTTTCATGCTGTTGATGGAAAATCTTCAGTATCGGCTTTTGCGTGATGAGCGACTGTACTTTCTGAAGTATCCCACTAGACCTAGAAAGCTCTGGAGCTGTTTGAGATTGGACGGAATCGGGAAGGACGTGACCGCTTTTGTCTTCGTTAATGATGGACTCACTCGTTGATATTCGATAATGTGGCCTAAATACTCGATTTTAGTTTTCAGGAAATTACATTTCTTCATGTTTATCATTAGTCCATATTCTTCACATCGTCCTAGAACCTCCTTTAAATTCGCTACGGCCTCGTTTTCCGATTCTGCAGGTATGATAATGTCATCTACATACGGTATTGCTATACCTTTGCGCGTTAAATCTCTAAATATGGCATTTACATGACGTTGGAATACACTTGAAGAGTTTGACATACCAAACGGGACACGTAAAACCTGAAACTGCCCATTTTGTGTCACAAACGATGTGTATTTGCGACTTTCTTCATCTATGCCAACGTGGAAGTAACCGTTCTTCAGGTCTATTGAGCTAAATATTCGCGCGAGTGGATATAGCTATGTCTGTCTGTCCGTCCGTCCGTCTGTCCGTCTTCATTAGCGCCTATAGCTTAAAGACTATAAAAGCTATATATATATACAGCACTGTTACAAGTGTATTTTAAAATTTCGCCCCGCCCCCTTCCGCCCACTCAAAGAACGAAAATCTGTGGCATGCACAATTTTAAAGATACGAGAAAACTAAAAACGCAGAATCGTAGAGAATGACAATATCTATCAGAGTCTTGAATCTGGATCAGATCGAATCATAAATATAGCCACAATGAAGAAAACCATTTCGAAATGCATCGTTCCCTCTCGCTCTCTCTCACGCACAGGGGTCCAGATGAGCGCCTAGATCTCAGAGACTATAAGAGCTAGAGCAACCAAACTCTCTATCCATGCTCCTGTGATATCACTTCAGTACAAGTGTATTTCAAAATTTGGCCACGCCCCCTTCCGACCCAACAAAAGACGAAAATCTACAATTTTGAAGATACGGGAAAACCAAAAACGCAGAATCATAGAAAATGACCATATCTATCAGAGTATTGAATCTGGATCAGATCGGATCATAAATGTAGTCAGAAGGAACAAATGAAATTTCAGTGGCCTTCCAAGCGCAGACTCATTCCCTCTCTCTCTCGCACACAACCGTGTATGTATATGTAGGAAGTAGATTTAGACATGTAGAAAAGACAGATGTAAAAAACGTATGTAAACAAAAATGGAAACATCTAATATATAAAAATCTCCGAAAAGGTTGGTTTAATTTTTTTTTTTTCTTTTTTGGCTAAGACTAAATTTATCCTTTTTGCGAACATGTAATAATGTAATTTATTACAAGCTCACATACATATATACTGACTGAGTACCGGGTATAAAGTAGAGCCGCGGCGGTAGACGCGGCTCACAACGTTCCCCCTCGTTTATATGTCGAATCAGGTGCCGTGTATTTATTGTTATTTACCGTGACTTCTTAACACATAAATTCATGAGCTGATGTGACTTTGCACGTATTGCTCGAGTCGAACTTTTCACCTTTATTTGGGCATTCTTTTGCAATGTGCCCGAACTTGTTGCATTCAAAACACTTTCTGCCCTTGCTTTTGTTTTCACACTCCGCTGATGTGTGTCCTTTAGCACCACAGTTGTAACATTTCATGTCTTTTTTTACATTTTTATTTTGTATCGCTTGGTTTTTATATTCGTGCTTTTGGTTATTTTTGTTAAAACTGCCATGACTATTATTTTCATTTTTTGCGTCAATTATATATTGAATTAGGGCATTGTCTTCAATTTTTCCGCGTGAAACTTATTTTGCACACTTTTATTTTTCTTGATTTTTCTGTCAGCCATTGTTTTACGTAGTTGAGCACTATTTGTCGTTGTTTTGAATTCAATTAACAGCGCGATTTTTAGTTTTTTTCCAGCTCGATATGTCGCGTTCACTATTTGCAAACATTTTCGCTATCCCTTTTAACGAACGTTTTGCGAAAATAAATGTTTGCAGCTTGCTCCAATACATAATTGTTGCCATTTCCTCAAATTCCTTTACCCATACCTCCACCGAAAGTGTATCGTCGCCATGGAATGATCGCACTGAGTCTTCGATGTCACGAAAGTTAAGAGCGAACCTCGGAACGTCTGACATTGGAAATGCGTTTTTGTTTTGGTTATCTTCATTCTTTACACTGATGAATTCGTCGCCGTCTCCGTCCTCTTCTTTGTCTTTCTTTGCGCCTTCGCCTTCGTCTTCGCTTTCCTCTTCGTCTTTTTCTTCGCTCATATCTTCTAATAGGCTACCCTTTTTCATGTTCTGGAAAATATATGCGCTCAAGTCGTCTTTATTGTTATAAGGCAGATGCAATATATTGCAAATTATCGCCAGGTCGATGTCGGAAAAATGTTCGGCAACATAACTCATTTTGTCGTTGAAGCGTTCGTCAATTTCGCTGTACTCAAACCCCGCAATTCCCGCAAA
The DNA here is from genome assembly GCA_963969585.1 of Drosophila helvetica. Taxonomy (NCBI): domain Eukaryota; kingdom Metazoa; phylum Arthropoda; class Insecta; order Diptera; family Drosophilidae; genus Drosophila; species Drosophila helvetica. The sequence goes on from OZ018404.1 coordinate 366,011, forward strand.
CGTTTTCTGTTGTTTCTATCCCCTTCCTCCTCGAATACGAATTTATGTAGCAGTGAAACATTATACTTTTTCTCTGTATGAATGCAGTCGAAATCTGTAAGTCGCGACATCGTTATAGTTTTTGTTTTTCACGTTTGTCTTAACTTTTTTCACTATTCGCTTTTATGTGTTGTGCGCATCGGTTTTTTATATACTGCCGTTTTGTGTGTGGCTCTCCACGTATGTTTGAATGTGTGTGTGATCTACGTCGTTTTTTCTTTGAAGTGTTGATTTTCGTTGCACAGCACAAATGACGCACTTTGTTTTAGGTTGAGCCCCCAAAATATGTGGGTCCGGGGTTTATATTTTAATATTCCATTAGAAATAATAATAGTTCCGGTAATTTAGATTATGTATTTAATGATTTATTGCTTAGATTAGTTAGATTGTAAGGTTTGATTTGGATCGTCGTTTTCTCCTTCGCGTCGTTCGTCTTAATTGATTCTTGCTGAGAGCGTCGTTTCTCGCGCACGTCTTGTCTCGTCGTCGTTAATTCTTCTTCCTTTTTATATATGGCAGGCTTGCCAACTCGTCGTTGTTCGATCAGCTGCTTTTGGGAGGGCAGGCCCTGCTGCGTTACCATACCATTCCCACATTTATATTATCAAAAAGAATTAAATATGAGAAAGAAAAGAATACTCTATGCCGATGTGCGCGTATCCGTAGAGGTCCAAGGGGTCACCTGAAATTGTCGGTTTCAAGGACACCTTCCTTCATTCTTAGGTTGAGTGGGCAAAAGATGCGACGACGAAAACTTCTGTGGATTCGCAGCCGATATATCTCTGTTTCTTCTCTCTTCTTTATCTATTTCTTAGCGTCGATCTACCATACAGTTCTAGCTCACTAGTCGCAGCACGCTCAATTCTTGGAAATATTAACATAATAACAGTGCACTCGATGGATAGCGATCTGGAGGCGCAAGACCACCACCCCCAAAGCCGACGAGCTAGAGCCTGATATATAAAGCGTGCCCCGCCCATCCAGATCGTAAACCAACCGGGCCATCGTCTATCTCTCTCGTAGTGTTCAGACGCGTTTTTTCATTGCGCTCCGCTCATTTTTCACTTATTTTGTATAAACAACCGGTGTTTGTCCAAATTAAACCTTTAGCGAACTAACAAATTAACTTGCTAACTTAAAGTCTATTCTGAATCGCGAGTGCATGCCTATTTACTGTGTAAAACATAATTTAATAATTCTTTTTTGCGTCGGTTAACATTGCGTTTTTGTTGTTGCTTTTCGTAAGTACGCTCTCACATTGAATTTAGCCCGCTCTCATCTTGTAGTCTGTGCTTTAGCATCACTATCTCCCTATAACCAAAACATAAATAACTGTTCTTCCTCTCTATTCCAAGGGCAACGACAGCTGCTGGTGATGCAAATTCGGCAGCCGAATTTATCACTTCGGAGAACGCACAACCAGAAATTTCCGTAGCGTCCGTGTCCGTCGAGTCCGCCAACATTCCTAATATCCCGTCCACTTCGATCCCACCAACAAACATACGACCCGGACCACCGGGTATTGCCATCACAGGTACAAGGTCTGTGGTGCCAAACCTAAGATTGGTGGTGATCACACCTACACCTAAACGACAAATATTTGTCTCACGGCTTGCCCCTTACACCACTATAGATGACGTTACTGCTTTTATTCAAAGCAATATACAAGCCGTCAGTTTAAAGGTGGAGAAGTTTAACTTCTCTTATGCCAGGGATGTAGCTTCATTCAAAATAAGCGTCTCCCCGACTCATTTTGACACCATTTGCTCTGCCAAATTTAGGCCAGAGAACATGGTGGTGAAGGAGTTTAAGGCAAAGAAGAAGAGTAGGCCCCCAATAACTCCTAATACTAGTCAGGCCAGTGCTCCATCCTCATCTTCCCAGTCCACCCATCCAAAAAACTAACTTCCTCTCTCTTAATCACCTACCAGAATGTTAGAGGCTTGCGTAGTAAGCTCAGCACTCTGTTTCGGGATAGCGTCGCATTTGCATCCCATGTAATTGTGTTTACAGAGACCTGGTTAAAACCGGAAATTCTTAGTTCTGAAGTTTTGGCAGGTCGGTACACAACTTTTAGAAATGACCGTTCGTCTCGACGTGCAGGTGGGGTTCTGATTGCAGTGGACTCTAACTTTACGTCGGAACATTTTACAGTCCAGATTCAACAAGAACTGGAATTCCTGTATATAAAACTGATTCTTCCCGCTTTTTCAGTCTTTATTACATGCTCGTATATTCCACCTTCTTCGGATATCGCAACTTATGCGCAGCACTTGTCCGCCTTAAGCGCTGTTTCTTCCTCGCTATCAGATAAAGATCATATGATAGTTCTTGGGGATTTCAATTTACCATGAACTGTTTGGTCTTCGGTAAACGAGTCTAATAACCTAGTCCCCATGTCACGACATGACTTTATAGACGGCTTACTCGACTTATCCCTGTCTCAAGTCAACCATGTGAAAAATTCCCTGGGTCGATTGCTTGATCTGTGCTTTGTAACGGATCCGACCATTGCGTTGTTAACCCGAGTCCCTCCGCTCACTATACCTGAAGACGCCTACCATCCTACACTTGAAGTGTCGCTCGATATAGGACAAACCGCATTGGATCGGTCGGGTAGGCTACTTCAATGTGTCCGCTGCTTTCGTAAAGCCGAGTTTGCGACGCTTAATAACCTCATTAGGGATTTTGATTGGTCCGCTTTGTATTTGTGCACTGATGTCACGATATGCACAAACATTTTCTACGATGCACTTGACTCACTTTTTGAGTCTTGTGTCCCACTTTCCTGTCCTATTAGATCTGGGAAGCCCCCTTGGTTTACCCAAGTGTTATCCAGTCTAAAAAACTTAAAGTCAAGACTTTACAAAAAATTTTAAAAAGTTGGCTCTCCTTCTTCTCTCTCTCGCTATGTAATGGCTCGGTCAAACTTTTCAGTTCTTAATTCCCAGTGCTATAAGAACTACCTATCTTTATGCAGGATACGTTTTTCTCAGGACCCTAAGCAGTTTTACAGCTTCGTAAACAGTAAGCGTAAAACGTCCGCACATCCATCCTCGCTATCATTTCTTAATACGTGGGGAAATACTGATCAGGCAATGGCCGATCTTTTTGCCCAATTCTTTCAAACAACCTATTCACAGGAATGCTACTCCGGTCAGCCGTACCCATACGGTTTACCGAGGTCGAACGGCATCTTCAGTCCCTTGCTAAATGAAAGCTCTCTGCTTCATGATCTCCGAAAAGCTAAGCCGGTGTTTTCACCGGGTCCGGACGGAGTTCCCGGCTGTTCATAATTCCTCTCCTTAAGAAAGGTAGTAAGTCTGACGCGCAGAACTACAGAGGTGTATCCAAGTTATCCGCTATTCCTAAAGTGTTTGAGAAAATTTTAACTCCGCATCCGATGCTGCATCTTTGCAGTTCACTTATATCTTCTGCACAGCATGGATTTATAAGGCAGAGATCAACAACCACGAATTTATTGGAGTTCACCTCCTTTATCATTAAAGGCTTCCAAGGTAATCTACAGACGGATGTCATTTACACAGATTTCAGTAAAGCATTCGACTCTGTAAACCACACTCTCCTAGCACAAAAACTTGACCTTTTAGGGTTTCCACCCAATCTCTTGAGATGGATTTCTAGCTACCTTTGTTCCAGGTCCCAAAGAGTCCTCTTCAGAGTCCTATCTTCACCAGTTATGGTTACTTCGGGCGTACCACAGGGCAGCCATCTAGGCCCCCTACTCTTTACACTCTTTATTAATGACCTGCCTTCGGTATTAACATACTCTCAAGTACTTATGTATGCGGATGATGTTAAGCTGTGTGTCCAGTTCAAGGACAGCTTATCTCACTCCAGGTTGCAATCCGATCTTAATAGCTTTCAGTCATGGTGTTGTGCAAATTTGTTATACCTTAATTCTTCGAAATGTAAAGTAATGACATTTCATCGCTCCAGCGCCTTTCTGGCTCCTTACACACTAGGCGGGGGTTCTCTCGAGAGAATTACCCTAGTTGATGATCTTGGTGTTCTTTTAGATCCCAAGTTAAAGTTTTATGAACACATTTCTGCCATGGTAAATAAGGCCATGGGCGTGCTTGGGTTTATAAAGAGGTGGTCAAAGGAATTTGACGACCCCTATATAACAAAGACTCTCTATGTATCGCTTGTTCGTCCGATTTTAGAATATGGTTCTTGTGTATGGTGCCCTCAGTACAAAGTACACCAGGACCGTATAGAATCAGTACAGAAAAACTTTTTAATTTTCGCTCTACGCGGCCTCAACTGGGATGCAAGTGTGAGACTGCCGTCTTACTCTAGTAGATCGCTTTTAATAAACCTTCCATCTTTAGTTAACCGTAGAAAAATGCTTGGTGTGATTTTTGTGCACAACTTGATCAAGGGTGACGTAGATAGCCCTGACTTGTTGAGCCGCATAAACTTCACGAGTTTATATTTTAGAGTTTTATGCTCGGATTATAATTCCCTCTACCATATTATATCGGCAACTAATTCCCTTCCTCTTCTTAAATTACTAATACTCACATACCTTTCTCGTAGTTAGTAATTTTAGTTGTGGAGTACGATAGTTTTAATGCATGATTCATTCCTTTAGTAAGATTAGTTCTAATTTTCCTCGAATACTAGTCTAACATCTATCTTTCCTGCATGATCGCGATAGGTTCGGTTAACGAGTCGCGCGTTTTGCGGCAGCACCCCTCGGTCGGTTGGGTGGGAGGAGGGCTGCGTTTCGGCCTGGGATTTGCGCGTAACAGCATTCGGCTGGTGTCCCATGGGCCACTTGATGGTGCAGTCATTGCACGTCAACGTCCAAACAAAAGTATCGTTGCACGTTACAGATGTTCAAATCGGTCATTGGGTCGGATGCGGATCTCAGCGCAAACCATTCTACTCCTCATCTAAAGAAAGCGTTTGTGGCCTCCAAGTCTTCCTCCGACCCGTCTGGATGCACCTTTTGCCATTCAGCGGGCCATGGCATATACTCCTGCAAATTATTCGGAAATCTGTCACCGTTGCTGCGCCGCAAGGAAGTGAAGTAGCTTTCCCTCTGCTTTAATTGCCTAAAATCAGGGCATTTCACTCGCGCATGCAACAGTGGAAAATGTCGCATATGCGGCGGGAGGCATCATAGTTTGCTCCATTTTGAAGATCTGCAATCCACAATGCAAAGCTTTCTACCATCTGCACCGGATCTAGCGCTTCAATCGAAAGCTATTTCTGTAGTCAACATATGCATGCATTCTCGCACGTCTAGCTACACAACGACGTTGCTAAATTTAGTGCTATGTTAATCTCTCTGCGCATTGGTTGCTTATCGATCTCGTGAACATTAATCTGGCTGGGCAAAGGGCAAGCAATCGGCTTCTGCCAGCCGCCGGTTTAAATAAACATTATTAAATCAATACGTCCTCATTTTGTTTCTGGGCATAAAACAGGTGCCAAAAAGGCTTGACATCTCAAACATAAATACTTATAATTTAATAATTAGAAGAGGCTTATATAAAGGAAATGGATCCTCTGAATAAGAAAAAAAATACAAAGAAGCTTTTAATTGCGAAGGCGAATATAATTCAGGACTTCATCGTCGCTGATATCATGGAAAGCAGATCATAATCGGAGTGTATCCGACATTATAACGAATCTATTATGATCGCACACTGGACAGAGAAAGAATTCTGAGATATAGGAAAGTGGTAGTGAAAGTGGAAGTCTCGCCGGGTCTCTCGCTTAGGCGAGCACTTAGGTGCTGACCGGATGAGAACCTAGATAGAGTTTTCGGGATGTAGAAGCTACTGAACAAACTTAGCTTTAAAAGTAACTCTCTGTTATGCATAAACGTAGCAATGCATAAAAAATGAGTACCGGGTAGAATAGTGACGCGGGAAGTGCTCCTCGTCTTGTGAAGTTTATCCGCAGTGTATAAAGTGATATCTATTTTTGTTCTGATAATGGGAGCAGAAGCACTGACTGCAGAGTGCATTGCAGATAGAACGCAGATGCGTAGATTTTCAGCACCACCATTCTAGACACAGATTAACAGATTTCTCTCTAGTTATGATCTAACATTAATTCTTGCACTTCTTTCCCACCTAATGACCAATTCCATACCATTTTTTAAATATTTTATCTTCCTCCATTTTTTTGCTACTGGTTTTGATTCACTTTTCACACCAACAACAGCCATTATATCCCGCTCATTGCCGCCAGAAGGCGCACACTGCACTCATGCTGCTGAAGAATATATATATATTTTGTGAGGTCGGAAACGCTTTCTTTTTGGGGGTTACACACATCCACCACAAAACTAATATACGGTGTCAAAAAATACATATCGAATTTCTATAAATTAAATCGATAAATAGAAAGCCCTCTCTCGAAATATATACCTGCCACGAAACAGACGTGTTTTTTAAAACCTTAAACAAAATTGTCATCTACATATATATTGGGAGCAGGCCGGACCCTACTCGACTTAAATTTCGACGCTAGACCCTATTTGGCACGAATTTCGAGCGTTCCCGAATACCTGCCAGACCCGACTTGGCCTCTACTTAGCCAGACGGCTGTTCACTTACAGTTTCGACTCTTTTCATAGTCATGAGGCTAAAAAACAGCATTACTTTACATTGATATTTTTTCTAATTGTTAAGTAAAAAACTAAACAAGGACTTATAATCAAATTAAATGAATCTAGGTAAACATTGGAGTGGGTCTCACGATAATTCACAAATGTAACATACCATAGTTAATGTCATTTTATCAATTTCATGTTTATCCTTTGTTTTATGTTGTCGAAATGGCGAATGGCCTTTAAGCAATTTGTATAGCATGCAGCCGAAACTAAACCAGTCCGCACAATAGTCATACGAAGTTCCCTTTGATAACACTTCTGGAGCCATATATCCGTGAGTTCCAACTGATGCATGTGGTTTTTTTCTCGAAAAGTCGCAAGCCAAGCCCAAATCGGATATTCGTATATGTCCATTTTCATCAAGCAATATGTTAGCCGGTTTTAAATCTCGGTAAACAATACAACGCTTATGCATATGCTCCAAACCTAGAATAACCTGGTAAAACAATTTCGTATTAATCAAGAACAATCTTCAGTTATAATGATTACCTCCGCAGCGTAAAATTTCATTTCGTCTTCGCTAAAAACTCCGTGCTGCGATAGATGGTAATGCAGATCTCCGCCATTCATTAGATCCAATATAAAACACAGTTTATCGGGCGTATGAAAGGCATATGTCATGCAGACAATAAAGGGACAGTCAATCTGAAAAAAAAAACTCTATTTTTTAGTACTGTAAATTAAATTATAAAGATATATAGCTTACTCCAGTGCTCACAGCTTGCAACATGTTGCGTTCATTAAGAGCCAGCATTTCACCTTGCTTCATTTTAATTCGTTTTTTGTCTAAGCATTTCATGGCGTACATTTTTCCAGTGTCAGCTTTTCGGCATCCATATACTTCCCCAAAGCCTCCACGTCCAATTATCCTATGTACGCTAAAATCGTTCATTGTCAGCTAAAACATTCCGAGCAAAACACAAATTTAGTCAGTGCAAAGGACTAGGACAAAAGAATAAGTTCGATGCGAAGATTTTAAAAGCACTTCCCGAAAAAAAAAGAATGAAGTAATCTGTATATGTAGTTAAGATTATATAATTTTATAATTTACCAGGGCACCAAAATACACATTTTTGGCTTGAACATGGTCGTATAAAACTACACTTAGCTAACTCAAAAACAGAGATGCCAAGAGAAAAAACGTTAGTCTATACTAAACCCGTCTCCAGTGACAACAAGCAAAACAATGCCTTCTAGCATTAGATTAGGCAACTAATACCCTGTATACACTAGGGTTGTGTTATTGAGTTTCTGGAAAAAATCAGTGTTTCTTAACATAGGTTTAGTAAAGGGGACTAGTAGTTCGAATGTTTTGAATATTTCCACCCTGATAACCCTGATAAACAACAAAAGCATATCTGAAAAAGGAAGAATAAAGGTAAACAAACGTGTTTTCCCTAAAAATATTACTTTAAAATAATCTATTCATCAAATAAGATATTTTTTAGACCCCTGTAGCCTTACAAGAACAATAAGGGTTTTCGTGGAGTGAGAAAGAAATTCAGGTGCCAGCAGACAAATACTTCATTTCAAAATACACTGACGAGCAAAACTGTAACACGAGTTCAATGTTCTCATTTAAACGGTCTGTATTTTCTGTTCTACTTTATGCATGCTTAAGATCTTAGTCTTGTTTTGTTAGTGCAATATTTGGCTCTCTTATCTTCAAATCTGAAGTTCCCCGGCCTTTTGATTGTTTTTGATTGCTCCTTACGCATTATTCCATCGATCAATACCAAGGGTCCAACTCCTTTTTGTTGGACAGAATATCGCTGCCGTAGCACGGGAAGTTTATTTGCGCGGAAAAGTAAAACGCAACCGTTCATATTCAAGGTTTATTTGTGACAAACATTGATCTGCTCGCAGGCAGATCGAAACGAAAAAGAAGATGAGCAAAAAAGAGATGAGAAGAAATCGTTTCGTTTCGTCTCTCACTCATGCAGGAATATGTTCATGTGTACGTCAATATATGCGTGCATTGTTAGAGATGATACATTTCAACACCCTTCCCCAATGCGAGCATGTTTAAAAATGCATTTGATTCAATTTGTAAATTCGGCATAATTTCTCTTAGGGAGATTCTTGGTCAAGATATATGCAATCATATCTGTTGTGCTAGCATACTTTAAATCAACTTGACCTTCTTCTACAACCTGACGTACAAAGTGATATTTAATATCAATATGCTTGGTCCTTGAGTGATGAACTGGGTTCCTAGCCAGCTCATGTGCGCTCAGATTATCGCCGTATAGGGTAGTTGGGGTAGTCTCATCACCACAACCGATATCGATAATCAAGCGACGTAAGAATATGGATTCCTTACACGTAGTCGACAGTGCCATGTATTCTGCCTCCGTGCTGCTAAGCGCCACACTGCGTTCTTTCTCTGATCGCCAAGAAATTGGACCACCTGCCAAGAAATAAACATAGCCCATATGGGCTACGAGTTCTGGTTAGTTCGGTCGCCGCCCCAATCCGCATCCACATATCCAATAAGTGGCTGATGACACCCTTTGTAGTGTAGTTTGAAATTCATCGTCGCTGCCAAGTATCTTAAAATGTGCTTTACGCCAGCCAGATGCTCAGCGTGCGGATCTGGGTTCCTCTGGGCCAACTTTGCAACTGAATGCAAAATGTCTGGTCTGGTTGTGAGCGCCAACCACATCAGCTCACCAATCATGGATTGATACATGACAGAATCAACCTTTTGACACTGATCATTAGTACAATCCACATGGAACCCCGCATCCAACGTGAGTTTGCAATAGTTCCTTGATGTATTGCGCGTGGCCTATGGTGATAGGCCCAAGCTCACCTTCACGGTGCACCTCCATGCTTAAAAACAGCTTTGGAACGCCTTTGTCGACACGATTTGATACTGAGCAAATCCTCTTTGGACTGGCATGCTATAAGTAAATCGTCAACATAAACCAGGATTAACGATAAGTTACCTTTCCCTATCTGCTGGTAGAGACAAGGCTTGTTGTCACAGGCAACAAAGCCCGCCTTTTAGTTTCGCATTCCATTCCCTACCTGACTGCTTCAATCCATATATGGCCTTTTTAAGCAGCAAAGCCTTAGCTGGGTGAGCTCGATTAATGTACCCTTGTGGTTGCTTCATGTACACTGTATCGCTCAGGTCACTGTTGAGGTATGCCATACATACATCCATTTGGTTGACGTATAATTTCAATTCTGGTGCTAGTGCAAGAATAAATCGCACGCTCTCCAGTCTCCAAACTGGGGAAAATGTTTCAGCATAGCTTATGCCGAACTGCTGGAAGCAACCTTTTGCCACCAACCGTGCCTTGAAACGTTCAACTTGACCATCTTTGTCACGTTTCAGGCTATACACCAATTTCCATTCAACTGCTCGCTGTCCTGCTGGTAGGTCTGCCAACTGCCATGTCTGGTTTGCCATTAGTGCTTCATATGCACGCTGCATCGCTTCAGACCAATTTGATGCATGAATACTATCTCACGCCTCGTCGTAGGATAATGGAATCTTCACGTTGCTGGCAACCAGAGCACCAAGAATGTTGTATTCCTTTCTCGGGCGGCCAGGTTTGCCGGTCCGAATCAGCCTTGGTCTGCCAGGGCCAACGCGAGAAGCCGACTCATCTGGCTCAACTTTTTCAGTACCCATTAAGACCGCTGCTACTGGAATTGTCCTCGTCATTGCTTGCACCATTTCTGCTGTCTCCATCGCTGCTGTCTCTCTCATCAGTACCGCTACCATCCTAAATGGTAACTTCCGCCGTCGGAAACTCGAATGTAACTGAATCCTTGTCGTCTTGGATCTCGTTTAAGAGGACATCTCGCCTCTCAACCACCTGATGGGACACCGGGTCATACAGACCATAGCCTTTAGTTGCTAACGAATACCCAATCATGCGATATTCTTTGCCTTTTGGTTAAAGTTCGCTCTTCCTTGGACCCTTGTCCAAAGCTACTGCAATGGAGCCAAAAACTTTTAGATGACAAACAAAAGGTTTCTTACCAGTCCACGCTTCCATAGGCGTCATACTGGTCAGCGCACTGGTTGGCGATCGATTCCGTACATATACTGCTGCGTTGACAGCCTCAGCCCACAAAGATTCGACTAATCCTGACTGGACCAGCATACACCTTGACATTTCCACCAGAGTGCGGTTTGCCCTCTCAGCCACGCCATTTTGTTGCGGAGTGTATGCCACTGTCAGCTGCGTCTCGATCCCATGATTCCTCAAAAACTCATCAAACGAATTGTTGACAAATTGACCGCCCCGGATACATTTAAGACTTTTCCCGTATGCCGTTCAACCAGGGATTTGAACTCGACGAACTTCTTAAAGACTTCATCCTCCCTCCGCAGAAAATACACATATATACGCATGGATTTGTCATCGATGAAGGTTAGAAAGTACTTCGATCCAGCAAGTAACTGTGTGCCAAAAGGCCCGCACACATCTGCGTGAATTAATTCCAATATATCTTGCGCTCTATTGGTGCTTGAAACAGGAAATGGTTGCGCATGAATCTTGTTCAGCATGCATGTTTTACAATTCATATCCGACAGAAAAACCATGTTTTCAATGCCGCGCAATTCCTTTGCTGATCAATTCTTTCATACTGCTGATATTCAAATGGCCGTACCGTTTATGCCACAGAACAATATCAGTCTTAACCGCCGCAAAACAGCTGTTTTGTTGACCTTGAAGCATGCACACGTTTCCAACTTTGTTCTCCTTTATGCAATCCCCTTTTTGGATAACTTTTGCATATTCTTGTCCGAACATCACGAAACATTTATTATTTTAAGCGCTGCTTACCGAGAAAAAATGTCCATTCATTTTGGGCACATAGAGAACATTCTTTAACGTCAGCGTGCATATCTCTGTCTTCAGCTCTATCTCTCATTTTCCTTCTGTTTTTAGGAAACCAGAGTCAGCCAGAACAATAATTTCTGTGTGTTTCTCTAACTTTTTGAATAACTGTTTGTCACAACACATGTGGCTGGTGGCGCCACTATCCAAACACCACATACTCTTTCTTAAATTATCTGCGTCCAACGCATTTTATAGACTTCACTGCTTGTTCTCCTCTTTCGCTGTCTTTTCCTCATTTGAGCTCCCTCTCTTACACTGAGCCTTCATATGCCCGCTCCCGCCGCACTTGAAACATATAACTGTTTTGTTTCTCTTCTTTTGCGCTCTCTGCGCGGCCGGCTTATGTACTGGAGTAATGCTTTTGCGTATTCCTTTTGCTTTTCTGCGTTTCCCCATTCGCTCGCACTCTTCCTTCAGCTTCACAAATAGAAAGTCGGCAGATTGTCGCGCGTCTCTATGGCGACAACGAAATTTGCAAAATATTCTGGAAGACTCGACAACAAAACAAATGCACACAGTCGATCATTCAGTTCGATTCATACTGACGCAAGGCCATCGGGAATATCTACGAACTCATTTATGTAACTTGAAATGCTTTGCCTTTGGTCCATGTGCTTGCTTAGCAATTTCTTGTATAATTGAACCTTTCGTACGGGTCCACTTGGTTGATGAATTGATTAAATGAATTTCAATTTCTTCCATGCCTCGAACGATTTTTTGCAATTTTTTATGTTGCCAGCGCCTTTTCATCCTTGGCCTGCAAATTCACACCTTCGGGAGCATTCGTTGGTGGCGGGTCATCAGATGCCACACAGTTCCGCGTGCACCAACACAGACCGTATTTGAATACACCAGGAGTCATAATTTCCCTCCTCCGATTTGTCTATTTGATACATCCCGCTCATAGCTGATTATCGTTGCTGAGTAACGCCAATGTTAATAGTTCGTAACTAAAAACAATCACTTTTAACATGAAATATCCGATTCTGGGCCCAATCCAGTCACCAAGTACAGTGCGCCATACCCTCAAGCACGGTGGCGGCTCAATTATGGTTTGGGGGTGTATACATAAAAATAGAGTTGGACGCTTGGTATTGATCGATGGAATAATGCGTAAGAAGCAATATCTAAGCATTCTGCAACAGCATAAAGCGGAAGTCATCGGAAATATGGGTCTTGCTGCTAAAAAAAATTAATTTTTCAGTATGACAATGACCTGAAGCACGCGACTCATTTGGTAAAAAATTGGATGTTCAAGCAATGATTTCAGTCCATTAAGTGGCCACCGCAATCTCCAGACATGAATCCGATTGAAAATCTATGGGGCCATGTTAAATCGCAGCTTGCGAAATAAGAGGTCACTCCAAGTCGTATGATGGAGCTGTGGGAGAGGATCAAGGACGTCTGGTACGCGATTCCTCCTGAAATGGTGACACCCAACGTATGCCAAATCGTAAAGAAGAACTCAAAAAATCAAAAGGGCTGTGGACTAAAATTATTCAAAAATTTTCAATAAAAATATTAGTTTAAATGAGGGGGGACGTTGTGAGCCGCGTCTACGGCCGCGATTCTACTTTATACCCGGTACTCAGTCAGTATATATGTCTCCTACTGGCCAAAATAATAAGTACACGCTTTTGAGCTTTCTTTCACGTCTCGTAAAACTTGTTTAAGAAACATAAAGCAATAATTCAATTCACTTTAAGTTTTCTAACCTAGAGTAGACTATAGAAATATTTAACACAAGCATTTTTCACTTCACATATATAGATTGTGATCGATTAAACCTAAAAAACATAAAAAAGGGGTGGCAAAAATAATAAGCACACCAATTCTACAAAGCCAAAAACTCAAAGCATATCAAAATTTTCTAATTATTTTCTTATTTGTAGTAATTGTACACTAGTAAACGGTATAGCCACTCCTTTTCTGCATGACTTGGCGATTCTTTTTGGCATACTAGCCATATGTTTGCGGCAAATCTCATACCACGATTTTTTCTAAAAATTCCAACTATTCTCGGGCTTTTTGAATCGTGTTTGTACCAATTCGACGTTTTAAGTCTCCCAATAGGTTTTAAATTCGATTTAAGCCAGGAGACTGACTTGGCCAACTCATAACCTTTACAATGTTCTTCCTAAACCAAGATATGACAAGTTTTAAGGGGTCCTTTGGGTCGTTATCCTGCTGAAAGACCCATCTCAAGGAATTGATTTCCCTAGCTTTTGGTTGCATAAAGTCTGTCCATATGTTTTTATACCCCAATTGGGTCAATGTATCAGTTGGGCGATGTATAGGCCTAACACCATGCCGAAATAAAAGTCCCACACCACTATACACCGGCCTCCGTGCTTAAACGTTTTCTTTGTGTACCAGACTTCGAATTCCTTGTCTTTTGGTCGACGTACATATATTCTGAAGTCATTACCAAAATGATTTTTTTTGTTTCGTCGCTCCATAACATATTATTCCACTTTTAGGACCCATCTGGCCCAGACCCCGCCAAATAATTTTCGGAAAATTGTTGCATCATCTTAAAGTTTTTTCCCGGAGTAAGGGAACTTTTCGATCTATATGTCCTGGTAAGTCTGTATATTGAACCGTTCGATATGAAATATCATTGCCAATTTGAGAGGAAATGGCCTTGGAAGACATGAAGAGATCCCTTTTTGCAGGACTGTCGACGCGGGTGTCCGTTGTTTGTAAAGTTTTTTTTCTTCCGTCCTTGATTTTCAGTAAGCACCCATGATTTTGAGGAATTCTGAACAAAACATGCCAATCGTCTAATAATTTTCGCACTTTTCCAAAGGATTTTCCCTTCTTTTTGAAGATTCAGCAGTGCAATGCTTTTTTCAGCCCATCTAAAGATTTTTTTTAAGTCCCATGTACTTAAAAATGCATAGGCAGGAATAGGCGCCTGCCAAGCGCTTACTCATCCCCTCTCTCTCTCGCACACATTTCCACGAGTCGTAGTAAAGACGTATGTAGATGTGGAAATGTAGAGAAGACGTAAAGAAGATGTAAAAAACAAATGCAAACAAAAATGGAAAGGGTTCGACTTAATTATACCCGGTACTCGAAGAGTATAGGGATATATTAGATTTGTGGTGATAACGGTTGTGTGTAACACCCAGAAGGAATCGTTTCCGACCCCATAAAGTATATATATTCTTGATCAGCATCAATAGCCGAGTCGATAAGCTATGTCTCTCTGTCCGTCCGTCTTCATTAGCGCCTATAGCTCAGAGACTATAAAAGCTAGAGCAACCTAATTTTGTATCCAGACTCCTGTCCTATCACACTGTTACAAGTGTATTTCAAAATTTCGGCCCGCCCCCTTCTGCCCACTCAAAGGACGAACATCTGTGGCATTTTAATGATTCGAGGAATCTAAAAACGCAGAATCATAGACAATGATTATATCTATCACAGTTTTGAAGCTAGATCAGATCAGATCATAAATAGAGCCACAATGAAGAAAACCATTTCGAAATGCATCGTTCCCTCTCGCTCTCTCTCACACACCGGGGTGGGTGTTATGCCTGATCGAATTTTTTGACGCCTAGATCTCAGAGACTATAAGGCTAGATCAACCAAACTTTCTATCTAAGCTCCTTTTTCCATGTCCCCTTCCGACCACACAAAGGACGAAAATCTACAATTTCAAGATACGGGAAAACCAAAAACGCAGAATCATAGAAAATTACCATATCTATCAGACTGTTGAATCTGCATCAGATCGGATCATTAGTATAGCCAGAAGGAACAAATGAAATTTCAGTGGCCTTCCAAGCGGCTACTTTTTCCCTCTCTCTCTCACGCACACAGCCATGTATGTATATATAGGAAGTAGATTTAGCCATGTAGAAAAGACAGATGTAAAAAACGTATGTAAACAAAAATGGAAACATCTAATATATAAAAATCTCCGAAAAGGTTCGACTTAATACTTTTTTTCTTTTTTGGCTAAAATTAAATTTGTCCCTTTTGCGAACATGTAATAAATTACAACAAGCTCACATATGGTATGGTATTTTGGTATTTTCACCACATCCCTTCCATTTTCATTTTTTTTTGTAGTTTCCAAGAAATGCTTCTCACAAACATTTTCTTCCACGTCAGTACTTTCGCTTTCCATTTCCCAGAAACGCTCTAATTCTCCGACTTCCATTGTTGTCGCCACAATCAATTTATCACCTTTTGACTTGGTGGTCAAAATTTTTCCACGCCCCCTTCCGCCCCCACAAAATCTACAATTTTGAATATACAGAAAAACCAAAAACGCAGAATCATAGAAAATGACCATATCTATCAGAATGTTGAATCTGGATCAGATCGGATCATTAGTAAGCCAGAAGGAACAAATGAAATTTCAGTGGCCTTCCAAGCGGCTACTTTTTCCCTCTCTCTCTCACGCACACAGCCATGTATGTATATGTAGGAAGTAGATTTAGCCATGTAGAAAAGACAGATGTAAAAAACGCATGTAAACAAAAATGGAAACATCTAATATATAAAAATCTCCGAAAAGGTTCGACTTAATACTTTTTTTCTTTTTTGGCTAAAATTAAATACAGGTCCCTTTTGCGAACATGTAATAAATTACAACAAGCTCACATATGGTATGGTATTTTGGTATTTTCACCACATCCCTTCCATTTTCATTTTTTTTTTGTAGTTTCCAAGAAATGCTTCTCACAAACATTTTCTTCCACGTCAGTACTTTCGCTTTCCATTTCCCAGAAACGCTCTAAGTCTCCGACTTCAATTGTTGTCGCCACAATCAATTTATCACCTTTTGACTTGGTGGTCAAAATTTGTCCACGCCCCCTTCCGCCCCCACAAAATCTACAATTTTGAATATACAGAAAAACCAAAAACGCAGAATCATAGAAAATGACCATATCTATCAGAATGTTGAATCTGGATCAGATCGGATCATTAGTAAGCCAGAAGGAACAAATGAAATTTCAGTGGCCTTCCAAGCGCAGACTCATTCCCTCTCTCTCTCTCGCACACAGCCATGTATGTATATGTAGGAAGTAGATTTAGACATGTAAAAAAGACTGATGTAAAAAACGTATGTAAACAAAAATGGAAACATCTAATATATGAAAATCTCCGAAAAGGTTCGACTTAATACTTTTTTTCTTTTTTGGCTAAAATTAAATTTGTCCCTTTTGCGAACATGTAATAAATTACAAGAAGCTCACATATGGTATGGTATTTTGGTATTTTAACCACATCCCTTCCATTTTCATCTCTTTTTGTAGTTTCCAAGAAATGCTTCTCACAAACATTTTCTTCCACGTCAGTACTTTCGTTTTCCATTTCCAAGAAACGCTCTAAGTCTCCGACTTCAATTAATGTCGCCACAATCAATTTATCACCTTTTGACTTGGTGGTCAAAATTTGTCCACGCCCCCTTCCGCCCCCACAAAATCTATAATTTTGAATATACGGGAAAACCAATAACGCAGAATCATAGAAAATGACCATATCTATCAGAATGTTGAATCTGGATCAGATCGGATCATTAGTATAGCCAGAAGGAACAAATGAAATTTCAGTGGCCTTCCAAGCGCAGACTCATTCCCTCTCTCTCGCACACAGCCATGTATGTATATGTAGGAAGTAGATTTAGACATGTAGAAAAGACAGATGTAAGAAATGTATGTAAACAAAAATGGAAACATCTAATATATAAAAATCTCCGAAAAGGTTCGACTTCGATTTCAATTGTTGTCGCTTTAATCAATTTATCACCTTTTGACTTGGTGCAACCATATATAATCCATCCGAATTCTGTATTTTGACCAAGTAGTCCATCTATTTTCACTACTCCGTCTTTTACAATATGGGCATACAAATCTACCCCAATTATTATATCCACCCTATTTGGTTTATTAAAGTTAGGGTCAGCCAACACATAATCTTTCCATTTCGATTTATCAATCTTGAACGACTTTACAGGTAAAGCCTTCATACGTTTTGGGAGAATGATTGCTTCAATATTAAGAGGTTTTTTATCGGCATCCCGAGTTTTTACTCCGCTCCCCTCGGTGTTTTCCCTTTTGCGCGCTACTTTTAATATTTGTGCTGCTTCCTCTAAAATGATGGTACATTGTGACCCACAATCAATTAGAGCTCTACGGTTTTGATAGCCACCATTCACCGCTCTTACTTTTATAAGTGCTGTGCCTAAAAACGCTTGTTTCTTTGTGAAACAAGTGTTAACATTTTCTCTTTTTTCATAGGGAATATGGAGCGTGTGATGGGATTTTTTACAAATCCCACAAAACATTTCCGAGGAGCATTTCTTATACATGTCGTGCCTGCAGCATCTTTTGCACAGGTGTTGCGTTTGAATAACCTGGCTCTCTCTATCGGACTCATTCTCTTAAACCTATAACATTGCATTATATTATGGCCTGTCATTTTACACAGCGGACAACTTTCTTTAATGCTGCTATATTGCACCACTTTTTTCAACGGTTTTTTCTCTGCATCCTGCGATGAGTACAGAGAAGTATACCGTTGTTCCAGAAATTCCATTACATCGGGAAATGTTTGAATCTCTTTTGTCCTTTTTATACGACTTTCATATAATTGAAGGGCGTCTTTATTAAATTTTCTCAAAATTATGTGGGCAAAAATCTCAACAACTTCTTCTGTTAATTGTGACTTTAACTTTATTAAATGTATTGACTCATTTATCGAGTCAGAAAACAATTTAATATGTTTTGCTGAATCGTTGTCTAGCATTGGCAAATCTAGCAACCGATTCAGCTGATCTGAAAATATTTTCTTTTATTTTCATACCGCTTGGTCAACAATTCCCAAGCGGCATTATAATTTTCCAATGGCCCCGTTAATAAGTGAGCAACCATACTCCTTGCTTCACCCTTTATCGCCATTTTTAAATAATTGAATTTTAGAGATGTACTCAGCCCATCTCTATTATGGATTATTTCACAAAATAATTGTGAAAAACCATCCCACTCTTTTTCTTCTCCCGAAAATGTGGGTACTTCTGCCTTTGGTAGAACCGGAAAATCTTCATCTTCCTTCTTTGCTACTGACGCTTTACTAACGCTAGCTTTTTCCTCCATAACTTCCTGCATCCTTATTTCTAAGTTGCCTAACGTGTTCTGAATATCAGAGTCTAGCTCGGCGATCTGTTCGTCGAAGCTGCCATTTGTTTCATAAACATTATAGAATTCCTCAACTTATTTGTTTAGTCTTTTATTAAAGAATTCAATTTTGGCTTTTCTTAGGTTACACTCCCTTGTTTTAGCCTGATCTAACCTCTCCATACTTTCTTTTAAATACGTTTTTAGATTTTCCACAAATGTATCGATACTGTCCGATATTTTCTCAAGACTCTGGTCAACTTTTGGCTCCACATCTTCTTTCAAAGTTCCAGTCACCACTGGTTCTAACTTTGCTTTTTCTATTTTCCCTTTCATCGAAGTTTCAGTAGTAGTTTCATCATAGCTCTTTTCTATGTCCTCTATATTTTTCATCATTTTAACAAATTGATTTTTCTTGTAGTAGTCATGATCGACTACTCCTCATAGCAATAATGCAGTGTTATGTGCTGCAGCCTTTTTTTTAAGCTCTCCTAGCCTACAGATTACGTCACTGGTCAATATACTAGCTTCAATCCCTTTAACTTCATTTGCTACTACGGCCTGAGCCTCTAGTAGCTTAATGATTTTTTCCATCATCTTATTACGTAAATTAGAAGTAATATCTATATATAAAAAAAAATTTCTGACTGAGCTGACTTCTTCTTCTTCTGGTGCTGCTGCTGCTGCTGCCGCTGATGTCTCTGCTGCTGCTTGATGCCGTAGTTGACACTGGCGGGGATGCTGCTGTTGGTCGCTGCCGTCGTTGTTGATGCCGCTGCTGCTGTTGTTTGCCACTGCTATCTTCTGATGGCGTTGATAGGGTCTTCTACCGATTCCAGTTTTGTATTTACGGCGCCGCTTCATTGAGACTGCTGATATCCGATCCTTGCTCGCTGTCACCGATTTTGCTCTTATTTTGGCTGCTTGTTGTGGTTGTGCCTGCTTTTTGTGATTTTGTTGTGGCTTTCTTTTTTAAACACACACAAAATGTTTTGTTTTTATTTGTCACTCAGTCAGTCGTTTGTATTATTTTTTATTATTTGGCCGTTTGAGTTTTTTTTCTTTTTATAGCTGGCCTCCACTTCACTTAGCACTTCCGGTGTTGGGGTTTTATATTTTATTGCTTACGCCACTTTCGCGTAATATTTTTTTTTTACACGACAAAAAAATAGATTTTTGTATTATATATTAAAAATACTGCCTGTATCGCATGTATTTTTGTTTATTAATTGAAACTTACGTTTCTTTAATTTTATACTCGGTTTCTTACTACAAGAGTGAAAACCACAGTTTTTTATTTGTGCTACCTTTAGCTGTAGGTGTATTTGACACTTCTGCAGTCTTTAAGGAGCTGGCTTAACTCCGTGCTCTTACCACAGGGAGAAACAACAAAGAGTCTCGAAGGACCAAAATGTTAAGACCTTAAAAGAAAAGTAGAAACACTTGCGAGTGGAGTTGTAAATTCAAACTGATTTTTATTTCTCAGATGTTGACCTTATATGTAAATTTTACAGCATGTTTGGGGTAGAATTCTATTATTATAGCTAGACCCACGGAACGTAAATTTGAGTTCAACTATAAGTACAAGTATAAGTATAAGTTGAACATAAGTGGCTCTAGTCCACTTGACTCGGGTTTGTCTTGTGTGGGTTGAGTTCACAGATTATTTATCCGCTCACACCCTAGCAGTCATAAATTACTTATTTTATGTACGTTCCTCAGTTATATATAGATCGGTTTTTGTGTTTACATCAAAGAACGTGTGATACAATAATTATGTTCTGCTTGAACAGTCTGCTTAATTTAAGGGTGTTCGGAGCAGCAGCCGTCAGTAGCTCTTAAGAGAAGAAATTATCTCAATTGTCACGCTCATCTACTTTCGCGCTCTCGGTGCCTTCGCACAAACACGTTCATGTTCGTTTTGGTCGTTGCTTCGCCGCAGTGGCGGTTGTCGCTTTTGCCCTCTGTGCCGGTGCAGGGCTCGCTCTCGCTTTCGTCGCTTCCTTTCGTTGCTTGCCGGTGCACATAGTGATCGACTAACACACTCCGTGTCAACTGACTGTAGCCAAAACCATGGGAAAGAAGAAAAATAGCAGAAGAAATGGATCGTTTGCTATGGGCAACGATAGTGATTCTGTGGCCGTTGGCTCTGCTCCATCTGCCGAAAGTGTTTGTGTGAACGCAGCTAGTATGACCTGCAAGCACTGTTGGAATCCATGTCCAGTGAAATACCTGGAAAATTCGACTCCCTCATACTATCGTTGAGGACTGTTCTGCAGCGTAAGTTAGGGAGGCGATCTCAGCCCGCGCATTGCTCCACGTTTCGAGTGAATCCATTTGACCGATTTGATAACAAACGTCTTATTCTTCAGGAACACATCAGAGAGGGATTTGGACTGACGCGTATTGACTCATCACCTTCCAAGTTGAGGGCGTTCGTGGACATCGTCACCTCATATCTTCGCGCGTTAGAATCGCTGGGAACTAAGGAGGAGATTGCAGATGCTATAATCGTCCATGCAGTCTGTCGTAAATTGGACAAGTCGACTCAAGCCAAATGGGAAGCAGCTTCATCGCATCACGGTCTTCCATGCTGGGAGAAACTTTCTGCCTTTCTGGAACATAGATGTCGTATCCTTGAAGGCATTCATCATTCCATGCTTGGGCAAGATGTTCATGTTGGCAAGTCTGAGAAAACCGTGAGTACGAAACATAGAAAGGCTTTCGTAGCATCGAGCGCTCCCTTTCCGGTTTCTTGTATGTTGTGCGAGGGCACGAACCATACGATTGCAAATCGTGAAGGTTTAAAAGGTTTATCGCCGGATGAGCGCCACAAGGAATCAAAGAGGATAGGTTTATACGGCAATTGCCTATGAGAGGGTCGCTGCCGTACTTGCCGATTTATGCACCACTCACTTTTGCATTTCGTTCGACGATCAGAAACAGCACAATCAGCTTCTCCCAGAGAAGCTTCACAAGCCCAACTAAGTCAGACCGCCATGGTTGCATTCCGTTTGATGCTGTGCCACTGTCATCGTTCTCGTTAAAACCAGCACTCGAGCTTTTGTGCCATCTCGCGCACTTTTGGATTCGTGATCTCAATTGCATTGACTGTAACCAGTCGTCTAGCTAATCAGCTACAACTTCGCAAAACCAAATCTCTCGCCGCAGTCTCTGGCATAGGCGAAGCTAGCTTCTCGTTCTGAAGTCTCGCGTTTCAGAGTTCACCACTAGCATCACTGCCGTCGTTGCCCAGAAGATTACGGATCACCCACCTCGCGAGTCGATTAGCACAGCTAATTGGCGTATACCGTCACATATCAGGCTTGCTGACCCTTCGTTCCACCAGCCGCAGCGGATTGATCTGCTCATCGGAGCTGGACTTTTCTTCGAGCTGCTGTGTGTGGGACAAATTCAGCTGGCGCCTGGATTACCTTTGCTGCAGAAAACACATTTCGGATGGATTCTGTCTGGTGTCGCGCACTCGGCCCCCACTCTCTCGTCGTTTATCGCAACCCAGTCTTCGGATGACACCAATCACAGCACTCGGCTCGTCAATTTTGGGAAGTGGAGCACATCTTTGAGCCGATCGCTAGGTCCACAAAAGAGGAACTTCACTGCGAGAAACATTTCGTCAACAATCATACTCGTTTGCCCTCAAGAGAAAATTCAGTCCGCTTGTCTATGAAGCGAAGTTTGGAGTCTTAAGGCGATTCCTACTTACAAACAAAGCGGCGTTTGGAAAATTTGGAGCGCAAGTTCTTGCGCAATCCAGCTCTTCATGCACAATATTCGTCATTTAGGAAGAAGTACCTGTCCCTTGATCACATGTCTCTGGTACCCAACGGGGATAGGCAAAAATGCAAATATTTCTTGCCACATCATTGCGTCATCAAAGACGACAGCTCCACAACAAAGCTGAGGGTCGTGTTCGACGGCTCTGCAGCCACTACATCTGGTCTTTCGTTAAATTATCTGCTTATGTCAGGTCCCACCATTCAAGCAAAGCTTTTTTATACACTGATCCGTTTTCGTACTTTTTCCAGTGCTCTTACAGGTGATATCGGTAAAATGTATGGGTGCGTGCGTGTCTCAATGCCTGATACCATGCTCCAATGCATATTATGGCGGGACTCGATTGACGACGACATACAGATCTTCAAATAAGACACAGTCACCTATGGAACTAAGCCTGCATCATTTTTAGCTATTCGAGCTATGCACCAGCTAGCCATGGATGATTCGTCATCACATCCACTGGGATCCGAAACCATTCTACATGACTTCTACGTGGACGACATGATATCTGGAGGCAATTCGGTCGAAGAAGTGCTAGATATTATGCGTCAAACCACGGATCTTCTTGCTCGAGGCAACTTTCAATTGCGAAAATGGTGTTCAAACAACTCTTCCGATGTGCTTCGTACAGTCCCAGATGCCGAAAGGGAAAGCTTTCTGAAGCTTGGTGATGGCAGTGATGTAACAAAGGCGCTTGGGCACATTTGGAAGCCCTATAAGAACTGCTTTCTGTTTACATTTGCTCCTCAACTCGGTGTTGGCAAGCACACCAAGCGTTCGGTATTGTCAACTATTGCACGGTGCTATGATCCTATGGGATTGATCGGACTTACTTTGACCAGAGCTTAAACCCTCATGCAGAGCATGTGGAGAGACAAGCTGCATTGGGATGAGAGCCTTCCTCAGTCTCTGGATTCGGTATGGACTGAGTTTTACAAGGATTTCTCCACTGTGGGCATGCTACATTTCCTCGCTACGTACTTCAACCCAAGGCAAGGTTTTAATTGCATGCCTTCTGTGATGCCAGCCTCCAAACCTATGGGGCTTGCATTTATGCTCGTTCGTTTACGGAGACCACTGTTAAGGCTCACTTGCTTTGTTCGAAGGCAAGGGTTGCCCCACTGAAAACTCTCACGGTGCCGAAGCTTGAACTATGCTCGGCGTTCCTATTAGCCAATCTACTTCGCGACATAAGACAAATGGATATCTTTGACTGCCCAATCCATTGCTGGTCGGATTTAACTGAGGTCCTGTCTTGGTTGCGAAAGGAACCATTCAAGTTCAACGTGTTTGTATCCAACAAGATCACTGGAATTCAACAACTTACGAGAGTCATATGTGCCAACTGAGATGAACCCGGCTGACATTCTTTCAAAGGGATCAGCACCTCAGGATCTTCTGCATTCCAGGTTGTGGATGAATGGACCTATTTTCCTGCAAAGCGAACAAAGCTGCTGGCCTGAACGGTGTTCGCCAGAAAGCAACCTTCCGGAAATTCGATACGGTATTGCTGTCGTCTGAGCGTGCCGACATTTCGCTTTTGTTTAAGCACATCAACTCATTCGGAGTCATGATGTGCATCTTTGGCTACGTTCACAAATTCATCAATAGGAGGAAGTCAGGGGATCTCTCATCAGAGGACCTTCGCAAAGGATCACATTTGATATGCCGCATCGTGCAACGGGCCCACCTGTATCCAGAGTATCTTGCTCTGAGGAAAAGTAAGTGCGTGGATTATTCCAGTAGTATCGTATCGCTCTCGCCATTCACAGATGATTTTGGACTGATTCGTGTTGGCGGTCGCCTGTGGCACTCAACTCTCGGATTCGATGCACACCACCCAATCATTCTGCCCAGCGATCATCCACTGACGTTCGCTATCATCGCTCACTTTCATCGAAAGCATCACCAAGCTGGTCCGCAGTCTTTACTTGGAGCAATTCGCTTGCAGTTCTTGCCCATCGGCGGCCTGAAGACCGTGGCTAGTGCCTTACGGAAATGCATCATCTGTTGCAGGTCCAGGCCTCGTCTTGTGAAGCACATCATGGCTGACCTACCGAAGGATCGAATACAGGATTCGCCTGCATTCAGCATCACTGGAATCGACTACTGCGGTCCCTTCTAATATAGGCCAGTTGGCGCAATCGAGCGCCTATCAAATGGTACATTAGCGTATTCATCTGCATCAACAATGGCTTCGATTGGAGATTAATACCGCACCACTCGCCTCGTTTCGGGAGCTTGTGGGAGGCAGCAGTGAAGATGGCCAAACAGCATTTTTATCGCTCCGTGGGATCGACGCTGTTTGGCTTCGACGAGGCCAGGCTATAATCCATTCTCGTCCTCTTAATCTCAATTTCAGAAAGATCTTGGCGTCCTTACACCAGGACATTTTTTAATTGGTCGTTTGCTGATTGAGATTCCCGAGCCAGACGTTATGGGTCTAAACTTCAATCGTCTTGATCGTTGGCAACGAGTCACCTTCGTCCAGCAGATCTTTTGGAAGCGTTGGAGGGAGGAGTATTTGACTCACGCTCATTTACATTCGCGCTCTCGGTGCCTACGCACACACACGTGTGGCCGAAAAAGCTCGTTAGCTTCCAACAAAGGGTTTACATACATATATTATAAGTTAAGTTAGTCAAGTTAGAGTAATTGTCAATTAAATTATTTAATTGAGAATATTTTACTTACCTGGATATTTAGTTCCAAATTTTTCCACTGGCAAAATCTTGTAAATTTGTCGCTAGAAACAAAGAATTATATAAGATTCATTTAAATATATATATCGTATACCCAATGAATAATATTCCTTTACTACTACTATGCGTAGTAAAAAGCTACATACATATGTGTCGCTATGTATCGGCAAGAGAATTGTTAATTTATTTCTTCTTTCTTCGCAGAAATAGCACCGTCAGCACTTAAAATTACGTTAAAAATATTATATAGCAGCACCCCTCTGGAAATAGTATTCGATCATAATTAATTTTGAAAAGTTTCATTTTGGACCAATTGGCTGTTCGTCGAGGAAGAAAGTTAATATCCAGAAATATCAAATGACACTGAATTGCCAGCATTGATTTGTCAACACGACATTTTCACTATGAACCAAACGGACTTTTTCTGATAGATTTTGGGTTTTACAAATGTTTAAGCATTTTTTTTATTATGGTTTAGTTTTTTAAAACAATTTTTTAAAGTCCGGTATGTTTTTTTCAAAGCTAGTGGCTTTTTCACATAATTTAAGCATCTTATGTCTGGTTGTATTGAACTTAGCAATTCTGAAAAATTACTAATGAAAATATAAATCAGACCCAAGCACACTGCAGCTTACTGTTTCGAAGATATTAGTCTTCCAAATTCGATTTTGATCATTTTTTACGGTATATTTTCCCAAAATTTTGACTTTGAAAACTCAGGAAAAGTCGAAAAAAAATTATTTCTTGGACTAAATTGATTTTAGATAGGTTCATTAATTAGGCGTCGTTTAAGGTATCGTTTGTAAAAATCGATGTATAAACGGCTAAGTTGCAGCCGTTTGACCAAATCTTGGCATTTCTCCGAATTTTGCCGTCAAATTCTATTAGCCGACATATAACCGTTATTTTTCTTACAAAAAATAACAAAAATCTGTGTTTGTAACAGTTTTTAACGGTAAAATGGCATTTGGGATGGTAAAGAACGGTACAAACAGATGTAAGATGCTTACGTAATGTGGAAAAAACAGCACTACCTCTGAAAAAACATAAAACATTTAAACACCATTTTTAAAAATATTTGAATTAAAAAAGTAAACCATAAAAAATGAATTAAACATTTTTAAAGCTCCTAAACCAAATCTATTAAACGTTGTGTTTCATAGTGGAATTACAAAATATATTTTTGAAACGTAAGGTTTTCTTAGATGGTTTGAAAGAGGGCAAAAGATGAAGTTGAAACCACGCTTAAAACTAATTTTAAATTTTATTTAATTTCCGATTTATCTGTATCAGAATAATTTAAGATTTAAAATGTGTAATCCCTTTATCGAACCCGTTTTTGTCCGTCTAAAATAAGCTTGGGTTGATCTGCGGTCGTGAGCTCATTGCAAAAAAATTGTATACAGGCAGGCCAAGGTTTTCAATTTCCCAAAAATTTTCCGATTTACTTCTTAGAACACATAAATTGTTGCTCCCGTTTATACAAAACGGATGATAAGTCTATGGTTGCGTTAATGAGGGGCTCCTCATCTTAAACGAGGAGTCGGTGGGGCTGCTCGAGAAGACGGGCGGTGTGGTGGACTACGGATACAAGTTACCGCGGTCCCCTACAAGTCCGACTCCAAGGGCAGGCAACCGGAGGTTGATCCAGACCTTAAGCCCACGGACGCCCCAGACGCGGAGGCCGAACCTGCGGCATCGGACGTAGCGTCTGTGGTGTCGGAAGACCTCCTGGACGACTAAAAGACTACACATCAATGAGCCTCAAAAACCAGGAGGGCTCACTGAGGATCTGCTCCGAACGTGCCCCTCCGTGCGTTCATCGCAGACTGCGAGGCCAAGGACATCGGCCTAATTGTGGGGTGCGACGCCAATGCACATCAAAGTCAGTGGAGAAGCACTGCCACAAATGAACGGGGTGAGTACTTTTTCAGTTATTTACTGACTCCTCAGATGGTAATTTTAAACCGGGGAAGTGATCCCACCTTTATTATTAAAAGTTCGATTCCGGAAGCTCAGGCGGACAAAATGGACTCGATATTCAGACCACCTGGGCCATATCTTTTCTCGTAATTAGAAATCGTAATTGATATTTTGAATGCATGCTTTTTTCTTTTAGTCAGATTAGTTATAATTTTCCTTAAATATTTGTCTAACATCTGTCTTTCCTGCATGTCCGCGATCGGATCAGTTAACGCCAGCGCCCCTCGGCCTTGGACGGGAGGAGGGCTGCCTGGGAATCGCGAGTAACAGCATTCAGCTGGTGACCCCTTGGGTCACTTGATGGTGCACTTGATAGTGCCACTTGATGGTACAGTCATTTCATATCAACGTCCAAATAAAAAACGAGAGAAGCCAGACTCTGGAAAAGATCTGCGTCCAGAAACTCGGGAATCATGAAGAGATTCCCGCAGTAACAGGGAGGAATGATTACTGTATTCCTAATGACGACGCCTTTCCAGGTATCAATCCTGATTCGGCAGGACTGGGAGATGTGCGAACCAGGACCCGCAAATGTGATTCAAATTTATACAGATAGCTCTAAGCTAGACGGCCGCGTAGGAGGAATCTACTGTAACAAGCTAAACATAAGTAACTACTTCAGGCTCCCGGATCACCGTAGTGTATTCCAAGCGGAGGTTAAAGCAATCAAGTAGGTAATTTCTATTGTCTCCAAACTCCCCCTAGACAGACACTTAGTGCGCTTCTTCTAGGACAGCCAAGCAGCTGTTAAAGCACTAAGCTCTACACCAGGGGTGCCCAGGCCTATGCTCATGGGCTCGCTTTGTTTTTGTTTTTTCTCCGGAGATAGGAACTCACAGAACGTATACATGAACGGCACCAAGAGTAAAAAAAACCCAACACATGCAAACATTATGTGTGTGTATGCTATGCGTGGAACCGAAACCGTTTCTGTTTGCTTGCCGTGGGTCGTCGTGTCTCGTCGTTGCTCGCGAAAGCAAACTGACCAACAACAATTTCGATGCATTTCTGCCTTATATTCGAGCTTGCACTGGAAAAAACCTTTGTTGTGTTCAACCTGCCGGCACAATGTTTACAAGCGCATACTTGAGTACATTATTTTCCGCTCAAAGCTATTGTTGCCAACAGCAGTGCATTATAAGTATATCACACAAAATTGATTTTGAATAAAAAATCATTTGCTATACCCTTTTCTTCACATTAGTGAAAATGTATTCAAACTTTTTTCTTCCAGTGCACAAATTCAAATACAAAAAATCGTTCAGTTCTTGGTATTGGTGTTTTTTCTTGTGAGTGTTGGGGATTTCTCCACCGTATGCTGACCCCTGCTCTACACTGTCGAACTCAACGACTGTAAACGACTGACGTACGTCTCTAAATGAGATTGCAGAGCAGTTAGAACTCTTCCAAATGTGGGTCCCCGCACACAGGGACATCCAGGGGAATGATGCTGCCGATGAACTTCGAGCGAAATTCAAGCAGGCGATGGCAGAGTACTATCAGCTATAAAATCTCGCGTTCGATGTGGCCGTTGACTTCGGCTCCTTGGGGCACTTTTTCTCGCAGACATTTCGGACCTTTTCGAAGTCAGACCACTTACACCACTCAAATGAAAGCTATTTAAATTTAGAGGGCCCTGACGAAGCGTTTTTCTCAACAAAAATATTCTAAGATATGAATATTATATTAAGATTTACTTATCGATTTACATTGTAAGAAATATCATGTA
This sequence comes from Drosophila helvetica, assembly GCA_963969585.1. Classification (NCBI taxonomy): domain Eukaryota; kingdom Metazoa; phylum Arthropoda; class Insecta; order Diptera; family Drosophilidae; genus Drosophila; species Drosophila helvetica. The sequence continues at coordinate 394,918 of OZ018404.1, forward strand.
CTCGATATATCGATACTAGTCCTTGACAAGTATGCCAGGGCACATTCAAGGTATACATAACAAGGTAGTGTAACCAGCTCGGTCGCTTTCTTTGACAACTTGTTAAATTTCAGTCTGCCGGCAGCAGTTGTGAGCGACGCATTTCCGCGGCCGAATTTTGTCGTGTTTTTTTTAATTTTTTTTTTGCAGTGGCACCGTTATATTGCTTAATGTGTAAGAATTTTTTTTAGAATTAAGTATTTAAATAAAAAAATTAGACATCAAAAGCAAAAACAATAAGTTAAGGGCAACAAAAAATTGTTAAAAATTTTATTATAAAAGAAAAAAAATAAACATAAATTACAATTTATAATTTTTTCTATTATATTTATTCAATCATTCTGGTTTTAGTTGCAGCAAAAGACTCACATATGTACATATATAAGAACATATGCAAATTCATTGCTCTCTCGCTCTCTCTCTCTCTTCTGTCATTTTAAAACGTGGACGAAGTGCAGGGTCAAGGAGAGAGATTCGACACCCAGGTGCTACAAGTGCCTGAAGTTTGCACTGTGGACCGGACGGGATGCTGCATACGCTGCGGCGTCAAAGGCCATAAGATGGCGGATTGCCCAAACAAAGCAAACTGCTTCGTCTGCGACGCCCAAGACCGAGATGACAGAGGACAACAAGCGGCAAGCAAGAAGAGGTACGTAGGAAACGACGATGGAAGTGATTCAGCGCAGGAGCTGCTTCTGTAGACGGTGAGAGAGCGCAATCTTTCCCTGGCTATCCACAGCGAGCCGTACCAAACTGGCAACAACGAGCACTGGGCGACAGACACATCAGGGAAGGCATCGCTGTGGGCATGCGGAGGGGATCCCTTTACACTCCATGTGAAGGCCAAAGACGGATTCGTACGCGCCAGAGCTGGAAATCTCTGAGTATACAGCTGCACCTAGCTCCTAGTCTATCCCTATGTTTTTCAGCCGGATCATCGAGGACATTGCAATCGATGCAAGCAGCCATGGTACCGTCCTGATCGCTGGAGTCTTAAACGCTTGGGCACAGGAATGGGGCAGCCAGGTCACCGCCAGTCAGTCTGGGCAAGGCGGACAGGGAGGATCCGCTCAGCCCTAGTGCTCTCGTTCAAAGCCTCGGGCAGTGGCAGGCTTGCGAAGGAAGCGCCAACGAGTTATCCAATCAACTCGGCGCGAGAATGGAGAAGGACTGCGACGCAAGCATAAGAAGGCGCAAGTCTTTCATGCGTCACCACGAGCGACTCGTGTGGTGGAATGAAGAGATCGCTGGACTTCGCACAACGTGTCTGAGGGCCAGGCGTGCAATGCAGAGGGCGAGGCGAACAGACCGGTTCGAAACGCTGCACGAATCCTACAGGTCTGCCAGGAAAGCGCTTGAAAACACAATCCGTGAAAGCAAGAGGGAATGCTTTTTTCAGCTATGCGGTGCAGCGGAGCAAGATCTCTGGGGCAGGGCCTACAAGCTCGTCGTGAAGCGGATCAGTGCCGGAAGCAAAGCGCCAACGGAATTTGATAAGCTTGAGACGATAGTGTGCACCCTGCTCACAAGCGCCCCCATGCAAGTGACACGCCGTTAACCAGCATACGATGGATTACGGAGGCCGAGGTTTTATAAGTTGGAAGGAGCCTACCCAACAAAAAAGCCCCAGGACTTTACGCTATTCCTAATAGAGAACTAAAACTGGCACTTGCATTACAGCCAGGAGCCTTTGCAGCCGTCTTCAACAACTGCCTCATTGAGGGAACGTTCCCCAGTCGGTGGAAGATCCAAAAGCTGCTGTTGCTCAGGGAATCCACCAGGTGAGCCATCTTCGTATCGTTCTCGAAAAGCAGATTGCGCGCAGCCTAAGCGCTGCCATAGAAGACGCTGGCGGCCTATCGAGCAACCAGTATGGATTTCGTAAAAGAAGGTCGACACTGGATGCCATACAGAAGGTCACAACCATAGCGGAAGATGCCATCAGCGGCGCACGCTGGAAAGGAGCAACACAACAGTACTGCTTACTGGTTACTGGGTCCTGACGTACGAGACGGGCGAGGGATCGAGGACATATGGGATAACTGCTGGAGTTCCACAGGGGTCGGTGCTGGGGCCGACGACGTGGCCATTGTAGTGGTGGCCAAGCACTTAGCGGTAGCGGTAGCGGCGGAAGCAGCAGCGAACGAGGCAATCCGAGCCGTGGAGTCGTGGCTGGCTGTAGCGGGGCTCCAGCTAACTGCCCACAAGACCGAGGCTGTGCAGATCAGCAGTAGGAAGAAGGTAGAGGTAGCCAAAGTGTCGGTCGACGATCACGACGTCATATCACAGAGGGCGTTGAAATATGTAGGAGTCATTCTGGACACCAGACTGTCGTTCAGGGAACACCTAGGCTTCACAGACCTGCCGAGCTCTCTTGAGAATATTGCTCATCACGAGGGGACCGAAACAGTCAAGGAGGAAACTAATCACCAGCGCCGTTTCTTCACAGATTCTGTACGCCACTCCAGTTTGGACCAAAGCGACAAAGTTCCCGAGCTACATGCGAGGGGTCGAGGCAACGCCCCGTCTACGGTATCGGACGTCGCGGCCCTGGTCATCGCGGGGCTCACCTCAATAGCGGAGCTGGTGAGGGAAAGAGTCGAGCTCCATGAGCTGGCCCGAGCCGCCACCGATAACCATCCCACGGGAGCTGCGAGGGAGGCGTCCAGGCATGAGAGCATACGGAGGTGGCAGGCAAGGTGGGACTCCTAGAGCAAAGGTCGCTGGATCCACAAACTGATACCGGATATCAAGCTGTGGATGGAGCGGAAGCATGGCCAGTTGGACTTCCATCTCACCCAGATGCTGAGTGGTCATGGCTGCTTCCGGCCCTACCTGAAGCGGTTTGGAAGATTGGTGCCCAGCTTGTGGCAGCGGCATTGTGGAGGACGCACATCATTTATTCTTCGAGTGCTACCGTTTCGAGCAAGAGAGGCGTCTGCTTAAGGGGGAAATAGGTGCGATCCAAAGAGTTGAGGGACTTATGCCTCACATGGTAGCATGGGACGCAACCGCCAAATTTGCCGCAAAAATAATGCGGAAGCTTCGGACGGCGGAGAGGGAAAGGATAATGTAAGCGGAATGAGAGGGACCCGTTGCTCGAAGCAATGCTCTGGCGGCAGTACCGCGCAGACATAAAATATATATGGTTATGGCGCAATACTGATGCAAAGACAATATTATGAAAATATGCACCCTGTGTCCTATTATTCTGGCGAAAAAACAGAGACAGAATCTCGGTATCATAGTTTTCAACTAGAGGCGTTGGCCATAATTTATGCATTGAGACGATTTAGAGCATATCTGGAGCATGGGCCTTTTAAAATAATCACGGATTGTAATTCGTTAGTGCAGACGTTAACCAGAAAGTCTATTACCCCCAAAAATAAGGGGGGTGGTCCTTAGAGTGAGAGAACTGTGATTACTCTATTAGACCTGGGCCAGTATGGCGCACGTTGACGCATTGAGCAGACAAGATCAAGAATATGCTAGAGGATGATGGAGCATGGGTCTTTTAAAATAATCACGGATTTTAATTCGCTAGTGCAGACGTTAACCAGAAAATCTATTAGCCCTAAAATAGCGGGGTGACCATTTGGGTCCATTGCCATGTATTAAATCTAAACGAAAATACCTCTTTGTGGTAATAGGTGCTTTCACTAAGTTTGTTAAATTGTTCCCGGATAATAGTACCAGCACGAGGGAAGCGAAGGATGCCTTAAGTAAATATTTTAATTTCTATAGTCGCCCTACTAGGATAATATCGGATCGAGGGACATGTTTCACATCGTTAGAGCTCTCTAGTTTTCTGCAGGAAAGAGCGATAGAGCATATTAAGTAGCTACGAGTAGCTACGGGCGCACCGTAGGCGAATGGCCAAGTTGAACGGGCGAATCGTGTTCTGACTTCGATTTTAGGGAAATTGTCGGAACCCCTCAAGCAAGCCGATTTGGCAAGGGCGTACCCAAAATTTCGCGAAGGAGGGGTCCGGATTTTTTTCCCCCGTAAATTTAATAGTTGGTTTGTGTGTTGGAAGGCATTTATCTATAACTTAAATTTGTTGAAAAAAAATGTGTGTGAAACACACAACGCGTGCATCAAATTGCATGCGTTTTTTTTAATAATAGAGTGTGGCATTTAAAAAAAAAATTGTTTTACTTTTCTATAATTAGAATAGATTCCTCAAAAGTTAAGAATTAGTCAAAAAAATCTAAAATTTGAGCCAACCAAACGTTGTATTTCGCCTATTTCATTTCATTTTGTGTCATTATGTAGAACGGAACATTTTATTTAATTTCATTTTGTGTCATTCTGTAGAACGAAACATTTTATGATACATTTTTATACCCGGTACTCGAAGAGTAAAGGGGTATATTAGATTTGTGCAAAAAATTAATGTGTGTAACACCCAGAAGGAAGCGTTTCCGACCCCATAAAGTATATATATTCTTGATCAGCATCAATAGCCGAGTCGATATAGCTATGTCTGTCTGTCCGTCCGTCTGTCCGTCTGTCCGTCTTCATTAGCGCCTATAGCTTAAAGACCATAAAAGCTAGAGGAACACTATTTTGTATCCAGACTCCTGTCCTATCGCACTGTTACAAGTGTATTTCAAAATTTCGCCCCGCCCCCTTCCGCCCACTCCAAGGACGAAAATCTGTGGCATGCACAATTTTAAAGATACGAGAAAACTAAAAACGCAGAATCGTAGAGAATGACAATATCTATCAGAGTGTTGAATCTGGATCAGATCGACTCATAAATATAGCCACAATGAAGAAAACAATTTCGAAATGCATCGTTCCCTCTCGCTCTCTCTCACACACAGGGGTAGGCGCTATGCCTGATCGAATTTTTTGACGCCTAGTTCTCAGAGACTATAAGAGCTAGAACCACCAAACTTTCTATCCAAGCTCCTGTGATATCAAACCGAGACGAGTTTGTTTTAAAATTTGGCCACGCCCCCTTCCGCCCCCACAAAAGATGAAAATCTACAATTTTGAAGATACGGGAAAACCAAAAACGCAGAATCATAGAAAATTACTATATCTATCAGAGTATTGAATTTGGATCAGATCGGATCATAAATATAGTCAGAAGGAACAAATGAAATTTCAGTGGCCTCCCAAGCGCAGACTGATTCCCTCTCTCTCTCGCACACAGCCGTGTATGTATATGTAGGAAGTAGATAAAAACATGTAGAAATGGCAGATGTAAAAAATTTATGTTAACCAATATGGAAACATCTAATAGATCAAAATCTCCGAAAAGGTTCGACTTAAATTGTTTTTTTTTGGCTAAAATTTAATATTTTCCTTTTGCGAACATGTAATAAATTACAACAAGCTCACATACATATATACTGACTGAGTACCGGGTATAAAGTAGAGCCGCGGCGCAGACGCGGCTCATAACGTTCCCCCTCGTTTTTTAATACCTTTTTGTGTAGAAAAATTGTTTTCTCAAAAAAATTGAACTTTGTGTGAGTATATTTGTTGCTTTTGAAAATGTGTGCGTTTTAAATAAACCTGTATGGTTTTTAAAGTTAAATGACGGGTAAACGACTTCTTCCATATCGAGGGGAAGCATGAAGAGTTAATTGAAAGGCTGAATAGTTTGAGAAACGGTCCACACAGAGACTCGGTGCAATGCCTGAGTACACAACCAGGAACTCCGTCAGGACCCGGTGAAAACACCGGCTTAACTGTTCGGAGGTCGTGAAGAAGCGAGTTTTCATTTAACAAGGGACTGAAAATGCCGTTTGACCTTGGTAAACCGGTAGCTTTTTAGAGAATAGGTTGTTTGGAAAAATTGGGCAAAAAGATCGGCAATTGCCTGATCATTATTTGCCGACGTGTTAAGTAATGATAGCGAGGATGGATGTGCGGACGTTTTACGCTTACTGTTTACGAAGCTGTAAAACTGCTTAGAGTCCTGAGAAAAGCGTATCCTGCTTCGAGATAGGTAGTTCTTATACCACTGGGAATGAAGAACCGAAAAGTTTGACCGAGCCATTACATAGCGAGAGAGAGAAGAAGGAGAGCCAACTTCTTGACATTTTTTTTAAATTCTTGATTTTAAGTTTTAGTGTTTAGTGTGGATCGCAGATAAAAAATGAGAAGACGTATGCAGATAAAGCCCCGTTAAGGTATGAACCTGGTTATTACGTATCCGTCCGTCATGTTGATACGACACCTCGGATCAATAAGAAGTTTGCATCCTAGTATCGAGGACAATACAGGATTAATAGAGTATTGGATAACGATCGCTATGATATGCCCATATTGAGGGCTGTCATTTGACAGAGATGCCATTCCCAAGTTTAACAGAACCAGCGAGACGAGGATAAAACTGTAACCTCATGCTGTTAATAGGTGAATAAGTTACATTAACAGGTAAATTTACCTATGCCTTCTTTATAAATATTTTTTTTCCAACCTAAAATTTGGCTTTGAAATAATGGGTCTGGGCAAACACACTTTTCGGATTCGTGAAACCAGCGGACGGAGATCGATTCGTTTATCGGAACTGGCAAACAATATATTTTTGCGCATAACAGCACAAAAAGTACTACATAAAAGCTCAAACTGCAAATAACAGCTCGCGACATGCGCGTTACAGAACAGTTGGCTAAAGATTGATGTTTCCCGCCAAATTTTATTCAAAATGTAATTGCAATAAATGAATTGTCTGACCATTAGCAATTCAATTTTAAATTTGCATGCTGTTACTTACAGTTCGTCATCTTAAATCGCGCACTTTCTGCCTTCGTTTGGCTTCAAAACATGGAATTAAAAAAATAAAATACGCTGTGTCTATACAAAAAAAAATCAGGTGAGCTGTTTTTGTTTGCCAGAATCTAAAATTAAACATATCGATAACGAAAAAATGTGTAAGAGGAAGCTCTTGAAAATTAAAAGGAAACGGTTTGGTTAAAAAAGTAAAACGCAAAAATAAATGAAGCCCGGAACCTGCCTGAATATCTGTTTTACTTTGCCATTAGTACATATATATAAGCAAGATAGACAGTTTGACCCACTGTGGGGCGTCTATGTTCCAAGCTTTTTTATGAGGGGACAGTGAAACAGTACCGCTTGGACCCGTTAAAAGAACAGTTAAGAATTTCGCGTGAAGGCTTTGAGGTAACCACAACTTGTGCCAATATCGAAAGGTTCTGAACCGATTATATTTACAGCGTCGCGATAGTAAGCTGTGCATCATTCGCGTTCAGCCGCACTCAAAACATGAAATAATACTTCACTGAGTGCTGACACTAACCATACATACGTTTTCTGCGGGCTTAAATTTTTTGCTTTGATTTTTTGATCCTGTTTTCTGCTGTGATTCCTGCGTATTTTAATGTATGGGTTTACAGTGTACACCCAGCTATAATGCGCTTATTTATAAAAAATGTAATTTGCAAAGGTCTCAGGGTCTAAAAATTGTCCTTTTGATATAAAACCATACAAAATAAAGTTTTAGCCCGATCCGACGCGTTTTGTTTTTTGTATGTCTTGATGTTATTGCGTTGTTTCACCCTTTCTATCATTGACACGCTTGTGCCCATTTTTTTTGGCGAGTCTCGGACCTACATTTTCGTGTTTTTGTTAATTGAGTTTAACACTGATTGCTAAAATTTTGGACTCCAAACTTAATTATAATGTTTTTCACGCTATTTGCACTAACTTTAAAGCGTTTAGCTAATTTTCTGTACGAAATCCCGTTTCAGTACAGTAGCTGTGCATAATGTTTTGCGTAATTGCTCTTCAATTCGAGGCATCGTTAAAACTGAAGACAAATGGAACAAGCGAAAAATGCAAAGTTCTTCAGAATTGATCGAGCTCTCTAACGGTGCATTGCATGGCGCTATCGGAAGCTCACACTTTGATAAATATTCATTTGAAAGTGTGCCGTTTCTTTTCGGTACATTCCTTACGAGGAGTAGCTACGGCACGCTATCACCACAAACCCAACGAATTTTTAACTTCCTAAACGTCTTCGCAAAAGCAGCTAGGTCTTCATTTGGTCCCTCAAAAACCATAAGTGGAGTCTCTCTTCCTAGTGCCTTAAAAACAGGACCAGAAAAGCCGAATGTGGTAAACTCTCCGCAGCCCATCGAGCAGCCACAAAGCCCTATTGAATCGATTGGATTTTGCTCTGCAGGAAAGTTTGATGGAATTTATGTCATTCATGAGAACAATCATGGAAAGTCTCATGCAAAATCAAAATATACTGACTCAGATACTTACATCTCAATAGTCCAAATAATCAATAACAAAAAACGAGAGGGAACGTTGTGAGAACGTTTATACCCGTTACTCAGTCAGTATATATGTGAGCCTACGATTTATGTAATTTATTATATGTTCGCAAAAGAGGAAACAATTGAATTATTGCCAAAAAAGAAAATTTACAAAAAAATGTAGTCAAACCATTTCGGAGATTTTCATATATTCAGGCAGGTGCCGGCTTTCACTTTCACATAGATTTTTAAATTTACTTTTTAATTCATATAAATTGGAGTTTATACGAAAGATTTTTTACTTTTCAAAACGTCAACCCTATTCTCTACGAAATGAAGAGTAATCGTTTTTTATACAACAAAACGAATCTTAATTGCAAAAGGAAAAAAAAGGTTACCTATTGGTCCATTAAAATACATTTGACACCATTACTATGGAAATTTCGATTAATAAATAATTTTTTTGGAACTCAACCTCAAATTATACTCGTGAAAAATTGCAAATTGCATGCGTTTTTTTTAATAATAGAGTGTGGCATTTAAAAAAAAAAAATTGTTTTACTTTTCTATAATTAGAATAGATTCCTCAAAAGTTAAGAATTAGTCAAAAAAATCTAAAATTTGAGCCAACCAAACGTTGTATTTCGCCTATTTCATTTCATTTTGTGTCATTATGTAGAACGGAACATTTTATTTAATTTCATTTTGTGTCATTCTGTAGAACGAAACATTTTATGATACATTTTTTTTTAATACCTTTTTGTGTAGAAAAATTGTTTTCTCAAAAAAATTGAACTTTGTGTGAGTATATTTGTTGCTTTTGAAAATGTGTGCGTTTTAAATAAACCTGTATGGTTTTTAAAGTTAAATGACGGGTAAACGACTTCTTCCATATCGAGGGGAAGCATGAAGAGTTAATTGAAAGGCTGAATAGTTTGAGAAACGGTCCACACAGAGACTCGGTGCAATGCCTGAGTACACAACCAGGAACTCCGTCAGGACCCGGTGAAAACACCGGCTTAACTGTTCGGAGGTCGTGAAGAAGCGAGTTTTCATTTAACAAGGGACTGAAAATGCCGTTTGACCTTGGTAAACCGGTAGCTTTTTAGAGAATAGGTTGTTTGGAAAAATTGGGCAAAAAGATCGGCAATTGCCTGATCATTATTTGCCGACGTGTTAAGTAATGATAGCGAGGATGGATGTGCGGACGTTTTACGCTTACTGTTTACGAAGCTGTAAAACTGCTTAGAGTCCTGAGAAAAGCGTATCCTGCTTCGAGATAGGTAGTTCTTATACCACTGGGAATGAAGAACCGAAAAGTTTGACCGAGCCATTACATAGCGAGAGAGAGAAGAAGGAGAGCCAACTTCTTGACATTTTTTTTAAATTCTTGATTTTAAGTTTTAGTGTTTAGTGTGGATCGCAGATAAAAAATGAGAAGACGTATGCAGATAAAGCCCCGTTAAGGTATGAACCTGGTTATTACGTATCCGTCCGTCATGTTGATACGACACCTCGGATCAATAAGAAGTTTGCATCCTAGTATCGAGGACAATACAGGATTAATAGAGTATTGGATAACGATCGCTATGATATGCCCATATTGAGGGCTGTCATTTGACAGAGATGCCATTCCCAAGTTTAACAGAACCAGCGAGACGAGGATAAAACTGTAACCTCATGCTGTTAATAGGTGAATAAGTTACATTAACAGGTAAATTTACCTATGCCTTCTTTATAAATATTTTTTTTCCAACCTAAAATTTGGCTTTGAAATAATGGGTCTGGGCAAACACACTTTTCGGATTCGTGAAACCAGCGGACGGAGATCGATTCGTTTATCGGAACTGGCAAACAATATATTTTTGCGCATAACAGCACAAAAAGTACTACATAAAAGCTCAAACTGCAAATAATAGCTCGCGACATGCGCGTTACAGAACAGTTGGCTAAAGATTGATGTTTCCCGCCAAATTTTATTCAAAATGTAATTGCAATAAATGAATTGTCTGACCATTAGCAATTCAATTTTAAATTTGCATGCTGTTACTTACAGTTCGTCATCTTAAATCGCGCACTTTCTGCCTTCGTTTGGCTTCAAAACATGGAATTAAAAAAATAAAATACGCTGTGTCTATACAAAAAAAAATCAGGTGAGCTGTTTTTGTTTGCCAGAATCTAAAATTAAACATATCGATAACGAAAAAATGTGTAAGAGGAAGCTCTTGAAAATTAAAAGGAAACGGTTTGGTTAAAAAAGTAAAACGCAAAAATAAATGAAGCCCGGAACCTGCCTGAATATCTGTTTTACTTTGCCATTAGTACATATATATAAGCAAGATAGACAGTTTGACCCACTGTGGGGCGTCTATGTTCCAAGCTTTTTTATGAGGGGACAGTGAAACAGTACCGCTTGGACCCGTTAAAAGAACAGTTAAGAATTTCGCGTGAAGGCTTTGAGGTAACCACAACTTGTGCCAATATCGAAAGGTTCTGAACCGATTATATTTACAGCGTCGCGATAGTAAGCTGTGCATCATTCGCGTTCAGCCGCACTCAAAACATGAAATAATACTTCACTGAGTGCTGACACTAACCATACATACGTTTTCTGCGGGCTTAAATTTTTTGCTTTGATTTTTTGATCCTGTTTTCTGCTGTGATTCCTGCGTATTTTAATGTATGGGTTTACAGTGTACACCCAGCTATAATGCGCTTATTTATAAAAAATTTAATTTGCAAAGGTCTCAGGGTCTAAAAATTGTCCTTTTGATATAAAACCATACAAAATAAAGTTTTAGCCCGATCCGACGCGTTTTGTTTTTTGTATGTCTTGATGTTATTGCGTTGTTTCACCCTTTCTATCATTGACACGCTTGTGCCCATTTTTTTTGGCGAGTCTCGGACCTACATTTTCGTGTTTTTGTTAATTGAGTTTAACACTGATTGCTAAAATTTTGGACTCCAAACTTAATTATAATGTTTTTCACGCTATTTGCACTAACTTTAAAGCGTTTAGCTAATTTTCTGTACGAAATCCCGTTTCAGTACAGTAGCTGTGCATAATGTTTTGCGTAATTTGGTCCCTCAAAAACCATAAGTGGAGTCTCTCTTCCTAGTGCCTTAAAAACAGGACCAGAAAAGCCGAATGTGGTAAACTCTCCGCAGCCCATCGAGCAGCCACAAAAGCCCTATTGAATCGATTGGATTTTGCTCTGCAGGAAAGTTTGATGGAATTTATGTCATTCATGAGAACAATCATGGAAAGTCTCATGCAAAATCAAAATATACTGACTCAGATACTTACATCTCAATAGTCCAAATAATCAATAACAAAAAACGAGAGGGAACGTTGTGAGAACGTTTATACCCGTTACTCAGTCAGTATATATGTGAGCCTACGATTTATGTAATTTATTATATGTTCGCAAAAGAGGAAACAATTGAATTATTGCCAAAAAAGAAAATTTACAAAAAAATGTAGTCAAACCATTTCGGAGATTTTCATATATTCAGGCAGGTGCCGGCTTTCACTTTCACATATATTTTTAAATTTACTTTTTAATTCATATAAATTGGAGTTTATACGAAAGATTTTTTACTTTTCAAAACGTCAACCCTATTCTCTACGAAATGAAGAGTAATCGTTTTTTATACAACAAAACGAATCTTAATTGCAAAAGGAAAAAAAAGGTTACCTATTGGTCCATTAAAATACATTTGACACCATTACTATGGAAATTTCGATTAATAAATAATTTTTTTGGAACTCAACCTCAAATTATACTCGTGAAAAATTGGTCAGGGCAAATACACTTTTCGGATTCGTGGCACCAGACGACGGAGATCGATTCGTTTATCGGAACTGGCAAACAATGCATTTTTACGCATTTTTACTTCTCGAAACCTCCTTTAGAAAACTTTAAAGCTTAGTTTCTTAAGCTTTCCACTTCGGGGCTGAATCGGTCTTCGGATGCGTCGGGGATGGCTTCAGTTGTGAGAGGAGCTGCTTTCGTGAGAGCGACTGATAAAAAATGCGATGGCCTACGTGAGGATGGCGTGGGAGATGCGTTGGCTTAGATGAGAGGGTGGCGTGGGAGATGCGTCGGCTTAGATGAGAGGGCGGCCGCATCTGGTGATCGGTATCGGATTTCGTCTGGGAAAGCTCATTTGCTTACAAGAACTATTGGAGTGTGGGAACGAACTGATAACGGAGTGGTCAGTGTCGTTTGATCGGAATGCAAGAGACTTCCTGTTGATCTCGGCTTGGCGACTCATGCGTTTGTTTATGCAGGTGTTGGGGTCTCTCATATTATTATTATCTTATCTCTCTTAGATATGTGGATATGGGTACATGGGTGTAAGGGTGAGTGCTAGAGCATATGCATAATGTGTATTGGTATTGGTGTGATTATGAATGTGGTCTAGTGCTTGACATATAAATGATGCGTAATATGGTGTGGAGCATTATGGATATGTTACTATATGTATGTATGTGAGCTTGTAATAAATTACATTATTACATGTTCGCAAAAGGGATAAATTTAGTTTTAGCCAAAAAAGACACAAAAATTAAGTCAACTTTTCGGAGATTTATATATATTAGATGTTTCCATTTTTGTTTACATACGTTTTTTACATCTGTCTTTTCTACATGTCTAAATCTACTTCCTACATATACATACACGGCTGTGTGCGAGAGAGAGAGGGAATGAGTCTGCGCTTGGAAGGCCACTGAAATTTCATTTGTTCCTTCTGACTATATTTATGATCCGATTTGATCCAGATTCAATACTCTGATAGATATGGTCATTTTCTATGATTCTGCGTTTTTGGTTTTCCCGTATCTTCAAAATTGTAGATTTTCGTCTTTTGTGGGGGCGGAAGGGGGCGTGGCCAAATTTTGAAATACACTTGTACTGACGTGATATCACAGGAGCATGGATAGAAAGTTTGGTTGCTCTAGCTCTTATAGTCTCTGAGATCTAGGCGCTCATCTGGACGAATGGGCACAGCGCCCAACCCTGTGTGTGAGAGAGAGCGAGAGGGAACGATGCATTTCGAAAAGGTTTTCTTCATTGTGGCTATATTTATGAGTCGATCTGTTCCAGATTCAACACTCTGATAGATATTGTATTTCTCTACGATTCTGTTTTTAGTTTTCTCGTATCTTTAAAATTGTGCATGCCACAGATTTTCGTCCTTGGAGAGGGCGGAAGGGGGCGGGGCGAAATTTTAAAATACAGTTGTAACAGTGCGATAGGACAGGAGTCTGGATACAAAATTGTGTTCCTCTAGCTTTTATGGTCTTTGAGCTATAGGCGCTAATGAAGACGGACAGACGGACAGACGGACGGACAGACGGACGGACGGACAGACAGACATAGCTATATCGACTCGGCTATTGATGCTGATCAAGAATATATATACTTTATGGGGTCGGAAACGCTTCCTTCTGGGTGTTACACACATACATTTTTTGCACAAATCTAATATACCCCTTCACTCTTCGAGTACCGGGTATAATGAAAATGAAATGAAATAAAAGCTAGAGCAGCCAAATTTTAGTATCAGACTAATTTTTTTTTCTTTCCTCGCACACCTCGACCACGCTATCCACGGCGAAAACGACAAGATCAATCATGTTTGACTCAATCGGAGCGGAGGATTTTTCAACGGACCAGCTGCGCGGATTTCTAGAATCTCCCAACCTACCAAAAGGTGGAACCGAAGCCACCATGGCCGTCAGGCTGAACGAGGTATCAGAGGAGCTGCGTGGACAGGGACCGCCCGAAATCGTGATGGGCGAGAACGAGACAGAAAATGATGCGGACCTAGCCCAAAGCCCGACGAATAACGGGAAAGAAGGAGAGCCCGAAAATGCGTCGCCGGCTAACAACAGTAACGAAAAACCCAACAGTGAGCGCAAAGAGGAGAGCGATAAGCCGCCGCCAGCACGCGAATACAACAATAACTACCACGGCGAAACACTATCAAAAAAAGACCGAGGAGAGAAAACCCAGATAGAGATAGAATTGCTAAAAGTAAAAATCGAGCTGCGGAAACTGCAGGCCAGAGAGAGAAGGTAGAAAACACCGAAAATCATGCTGGAATCATGTTACTAAACTAAAGCTACCTCAAGAGTGAACATGTTAGAGGATAACAAGCTACTAGTGCTGCTAATGTCGAAACTAAAAGACAACGCGCTAGTGTTGCTACACTCGAATCCGGAACACATATCATTGCCAATCGGCCAGTTGCTGAATATCATGGAAGAAAGGTTCCAGCCTAAAGAGAGCAAGCTGCTGCTCCGTCGCAAGTTCGATTCACGTTCATCGACACGAGGCGAAGAATTCTCCAAGTATTTCAACGAAAAGATGGCTAGCCATTGACAACGAGGAATTGATCGACGGAGTCATCGAAGGCGTCCCGGACGAAGGCCTACGCAGACAGGCTCATATGCAATGCTTCGGAGCCCCGAACCAATTGCTCAGGGCATTCGAAAAGGTGATGCTGCCAAAATGAGACAGTCCAACAGGAGCAGCGCCCATTCGCTGCTATAACTGCAACTCTCTGGGCCACATGGCAGGGGAGTGTCGCAGGTCCAAGCGCGAAAGGAGAGCGTGCTACGGATGTGTCACACTGTGATGAGAGGAAGAACAAGGTACATAATGAATACATATACAGGTTTAATATTCACATTAGCAACAACAATTACAAATGTGTGAACTTTGATTGCCTCATCGACTCAGGGAGCCCAATCAGTTGTATTAAGTTATCATGTCTAGATTACCAGCTAATGAAACTGCTAAACAAAGCGGAATTTTATATATGTAGATCAAACAGAGTCAAAGATTTCGAAAATGTTGAGTTTATTGTAAATAAAGACGCGAATTACGCATATGTTGGGTTGAAAAATAGCAAGCTGAACATTTTTGGCAAAATACAACTTAACTTCGAGTTGCTAGTGGTGGCAGACGAGTTGATGGGCTACGAGGCTGTAATAGGTAGTGATTTATGTACATTTAGAATTGTAATTGACATTTGCACAAAGAAGGAAAGTGAAGAAGAAGAAAATGATCGTGAAGCGGAAAACGAGTTTATAGAAGAAAATGATTGTGAAACAGAGAACGAGTGTATAGAAGAAAATGATCGTGAAGCAGAAAACAAGTGCATAGAAGAAGATGAGCATAAAGCAGAGAATGAGTGGGTAACGGAAAATGAGTAGAAAATAAATGTGCGGGAGAAAATGATTGTGAAGTAGAAGCGGAGGTGAGGAGGTGAGGAAAAGTGAAGGCGAATCAGTTGTTGGTCTGGTAGATGCCAATGATACATGCGAGAATATAAAGGCCAATTTTAGCGAACTACCAAGTGAGTATCCAGTCAAAGAAAATGATGGCGAGTTAAAAGTAGGGACAGATTGTAGTTTTAAACTTGTAGAGCAACTCAAATGCATGTTTAGAGCAGCTTATACAAATGCAGGGAGACCGAGCTTGCCAGAAACAAGGTGGGAAATGAAAATGAATTTCGAGCACGAAAAACCATTTCATTGTCCTCCCAGAAGACTGTCGTACAATGAAAAATTTCAGGTACAAAAATAATAGACGACTATATGCGTCGATTATCGCACACTTAATAAATGGATAAAAGACAATTACAATTAATAGACGAACTATTAGACAAACTGTCAAAGAAGAAGATTTTCACTATATTGGACCTGAAAAACGGATATTTCCACGTATTTATGCACAAAGACTCAGTAAAATACATCTCGTTTACAACCCCTATGGGACAATACGAGTGGTTGTGGATGCCCTTCAGCTTACGGAATGCATCGGCGCTGTTCCAAGGATTCACAAACAAGATTTTTGCAGATATGGTAAATGAAGATAAGGTCATAATATAGATGGACGATATAATGATAGCAACAAAGGATAGTGATAGTCACATGGAAATTTTGCAGGAGGTGCTGAGACGAGTGGTTTCGAATAAATTGGAATTTAGGTTAGATAAATGCGAGTTCTTAAAGTCAGAAGTTAAGTACCTAGGGTATTCCATTTCGGGCAACGGGATTAAACAGGATACAAAGGGTCTGCGGGCGGTGAAAGAGTTTCCAATACCAACGAAAACGAATGAAGGCAGAGTTTCTTAGGGTTATGTTCATATTTCAGGCGATTTGTAAAAGATTTTTCCAGAAAAGCTAAGCCCCTATATGATTTAGTCAAAAAAGATAAGAAGTTCGAGTTCGAAACCACGGAATTAGAGTGTTTTGAAGAGCTTAAAAGTAAGTTGTTGGAAGCACCAATCTTAGCACTTTACAATCCCAAAGACCCGACAGAGCTACATTGCGATGCGAGTTCATTAGGTTTCGAGTCAATTCTAATGCAAAAGGAAAGTGATGGTAAAATCCATCCAGTATTCTATTTCTCCAAGCGAACAACAGCTACAGAGGCAAAATACCACAGCTTTGAACTAGAGACGCTAGCGATAATTTATGCACTGAAACAATACATGTTAGAACACAGATCAGGGAAGAGGATGCAACACGTCGATGCGCTAAGCAGGATCAGTCAGATACTCACGTTACACGCAAACACCTTTGAGGAAAATTTGATAATGTGCCAAAACATAGATGACAAATTGATAGAGCTGAGAGAGACGCTACAGAAAGCAGGGCATAAGCATTATGAGATGAGAAACGGAATAATATATAGGAAAAAAGATAACGACACGCTCCTATTCTGTGTACCCGAAGAAATGGAAAGCCACGTACTCTATAAGTACCTCGACGAGTTAGGACACGTAGGGATCGAAAAAAAGGCACTATCTATATCGAATAGTTACTGGTTTTCAAAGGTTAGGTCTATAGCCAAACGACACATAGAGAACTGTCTCAAATGCATTCAGCGAAACACGGGAAAGAGGAAGAATTCTTACACAATATACCAAAAAGGTCAGCACCTTTCGAAGTGGTACATATCGACAATTTCAGGACAGTTAACAAAGGCAGAACGTACAAACATATCTTAGTGGTCATAGACGCATTCACCAAGTTCGTAAGACTTTACACGACGAAATCCACGTTGAAAACTAAAAACGCAGAATCGTAGAGAATGACAATATCTATCAGAGTGTTGAATCTGGATCAGATCGACTCATAAACATAGCCACAATGAAGAAAACCATTTCGAAATGCATCGTTCCCTCTCGCTCTCTCTCACACACAAGGTTGGGCGCTGCGCCCATTCGTCCAGATGAGCGCCTAGATCTCAGAGACTATAAGAGCTAGAGCAACCAAACTCTCTATCCATGCTCCTGTGATATCACGTCAGTACAAGTGTATTTCAAAATTTGGCCACGCCCCCTTCCGCCCCCACAAAATATGAAAATCTACAATTTTGAAGATACGGGAAAACCAAAAACGCAGAATCATAGAAAATGACCATATCTATCAGAGTATTGAATCTGGATCAGATCGGATCATAAATATAGTCAGAAGGAACAAATGAAATTTCAGTGGCCTTCCAAGCGCAGACTCATTCCCTCTCTCTCTCGCACACAACCGTGTATGTATATGTAGGAAGTAGATTTAGACATGTAGAAAAGACAGATGTAAAAAACGTATGTAAACAAAAATGGAAACATCTAATATATATAAATCTCCGAAAAGTTGACTTAATTTTTGTGTCTTTTTTGGCTAAAACTAAATTTATCCCTTTTGCGAACATGTAATAATGTAATTTATTACAAGCTCACATACATTTATACTGACTGAGTACCGGGTATACAGTAGAGCCGCGGCGAAAGACGCGGCTCACAACGTTCCCCCTCGTTATGTCCTGATTTCCTGTCCGATTAGATCTGGGAAACGACTTTGGTTCACCAAAGAAACTTAACAAAACATTTCAAGAGGTTGGCTCTCCTTCTTCTCTCTTTCGCTATATAATGGCTCGGTCAAACTTTTCAGTTCTTAATTCCCACTGCTATAAGAACTACCTATCTAGATGCAGGATACGTTTTTCTCAGGACCCTAAACAGTTTTACAGCTTCGTAAACAGTAAGCGTAAAACGTCCGCACATCCATTCTTGCTATCACATCTTAATACTTCGGCAAATACTGATCAGGCAATGGCTGATCTTTTCGCCCATTTCTTTCAAACAACCTATTCACAGGAATGCTACTCCGGTCAGCCGTACCCATACGGTTTAACAAGGTCGAATGGCATTTTCACTCCTTTGCTAAATGAAAACTCGCTGCTTCATGATCTCCGAACAGTTAAGTCGGCTTTTTCATCGGGTCCTGACGGAGTTCCCGGCTGTGCACTCAGGTACTGCGCCAAGTCTCTGTGTGGACCGTTGCTCAAACTATTCAGCCTGTCTATTAACTCTTCATTCTTCCCCTCGATATGGAAGGAGTCGTCTGACGCGCAGAACTACAGAGTTGTATCCAAGTTATCCGCTATTCCTTAAGTGTTTGAGAAAATTTTAACTCCGCATCCGATGCTGCATCTTTGCAGTTCACTTATATCTTCTGCCCAGCATGGATTTATAAGGCAGAGATCAACAACCACGAATTTATTGGAGTTCACCTCCTTCATCATTAAAGGCTTCCAAGGTAATCTACAGACGGATGTCATTTACACAGATTTCAGTAAAGCATTCGACTCTGTAAACCACTCTCTCCTAGCACAAAAACTTGACCTTTTAGGGTTTCCACCCAATCTCTTGAGACGGATTTCTAGCTACCGTTGTTCCAGGTCCCAAAGAGTCCTCTTCAAAAACTCCCTGTCTTCATCAGTTATGGTTACTTCGGGCGTACCACAGGGCAGCCATCTAGGCGCCTTACTCTTTAAACTCTTTATTAATGACCTGCCTTCGGTATTAACATACTCTCGAGTACTTATGTATACGGATGATGTTAAGCTGTGTATCCAGCACAAGGATGGTTTATCTCAATCCAGGTTGCAATCCGATCTTAATAGCTTTCAGTCATGGTGTTGTGCAAATTTTTTATACCTTAATGCTTCGGAATGTAAAGTAATGACATTTCACCGCTCCAGCGCCTTTCTGGCGCCTTACACCCTAGGCGGGGGTTTTTTTGAGAGAATTATCCTAGTTGATGATCTTGGTGTTCTTTTAAATCGCAAGTTAAAGTTTTCTGAAAACATTTCTACCATGGTAAATAAGGCCATGGGAGTGCTTGGGTTTATAAAGAGGTGGTCAAAGGAATTTGTCGACCCCTATATAACAAAGACTCTCTATATATCGCTTGTTCGTCCGATTTTAGAATATGGTTCTTTTGTATGGTGCCCTCAGTACAAAGTACACCAGGGCCGTGTCGAATCAGTTCAGAAAAACTTATTAATTTTCGCTCTACGCGGCCTCAACTGGGATGCAAGTGTGAGACTGCCATCTTACTCTAATAGATTGCTTTTAATAAACCTTCCATCCTTAGTTAACCGTAGAAAATGCTTGGTGTGATTTTTGTACACAACTTGATCAAGGGTGACGTAGATAGCCCGGACTTGTTGACCCGCATAAACTTCACTATTCCTGTTAGAAACACTAGAAACTATATACTGTAGTTCCTTCCGATTTGTAGATCGAATTATTCCTTGCATGAATCTTTTAGAGTTTAATGCTCGGATTATAATTCCCTCTACCATATCATATCTACAACTAATTCCCTTCCTCTTCTTAAATCACTATTACTCACAAACCTTTCTCGTAATTTAGAAATTGGAAGTGTACGATAGTTTTAATGCATGCTTAGTTCAAAGGATGCATGCTTACTAAAGAGTAAGAATAGTTATAATTTTCCTCGAATATTAGTCTAACATCTATCTTTCCTGCATGATCGCGATCGGTTCGGTTAACGAGTCGTGCGTCATGCGGCAGCACCCCTCGGTCGGTTGGGTGGGAGGAGGGCTGCGTTCCGGACTGGGATTCGCGCGTAACAGCATGCGGCTGGTGTTTAATGGGCCACTCTTTTCTGGATGCTTAGTCATCAGGGTATTCAAAGAAATGAGTATGCGGATTTAGCTGCAAATCACGTCACAAAAGCTCCAACTTTCCTGCATACTGCCAGTGAGGAAAAGAATATAAAAAGGCTCACCACCCAGATCACAACTCAAAGACACTCCGAAGAATGGGACCAATTTCTCCACCAATACAAGACGTTTAACCGGAGTGGTACATCTACGGTCTATCCAGCATAATGTACAAAATTCAAATGTACCATGTTAGTTCGCTTGCGTATCAGCCATACAAAAATGACCAATGAACACCTGTTAACTGGCAAAACTGCACAACGCTGTCCCTGTGGGGACACTCTCTCAGTGGATCACCTTTTAGATCTTTGTACAAAATGGTCAAGGATAAGAAATAGCTCTTTAAAGATAAAAAACCCTCCAAATTTCTTGAGCCCACAAAACCCAAAAACATTAATTTAATTTACCAATTTTTAGAAAAATGTAAAATAGTCGAATTTATATAGCAGCAGCTATTAACAGCATAGCCGAAGGCCCTAGTAGCTAGTGCTCAAATATTTTGAAGTTAATATTGTGCATTAGCCTTTAATTTAATAAATGAATAAAAATAAATAATATTGTCTAAAACCATTAATATCGTCCGCAACCACAACCAAGAGCAAAATGATCGGTCATAGTCAGTCTTTTCCATCTTTTGGGTCTGCTATGTCCAGTGATTACAATGCAAAAATATTCTTGCAGGAAATTTGGTTATTAAGCCTTGGTTTGGACGATCCCTTTCCCTCAAACGTACATGGAAAATGGAAAGCGATGGCTTTAAATATGCAGAGATTGCATGACTTCACGTTCCACGATTTGTAGAAGCCAGCGCAAACACTCGATGTCAAATACATGGGTTTGCAGATGTGTCCACGCGAGCATATGGCTGTTGTATATACGTTCGGGTTTCCCATGAAAATAAAGTTTCCGTTAAAATATTAACGGCAAAATCTAGGGTGGCACCATTAAAAAAAACAATCCCAAGATTAGAGCTATGTGCCGCTCATCTTTTGGGAGGAAGTTCGGTCCATGATAGATTGTCCCGTAGAAAAGATCGTACTGTGGTCAGATTCGGAAGTGGTTTTACATTGGCTGCACACTCATCCCTCCCAGCTAACTTCGTTTGTTTCGAATCGAGTTGCAGAGATACAGGAAATCAGTTCGACAGCCCAATGGAGACATATGTCCACCAAAGAAAATCCTGCATACCTAGTGTCTCGAGGATCATTGGTGGCGGACTTAAATTCGCTATTATGGTTCAATGGCTCGTCGTCCTTGCAGCAAGAACCAAACATTGGCCTCAAAATTCTCATTTACATTTGACAGAAGCGAATGCGTTATTGGAGAAAAAGAAGGGTGCCACTCACACTTGTAGAAAATTTGTCATCGTATATGAAAGTGGTAGGCACAATTGCATACCGGTTCATCAATAGAAAGAAAGGAGTCACTTGGAGTAGTACTTGTCCGTCATCAGACGAGCTCGGCGCATCGTTTCGAACAGCAGTAGAATTCAAAAGTTAAATCCCTTTCTGTGGGCTCATGCTCGTTTTCGTTGATTCGAGTGCCCCCTAGTCTATAATGCAAAGTTTCCATTACTAATGCCTAAAAATTGTAGATTTGTTGTGATAGGACAGGAGTCTGGATACAAAATTTGGTTGCTCTACTCGTAGCTTTTAATAGGCGCTAATGAAGACGGACGGATGGACAGACGGACAGACAGACATAGCTATATAGACTCGGCTATTGATGCTGATATAGAATATATATACTATCTGGGGTCGGAAACGCTTCCTTCTGGGTGCTACACACATCCACTATCACCACAAATCTAATATAACCCTATACTCTTCAAGTACCGGGTTATTAAAACGAATGCAAGTCTGAGAATTTTTGATTTTAAAAAAGTGCGACAGTTATTAAAAGCTACGCTATTATGTACATAAATATAATAAAAAACAAGATTTATATAAATATGATATAATCTATATTACAGTTCTAAGATGATTGAAAAATTAAATTTACCTTTCCAAAAACTTTTTGAATGGTTTTCCCTTGAGCTGCGTGAATATCTCTTCCATATACGGCTGTAAAATATTTAATAAAGATGAATATTGGGCTTAAGGGTCTGTTATAAATGTCTGCAGATAACTTCCAAAGTAAGGGAGAAAGTTGTATTATAACGGACAGACGAACATTACTGACAGAAATAACAGATTGTTTACTTATTCCTTATGTACACTACAATGTTTTAAAATTTTTAAGGTTTGTATGTCACAGCAAATATTGTAAGATTTCTACAAAATTATTTAAATTAAGGGTATATCAAAGATATTGTTCCGAGCGCCAGCTTCTTGCTTTAAGCTATTGCTTTTAAGATATTCAAAATATTTCCTATTATCTCTTCCATTAGCGTCTCTCCGAATTCTCTTAAATTTCACTATGCAAAACCAAATTTCCGCTGTGCAGCAAAACGAATTTTTCCGATAGATTTGAGGCTTTAAAAATCTTGAATGTATTTTTTTTCAAAAATCTTTTTGTTAATTTTTAAAAGCTGGTTTTTTATTTTAATGTTTTTTTCAGAGGTAGTGCATATCAATTGTGAATTTGAAAGCTTAATATTATTCAGACCGTAAACTGAAGCTACAAAGTGTTTGGGTCTCATTTATAGCTGCATTTACAAGCTTTTCAGAATTGCAAAGATTAATGCAACCAGATGTGAGATACTTAGGTTATGTGAAAAACAGAAGCACTACCTCTGGCATTAAAATACTCTTTTAAAATTATTGTTTTTTTCAAGTGTAGGTTTTTTAAAGAATTTTTTAAAATTCCGTTAGTTGACCTACGAGGATGTGCAGGATTCCCCTACATTGGAATTGACTACTGCGGGCTCTTCTATTAACAGCCAGAGATGAGTAATTGAACGTCTTTGAAATTCTACAACAGCGTCTTCATCTGTTTTGCAACAAAGGCAGTTGGCACCTCGCGGCATTCCGCGATGCATTTGGTTGGACAATGCTACCAATTTTTTCGGCTCAAGGAACGAGTTGGAGGACCTTTGGGCAAAAGGAATCTTCATAATCATAATTTTCATCGACCTTCATAATCATTGCATAAACTACAGCTTCGATTGGCGATTCATTCAAAGAGAGAACGAAAATTTTATTTCCATACTCAACATGCTGCCAAACACGTCAATAGCAATCACATGTAAAAAAAAACTAAGGGCTGAATCGCGCTAAAATTTGACATGTCTGCCTACTGTGCGCGTCTTCAGGTCTTCTTCGCATCTTCTTCAAGTAGTGTAAAAAAAACAAACGAGAGGGAACGTTGTGAACAGCGGCTATCCGCGGTACTCAGTCAGTATATATGTGAGCCTACGATTTATGTAATTTATTATATGTTCGCAAAAAATGTAATAAATTTAATAAATAACAAAATTTGCGTTGTTGGCAAGGTTGAAATTTGCAAAAAAGCATAAAAATTGGACAGCGAATGATTCGAAACGGTTCAATTTTGACTCATCAGACCAGATCACACGTTTTTAATCTTTCAATCATCCAATATTTATTCAAATTTTGAATTTTTTTTGCAAGTTTCAACCTGGTCTTACAATTGTTTCCAACAACGCAAATTTTGTTTGCTTAACGTCTGCAATGTACCCAATGTTGTGAAGCGCTGTTTTAGCTGTCCAGTGACTTACATGTTTATATATTGCTATAGAAGCATCCTTTGGTGTTGGGAACCTATTCTTCCTCATTTCCAACATCATAAGTCTAGCGTCAGAGTCTGTTAACATCTTAAGGCGGCCCTAGACTTGGTGCTAGGGGACAAAATTTCGTTTCTTTTGCACTCTGATCCCCACCGATTAACTAATGCCGAGCTTTTTAGCAATGGGACGTGTCGAACAGCTTGGCATACAATACTATTTTTGATTTCTAGCGATAGTTTTTTCATTTTCAGGCCCATGATAGACACTATTTCATATATTCAAGAAATCTGCTTCGATTTGTAGGAACCGTGTCTTAATTTAATGTATGTATAACAAGAATACAAATCGAAGATATTTAACGGTAAACCTGAGAGCTTTTTGCTGATAAGAAACTTGAGAAAGTGAAAATAAATTAAATTGAGGAGAAAGGAGCAAAACTGAGTATATGCGAGTTGTTTGAATTTTTTTTTGTACTCTTTGAAAACTTCTTATTAATTTTTGCTATCATTGCCGTTTTGTTAAGGATGAAGTTGTTGATATGGAAATATAAAACTGATTACTTTGCTTTATTCGTTAAGCTGTTGTTGGCGACAAAAGTCAGTGATTATGCGTATGGAATCACTTTTGCTCCCGACTTTACGTCT
Organism: Drosophila helvetica; assembly: GCA_963969585.1. Taxonomy (NCBI): domain Eukaryota; kingdom Metazoa; phylum Arthropoda; class Insecta; order Diptera; family Drosophilidae; genus Drosophila; species Drosophila helvetica. Next base: position 419,582 of record OZ018404.1, read on the forward strand.
TAACTACGACTCGTGGAGATGTGTGTGAGAGAGAGAGAGAAAATGAGTAAGCGCTTGAAAGGCTACTGAAATTTCATTTGTTCCTTCTGGCTATAAAAATGATCCGACCTGATCCAGATTCAATACTCTGATTGATATGGTCATTTTCTATGATTCTCCGTTTTTGGTTTTCCCGTATCTTAAAAATTGTGGTTTCTCCCTTTGTGGGGGCGGAAGGGGGCGTGGCCAAATTTTGAAACAAACTCGTCTCGGTTTGATATCACAAGAGCTTGAATAGAAAGTTTGTTTCATCTAGCTCTTATAGTCTCTGAGATCTAGGCGTCAAACAATTCGATCAGGCCCACCCCGGTGTGTGAGAGAGAGCGAGAGGGAACGATACATTTCGAAATGGTTATCTTCATTATGGCTATATTTATGACCCGATCTGATCCAGATTCAACACTCTGATAGATATGGTCATTCTCTACGATTCTGCGTTTTCTCGTAACTTTAAAATTGTGCATGCCACAGATTTTCGTCCTTGGAGTGGGCGGAAGGGGGCGGGGCGAAATTTTGAAATACACTTGTAACAGTGTGATAGGACAGGAGTCCGTATGCAAAATAAGGTTGCTCTTGCTTTTACAGTCTCTGAGCTATAGGCGCTAATGAAGACGGACGGACGGACAGACGGACGGACAGACAGACATAGCTATATCGACTCGGCTATTGATGCTGATCAAGAATATATATATTTTATGGGGTCGGAAACGCTTCCTTCTGGGTGTTACACACATCCACTTTTTGCACAAATCTAATAAACCCCTTTACTCTTTGAGTACCGGGTATAAAAAGGGAATGAAGAGATCATGCGATTCGACGGTCCAATGCAAAATATTGATTTATGCGTGTGTAGTTGAGGGTTTTGGCTATACGTGTGAGAGCGTTACAGTTAAGGTTTGGACACAAGCAATAACAACACAATTATGCGCGTAAAGATAAATTTTTAAGCGGGGCAATACAATAATGAGCGTATGAATAGGGCCAGTTATGAAACGACCGTATATCAACCATTAACTAAGCTGCTAGTTTTTCAACATACTGGACCCCCTGAACAACTGTTCACTTCAAAGGAAGCACAGAACTTTTGGTGATAGGTCTCTTGTACACTTCTCGGGCAGTTTTTACGGTGCCCACTTGAACTTTCTCGTCTTGATAAGGATGAACTTCGGTGATTCGGCCAAGCAGACACTTGATCAGCGGTTGATTCGGCTCTTTCAGCACCACTGCTATGTTGTTGGGGTACACACTGCTACCAATTACTCGGCGAAGGTAAAGCTTGATTGGTTGTACGCCAGTCTCCCAAATACCTCCAAAAAGCGGGTCAGACAGCAGAATGAAGTGCTTGTTGATTTCGCAATTTCCTTGTCTTGACTTTGAGATACAGCTATCCGTTGCATTTCTGTTAGTTTCTTTCTGGCTCCGTGGAATGTTGTGCCATTGTCTGAGTATAAATAGGATATAGGGCCACGTCGAGACCAGAATCGTTTGAAAGCGACGATAAATGCGGGAGTCGTTAAATCATTGATGAGCTCAATATGTATTGCTTTGGTGGACAGACAAACAAAGATAACAAACCTAGCTTTTCCAAACTTCGGTTTTCGACCTGCCGATGTCTTGATGGTAGCTGGGTTTATGCGTGAAACATAAATTCCACTCCATCGTGTAGCTTCTAGTCTAGTTAGTAAAACGACGGTGTTTTGCATCGTAGGTTGATATCGAATTGTCAATGCGTCCACCTACGCTCATTAGTCCTTAGTTGTCAACAAATAGAGTGTTGCGAATCATCTTGGATTTTCGAGAAAGTGGTTTTCCAGTGTTCAGATCCTTGTACTTCACTTGAGAGAACTCCATCTGAACATGTTTGATTACCCTAGAGCGTGCATATTGAAGCTCCCATGACGATTAAAACGATGACAGGGGGTCCTTGCAGCGAAGGCGATGTACGAAGCGAAAGCAGTAGCTAATTGTCCGCAAGAGATGTGACCATGAGAAAGCTTTGTAGATCATACATTGAAGGTCATTTCCTTCATCGGAAATGAGTAGATTAACTTGAGGCTTGACTTTTACTTCCATGCACGCCTGGGGAGTCGACGATGCGAACTTGGCCTTAGCAGGTGGCGAAGTGAAACGTGATTGGGAAAGCCAAGGTGAATCCACCAGTTGATGGTCTACAAGACCCCTGGTATTAGTCCGTCTGATGCATAGTCCGCGGAATTATCTCCTGTGCGAATGTGTTGCCAGCAGTTACGTAGACAAGCTTCTAGAATCTCAGCAGTGCGATTGCAAACATAAGTGTTCCAGGTCCGAGGGGGTGACAAGAGCCAATGCAGTACAATTTCCGAGTCGGACCGACACGAAGTACTGAAAATAGAAATAGTTAGTGCTTACTTAACCAGAGACATCAATTTTAAAAGACTATGGGCTGCATTCAATTCGAGCCGCGGGATGGAAATAGGTCTGATGGACGCAACACGTGTTTTCGCGGCGATCAGTCTGACAACATAGTCATTATTGAGTTCCACGCGACTATAAATAACAGCGGCATATGCATGAGACGAAGCATCGGCAAATCCATGCAGCTCCGTTGCTTGAAGTGGTGAGGATTGGAGGATTTCCTACAAATTTCCAGTAAATGAACTTCATGGATCGTTCCATTCAACATATTGTTGTTTGAGTGCCGGAAACTTTCGAAATTTCCGTTCGAGACAGGCAAAGCGGCGCAGGGCTTGGGGCAATGTGGACCCAATCGGCGAAGCGGAATCCTTTCTCATATTCGGCGATATCCAAATTCGGATCCGAAAACTCCTCTCCCTCATAAAGCGGTTGAAAGTTGCAACCAATCGGTCCAACTTGTGTTCTAATGTTTGGACAAAAGTACATGACTGTAGAAATTTCTGAGCCTCCGTAGATGCGCGACTTAGTTGGGATTTCCACGCACCACGTTGCTGAATTAAGTGATGTAGGTGGGCCTTCATGACGAACAGCGGTCAATGATATCACTCAATATATATGTATTTCAAATAAAATCAGACGCGGCGATCCGGCTCGAAGGACCAACATTTTATATGATAATGAATTAGGTGATTATAATTTTTAATAGGTTTTATTTGATATATACGGTGTTTATGTAATATTGGCGGTTTACATGTTAAAGTTTATATGAATTCGATATGGGTTATCGAACCCATATTGCATATCGATGCGGCGATAGAGCGATATGCATGCGAGTAGTAGAAATTTTCCACTAAATCAACTCTACGAAAAATGTCGATTAAAGGGGAATGAAAAGATCATGCGACGCGACCGTCCAATGCAAAACACAGATATATGTGTGTGTAGTTGCGGGTTCTGGCTATACAGTTAAGTTTTGGACACAATTGTTTTCTTCATTTTGGCTATATTTATGATCTGATCTGGTCCAGATTCAACTCTCTGATAGATATGGTCTTTGTCTATGATTCTGCGTTTTTAGTTTTCTCGTATCTTCAAAATTGTGCATGCCACAGATTTTCGTTCTTTTTGTGGGCGGTTGCTCTAGCTTTTATAGTCATTGAGCTATAGGCGCTAATGAAGACGGACGGACGGACAGGCGGACAGACGAACGGATAGACAGACATAGCTATATCGACTCGGCTATTGATGCTGATCAAGAGTATATATACTTTATGGTCGGAAACGCTTCCTTCTGGGTGTTACAACCGTTATCACGACAAATCTAATATACCCCTATACTCTTCGAGTACCGGGTATAGGCTGCATTCAATTCGAGCCGCGGGATGGAAATAGGTCTGATGGACGCAACACGTGTTTTCGCGGCGATCAGTCTGACAACATAGTCATTATTGAGTTCCACGCGACTATAAATAACAGCGGCATATGCATGAGTCGAAGCATCGGCAAATCCATGCAGCTCCGTTGCTTGAAGTGGTGAGGATTGGAGGATTTCCTACAAATTTCCAGTAAATGAACTTCATGGATCGTTCCATTCAACATATTGTTGTTTGAGTGCCGGAAACTTTCGAAATTTCCGTTCGAGAGAGGCAAAGCGGCGCAGGGCTTGGGGCAATGTGGACCCCATCGGCGAAGCGGAATCCTTGAAAGGATATTGGGAGATGTACACTCTATCGTCTCGGCGGGTTTCGTTTGAACGAAGTGTTGCTCAGCGGGTTACTAGCGTCAATAGTAGCGTTACTTGGTTGAACTCGTTCCATGTCCATGAACGATCGAACTAAGATATCCAGATCCTCGTGAGCGTGGTGTGCTAATGCGTTGGTGTGAGCATCACTAAAAAGATGGTAGCTGCCTATAATGACCCAACCATAATTAGTATGAAGTGCAAAAAGATATTCTAAACAAAACTCTTTGCGTTCTCCAGTGTATATGTTCCAAAGTTGATCAGCTTCTAAGATCGCATCGATTTCGCCTGGTTTACCAAATGTAGGGTCCGCTAAGGGTAGATCGCAAATTTGTTCCCACATAGGAATGTTCGACTCAATCCTCTGGGCAGGAGGTTAAAAAGTTCATAATCAGACTTATGCTTGTGCGGGAGAGCAAAGTAACGTGCGCGACCTCGAGTAACCCCAGCAGGGTTTACACCTAATCGTTATTGAGGAACCAGTATCCAGCAATATCCTGCAGATTGTCTCGTTGCCCCACGAGTCGATTATTGTGGCTACAATCGTTGGCAATATGGCTTGAATTTTTGGCCAAGAATCCCCTTTCCAATGTATGATGGCTGACCGCGCAGGATCAGCCTCAGCAGAATGTATGGTCGAGCGTAAGTTTGGGTCATCAGATGTATTGACAGCAGCAGTGGGGGTGGTGCGAATCTCCTCTGGATGGACAAATGTGTGGTGCCTCAACTTGCACAGACGGCACGTGTTGGTGGAATTAAAATCCTTTACCTGAGGAGACACTAATCCTTGTATTTTCCAGAAAACGGAATGCGTATTTTCTAAAAATGCAGCTCTGCGGGTCTCGCTGAATCCAGAATCTTCTCCAGAAATTGTGTTTGTCCCTCAAAGAAGCGTTCCACAGTGCTAGCTAGCTATATTTGAAGTGTCTTGATCGTGACTGCTCACTTCTAGCTCCAGTGAAAATGGCATTTTTTCTCATATTCGGAGATATCCAAATTCGGATCCGAAAACTCCTCTCCCTCATAAAGCGGTTGAAAGTTGCAACCAATCGGTCCAACTTGTGTTCTAATGTTTGGACAAAAGTACATGACTGTAGAAATTTCTGAGCCTCCGTAGATGCGCGACTTAGTTGGGATTTCCACGCACCACGTTGCTGAATTAAGTGATGTAGGTGGGCCTTCATGACGAACAGCGGTCAATGATATCACTCAATATATATGTATTTCAAATAAAATCAGACGCGGCGATCCGGCTCGAAAGACCAACATTTTATATGATAATGAATTAGGTGATTATAATTTTTAATAGGTTTTATTTGATATATACGGTGTTTATGTAATATTGGCGGTTTAAATGTTAAAGTTTATATGAATTATAAACCCATATTGCATATCGATGCGGCGATAGAGCGATATGCATGCGAGTAGTTGAAATTTTCCACTAAATCAACTCTACGAAAAATGTCGATTAAAGGGGAATGAAAAGATCATGCGACGCGACCGTCCAATGCAAAACACAGATATATGTGTGTGTAGTTGCGGGTTCTGGCTATACAGTTAAGTTTTGGACACAATGGTTTTCTTCATTTTGGCTATATTTATGATCTGATCTGGTCCAGATTCAACTCTCTGATAAACATGGTCATTGTCTATGATTCTGCTTTTTTTGTTTTCTCGTATCTTAAAAATTGTGGATTTTCGTCTTTTGTGGGGGCGGAAGGGGGCGTGGCCAAATTTTGAAACAAACTCGTCTCGGTTTGATATCACAGGAGCTTGGATAGAAAGTTTGGTTGATCTAGCTCTTATAGTCTCTGAGATCTAGGCTTCAAAAAAATCGATCAAGAATAGCGCCCACCCCGGTGTGTGAGAGAGAGCGAGAGGGAACGATGCATTTCGAAATGGTTTTCTTCAATAGCCAAATATAATATAGCCAAAAGGCTATATTTATGATCTGATCTGATGCAGATTCAACTCTCTGATAGATATGGTCTTTGTCTATGATTCTGCGTTTTTAGTTTTCTCGTATCTTCAAAATTGTGCATGCCACAGATTGTCGTTCTTTTTGTGGGCGGTTGCTCTAGCTTTTATAGTCATTGAGCTATAGGCGCTAATGAAGACGGACGGACGGACAGGCGGACAGACGAACGGATAGACAGACATAGCTATATCGACTCGGCTATTGATGCTGATGAAGAGTATATATACTTTATGGTCGGAAACGCTTCCTTCTGGGTGTTACAACCGTTATCACGACAAATCTAATATACCCCTATACTCTTCGAGTACCGGGTATAATAAGATCACCATATTAGATATGTTGTTTAAATTAAAAATCTTACTTCAAACAAATCCACCGGAACTTCATTTTTTAATAAATATTTTTGAACACTTGCCACAGCATCTTTGGAGTATTCCTAAAAAAGAAAATGCATTAATCGTATACATTTATTGATTTTGACTAAGATTACTTACATAAGTGTGTGAGAGCATTTCCTCCATTATAAAATTATCATAAATTTCCCTTGCCAGCTTTTTACGTTCTTCATAACACTCAGTTTTTTCAAAACTTTTTATCTGAAAAGTATAAATATAGAGAATGTGAAGACAATGTACACTTATATATAGAATGTATAGACAAGAAATAAGGGCCAACTACATTTAACCTATGCAACAGCTTTACAATTGTTTTATATTTTATTTTAGCACAAAGTCCACTTCTAAGTCACCTCCCAGCGATGCTCCCACCTTTTCAGCCCCTCCAAAAAATTATCGGTGTCGTGCTCTTAGAGAATAAATAGAAGTTACTTGGAGAAGTCCACCTTTCACTTTTGCCTTCAGGGGGTATACAGTTCGTATGCCGTTAAAGCAAATGCTGATCGCTTAGGAGAATCTTATACTCAGTATTATATTGAATTGAAGCATATGTCCAAAGTTAAACCTGATTCACGTCGCCTCTAGAAATATTTTTTGCCGCATCACTGTGTCCTCTAGGATTATAGTACAAAACTTCGTGTCGTCTTCGATGGCTCTGCATCTACATCAACTAAATGTTCTTTAAATTATGTGATGACAGGTCCTGTTATTCAGACTGCATTGTTTATCATACTGATTCACTTTCGCACATCTCCAGTCGCTCTCGCTGGGGACATTTGTAAAATTTAAAGCTGCGTATGAGTGTCTCCACCTGACAATTATTATCAGACATCGTCTACTAGGGCTGCATCATATTAAGCGGTCCGCGCAATGCACACGCTGGCCATTGCTGATGTTGAGTCCTACCCTCTTAGCTCAGCTGCTCTGCAGCAGGAGTTTTACGTAGATGATTTTATTTCTGGCGGTAACTTAGTCCGAGAGTTCATGGAGAACAATTACCAAACTTCTGCTCCAAATACCGATCCCACGACCGAATGCAAATTTGCAAACTCCTTCTTTGGCATGCAGCGCACATTCATATATGTACATGCATACATTTTAAATTGTGTTCGGCCCTCTGTGCTTACCGTTTCTGATATTCAGCAAGGTACACATCATCTAATTCGACACATTCAGCTGGCAAATTGATGAATGGAAATAAAAGAGATTCAACGCAATGGTCGATTCATGAAATCCAGTTCCATCAGTTCGCTTTCTCCGTTCATCGACCAGTCTAGTTTACTTAGAGTTGGAGGTCGTCTTGTCAACTCTAAACTAGAAAGTTATGCTCAGAAGCTTATTTTGCCAATGGGACATCTTATAACTTCTGAGCTGAAAAGAGTAACCTCCATGCCAGACCTCACACCCTGCTTGCCAAAATTATGCACATCATGGGAGACCTACCTAAGGAGCGTTTGGAAGGATCTCGAGCCTTCGAAGTCACTGGAGCGGATTGCTGTGGGCGCATTTCCTACCGATCACTTCTTCCCTTCTAAGGCAATACACATGGAGCTCGTAAAGAACCTGACCTCCACGTCGTTTCTAAGCGCACTAAAGTGTTTTACTTCCATTCGAATAAGGACAACACAAATTTGGTCGGACGACAAACTTCGTTGGCGATAAGAACGAACTTCTGAAGCTAAAGAAGCTTTTTCCGAGTGACTAGCATACGAAGAAGGCTGACTGGCGCTTTATCCGCCACGCTCTCCGCACTTTGGCGGATTGTGTGAAGCAGCCGTGAAGACTGCAAAATGTCACCTGTACCGCTCAGTTGGGCCATCTGTGCTTAGCCTTGAAGAGCTGGGTACTCTTCTCGCCTTTTGCTCTCGATTTCAGGAAATCCTAATGATTTAGATGTCTTAATGCCTGCTCACTTGCTTTTAGGCTCACGACTCTCAACTACAATCGTCTTGATGTTTGGCAGCGGGTCACTCAACTGCAACCAATATTTTGGAGCCGCTGGCGCGAAAATGATCTCACTCTTTTTCAGGACCGTTCCAAGTGGCGGACGTCTGAGCAAACCCTCTGCGCGAACGATGTCGTACTGGCCTGAACAGTGAGGAGGATGCCGAAGCAGTTCAAGGCGTAATTCTAATCCATGAATTGCTTTGGCAACTGCTGATGTATCGGGAAAGACCATTATCCTGGTGAAACAAAAATCTTTTTCTTCTGCAAATGGTGCCGTTTATTTGCAGTTTCTGTCATTAACTTATCCAAAAGTTATGTGTAGTATCCTCCCGTGATTGCTTTTACTTTCTCCAGAGTATCGGTATATAAAACTTCCCCAAAAAAAAAATGTTTCCATTATTTTCCTAGCTGAAAAAACAGTTTTCGCTTTTTTTGGAGTCGGTTACCCCTTTATAATCCTTTGTTTTGATTGGAATTTTTTTTCTGGAGTATAGTGGTGTATCCAAATATAATTTATTACGCGTAAACATCGCCAGAGAGATTTTAGCTTGGCTCGACCATCGTCCAGCATAGTTTGGTGAATTTTTTCGATGTTTTCGTCCGTGGTCCCAGTTTTTGGGGGTTCCGTATTCTTACCTCATAGGTCCACGCCTTATATTAATAGGAACAAGGTTTTGCCATTCCGAAAATGTCTCAGTTATTCCACTATCCATATGGGATATTTCTAATCTACAAACTTTTATTCGATATTTAGCCGATAGTTTTTAGAGGAAACCCTAAAAAAAACCATTAATAGCAAGAAAAAAGAATTTGCGTCTAGACCCATTTCAAAACATAATTCAAACTTTCAAATTTGTAATCCTAAATGAGAAAAAAGGACAAAAACAACACAAACGAGGGGGAACGTTGTGAGCCGCGTCTACGCCGCGGCTACTACCCGATACTCAGTCAGTATATATGTATGTGAGCTTGTTGTAATTTATTACATGATCGCAAAAGAGAAAAATTTAATTTTAGCCAAAAAAAAAAATTTAAGTCGAACCTTTTCGGAGATTTTGATCTATTAGATGTTTCCATATTTTTGTACATACATTTTTTACATCTGCCATTTCTACATGTCTAAATCTACTTCCTACATATACATACACGGCTGTGTGCGAGAGAGAGAGGGAATGAGTCTGCGCTTGGAAGGCCACTGAAATTTCATTTGTTCCTTCTGACTTTATTTATGGTCCGATCTGATCCAAATTCAATACTCTGATAGATATAGTAATTTTCTATGATTCTGCGTTTTTGGTTTTCCCGTATCTTCAAAATTGTAGATTTTTATCTTTTGTGGGGGCGGAAGGGGGCGTGCCCAAATTTTAAAACAAACTCGTCTCGGTTTGATATCACAGGAGCTTGGATAGAAAGTTTGGTGGTTCTAGCTCTTATAGTCTCTGAGAACTAGGCGTCAAAAAATTCGATCAGGCATAGCGCCTACCCCTGTGTGTGAGAGAGAGCGAGAGGGAACGATGCATTTCGAAATGGTTTTCTTCATTGTAGCTATATTTATCATCTGATCTGATCCAGATTCAACAATCTGATAGACATGCTCATTCTCTATGATTCTGCGTTTTTGGTTTTCCCGTATCTGTAAAATTGTGCATGCCACAGATTTTCGTCCTTGGAGTGGGCGGAAGGGGGCATGGCGAAATTTTGAAATACACTCGTAAGAGTGCGATAGGACAGGAGTCTGGATACAAAATTGTGTTCCTCTAGCTTTTATGGTCTTTGAGCTATAGGCGCTAATGAAGACGGACAGACGGACGGACGGACAGACGGACGGACAGACAGACATAGCTATATCGACTCGGCTGTTGATGCTGATCAAGGATATATATACTTTATGGGGTCGGAAACGCTTCCTTCTGGGTGTTACACACATTAATTTTTTGCACAAATCTAATATACCCCTTTACTCTTCGAGTACCGGGTATAAATACAGAGAGTAGAAACTGGTAGGGTTATCCGACGGAGACGAATACATGAAATCATATCATATGACGTGTAATTTGGCAACAATTTTGAAGTAAAATCTGGTGACACTATTCCAATTCATGCTATGTTTATGCTATGAGTTTCATGAATTCTGGAATGCGTGAAATCAAAGTAGCCCCTGTTTATCCGACGGAGACGAATACATGAAATCATACCAGCTGAGTTGTCAGACGTGTAATTTGGCAACAATTTTGAAGTAAAATCTTCGTCCTTCACCAGCGCAAGAAGCTCAGTCAACTTGGCATCAGTCAAAAGTGATATTTTTGATTCCACACACATTTTCTATTAATCTTCTTGTGTCGTCGTCACTTATTTACTTTTTTCGCCCAGCGTTGCCACCTAATTTGTACACCATTTCATGAATTCAGACTGAATTCATAGTCAACTTTCGTGTGTTATCGAATACATCAAATGGTGTTTATGCAAGTTAACAAACAATAAGTAATACACAATAATAATACCTAATAATAATACCACCCTTATATGTTATGCACCACTCTAATATTAAGCCAACATTAAAAATGTGCTGATGCAGCATATTTCGCTGAAGTGGGTTGTACCCAAGTACCATTGCCCACCTGACTTTTGCAGTTACCCAAAGCGAAAACCAAAAAACTGAAATTGATCGACATAAGTACACTACAACAAAAACATGTAAGTGGGAACTTTGGTCAAATATTTTAAGTCTGCTGCTTAAATTAAAGAATTAAAAATAAAGAGAAAAAGAACAAACGCATTTTTGCAGAAAGTGATGAATAAGCAATTAAAAGTTAAAAAGAAATAAAAATAAATGATCCGTCACTGGCGAGTTTGAAAAAGTTCATTTTTTTAGTGATCTTTAGTGGTGTGTTACAAAGTATAATAATAGTAACCTATTAACTGGCACAGAGAACTGTCTGTCCTCTGTGGTTGTTTAACAGCCCCGTTCGGCTCTGCGATCACATACGACCTCGCAGTCTGCCGACTTTGTTTACTGTTTTTTTTTGTTCAACCGCACACATGCATTGATTTATCTGTGCAATTAAATCCAGCTGCTTATGAGCTCCCCATTTCTTCAATATAGGAGCGCTAACCGAAACTCTAGTGACTCAGAGGCCAAGTGTGAAATAAAAATTCTAGCTTCGACACCAGAACGGGCGCGCGTAGTCCCACCAAGTTTAATATTATGGATCCCGAGCAACTTAGGGCTGTAATACAGGAAGCCGTCAATAACGCGATAACCGAAAGAAAGGGAACAGAGCCGCCAAAGAGAAAGGAAACTAGAACAAAGAATTAAAACGCTGGCGGGCTAGGTGACAGCGGTTCGCGTTGCGGCAGCCCCGGCGCAGCCCCAGTGATGAGAATTCGATGCGATCTATCAGTGGTAGATGCCAGCCAGCAGAATGAAATAAACTTGTCTATATTTCAGTGCTTATTGCATATTTTAATCTTAAGAAAAATAATAGTTGGGAACACATACACGAGAGCAAAAAGTCAGGATAACACATAAATTCTTTTGGGGTGACATTTTTTTTACAGAGTCACATTGCAGTAACCATAGAGTAACGATAGATATTGCTAAAATCAACATCCTTCCTCAATGTTATTCTGTATGCATTGCCAAAACATTTCAATTTAAATTTAGTAATTTCAAAAAGTGACAATGTTTCTGTTTCAAAAAATTCTTTGGAAGAACATCAGCAATCATATCATTTTTCGATAAATATTTGAGTTCTACATCGCCTGTCTGGACAACTTCTCGGACGAAATGTCAATATGCTTTGATCTTGCATGATATACCGGGTTCCCACCTTCTCTGACCACCTTCTCTCTTTCTCAGCACCGAGTCCAGCCTAATTCCGGAACCTCAAGCGGACAAACTAGACTCGATATTCCAATCACCTGGGCCGTATTCATCCTGCGTCCCCCCTCCCCGGAGAAGGGGTTTTCGACGGAGGCCACGACCCTACTTGTTAAAACATTCACCGACGCCTGTAGTGAGGCGCTTGAGCAGAACTGGGTCGAGTACAAAACCAGTCTTTCAATCTACAATAGGGAACTTAGGAAAGCCAAAACGCGCCTCATGGCTTCAATTCTGCAGCGAAAGCAAGACCAGCTCAAAAGCTTCGCACCTTCGCAGAGTTCTCTTGAAAACACCACCCTTCCTGGGCTACCTGAAGAAATCCGACTAGTCCTGGACAACATCCAGCGAAGAGTCGTTAAACCCTCTCCTCGACATCCATTTCCCGGGATGCAGTCTAAACAGACCGGACTACACTGCGCCCCATCTGTTGCCTCCAGTTCTATCCTAAGCCTGTTAATTCAGGAGAACATCAACAATCAAGAGCTTTAAGCCCTATAAGTCTGCTGGAACAGATGGCATCATTCTTGCCTAACAGATCCATGCAGGCTAAAAATAAATTAACTGGGAATCTTCTCTCACGGACACATCCCTTACAGCTGGCTTCAGCCCAATTCGTTTTCATTCTCAGCATGCCTTATCGGAAAGGAATATCCACCAAGAAACGGCTCTACACACGATCACATCGATCATCGAAGCGTCCCTTAACTGCAAGGAGTACACCCTGGTCACCGTCCTAGACATAGAAGGCGCCTTTAATAACATCCTCCCTACCGCCAACACGGGTGCACTGATGGACTTGGGGGGTCGATTCAAGGACGGTGAGTCCCATCGATCAGATGCTAAAATGCAGGACCGTTGAGGCATCACTGGGGACATCGACGTCAATCAGGTTTGGCACACCGCAGGGTGGAGTCCTCTCACCCCTCCTATGGAACGTAGCAGGGAACGAACTGCTTCGGGAGATAGAGGGGGTGACTGCCGCGTGGTGGCATACGCGGATGATGTTGCTATAGCGTTCTCTAGGAGATTCCCACAGACGCTGTGTGAATGTATGTAAAATACTCTTAAGAAGATGTCAAGATGGGCTGATAACTGCGGGCTAGGTCTTAACCCGTCCAAAGCGGAACTGGTGCTTTTCCGAAACTCTGTACCCCCAATTTAGTGGGGAATCGCTGGTCTTCAGCAGCAATGCCAAGTATCTTGGCCTGGTCCTCAACAGAAAGCTCGATTGGAAACTGAGCATAGAGGACAGGGTAAAGAAAGCCACAGTGGCCCTCTATACCTGCAGGAAATCCATCGGACTGAGATGGGGAATCTGTGGCTCTACATTGCTATCATTCGACCAATAATTCTCTATGGAGTGGTGGTATGGTGGCCAGCTTTAGACAAGAGAACTTGTCTCAATAAACTCAGCGCATGGCAGCACTATGCATAACAGGCGGACTTCGCACTACTCCAGGAGAGGCTCTGGACACCGTGTTGGACCTTCTTCCCGTAGATCTCATGGGAAAGAAGGTGGCAACACTTTCCGCTCTCAGAATGAGAGGCTGTGGAAAACATCTGCGACTGGTCACTCGGGAATCTTGACGGGACTTCCGCAAATTACCAGAGAGGACTGTTTACTGTATCCCAAGTGATCACCTCTCGACGCCTTTCCAGGTATCAATCGCACTTAGGGAGGACTGGGAGATGGGCGGACCTGGGCCTGCAAATTCGGTCCACATTTATACTGATGGCTCAAAGTTAGACAACCGCGTTGGAGGGGGGGTCTACCGTGACGAGCTCAACATCAGTTACTGCTTCAGGCTTCCGGATCACTGCAGTGTGTTCCAAGCTGAGGTTGAAGCAATCAAAGAGGCCAATTTCTATTGTCTCCAAACAACCCCTTAACGGGCGATCGTGTGCGTTTTCTCTGATAGCCAAGCAGCTATTAAAGCAATAGGCTCAATATCTTCGAACTCCACGACTGTAAAATGAGACCTCAGACCTCAGAGCACCACAACTCCTCTCCAATTGCAGAGGGAGCAAGTAGCAATGCCAATGGCTACGTGTAGGATTCACACAAATGAAATTTTCGAGCAAATCGCAAGCAGGCGATGGCAGGAAACCATCACCTGCAAAATCTCCAGATCGATATGGCCATGTCGCTCGAAAAACCGCTCGGCAGAGCTATATAGACTTAATAGTATCCAATGCTCTGCAGTAACACGAGTCATAACGGGACACTGGCAGTTTGTTCCAGATACCACGATTACAATTTGTATTCGCTATATCTTATGGCCTCAAAGCGTTTACTAAGAAGAAAAAAAGATAAGGCAGAAATGGTCAGAAAACCCACACCAGCAAAATAGAAGGTTACACCTAAAAATAAAAACTATAAAACTCACGCCTCTAGACTGTCAATCCCCCACAACGACTTCTGCGGAAGCTGCCGATACGAGGAAGAGGAGGAGTCGGTCCCCCACTTCTTCTGTCATTTCCCGGCCCTCGGAAACTATACATTCCGTATTCTTGGGGCTGCGTTCCTCACGGACATTTCGGACCTTTCCAAAATCAAACCAGGGCTCTTGTCCAAATACATCCAAGCCACCGGATGGGCTTGCCCTTAAAGCGTATGTATTTACGTTGGCTATTGTGTGGGTAGGCTCTCTGTAACATTAATATTGATTATTTAAATGAAAGAACAGCGAGTTACGGATTAGCTAGTTAGTTAGTGTCACAGTTAATATCTGAATTCAATTATGGATACAGTTTGTTCCAGATACCACGATTACAAATTGTATTCGCTATATCTTATGGCCTCAAAGCGTTTACTAAGAAGAAAAAAAGATAAGGCAGAAATGGTCAGAAAACCCACACCAGCAAAATAGAAGGTTACACCTAAAAATAAAAACTATATATCTGGGAGTTACATATCCTTTACTTTAGGGCATTTAACAAAAAAGAAGAAATATTCAAATTTTGATGAGTTTTTAAATACATTTTTTTTTTAATGTAAGTCGATTTGTATTTCAGACATAAAAATTTGTTTGAAGAAGGAACAGGTAGTAGATCTTAAAATAATATATTCGTATGATGTTGCTCCTCCTCTGGCCTGAATAACCGCCATTATCCTTGACGGCATGGAATCAACGACCCTGGTTGTTAAGGGTTTCTTCATCCAAAGTATCATACCACACGATTTCTAACGCTGAAATGAGTTTTTTTTTTGCCAGAGGTCAGCCATTTTTTCTAATATATAAAGCACACGGAATACTGGTATTCAATATTCTCTCTATTATTTCTTTATTATATAAAACAGTTTTGAGCCGTTGTGGTCGTCAATTTTGATTTCACAGATACAAATATATCTCAAAGACACATACACATAATTGATACCTTAATTCTTGGAAAATCGCGATCCATCGAGGATATTTTTTGTTTGGCTTTCGAAACTTTTGAAAACTAAGCAAAATAAAATACGCATCTCTGAACGTTCGGGAACAAAAAATTCGACTGTCGTTTTTTTATAGAATTTCAGCGCTTACAGCTGTGAAAACAATAATAGCACCACCACCACAAGCAAATTTTTAAATAGATGGAAGACTCTTAAAAAACCTGCGAAAAAAAAATAATAAGTTAAGGAAGTTAATAAGTTGTTTAAGGAACTTTATCGAAATTGATAAAGTTAGGAGAAAAAACTAATAGCACTAATTTTTTAAAATGGATTTAAAATTAGTAAAATGAAAAGTAAAATTCATTAGTTAACAAATTTGAACCACCAATACTAAATCTATATTTATCATTTAATATTAAGTACAGTTTCCTATATTGGCAAAACAGTTGCGCAGGGTCTTGGCATAGAATCATTTAAGTCCTGGCATTCTTTTAGTGGAATTTCGGACCACGACTCTTAAATTTCTTCCCAAAGTGATCCGGCAATTCTTCGTTTGGAAGAAGCAACTGCCTTCTTGACGTCGGACCACACTCACCCCCCATGCTTAATGGTTTTTTTTGTGTGTACTGGTTTGTATTCTGTGTTCCTTGATCGAGATTCCTTTCCATTAAACATAACTGCTTTGGACTCAACTGACCATAGAATATTCCTCCATTGTTGGGATGTCCAATTTGCATGATCCCTGGCAAACTTTATGCGCTTAGTAACATGTGTCGCGCTTAAAAGTGGTACCATTATTGGGCTGAAGGCTTTTAAGTTATGTTGCCTAAGATATGTGCGAGGTGTTTGGTATGTCACATTTATTTTCAGCTCTTTATTAAGCTCGGTAGCAGGCTCGCTCTGAGGAATCAGTCTTTTGACATGAAGAGGGGTCATAGATCGTGTTCGTGTTTCAGTCTTTTCTTCATAGTTTAAGGCGTTTTAAATATGACGTGGTATGATACTTTGGATGAAGAAACCCTTACGACCCTGGTTGATTCCATGCGGTCAAGGATAAAGGCGGGTATTTAGACCAGAGGCCGAGCAAATAGTAAAAAAAAAATGTTATATCTGAGATACAAATCGACTTCTATTGAAAAAAAAAACATTTATTTAATAACTCATCAAAATTTTAATATTTCTCCGATGTCATAATTTCATGATTTTTTGGAGTAGTGCGGTTTCTCTGACCGACAGTGCATTATTATTATTGTAACGAATAACACACAACCTAGTTGGCTGACTATTGTCGTCATGCCGGAATATACGAGAAACATCGGTCAGAGCTCAAAATTGTTTGGAACAACATATTATTACTTTTTGTAAATAAAGTTTTCCTGTTTGAATAGAAAGTATCTCTACGTCTCCGTAGAAACGTAACATTATTTTATTCGTATTATTTGAAATAATTGAACAAAAGAAAATCCATTAATACTTATAATGCACTATGGGGAAAAATTCGAAAATTTTGGCATAAATTTAATTTTTTTTGTGTTAAACATTTAATGGGGTTGACATTTTTTTATCTCCTAATAACCAGATAGAATAAAAATCCTTTTAGAACATTTTTACGGAATACCGTTTATTTTTTTGTGCGCCTTCAAAGTCAGATAAGTGTTGCTTTGAATTGTCCAAAAAAGGCAGGAAACATTGAACTACTTCCAACTTAAATATTAACTCGATCAGAAATATTAAGTGAAAGTGAAATATGGAAAATGCAGGTCAAGGTATGTTAATTTATATTTAATACTTGTTTGTCGTGTCTATTTTTAGTTATTACCTTACCTTACAAACATATGTGTGTTCTGTGGAATATTACTTTTATATAGCACAGCGAATCACTAAGGTTCAAGGTTAATTTTATTAAAAAATTAATATAGAATCAAATGGTATTATTGCCATTTGCTCGTTTTTGTTTCATTTCTAAAAAAATATATTTGTTGTTGGTGTTAATGAGTTAAGTCATGCAGTGCTGCTTGAGGTTTGGAGCAACAACAAACGCGAAGCAGACGCAGTAGAGCTATATTTTAGAAAATGTTGACGAAAATCATCAATCATTTAATGCAATTTTTATTATAGTTTCGTTAGGGCGGTAGGATGTCGTGGTCCAATAGACTACATTTTTTTTTCCGAAATTTTATTATAGTTTGACTAACATTCGTACAAATGTTCTAGCTTTCGTTTTAGAATAAATGCCAAAATATGTTTACCCTTAGTGCAGTAGCTCAATCTGCCGTTATCTCCGCACGGGCGATGTTTGTGGCAGCCATCAACAGGCTGACCATTTTGGAAGCCCAATTTACCACTCCCGCTATCAACACGCCGCTATCTCTCAGGTCCGCCCTTACCAATTACGGAGCATGTAATCAAAGATGGATGCTGAATTCGAGGCCTGTTCCATCGCCATGGTTTGCGAGGATCCAAAGGCAATCCAGAGGGGGTGGTAGGGGGCTACGTCCTCTGGCCTACCTTTTAGGATCTGTTTACAGCCATTTATATCCAGAATCACAGATTTTCTCCTGGGGTATCTACCGAGAGCTGAGACAGCTTGCTGGTGACGATTTGCTCTTCTAAGCTACCGATGTTGACTCGAGCTTTTTGGGAAGATTCTGTCACCACAAAGAAGGAAATGCCGCCATGGAAGGAGATGGATTCCTTAAGTCAAAGATACCTGACGCTAGAGACAATCGAGCGCAACCCTTCCATTCCAAACGGTTTAAAAGGCGATCGGAAGCCGCCACCCTCCAGAATCAATCCTTTCCATTCCCAAAGGAGTGCTGTTCAAAGGAGGGGTCCACTCGTTTACGACCACCGTGATTCCGAAAAGAAGAACGTGCGATCTATGCTTCAAATATAATCATCCCATCCGTGTATCTCCTCACTTCCTCCAAATGACCGCTGATGTTCGTTCCAGCTGCATTAAGCAAAACAGCTTTGCTTGAACTGCTACGCAAGAGGCCATCAGAGCCGAAAATGCCAGAGCGCTCACAACTACATCACTTGTGTAGAGCGGCACCACACGCTGTTGCACCGTGTCAATCTAAGTTCCAGCGATTCCACTCCTACATCCGTACAACATCCGAGTTCTTCTGAATCACAGGCCAACGTTCATGCTTTTTTCGCATCCGGCACAAGCGCCGTTCTTCTGGGCACGGCCATGATTAATATTTGCCAAATTTCCGCGCCCGCGTTTTGATGGACTCTGGCTCCGACGCAACGTTCATTACGGAACGGCTGGTCAACATGATCAAATTGCCATTCTAACCCATCTAGGCACAGGTCCCCGGCATCAAGATACCGTATCTGCTCAGTCAAAGAAGCTCTGTACTTTGTCCATCTACTCCCCGACTAAGCCGACTTTACAATTAAAAGCCTCAGCCTACGTTATTACGGAATTGGCAGCGAATATTCCATCGTATCTGATCGCGCAAAGTTTCTTGAGAGACTTTCCGCCCTTTCCATGGGCGGATCCTACATTTTTCGAGAGCTCACCCATCGCTATCCTGATTAGTGGGCACATCCGTACTGTTGAGCGGCTTACAGACTAACATATGTGGGTCTCTCCTCGGGCGAGTTTTCGGTTGGGTACTCACTGGCCCAGTGTCCAATACGGCGAGCCATATCATTGCATCTTTTTCAAGTCAAGTGTTCAGAGTACATCTCCAAAGTGTAGTACACTCGGGCTCCGGCCTCAGCCTCATTTATAGAATTTCTCGAACGGTCTCCTACGCTTGACCGAAGGGAATATATTCGAAATATTCACTGTCTGAATGCTCAGCGCCCTGATCAAACTCCAAATTGGATCTGAATCCGTCCGTAGACCATCAGGGGCTCATCATACCATGTAACCGCGTGGCAATGTCCAAAGTCCTCAATGCGCCCTTAAGCCGTTTCCAGTTTTTTACTAAAGCGTCTTCGACTCCTTTATTTCATCATAGTTCTCCACATCCAGAACTGGATACTCGTTCCTGCGCCGAAAGTTTCATGGAGACCCGACGGGCTCGAGGTATCAACTCCTACCGGTGCCGAGTCTGCTCAGGAGTGTATTCAGGGTAGCCGCAGATTGTTACCGCTCACTGTGTAACAGTGCAAAGATTCTATAACATAAAAATCGATCAGAGCCAACATCGTCCAAATCGTTTTTTTCAGCTTTCAGCTTAAGTCGTCAGCTCTAAACGTTGACAAATAGGAATAAACCTTTAAATTTATTTACTACTTTACGCCAAAACAACATTTCTAAAACTTGTTTGCAAAAATATTATCTGCCAAGCTTCAGTTGGTGTACACTAAAACATAGGACTACTTTCCAAGAAAATATACAGACATAACTATATCGACTGGCTTGTTGATGCGATTACGTTATGCGACTATCAAAGTCTCATCATGGTTATAATTATAAGTACAAATTGTTGTACCTGTTCATAGAACTTCAGTTGTTGTATTGGTTCATCCGAGTCGTTTTCACAAAAATCTTTAAACATCAGGTAACCTACAACACAAATATTAATATCGGGCATTCAAATATTTATATAATAAATACTTACCTAAAACTTCATTAAAAATTTTATGAAAGTTAAGTTGGTTTTCTTTTTCTAAATATTTGTACATAACACTTCTGACACTGAAATGAATAAAAATATACAAATGTTATGATTTAAGATCACAATTGTCTTAAGCTTAAAATCTTATTTCCGTCTCAACATATACATATGTATATAACAGTGGGCTTGACTCTGACTATACACTCCCCGAAATTTAACTAAAGGCACCTCAGTTTTCGTTCGTATTTTATATTAAATATTAGGGAAACATTTCTTTATTTGCTACTGTTTAATTCTATAATAGTTGTTCAACAATGTAATTTATAATTTTTCAAAAACACTGCCTCAATGAAAGGCAGTGTTTCAAAAATCATTATAAAAATGGTAATTGGGCAGTTTTTATAGATTTATGACTAACTAATAATGAGAGTCCAACCCCCTGCATTGGAAATCACCTCAGAAACATGGATTGCACAACCTCTGAAACTGTGGTTGGGGAATTTCAGCCCATTCTTTGATGACAGTAGTCCGTAACTCCTCTAACGACTGAAGTTTTCTTCCATCGGCGTAAGCACGTCTAGCTAGATTTCCCCACGTGCTTACGACAGTAATTAAGTCTGGAGAACGTTCAGGCCACGCTAAAAGCTTAATTTCCCTTGCTTGAAACCATTGACGACTAGATCGCGATACATGTATCCGGCTGCTGCTCCAAAAACCTTACAAGGAGTTCATCCAGCAAGTGTTTACAACCTTTTGATTTCATTCTGCCACTATTGCAAATAGGCGTCCTATTGTTAAAACGGAATCCAGCCCAAAACATCAACGAGCCACCTCCACAGTTTCTCTTTGTTGAAAAGCGTTCAGATCCGTGTAAATCATGCCAATAATAATTTATACCATCTTGGCCATCAAGATTCTATTTGTAGAAGGGCAGCTTTTTCAAAAAAGGAAAAGGCTTTTCACTTATTATTACCAAACAGTTGTTCGGGCAAATATCGATAGGTTCCGAGCCGATATTCATTTGAAAAAGTCACTTTCTTCCACTCCTTTGTCCACGCCATATGGTTTTTTTAAAGTTCAGCCTTGCTAATTTATGGACTTTAGTAAGGGCTGGCTTCGATTTAATTTTCTTCCACTTTAGTCGGTTACTTCCCAATAAAATTAGCTGCAAACGACGTTTACTTATTGGCAGCTGCATATCAGTTTTAATTTTAGAAGTTTTTACCTTTTCCTTTAAACCGGAGCGAATAATTGCGGTTTTAGTCCTTGGAGAAATTTTTAGGTTGTTGTTTTTGCCTAATTTTTGCTATAGATTTCCTTAAGTTTGATCATGTTGTCCACTGCTGAGGCTGCACGGTTTTATTTCAGCACTATTTTTCGGTTGGACATACCAGTATCATTGGGTGCGTTCACCAGATCAACTTGATCAATGATCAGCGCTCAGTTTGGTGAAAGATAGCCGGTAATAACCGGTTTTTACTGGATTTTACGCACACATGCATGAATAAGAAAAAGCGTCAAAATAGAACGTTCTTTACGATAGATTGCTTTTAGCTTATATCGATAACTGGAATATCGACAAGAAAAGCCAGAAGAAGAAAATGTAACAAACGCCAAATGAATAAGAAAATATGAATTTCGTTCTGTACTTCGGCTTTTTGGAAGAAATATTCCAATATGATGTTTCCACGAATGCAGTGTGCAACTCTGTACTGGCGGCGGAGGACGGAGATGATAGGCAAGGGCAGCTTTTTCAAAAAAGAAAAAGGCTTTTCACTTATTATTACCTTATTATTACCTTTTTATTACCTTATTATTACAACTACGCTACTTTCGCATCAAAAGTTGCAACTAAGCTGCAAATTCTGCAAAAACAATCTGTATTCTAACGGTAAATTTATTTCTAAAACTTCAAATAGACTACGTATAAGAATAACAAAAGGAGATGACAAATACAAGGTACTGTTATCTTCAATTCAATTTAGGGGAGTGTATATATACATTTTAAATTAAAAGCATAATTTGAAAGCGGCACGCAGTTGATATCAGGCAGCTAGTAGAAAATTTGATGAGCCCTTTGATTAATTTGAATGTACGCATCTAATAGATACTTTCTCAGAGCTTTTAGAAATACAAACCTTCGGAGATATAAAAATGTATTAACAATTTAGTTAATTCTACCCGGTACTCGAAGAGCAAATGGGTATATTAGATTTGCTGAAAAAATGGATGTGTGTAACACCCAGAAAGAAGCGTTTCCGCCCCCATAAAGTATATAAATTCTAGATCAGCATCAATAGCCGAGTCGATATAGTTATGTCTGTCTGTCCATCTTCATTAGCGCCTATAGCTCAGAGACTATAAAAGCTAGAGCAACACAATTTTGTATCCAGACTCCTGTCCTATCGCACTGTTACAAGTGTATTTTATCATTATTATAGCCAGAAAGAACTAATGAAATTTCAGTGTCCTTCCAAGCGCAGACTCATTCCCTCTCTTTCTCGCACACAGCAAGTGTATGTATATGTAGAATGTAGATTTAGACATGTAGAAAAGACAGATGTAAAAAACGTATGTTAACAAAAATGGAAACGTCTTAAATAATTTTTTTTTTCTTTTTTGGCTGAAATTGAATTTGTCCCTTTAGCGAACATATAATACATTGCATATATAGTAAGCTCACATACATATGTACTGAGTACCGGGTGTAAAGTAGAGCCGCGGCCGTAGACGCGGTTCATAACGTTCCCTCTCGCCTGATCTGTGGTTTCTCCGCAGCAGAAACAACTTAGTGTCACTGTTGCTGCCATAAAATAAAATTAAGAAATAATAATATGTAGGTATATTTGTATTAGATATAATTATCGATATATTTCACAATCTCTAAGGTAGGGCGTTTGCCATCTCTGAGAGGGTGTATAGGAGAAGAAAAATAAAGACAATAAGCATACTGTGGGAATCGTCAGCGAAGAGCAAAAATTGAGTAGTTGAGATTTGTGAGTCAGTCGATTGAAGCTCTTGGATTGACCAACATTGATGGTCTTATAACGAGTTAATAACGAGGGGGAACGTTGTGAGCCGCGTCTACGCCGCGGCTCTACTTTATACCCGGTACTCAGTCAGTATATATGTATGTATGTGAGCTTGTAATTTATTACATGTTCGCAAAAGGGACAAATTTAATTTTAGCCAAAAAAGAAAAAAGTAATTAAGTCGAACCTTTTCGGAGATTTTGATTTATTAGATGTTTCCATATTTGTTTACATACATTTTTTACATCTGCCATTTCTACATGTCTAAATCTACTTCCTACATATACATACACGGCTGTGTGCGAGAGAGAGAGGGAATCAGTCTGCGCTTGGGAGGCCACTGAAATTTCATTTGTTCCTTCTGACTGTATTTATGATCATGTATTTGGATCAGATCGGAATCCAAATTCAATACTCTGATAGATATAGTAATTTTCTATGATTCTGCGTTTTTGGTTTTCCCGTATCTTCAAAATTGTAGATTTTCATCTTTTGTGGGGGCGGAAGGGGGCGTGGCCAAATTTTAAAACAAACTCGTCTCTGTTTGATATCACAGGAGCTTGGATAGAAAGTTTGGTGGCTCTAGCTCTTATAGTCTCTGAGAACTAGGCGTCAAAAAATTCGATCAGGCATAGCGCCTACCCCTGTGTGTGAGAGAGAGCGAGAGGGAACGATGCATTTCTAAATGGTTTTCTTCATTGTAGCTATATTTATCATCTGATCTGGTCCAGATTCAACAATCTGATAGATATGCTCATTCTCTATGATTCTGCGTTTTTAGTTTTCTCGTATCTTTAAAATTGTGCATGCCACAGATTTTCGTCCTTGGAGTGGGCGGAAGGGGGCGGTGCGAAATTTTGAAATACACTTGTAACAGTGCGATAGGACAGGAGTCCGGATACAAAATTGTGTTCCTCTAGCTTTTATGGTCTTTGAGCTATAGGCGCTAATGAAGACGGACAGACGGACGGACAGACAGACATAGCTATATCGACTCGGCTATTGATGCTGATCAAGAATATATATACTTCATGGGGTCGGAAACGCTTCCTTCTGGGTGTTACACACATTAATTTTTTGCACAAATCTAATATACCCCTTTACTCTTCGAGTACCGGGTATAATAAGTCTTATAATAAGCTATAACGAGTACAGCGCATGTTAAAGTGTTATTATTTGGAAACATACGTTACTTGTGAGTTATTACATTATAGGCGAACTAAAAGAATAACCAAACGATACACAATCAGGCGGGTTCCGGGTTTAATTTACTTTTGCGTTTTACTTTTTCAAATAATTCGTTTACTTTCCATTTTGAAGAGCTCCCTCTTTCACATTTTCTTGTTATCGATATGTTTCATTTTCTCATCGATTCTGGTAAACAAAAACTACTGATCTGGTTGTGTTTTTTTTTCAACTACTTATTTTGATGCCAAACGACGGCAGAGCGTGTTCGATTTGCGTAGATAAAGATATCTAAAATGCAAAACTTGTGTATTTAATTTTTCTGACAAACTGTGAGTAACAGCATGCAAACTGAAATTCTATTGCTGATGGTCAAACATTTTTTTTGAGTCAAATTTGACGGTTGGGCAGTTTCCTGCGGCGGAGTCTCACTTCAAGACTCTCAAAATTTTGACTGAGTCTCCAAAGAGCAAGAATAGTCACAATTTTAATTTCCATAGTAATGGTGTCAAATTTATCTTAATGGACCAATAAGTAATCTATGGTTTTCCTTTTGCAATTGAGATTTGTTTTGTTGTATAAAAACCCGTTTGCTTTTCATTTCTCAAGAGCGCCAATTTATGTCAATTCGAAAGTAACTGTGCTCAAAGAAAAGTAATTGAGTTATATGATTGCCTACTGTGTTTAGATCGATTGTGCAACCGATCTCAGCTGATTGTTGATTTGTTGTACGCCACACTGAGCCGCTGTCAGGTTTTATCTATTCTTCTGCTTATCGTCAGACATACTAACATCCATCCGATATTCATATGTTGTCATATTCTTTTTACGCTCTCTTGTATTACTGTTCTAACACACACGCACCGCGCTTGCCGTTTCTCTCTGCGTGACTCACTGCGTTTCTGTTATCTCCCTGTATTGTAAATTGCCGGCGGTCGTACACTTGTTGTTGTTATTATGATTTTTGCTTGTGCTTGCGCGCTTACTCGTGTAATAATAGAAGCTTATATTCATCGCTTGTGCCACACCGATTTAAATTTAACTCTTCTTTTTTTTTTTCTTATATTAATTTTTCTGAATGAGTTCCTGCTGCGCTAAAAACTGCGACTTTTCGATCGCTACACGGCAGACGTTCATCTTCTGCTGGTTGTGCGATAATACGGCATATACTACTTGCGCAGGTTTTAGACATATTGGGGGTCGCGTTGTCGATCCAATTAAAAATCGCTTCGGCCTCAACTGGACTTGTTGGGACTCTAGGGCCATTGAAAGCGACGTTCGTGTTTTTCTGAGACAGATGCATCATGAATTTGCTGCCCTTAATTCTGAATTCCGACTGCTCCAAGAAAAGTTTCGTGCGGTGGAGTCTCACTTCAAGACCCTCCAAATTTTGACTGAGTCTCCGAAGAGGAAGAAGGGGACCAATTATGTGCCAAATATTAATAGAGATGTTTTTATGTCCCAAAATCACCTTTATCTCTAGCTCTTTAACTAACGCTGGTGCTATGAAACCTGGAGCCAGAGATTCTCACCGGCATGCATCGGGATCATTTACTACTCATGCCTCGCCGTCAGCAGTAACTCCGCCAACTGTTGCTTCGGTGTTCTCCACGCCAACCATGCTCACATCACAGCTGATGGCACCGCTGCGTATGCTGCCAATGTGGGTGTGCTTGTTGATAGTGATGCCGACACTGACGACGCTTCTGCCTCCGTCCCTGGACCTATTTGGGGTATGGCTCCACCATCTCGCGTTCGCTCGGGACTACAGCTTAGTGGAGTGGTTTCTCAGAAAGCAATATATGTTTCCCGTTTAAATCCTGATGCCAACCCACGCCGACCATTGAGTAATCTTTAAACATCCAAGTGACCGTCAACTCAACTTTAGTTCCTGCTCACATCACTGCTGATGGCACCGCTGCGTATGCTGCCAAAGTGGGTGTGCTTGTTGCTGGTGATGCCGACACTGACGACGCTTCTGCCTCCGTCCCTGGACCTATTTGGGGTATGGCTCCACCATCTCGCGTTCGCTCGGGACTACAGCTTAGTGGAGTGGTTTCTCAGAAAGCAATATATGTTTCCCGTTTAAATCCTGAAGCCAACCCACGCCGACCATTGAGTAATCTTTAAACATCCAAGTGACCGTCAACTCAACTTTAGTTCCTGCTCACATCACTGCTGATGGCACCGTTGCGTATGCTGCCAATGTGGGTGTGCTTGTTGCTAGTGATGCCGACACTGACGACGGGACCTATTTGGGGTATGGCTCCACATTGGAGGATTTTAAACAACATCTAGGCTCTGAACTTAACGCTCCCGTAGATGACATAATTGTGACCAAATTTACATTTACTCATAAGCGTAATATTTCCTCCTTTAAAATTCTCCTCCCTGATTCCTATACAGATCACTTGATCCTTTAATATGGCCTTAGCATACAATTATGCACGAGTTCCTACGGAAAGATTCCAACCAGAATCCCAATTCCACCGGTCCTGCCAACTCAAAAAACTAATTAGCCTGTTTTCCATCCATTAGCAGAACGCACGCAGTCTGGCAAACTGCGCCAACTACATACGGATAGTGCCTCCTTTGATTTTGACGCTATCGCTTTTACTGAAACCTGGCTTAACTCGTCTGTTCATGATCATGTAATCTTTATTCACAAATTTATTACTTGCAGAATAGAAAAGTCAAAACGGATTTCTCATCGGAGTTGCTCCCATTCAACGACTTCCATGGGATTCAATTTGTTGCAGTCAAAGCCCGTATTGGGACAACATTTGTCTATTTAACCTGCTCCTATATTCCTCCCAGGTCTGATGCTGAGGTTTATATAAACTTCATTTCTGCTATCCATTTTGTCGTGTCTGCTTTAGGTTGTGCCGATCAGATTATTGTCATGGGAGACTTTAAATTACCACTTCTGGACAGTTTTCTATTGGGTTACAGCAAAGCAAAGCGGTGCAACTGTGCTCTATCGAAAGAGAGTCAGAGATCTCCACCTACGATCGCCCACGCATCGAAAAGAGTGTGCTTTTGATGCTAGTTCAGTAGAACTGCACAGCTGATCGCAATCTGGAGTCTTCTTTTGCCTTCCGACTTAACTATATTAGTTGCAGCCGACCACGCTTCAGCCCCCCCAAAAAATATTAACCACTAGGGACCTTCGGGCCACATGGAAGGCGAAAGGGAGAAAGCACGGGCTGGGATGTCAGCCCAAACGTAGGTGGGAAGCGTGACTGCTACCACCGGCGGGCACGGGGAGGAGCAATCCTCTCTGTGTGTCGCCAGCGGTCACACCTCTGATGTGGTGGGAGCAGGCCATGTTAGTTGGAAATTTACTGCCAACACCACACTCCATCACTCCAAGCTGAGCCGCACGGATGCCGTTGTCGATATAGACACGGATCAGGAGAGCGTGCTGTCAATCAGCAAGACGGAGGAAGAAAGCCTGGCTGAACTGG
Source organism: Drosophila helvetica (assembly GCA_963969585.1). Lineage (NCBI taxonomy): Eukaryota > Metazoa > Arthropoda > Insecta > Diptera > Drosophilidae > Drosophila > Drosophila helvetica. The sequence goes on from OZ018404.1 coordinate 447,599, forward strand.
CTGAACGGGGTCAAGATCCTGAAGTGTAAGGACGATCCGACGCTCAAGTGGAGGCGATGTGGGAGGGGGCCAAGCTGGAGGTGGTGGACAGGAAGCTAATCCCGTCCATACCAAAGGCGAAGGTACTTTTCCCCATCGCGATCCAAGGGGACCGGGCGTTGAAGCTACTTCAACTGGCGTTGAACCCTGATGTTCCCTCAGGGAACTGGAAAGTATTACAATCTGGGAGCCCACTACCCAACGAGTGGCGCCAGTATGTAATACTTCAAATCAACAAGGAGGCTGAAGACCTCCTGTATCCCAGGTTCGGGAAGATGGCGTGGGGAATGGGCATTGTTTATATGCGCCTGAAAAAACGGCACCCCTGAGATCAAGACACGCACACTCTACAGGCAGGCGAGGTGGAGAAAGACTTAGATCTGGAGACCATCGTGGAGGCCGCCCAGGGGTTACTGCTAAGCGACTCTGAAGACGCGGAGGACGGAGAACTGACGTTGGTAGTGCACCCGTCAAGTGAAGTTGAGCCATCAATGACGCTGGATGTGCTGCAGCTCAACTTGCATAAAAGCAAGATCGCGTCAACCGAGCTCTTCATGGCCATGGAGCAAGGGCCTGATGACATAGCTTTAGTCCAGGAGCCCTGGATTACGCCAGGCAACTCAGTGGGCGGACTAAAGTCCTCAAATTAAAATTTGTTCTACTTAACACCGGTAAGCAGGAACAGAACCGTCATACTCGTACGGAAGGGAATCCACGATCACCTTATGTGTTATTACAGCTCGGACGACCTGACAGTGGTAATTATAGAGAGTGAGGAGAAGCACCTTTTGGGCAGCATCCTGCTACATTGCACACGATTGGCCCGCGCCACCTGAAGAACTACGGAGCCTGGTGGAAGAAGGCTGGAAGGTCCTAGACAGACCTTCTCAGATCATTGGTACATTTAGTACAAGTGCAAATTCGAACATACTCCGCAGGTATAAGTCTACAGAAACCCCCGGAGCACAATCTGGGAAAAGCTTTAAAAGACAGTTACCTCGAAGCTCGCGAACCCGGGTGCAGTGATATCCGCGGAAGACATAGAAAAGTCCCTGGAGACTCTATCCAAGGTTCTACTAGATGCCTACTACGCATTATGCCCACCCTCAAGAAAAAAAAAAAAAAAAAGAGGACCACTCTTGTGGAACCGGGACCTCTCTCTACAATGAAATAATTTCAGGGAATTCTTCAAGCTTACCAAACAAGCGAATGAAGTGATCATCAGCGAAGAATACAAGATCATACTCAGAAACTACAAGAAGGAAATACGTAAGGCACAAAGTAGCTCGTGGAGGAACTTCTGCTCCTACATCGAGAAAGTGCCTGAAACAGCAAGACTCAGGATGCTGCTCTCAAAGCAGCCCACCGTACAGAGTTAGCACAATTTGAACAACGGACAGTGGTCAGAGAGCAGCGAAGAAGCCCTGACAGCACTAATGGAGGCTGACTTCGCAGGATGCACTGAAGCACTGCCGAAACGCAACAGGAACTAGCAACCGAGGAACAAAACCCCACAACAGATCTGATAACCCACACGAAAGTCCAATGGGCCATAGATTCCTTTACGGGCACAAAAGCACCTGGACTGGACGGAATATTCCCAGCCATGCTGCAGATGATGGACCGGGCGTTGAAGCTACTTCAACTGGCGTTGAACCCTGATGTTCCCTCAGGGAACTGGAAAGTATTACAATCTGGGAGCCCACTACCCAACGAGTGGCGCCAGTATGTAATACTTCAAATCAACAAGGAGGCTGAAGACCTCCTGTATCCCAGGTTCGGGAAGATGGCGTGGGGAATGGGCATTGTTTATATGCCCCTGAAAAAACGGCACCCCTGAGATCAAGACACGCACACTCTACAGGCAGGCGAGGTGGAGAAAGACTTAGATCTGGAGACCATCGTGGAGGCCGCCCAGGGGTTACTGCTAAGCGACTCTGAAGACGCGGAGGACGGAGAACTGACGTTGGTAGTGCACCCGTCAAGCAGGAACAGAACCGTCATACTCGTACGGAAGGGAATCCACGATCACCTTATGTGTTATTACAGCTCGGACGACCTGACAGTGGTAATTATAGAGAGTGAGGAGAAGCACCTTTTGGGCAGCATCCTGCTACATTGCACACGATTGGCCCGCGCCACCTGAAGAACTACGGAGCCTGGTGGAAGAAGGCTGGAAGGTCCTAGACAGACCTTCTCAGATCATTGGTACATTTAGTACAAGTGCAAATTCGAACATACTCCGCAGGTATAAGTCTACAGAAACCCCCGGAGCACAATCTGGGAAAAGCTTTAAAAGACAGTTACCTCGAAGCTCGCGAACCCGGGTGCAGTGATATCCGCGGAAGACATAGAAAAGTCCCTGGAGACTCTATCCAAGGTTCTACTAGATGCCTACTACGCATTATGCCCACCCTCAAGAAAAAAAAAAAAAAAAAGAGGACCACTCTTGTGGAACCGGGACCTCTCTCTACAATGAAATAATTTCAGGGAATTCTTCAAGCTTACCAAACAAGCGAATGAAGTGATCATCAGCGAAGAATACAAGATCATACTCAGAAACTACAAGAAGGAAATACGTAAGGCACAAAGTAGCTCGTGGAGGAACTTCTGCTCCTACATCGAGAAAGTGCCTGAAACAGCAAGACTCAGGATGCTGCTCTCAAAGCAGCCCACCGTACAGAGTTAGCACAATTTGAACAACGGACAGTGGTCAGAGAGCAGCGAAGAAGCCCTGACAGCACTAATGGAGGCTGACTTCGCAGGATGCACTGAAGCACTGCCGAAACGCAACAGGAACTAGCAACCGAGGAACAAAACCCCACAACAGATCTGATAACCCACACGAAAGTCCAATGGGCCATAGATTCCTTTACGGGCACAAAAGCACCTGGACTGGACGGAATATTCCCAGCCATGCTGCAGATGATCAAAGAAGTGATCACCCTACGGCTTTCCGCAATATTCTCGGCATGTCTAAGTACAGGCTATATCCCAACCCAATGGAGGACCTCTGGAGTTGACTTCCTCCCAAAAGCAGGAAAGTGCATCCATGTTACTCCCAAGGATTATAGACCGATAAGCCTCACCTCTTTTCTACTAAAAACACTGGAAAAGCTGCTGCTCATTAGGAATGAGGTAGTGAGACTGATGTCAACCAACCAACACGCTTATAGCAAAAGGGAGCTTCGCAAACTCGGCCTTACGAAAGCAGCGGACACATCGAGGTAGCCTACCCGACCGATCCAATGCGGTTGGTCCTATATCGAGCGACACTTCAAGTGTAGGATGGTAGGCGTCTTCAGGTATAGTGAGCGGAGGGACTCGTGTTAACATCGATATGGTCGGATCCGTTACAAAGCACAGATCAAGCAATCGACCCAGGGAATTTTTCACATGGTTGACTTGAGACAGGGATAAGTCGTGACATGGGCACTAGGTTATTAGACTCGTTTACCGAAGACCAAACAGTTCCTGGCAAATTGAAATCCCCAAGAATTATCATATGATCTTTATCAGATAGCAAGGAAGAAACAGCGCTTAAGGCGGACAAGTGCGGACAAGGTTGTGTACTGACCTGCCAAAACTTCATAACTAAGAATTTCCGGTTTTAACCAGGTCTCTGTAAACACAATTACATGGGATGCAAATACGACGCTATCCCGATACAGAGTGCTGAGCTTACTACGCAAGCCTCTAACATTCTGGTAGGTGATTAAGAGAGAGGAAGTTAGTTTTTTGAATGGGTGGACTGGGAAGATGAGGATGGAGCACTGGCCTGATTAGTATTAGGAGTTATTGGGGGCCTATTCTTCTTCTTTGCCTTAAACTCCTTCACGCTTATTTTGAATGAAGCTACCTCCATGGCATAAGAGAAGTTAAACTTCTCCACCTTTAAGCTGACGGCTTGTATATTGCTTTGAATAAAAGCAGTAACGTCATCAATAGTGGTGTAAGGGGCAAGCCGTGAGACAAAAATTTGTCGTTTAGGTGTCACCACCAATCTTGGGTTTGGCACCACATACCTTGTACCTGTGATGGCAATACCCGGTGGTCCGGGTCGTATGTTTGTTGGTGGGATCGAAGTGGACGGGATATTAGGAATGTTGGCGGACTCGACGGACACGGACGCTACGGAAATTTCTGGTTGTGCGTTCTCCGAAGTGATAAATTCGGCTGCCAAATTTGCATCACCAGCAGTTGTCGTTGCCCTTGGAATAGCAAACGATATCGGCTGCTGCACAATTGGAGTGGTCGGAGTCGGTTATTCGGCAACGGGTGGCTGAGGGACAGTTGGGGCTTGCAGATCCCGCGGTTTGACCTTTTTTCGCCTAGGAGACTCATTCAGCAGTTGCAAACTGCTAAACAGAGACTCCATGGCTAGGAGCTGATGGTACTGCTTTTTAAAGCCTACGGTCAGCTCCTTAAATCCATTCCGCGTCTGCCTCATAAACTTGGCCATCTCTATGTGAGCCCCCCGGCATGCCTCACAACAGTAGAACAAGCCATTATGTTTGGAAATTGCATCACCCACGAGGCCTGAGTACCCAGCGCACTTTGCGTGCACTACTTTTCCACAGAGATAGCAGGGGATACTCGGCTGAGCACGGGTGACCACCTGTTTGCAGGTTTTTTTGGTACAGATAATAGGGGATTCCATTTTATATACAATAGAGAAACAAAATTTATTTCAAAACAAATAGTAATCAGACCAGTATGGCAGGCAAACGCTTAAAGCGGAATCAGTAAAAACTGAGCGGAGAGAGGAGAGCAGTTGCAGCAGCTGCAATGAGAGAGAGAGAGAGCGCTACTGCACGGAAAGTATCGAGAACGAGAGAGGAAGAACAGTTATTTATGTTTGGGTTATAGGGAGAGAGTGATAGAACAACAAAAAGCTGAGAGCAGCTAAATATAATGTTATGCGTACTTGCGAAAAGCAAAGACAAAAAACACACTGTTAACCGACACAAAAAATATTTATTAAATTAGGTTTTACACATTAAATAGACATGCACTCGCGATTCAGGATAGACTTTATGTTAGCAAGTTAATTTGTTAGTTCGATAAAAGTTTATTTTGGACAAACATCGGCGGTTTATACAAAATAAGTGAAAAATGAGCGGAGCGCAAAGAAAAAACGCGTCTGAACACTACGATAGAGATTAGACGAATCAACCAACCCCAACAATACCCCTTGACATCCACGCTCGTCTGACTGCAGGAAAGGCAGCGCAGCGCCTAATTGCATCAGGTAATATGTCGCCACAAGGATTCGGGCACAGTTCAATCAAAAGAGCCATGATCAGTTCTACTGATTACATGACCCCCCAAAATTGCCTCGAGAGAGGTCGCTCAACAGACCGAACGAGCACATAATGTGGTCAATCTGTTCGTTGATAGCCAAGCGGCAATAAAATCAATGCAGGCGTCCGCGGTTAGTTCCAGAAATGTCCTGGCAAGCACGGAGGAACTAGACACACTAAGCCCGACCAAGTCAGTGCTGTTCTATTGGGTTCCCAGTGACCAGGGCATCGAAGGGAACGAAGCTGTGGACGCTCTGGAGAAGCACCACCACCCGCAGAATCTCGAGAACCATGTGCAAGGAGCGCAACGGAAAACTCAGTCACTATATACTGCACCTACCACGGAAGGACTGCAGATTGCTAGTGGGAATACTCACAGGTCACTGTCTGTCTGCGGCGCATGCAGCCAAGCTGGGCATCACCATTACAGACAGCTACAGGAAATGCGATGAACCCGGGGCTTCCAAACCTCGACACCACCCCCGTAAAAGTCCATACACCTCATCCGGATAACTAAGGGCCATACTGGCCTATGAGAGGCCCTGCTGAGGACCGTCCGGGTTAACCTAACCTAACCTTCCCCCGAGCAGTTTTTGCTCATCTTTGAAATTCGACCCAAGAATTTCGCATTTTTGGCCACTCGGCATCGGACGGACACAGCGGCATTCAAGTCAGAGGCACTTCTTGGCCACTGTAATTAGGGACGCAAGTTAAAGCCACGTCTTGTTTGAGTTATTTTATTTATTGAATTCAAAATGTATATTCTTATGCCCTAGTAAGGCTAAATCAGCAAAGCAGCGCTGTCGGTGTCACCGGCAACGCAGCGGCCGAATTATATGTTAGATTATATATTTGGTATGCTCGACGTGAGAAAGAATGTATATGTATATATGTATGCTCAGCGGGAACGCGAGGGAAGATTTATGTATGCATGCAAAGCTATGTGCCGTCGAGCCATGAGAATATGCTGACGTTGCACTTGTGTTGCAAGAGACATTCTTGGGCGATCGTAATACGATCGCTCAGTTATGCCTCGGACTTTATGATTATATAAACATTGAGAGTACCCTTAGTACAGTGGGTACCCGATATGTGCGCATCCTGCATTTCCCTCCTTTTGAAAAATAACGTAAGGTAATGAAGTTATTTTATTAAAATTATTATATGAAATTTATTGAGAAATATATTTTTAAGTAGGCGTATATATGGCCATATTAAATATGATTACGAAATATACACTTTTAACCTATCTTTATGTACTTCTGGTTTTTTATTTTTATTGTCCGAGATTATGATATTATCTCGTTCTCCCATGTTTTCTACTGTATACGGTCCAGTATATTTAAAGTCTAACTTGTGTCCTGTTGCGTTTTGTAATAAAACTTGGTAACCTATCTCTAATACAATATCATTAACTTTATTGTCATAATATTTCTTTTTATTTCTCTTATGTTGTTCTAACTTTATCCTGGCTCTTTTATAGGCTATTTCTAATCTATACCTAACTTCCTTAGCATAATCTTCTATATTATAAAGTGGATTTATCGTATCTACGCTATTAAAATGTATTGGTAAGTTTGAAGTCTTACCGAAAACTAACTCATATGGACAATAATCGGTTGCCATAGAGGGTGTTGTATTAAAACAATATACGAAGTATTAAAGCCATACATCCCAATCTGTTTTATCAGTTGAGATGTATGAGCGTATGAACTCATTAAAAGTTTTGTGGCTTCGCTCCACGGTTCCTACAGTTTGATGATGGTGTGCAGTGGATGTGATGCTTTGGATGTTCATAAGTCTACATAAATCCTCAATTATTTAATTTTTATATTCTGTTCCCGTGTTCGTTATGAACGTCTTTATATGACCGTACTTAAGAATAACATTTTTCAAAAATAGCTGTAGCAACAAGGTATTTTGTTAAGTCACAGATTAAAGTGACTGCATATTCCTTTCCTTGTTCTGATTTAGGAAGTGGACCGATCGTATCCACTTTTACCCTATCAAATGCCATATATGGTGTTTCTGTAATAGTTAATGGGGCTTTGGTTTTTCTTGTCGTTTTAGAGTTTTGGCATTTTTGACATTTGCGGATGTACTTCGTTATTTCTCGAGTCATATTTTTCTAAAAATAATGTCTTCTGACTTTGGCCAAAGTTTTGGATCTTCATGTAATGTAGACAAAATTGCTTCTACTTCTTTTTCATTTGTTATTGGGGTCACCGGGTTGAGTAGCGCTACTCTCAATGATTTCAATAATTTGTTGCCTTGAAATTTTTTTGAAACTATTTATTGAAATGTATTCAAAGATGTTTTCCCACGGTGCCACTTTGAGTTGGATGATTTCATGTTTACCGGCTTGCATTTCAAGCCTTTGGAAGAAAATACCTAAGTCAAAATTCCATTAGTATAAAGATCGCTAACATCAAATCTTGCAGCAATTCTCTTTCCATGTTTAAAAAAACATGTCATATTTTTTACATGCAAGGTCACTACTTTGCGTACTTCGTCATTGTTGATGACTTTATATACGTTGGGCTTTGAAGCTTTTGTAAGCGATTGCCTAAGAAATTCTACTTTTTCATTTCCTGCGCAGGATTTTTGTCTACTTTGATTAATTGTAGTGACTTTCATTACTTTGTTTGTTGCTTCAATATTTTTTAGGTCTGTGATGGTGGTCTTTTCCCTTAAGATACTCCACATTAAAATCATATTCCTCCAAATCTAGTCTCATTCGTGTTAGTTTTGAGCTAGGGTTAACCATTGAAAATAAATAAGTAAGCAGTCTATGGTCAGTTTTGACGGTGAAGTGTTTGCCATAAATATATGGTCGAAAATGATTTATTGTCCAATGTATTGCCGGTCATTCTTGTTCTGTTGTGTTTTTATTACTTTCACCCTTTGTGAAAGATCTTGATGCGTATGCTACTGGTAGCTGAACTCCATTATAATTTTGTGTTAGCACAGCTCCACATGCTTGTTTACTTGCATCCGTTGTTATACAGAATTCTTTGCTAAAATCGGGATATTGCAGTAATTGATTTCATCAATTATTTTTTTAAAATATTCGAATGCCTGCTGACATTTATCTGCCCATTCGAAGCTAACATTCTTTTTACATAATCTTGTTATGGGGCGTAAATGATCGGAAAAGTTTTTTATAAAACGTCTATAATAATTGCAAAATGCAATGAATCTTCTAGCGCTGTCTGCGCCCGTCGGGACTGGATATTTTTCTATGACGTCATAATTCTTGTCGTCTGGTAAAATACCTTTGTCAGTACACTTATGACCTAAAAAGGTTACTTAGTGTCTGACAAATGAGCACTTTTCAGGGTGCAATTTAAGGTTGTGTGTTCTACATAGGTCAAAAACGTTAGTAAGGTTTTTGATCATATGCTTTTTGGAACAACCGAGGACAATTAGGTCATCCATGTACAAGAATGCCTGAGTAGGTTCGAGACCTGAAAATGCAATTGTCATCATTCTTTTAAAAGAATTGTGCGCTATTTTTAAACCATATGGTAATCGCTTGAGGCGATAGGAGCCATTGCTTGTTGAAAAGGACGTTATATTTCTTGAACTTTCTTCGAGTTCAATTTGATGAAAACCAGACATCAGATCTAGGCATGAGAAGTATTTAGCTCTACCTAATTGGTCAAGAATATCATCTATTCTGGGTAGAGGAAATTTGTCTGATAATACTTTTTATTTATTTGGCGGTAGTCAATTACTAGGCGTCATCTTTTGCTATCTGAATTCGGTAATGATTTCTTTGGGATGATTAATAATGGACTGTTGTACTCTGAGACTGAGGGCTCCACTATTTTGTCTTTTATTAATTTTTCTACCTGTTTTATTACTTCCTCTTTTTGACCGTGGGGAATTCTATAGTTCTTAATATATACCGGTTCATCATCTTTCAATCCTATCTTTTGTTTATAAAAATTATTAGTTGATACTGATTCGGCTTCTGTTCCGAATATATCGCTGTAATTCGGTAAGCACAGTTTTGAATTGTGGAGGGAAATTTGTATTTAATTTGTCTAGAATTTTTTTTTTTTATTGCTTGGAGTGATAGTTGCTATGTTGTAGTTATTTAATGCTTCAAATTTTATGGTATTTAATTGAATTATTGCGTTTTTATCTGTTTTATTTAAAATTCGGACGGAGGTGTTTCGAGAATCTGAAATAGAATTACCTATGTAAACTCCATGTTTTATCTCTTCGTTTGGGATGAACATGTACTCAGTGTCTGTTTTTATAGTAATTTTTCGGACAACTTCGTATCGGGCTGGTAATATTATTAAAGGGTTTTCTAGTGTATATCGGAATATTTATAGGAAATTGGAGATTGTTTGGTCTCAGTGTGAGCCAATCATTGTCTGTGTTTAAATCTATTTGGCAATTTAACTTTTTCATGAAATCTATTTCTATTATTCCATCACACGGTATGGGGAAGTCGGAATTTACTATATTAAAATTATAGTGAATGGCATATTTTCCTGAAAGAAGTTCTACGAATGCTAATCTTTTAGAATTTGTTGCGCCTTCACCAATACCTGATATTTGTGTTATTTTTGAGTAATCTACGTTACAAAATGTATCTGAATTTTCTTTAATTAAGGATGTATCTGCACCAGTATGCACTAATAAGGTATATTGTTTGTGATTTTTTTCATTTTGTAATGAAACGAAAAGATTATAATTAAGATTGATAGTGTGAACCGTTTGTTTCACTGTGGGTGTTTTCTTAAGGGTTCTTATTGGTTTCCCGGCGAGGTTTGAAGCTGTCGGACTTGATTGTTTTGTCTTGTGCTGCCATTTCGGTTATTGTTGTTATAATTTCTGTTTTGGCGGTTGTTTCCTCTATGGCTTCCACTATTTCCCCTATAGCCTCCAGTGGACCGATCGTATCCACTTTTACCCTATCAAATGCCATATATGGTTTTTCTGTAATAGTTAATGGGGCTTTGGTTTTTCTTGTCGTTTTAGAGTTGTGGCATTTTTGACATTTGCGGATGTACTTCGTTATTTCTCGAGTCATATTTTTCTAAAAATAATGTCTTCTGACTTTGGCCAAAGTTTTGGATCTTCATGTAATGTAGACAAAATTGCTTCTACTTCTTTTTCATTTGTTATTGGGGTCACCGGGTTGAGTAGCGCTACTCTCAATGATTTCAATAATTTGTTGCCTTGAAATTTTTTTGAAACTATTTATTGAAATGTATTCAAAGATGTTTTCCCACGGTGCCACTTTGAGTTGGATGATTTCATGTTTACCGGCTTGCATTTCAAGCCTTTGGAAGAATATACCTAAGTCAAAATTCCATTAGTATAAAGATCGCTAACATCAAATCTTGCAGCAATTCTCTTTCCATGTTTAAAAAAACATGTCATATTTTTTACATGCAAGGTCACTACTTTGCGTACTTCGTCATTGTTGATGACTTTATATACGTTGGGCTTTGAAGCTTTTGTAAGCGATTGCCTAAGAAATTCTACTTTTTCATTTCCTGCGCAGGATTTTTGTCTACTTTGATTAATTGTACTGACTTTCATTACTTTGTTTGTTGCTTCAATATTTTTTAGGTCTGTGATGGTGGTCTTTTCCCTTAAGATACTCCACATTAAAATCATATTCCTCCAAATCTAGTCTCATTCGTGTTAGTTTTGAGCTAGGGTTAACCATTGAAAATAAATAAGTAAGCAGTCTATGGTCAGTTTTGACGGTGAAGTGTTTGCCATAAATATATGGTCGAAAATGATTTATTGTCCAATGTATTGCCGGTCATTCTTGTTCTGTTGTGTTTTTATTACTTTCACCCTTTGTGAAAGATCTTGATGCGTATGCTACTGGTAGCTGAACTCCATTATAATTTTGTGTTAGCACAGCTCCACATGCTTGTTTACTTGCATCCGTTGTTATACAGAATTCTTTGCTAAAATCGGGATATTGCAGTAATTGATTTCATTAATTATTTTTTTAAAATATTCGAATGCCTGCTGACATTTATCTGCCCATTCGAAGCTAACATTCTTTTTTAAAACGTCTATAATAATTGCAAAATGCAATGAATCTTCTAGCGCTGTCTGCGCCCGTTGGGACTGGATATTTTTCTATGACGTCATAATTCTTGTCGTCTGGTAAAATACCTTTGTCAGTACACTTATGACCTAAAAAGGTTACTTAGTGTCTGAAAAATGAGCACTTTTCAGGGTGCAATTTAAGGTTGTGTGTTCTACATAGGTCAAAAACGTTAGTAAGGTTTTTGATCATATGCTTTTTGGAACAACCGAGGACAATTAGGTCATCCATGTACAAGAATGCCTGAGTAGGTTCGAGACCTGAAAATGCAATTGTCATCATTCTTTTAAAAGAATTGTGCGCTATTTTTAAACCATATGGTAATCGCGTGAGGCGATAGGAGCCATTGCTTGTTGAAAAGGACGTTATATTTCTTGAACTTTCTTCGAGTTCAATTTGATGAAAACCAGACATCAGATCTAGGCATGAGAAGTATTTAGCTCTACCTAATTGGTCAAGAATATCATCTATTCTGGGTAGAGGAAATTTGTCTGATAATACTTTTTATTTATTTGGCGGTAGTCAATTACTAGGCGTCATCTTTTGCTATCTGAATTCGGTAATGATTTCTTTGGGATGATTAATAATGGACTGTTGTACTCTGAGACTGAGGGCTTTACTATTTTGTCTTTTATTAATTTTTCTACCTGTTTTATTACTTCCTCTTTTTGACCGTGGGGAATTCTATAGTTCTTAATATATACCGGTTCATCATCTTTCAATCCTATCTTTTGTTTATAAAAATTATTAGTTGATACTGATTCGGCTTCTGTTCCGAATATATCGCTGTAATTCGGTAAGCACAGTTTTGAATTGTGGAGGGAAATTTGTATTTAATTTGTCTAGAATGTCTTTTTTTTAGTGCTTGGAGTGATAGTTGCTATGTTGTAGTTATTTAATGCTTCAAATTTTATGGTATTTAATTGAATTATTGCGTTTTTATCTGTTTTATTTAAAATTCGGACGGAGGTGTTTCGAGAATCTGAAATAGAATTACCTATGTAAACTCCATGTTTTATCTCTTCGTTTGGGATGAACATGTACTCAGTGTCTGTTTTTATAGTAATTTTTCGGACAACTTCGTATCGGGCTGGTAATATTATTAAAGGGTTTTCTAGTGTATATCGGAATATTTATAGGAAATTGGAGATTGTTTGGTCTCAGTGTGAGCCAATCATTGTCTGTGTTTAAATCTATTTGGCAATTGAACTTTTTCATGAAATCTATTTCTATTATTCCATCACACGGTATGGGGAAGTCGGAATTTACTATATTAAAATTATAGTGAATGGCATATTTTCCTGAAAGAAGTTCTACGAATACTAATCTTTTAGAATTTGTTGCGCCTTCACCAATACCTGATATTTGTGTTATTTTTGAGTAATCTACGTTACAAAATGTATCTGAATTTTCTTTAATTAAGGATGTATCTGCACCAGTATGCACTAATAAGGTATATTGTTTGTGATTTTTTTCATTTTGTAATGAAACGAAAAGATTATAATTAAGATTGATAGTGTGAACCGTTTGTTTCACTGTGGGTGTTTTCTTAAGGGTTCTTATTGGTTTCCCGGCGAGGTTTGAAGCTGTCGGACTTGATTGTTTTGTCTTGTGCTGCCATTTCGGTTATTGTTGTTATAATTTCTGTTTTGGCGGTTGTTTCCTCTATGGCTTCCACTATTTCCCCTATAGCCTCCAGTGGACCGATCGTATCCACTTTTACCCTATCAAATGCCATATATGGTTTTTCTGTAATAGTTAATGGGGCTTTGGTTTTTCTTGTCGTTTTAGAGTTGTGGCATTTTTGACATTTGCGGATGTACTTCGTTATTTCTCGAGTCATATTTTTCTAAAAATAATGTCTTCTGACTTTGGCCAAAGTTTTGGATCTTCATGTAATGTAGACAAAATTGCTTCTACTTCTTTTTCATTTGTTATTGGGGTCACCGGGTTGAGTAGCGCTACTCTCAATGATTTCAATAATTTGTTGCCTTGAAATTTTTTTGAAACTATTTATTGAAATGTATTCAAAGATGTTTTCCCACGGTGCCACTTTGAGTTGGATGATTTCATGTTTACCGGCTTGCATTTCAAGCCTTTGGAAGAATATACCTAAGTCAAAATTCCATTAGTATAAAGATCGCTAACATCAAATCTTGCAGCAATTCTCTTTCCATGTTTAAAAAAACATGTCATATTTTTTACATGCAAGGTCACTACTTTGCGTACTTCGTCATTGTTGATGACTTTATATACGTTGGGCTTTGAAGCTTTTGTAAGCGATTGCCTAAGAAATTCTACTTTTTCATTTCCTGCGCAGGATTTTTGTCTACTTTGATTAATTGTAGTGACTTTCATTACTTTGTTTGTTGCTTCAATATTTTTATACCCGGTACTCGAAGAGTAAAGGGGTATATTAGATTTGTGCAAAAAATTAATGTGTGTAACACCCAGAAGGAAGCGTTTCCGACCCCATAAAGTATATATATTCTTGATCAGCATCAATAGCCGAGTCGATATAGCTATGTCTGTCTGTCCGTCCGTCTGTCCGTCCGTCCGTCTTCATTAGCGCCTATAGCTCAGAGACTGTAAAAGCAAGAGCAACCTTATTTTGCATACGGACTCCTGTCCTATCGCACTGTTACAAGTGTATTTTAAAATTCCGCCCCGCCCCCTTCCGCCCACTCCAAGGACGAAAATCTGTGGCATGCACAATTTTAAAGATACGATAAAACTAAAAACGCAGAATCGTAGAGAATATTAATATCTATCAGAGTGTTGAATCTGGATCAGATCGACTCATAAATATAACCACAATGAAGAAAACCATTTCGAAATGCATCGTTCCCTCTCGCTCTCTCTCACACACAGGGTTGGGTGCTATGCCTGATCGAATTTTTTGACGCCTAGTTCTCAGAGACTATAAGAGCTAGATCAACCAAACTTTCTATCCAAGCTTCTGTGATATCAAACCGAGATGAAAATCTACAATTTTGAAGATACGGGAAAACCAAAAACGCAGAATCATAGAAAATGACTATATCTATCAGAGTATTGAATTTGGATCAGATCGGATCATAAATATAGTCAGAAGGAACAAAAGAAATTTCAGTGGCCTTCCAAGCGCAGACTGATTCCCTCTCTCTCTCGCACACAGCTGTGTATGTATATGTAGGAAGTAGATAAGGACATGTAGAAATGGCAGATGTAAAAAATTTATGTAAACAAATATGGAAACATCTAATAGATCAAAATCTCCGAAAAGGTTCGACTTATTATACCCGGTACTCGAAGAGTAAAGGCGTATATTAGATTTGTGCAAAAAAATTATGTGTGTAACACCCAGAAGGAAGCGTTTCCGACCCCATAAAGTATATATATTCTTGATCAGCATCAATAGCCGAGTCGATATAGCTATGTCTGTCTGTCCGTCCGTCCGTCCGTCCGTCTGTCCGTCTGTCCGTCTGTCCGTCTTCATTAGCGCCTATAGCTCAAAGACTATAAAAGCTAGAGGAACACAATTTTGTATCCAGACTCCTGTCCTATCGCACTGTTACAAGTGTATTTTAAAATTTCGCCCCGCCCCCTTCCGCCCACTCCAAGGACGAAAATCTGTGGCATGCACAATTTTAAAGATACGAGAAAACTAAAAACGCAGAATCGTAGAGAATATTAATATCTATCAGAGTGTTGAATCTGGATCAGATCGACTCATAAATATAGCCACAATGAAGAAAACCATTTCGAAATGCATCGTTCCCTCTCGCTCTCTCTCACACACAGGGTTGGGCGCTGTGAGCATTCGTCCAGATGAGCGCCTAGATCTCAGAGACTATAAGAGCTAGAGCAACCAAACTCTCTATCCATGCTCCTGTGATATCACGTTAGTACAAGTGTATTTCAAAATTTGGCCACGCCCCCTTCCGCCCCCACAAAAGACGAAAATCTACAATTTTGAAGATACGGGAAAACCAAAAACGCAGAATCATAGAAAATGCCCATATCTATCAGAGTATTGTATCTGGATCAGATCGGATCAGAAATATAGTCAGAAGGAACAAATGAAATTTCAGTGGCCTTCCAAGCGCAGACTCATTCCCTCTCTCTCTCGCACACAGCCGTGTATGTATATGTAGGAAGTAGATTTAGACATGTAGAAAAGACAGATGTAAAAAACGTATGTAAACAAAAATGGAAATAATATATATAAATCTCCGAAAAGGTTGACTTAATTTTTTTTTGTCTTTTTTGGCTAAAACTAAATTTATCCCTTTTGCGAACATGTAATAATGTAATTTATTACAAGCTCACATACATATATACTGACTGAGTACCGGGTATAAAGTAGAGCCGCGGCGGTAGACGCGGCTCACAACGTTCCCCCTCGTTTAGGTCTGTGATGGTGGTCTTTTCCCTTAAGATACTCCACATTAAAATCATATTCCTCCAAATCTAGTCTCATTCGTGTTAGTTTTGAGCTAGGGTTAACCATTGAAAATAAATAAGTAAGCAGTCTATGGTCAGTTTTGACGGTGAAGTGTTTGCCATAAATATATGGTCGAAAATGATTTATTGTCCAATGTATTGCCGGTCATTCTTGTTCTGTTGTGTTTTTATTACTTTCACCCTTTGTGAAAGATCTTGATGCGTATGCTACTGGTAGCTGAACTCCATTATAATTTTGTGTTAGCACAGCTCCACATGCTTGTTTACTTGCATCCGTTGTTATACAGAATTCTTTGCTAAAATCGGGATATTGCAGTAATTGATTTCATTAATTATTTTTTTAAAATATTCGAATGCCTGCTGACATTTATCTGCCCATTCGAAGCTAACATTCTTTTTTAAAACGTCTATAATAATTGCAAAATGCAATGAATCTTCTAGCGCTGTCTGCGCCCGTTGGGACTGGATATTTTTCTATGACGTCATAATTCTTGTCGTCTGGTAAAATACCTTTGTCAGTACACTTATGACCTAAAAAGGTTACTTAGTGTCTGAAAAATGAGCACTTTTCAGGGTGCAATTTAAGGTTGTGTGTTCTACATAGGTCAAAAACGTTAGTAAGGTTTTTGATCATATGCTTTTTGGAACAACCGAGGACAATTAGGTCATCCATGTACAAGAATGCCTGAGTAGGTTCGAGACCTGAAAATGCAATTGTCATCATTCTTTTAAAAGAATTGTGCGCTATTTTTAAACCATATGGTAATCGCGTGAGGCGATAGGAGCCATTGCTTGTTGAAAAGGACGTTATATTTCTTGAACTTTCTTCGAGTTCAATTTGATGAAAACCAGACATCAGATCTAGGCATGAGAAGTATTTAGCTCTACCTAATTGGTCAAGAATATCATCTATTCTGGGTAGAGGAAATTTGTCTGATAATACTTTTTATTTATTTGGCGGTAGTCAATTACTAGGCGTCATCTTTTGCTATCTGAATTCGGTAATGATTTCTTTGGGATGATTAATAATGGACTGTTGTACTCTGAGACTGAGGGCTTTACTATTTTGTCTTTTATTAATTTTTCTACCTGTTTTATTACTTCCTCTTTTTGACCGTGGGGAATTCTATAGTTCTTAATATATACCGGTTCATCATCTTTCAATCCTATCTTTTGTTTATAAAAATTATTAGTTGATACTGATTCGGCTTCTGTTCCGAATATATCGCTGTAATTCGGTAAGCACAGTTTTGAATTGTGGAGGGAAATTTGTATTTAATTTGTCTAGAATGTCTTTTTTTTAGTGCTTGGAGTGATAGTTGCTATGTTGTAGTTATTTAATGCTTCAAATTTTATCGTATTTAATTGAATTATTGCGTTTTTATCTGTTTTATTTAAAATTCGGACGGAGGTGTTTCGAGAATCTGAAATAGAATTACCTATGTAAACTCCATGTTTTATCTCTTCGTTTGGGATGAACATGTACTCAGTGTCTGTTTTTATAGTAATTTTTCGGACAACTTCGTATCGGGCTGGTAATATTACTAAAGGGTTTTCTAGTGTATATCGGAATATTTATAGGAAATTGGAGATTGTTTGGTCTCAGTGTGAGCCAATCATTGTCTGTGTTTAAATCTATTTGGCAATTGAACTTTTTCATGAAATCTATTTCTATTATTCCATCACACGGTATGGGGAAGTCGGAATTTACTATATTAAAATTATAGTGAATGGCATATTTTCCTGAAAGAAGTTCTACGAATACTAATCTTTTAGAATTTGTTGCGCCTTCACCAATACCTGATATTTGTGTTATTTTTGAGTAATCTACGTTACAAAATGTATCTGAATTTTCTTTAATTAAGGATGTATCTGCACCAGTATGCACTAATAAGGTATATTGTTTGTGATTTTTTTCATTTTGTAATGAAACGAAAAGATTATAATTAAGATTGATAGTGTGAACCGTTTGTTTCACTGTGGGTGTTTTCTTAAGGGTTCTTATTGGTTTCCCGGCGAGGTTTGAAGCTGTCGGACTTGATTGTTTTGTCTTGTGCTGCCATTTCGGTTATTGTTGTTATAATTTCTGTTTTGGCGGTTGTTTCCTCTATGGCTTCCACTATTTCCCCTATAGCCTCCAGTGGACCGATCGTATCCACTTTTACCCTATCAAATGCCATATATGGTTTTTCTGTAATAGTTAATGGGGCTTTGGTTTTTCTTGTCGTTTTAGAGTTGTGGCATTTTTGACATTTGCGGATGTACTTCGTTATTTCTCGAGTCATATTTTTCTAAAAATAATGTCTTCTGACTTTGGCCAAAGTTTTGGATCTTCATGTAATGTAGACAAAATTGCTTCTACTTCTTTTTCATTTGTTATTGGGGTCACCGGGTTGAGTAGCGCTACTCTCAATGATTTCAATAATTTGTTGCCTTGAAATTTTTTTGAAACTATTTATTGAAATGTATTCAAAGATGTTTTCCCACGGTGCCACTTTGAGTTGGATGATTTCATGTTTACCGGCTTGCATTTCAAGCCTTTGGAAGAATATACCTAAGTCAAAATTCCATTAGTATAAAGATCGCTAACATCAAATCTTGCAGCAATTCTCTTTCCATGTTTAAAAAAACATGTCATATTTTTTACATGCAAGGTCACTACTTTGCGTACTTCGTCATTGTTGATGACTTTATATACGTTGGGCTTTGAAGCTTTTGTAAGCGATTGCCTAAGAAATTCTACTTTTTCATTTCCTGCGCAGGATTTTTGTCTACTTTGATTAATTGTAGTGACTTTCATTACTTTGTTTGTTGCTTCAATATTTTTTAGGTCTGTGATGGTGGTCTTTTCCCTTAAGATACTCCACATTAAAATCATATTCCTCCAAATCTAGTCTCATTCGTGTTAGTTTTGAGCTAGGGTTAACCATTGAAAATAAATAAGTAAGCAGTCTATGGTCAGTTTTGACGGTGAAGTGTTTGCCATAAATATATGGTCGAAAATGATTTATTGTCCAATGTATTGCCGGTCATTCTTGTTCTGTTGTGTTTTTATTACTTTCACCCTTTGTGAGAGATCTTGATGCGTATGCTACTGGTAGCTGAACTCCATTATAATTTTGTGTTAGCACAGCTCCACATGCTTGTTTACTTGCATCCGTTGTTATACAGAATTCTTTGCTAAAATCGGGATATTGCAGTAATTGATTTCATTAATTATTTTTTTAAAATATTCGAATGCCTGCTGACATTTATCTGCCCATTCGAAGCTAAGATTCTTTTTTAAAACGTCTATAATAATTGCAAAATGCAATGAATCTTCTAGCGCTGTCTGCGTCCGTTAGGAATGAATATTTTTCTATGACGTCATAATTCTTGTCGTCTGGTAAAATACCTTTGTCAGTACACTTATGACCTAAAAAGGTTACTTAGTGTCTGAAAAATGAGCACTTTTCAGGGTGCAATTTAAGGTTGTGTGTTCTACATAGGTCAAAAACGTTAGTAAGGTTTTTGATCATATGCTTTTTGGAACAACCGAGGACAATTAGGTCATCCATGTACAAGAATGCCTGAGTAGGTGCGAGACCTGAAAATGCAATTGTCATCATTCTTTTAAAAGAATTGTGCGCTATTTTTAAACCATATGGTAATCGCGTGAGGCGATAGGAGCCATTGCTTGTTGAAAAGGACGTTATATTTCTTGAACTTTCTTCGAGTTCAATTTGATGAAAACCAGACATCAGATCTAGGCATGAGAAGTATTTAGCTCTACCTAATTGGTCAAGAATATCATCTATTCTGGGTAGAGGAAATTTGTCTGATAATACTTTTTATTTATTTGGCGGTAGTCAATTACTAGGCGTCATCTTTTGCTATCTGAATTCGGTAATGATTTCTTTGGGATGATTAATAATGGACTGTTGTACTCTGAGACTGAGGGCTCTACTATTTTGTCTTTTATTAATTTTTCTACCTGTTTTATTACTTCCTCTTTTTGACCGTGGGGAATTCTATAGTTCTTAATATATACCGGTTCATTATCTTTCAATCCTATCTTTTGTTTATAAAAATTATTAGTTGATACTGATTCGGCTTCTGTTCCGAATATATCGCTGTAATTCGGTAAGCACAGTTTTGAATTGTGGAGGGAAATTTGTATTTAATTTGTCTACAATGTCTTTTTTTTTAGTGCTTGGAGTGATAGTTGCTATGTTGTAGTTATTTAATGCTTCAAATTTTATGGTATTTAATTGAATTATTGCGTTTTTATCTGTTTTATTTAAAATTCGGACGAAGGTCGAGAATCTGAAATAGAATTACCTATGTAAACTCCATGTTTTATCTCTTCGTTTGTGATGAACATGTACTCAGTGTCTGTTTTTATAGTAATTTTTCGGACAACTTCGTATCGGGCTGGTAATATTATTAAAGGGTTTTCTAGTGTATATCGGAATATTTATGGGAAATTGGAGATTGTTTGGTCTCAGTGTGAGCCAATCATTGTCTGTGTTTAAATCTATTTGGCAATTGAACTTTTTCATGAAATCTATTCCTATTATTCCATCACACGGTATGGGGAAGTCGGAATTTACTATATTAAAATTATAGTGAATGGCATATTTTCCTGAAAGAAGTTCTATGAATGCTAATCTTTTAGAATTTGTTGTGCCTTCACCAATACCTGATATTAGTGTTATTTTTGAGTAATCTATGTTACAAAATGTATCTGAATTTTCTTTAATTAAGGATGTATCTGCACCAGTATGCACTAATAAGGAATATTGTTTGTGATTTTTTTCATTTTGTAATGAAACGAAAAGATTATAATTAAGATTGATAGTGTGAACCGTTTGTTTCAGTGTGGGTGTTTTCTTAAGGGTTCTTATTGGTTTCCCGGCGAGGTTTGAAGCTGTCGGACTTGATTGTTTTGTCTTGTGCTGCCATTTCGGTTATTGTTGTTATAATTTCTGTTTTGGCGGTTGTTTCCTCTATGGCTTCCACTATTTCCCCTATAGCCTCCACGGCTTCTATTTTGATTGGTATTGTAGTTACTACCATTTTTCATATGATATGTAATACACATGAGACTTTTACCAAAACAAATAAGGCTAACCCGGTCAGCAGGAAATATGACGACTCAGCACTATAGCTGAGTCAACAACAAACCGCTTTGGCAGCGAAATCTGCTGACAATGCGATCATTCCTCAGAGACCAACAACACTGGTGCAATTGCTGACCATCACAATTGCCAAATTTGCACACCAGCCAATAAAATCATATTAAATCAATATTAATTTCACATTAGGTGTTTTTTACCATTTTACCATATTCTTATTAAATCAGCACTTTTTGTACCTTTTGTTACCTATAAATAGAGTTAAGTTTTGTTGAATAAAATCAGTATCAGAAACAGTACCAAAGCTGCCTGTCACTCAATTCCCACTGCAATCATCAGAGGCTGTCGCTGTGTCTTCAGACCCTCACCTGCACATTAAGGGATACCATTCCCATCGCAATCATCAAAGGCTGTCGCCGTGTCTTCAGATCCTCAATTGCGCACTGCAGGATACCCTCTCCGCAGTCCAACTGGTTCAAGTTCTAGTTGCGACGACCTAACTGTAGACGGTTTATGTACCGTATACAACCCAGCTTCATACACGCACACACACACATTAACATTTGGTGACCCCGACCTCAGGATGACTGATTCCATCCTGTCAACAAGGCGACAGAGAAAGGATTCGACGCAAACGGCACCAGCCAGATACAACAACATTGATATCACTTATCAATTCGGCAATTCTGACACATTCAGAGTAAAGCTAACAGCAAGAAATCTATGTTCGATTACTAACCAAGCGATCGACATTATCTGCTGTACGTGCGTTCCATCAACTGGAACCAGCACACCCGCCTGCATCCAATAGGTCAAGTCTGCTTGTACTTCTTTGACCAACAACGGTTGCGGTTCGGAGCGTAATCCAGCTGCAAAGCAAATAAAACACTCCCATCGGGTCAGAAGTACAAAGAGACGAATCAGCCCATCTCCAGAGAAAATGACCTCCATCAGCAGTCAAATGTAGATTACAGTAAATTACCTTCGCTATGTCGCCGAAAAAAAGCCATAGTCGAAGCCATAAAACGCAATCTAAAACTATTTTCAGAGGCGGGAGGACGTTCCTCAAGTGATTTGATAAAATCACTATGGACTCAAGCACAAGAAGTCCATTTCAGCATTCATGAAGAATATGAGAACCCAGTAGCAGGGGGATACGACATAAAATCGTACCTATCACTGGAAAAACACGTTCAAAGGTCATTGGCGAACCAAGACACATAAAAAAATGATGACGCGCAACTTCCACGCATCACCATTCCAAAGTTTGATGGGGACATACTTAAATGGTCCCAGTTCTACGACTTGTTCTCATGTATGATTCATGAGACAAACATGCCCACAGTATGGAAGATGTGGTACCTTAAAACCACCGTTACTGGGGAGGCAGAAAGATTGATAAGACACATCGATCTAAAAGAGGACAACTATCTAATAGCCTGGGACATTCTTGTTGAAACATACAACAATCCCAGAGATGTTGCAAATACGGTACTGAACCGTTTCCTCAATCATAGTACAATCAATGACGATACCAAGTCATTGAAAGAGTTGTACATAACAACAATAGAGTCACTTGCATCCTTAAAAGGGCTCGGCATCAACATATCCACATGGGATCCAATATTGATTGCCATAATCAGAAAGAAACTAGATGTCAAAAATAAGGCCTTGTATGAACCCAAAAGCTCAAAAGATATGCAGCCATTGGATACAATACTTCAGTTCCTAGAGCAGAGAATTCGAGTTCTAGGAAGTGGTCGGAAGCCACAAACATTGAAGAAAGAGCCAAAAGGCACGGCCTGCGCATCAGCAAACACAGGACATGCACAAGCACCGTTATGTTCATTTTGCAAAAGGCAAACCATCGGCTTTACGCATGCGAAGAGTTTCGCTCCTGATCTCCAGCTGAACGACTAA
The DNA here is from genome assembly GCA_963969585.1 of Drosophila helvetica. NCBI lineage: Eukaryota > Metazoa > Arthropoda > Insecta > Diptera > Drosophilidae > Drosophila > Drosophila helvetica. The sequence goes on from OZ018404.1 coordinate 470,515, forward strand.
ACTGGGTACAAAAGCAAAAAATGTGCCTTAATTTTTTTAAAACAAATCACAAAAAAAAAACATGCCCAGGCCTCAACTGCGACAAAAACACAACACGATGCTGCATCTGGAGACAGCATCATTCGCATCCACAGAACCAAAGGCACCAATGGTTTGTGCAGCAAGTAACAATAGTTACAACCTACTGGCCACAGCAAGAGTGGCAGTAGAAGCTCCGTCCGTTGGTACAGGTTGCTAACTTCAAAGCATTGCTTGACTCAGGATCACAGATAAATTTGATCTCTGAACGAATGGCATCAATGTTGTCGCTTAAACTCAGTAACACAACATTGCGCATCGAAGGAATTGCAGGTCAATCAAAGACCAGCAGAGCACGAGTAAATGTGCTTATAAAATCCCTTTACAGTGGTTTCACGCAAAGAATTGAAGCGTTTGTACTGCCTCAACCAGCTCAGGCACTCGATTTGGTGAACTTAAACATACCAAGCAAGTTCCCACTGGCGGACCCGAACTTCCATAACCCAGGAAAAATCGACATGCTCATCGGAGCAGAACATTATTATTCCCTGCTCCTCCCAAATCAACATCACCTTAAGATACGAAATTGGGATGGATTATAGCAGGAAAAATGCAGTCTGCCTACAGTTCTTCGAACATTTGTGCACCGGGAATCAATGAACTCATGGAACGATTCTGGACTCTGGATAACCTTGGGACAGACTCGAGACACAATGCAAAGCTCATTTCTTAGAAAACTTACAAACTGCAGCTGATGGCCGGCTTATAGTGAAACTCCCATTTTCCGAACACTCTTCAGCCCTGGGGGGGTCTTTGGAAATTGCAACTAAAAGATTTCTGGCACTAGAGCAACGGACTTCACCAGACACTTGCAAGAGCTATGTGGAGTTCATAAACGAATATGAAGATCTAGGACACATGAAGATGGTCCCAGCATCATACATTCCGGAAAGGCATTACTTCATACCACATCACTGTGTGCTCAAACTCGAAAGTACCACAACAAAGCTGCGAGTGGTATTTGATGCATGATGCAAATCAGCAAGCGGAAAGTCCCTGAACGACATTCTACATGCTGGACCCACAGTTCAGAGTGAACTTCTGTCCATTATATTACGATTTCGGACTCATAAATACGTATTCACAGCGGATATAGAAAAGATGTAGCAACAAGTGTGGATAAATCCGGAGGATCAATTCCATCAGATGATCGTCTGGAGAAACAATCCGTCTGAGGACATCAAGTACTATCGGCTAAAAACTGTCATATACGGGACAACAACTACTCCGTTTCTGGCAACCAAATGTCTGGATCACTTGGCAATACAAAACAAGGACAGACTACCAGTAGGATCATAAACATTAAAGAATGATTTCTACGTCGACGATTGTCTTACTGGGGCAAACACGATTCCAGAAGCGATCCAAGTACAACAAGAACTCACAAAGATATTGTCACCTCGATGATTTAAACTACGCAAATGGTGCTCCAACAATGAGCAACTTCTTCAATGAATCCCCAAAGAGGACATTGTAAGCGATGTCAAACTGGGAGAGACACTAGATCACTACAGCGTGAAAACTCTAGGTCTTATCTGGATGCCAAAGAAGGATCAACTACGCGGAAGAACCCATAAAAGCCAAGCTGCACGCATCACAAAACGAGTGGTATGCTCCGAGCTAGCCCAAGTCTTTGACCCATTAGGACTTTTTGCACCGGTGGTGGTCAAGGCCAAGATCTTCATGCCACAAGTTTGAGAGTTAAAGCTGGACTGGGATGACGAATTACCGCTACAGCTCCAACACGAATGCAGATTCCCCGGCATGTTCCAGTTACCCAAGAACTGCACACTTTTGTAGACGCATCAGAAAAAGCCTATGGCGCATCAATATACGCACGCGCTACATACAAAAACAACCAAGTGTCAGTGCGACTGCTCTGCTCCAAGTCACGTGTGGCACCGACAGCCAAGCAATCAATACCACGGTTAGAACTTTCTTCGATTCTTAAGCAGGCGTGAGAAATGCCAGACTATTCATTGCGACAATGCAACCAACTTCATAGGCGCAAACAATCAACTAAAGGAATTCAAAGAAGCCATCTTCAGCGAAAAGGCACATGATCATGAACGAATCACTGCAACAAAAGACAAGTGGACTTCAAATTCATTCCTCCCCGGGCCCCATCGTTTGGAGGCCTTTGGGAAGCTGCGGTTAAATCAGCAATAAAGCTACTGATCACAACCACAAACACAGCATCCTTGACATTTGAGGAACTAAACAGGACTTCGGATTCGTGATCAGCGCCCCAAATATAGATAGGGGATTTGATACTCTGGTCAGCCGCACACGACACTTTTTATATGTGGGGCTGTGTAATCAACTAAAAAACTTCACAACGTCACATGCTTTTTGAAAATTTGTACTTTAAAATCGACCAACCCAGTTTTTTAAGCTTTGATTTTCAGCCAGCGTTGTAAAAGCAGGTTTAAATGAGTTAAGGTTTTCTCAAGTAGGTCATAAGAAGCTCACACACTCCCTACACACTACCTACCCACATCCCAACCCCCCACACTCACCTCACACCGGGCCGGACTAAGCGTGTTATTCGACCTGTGCCGAGAGTCAGCTTGGCTGGGGGCCCGGTATAAGAACTAGCACAGTCGTTAACGGTGAGCTCAGGGACTTGGCAGCCCCCTGTTATAATGATGCTTTATCCGGGCAACGTGAATCTCTTCCCGTCCGGACTGCCCTTTCTTTCTTAACCGTGGGATGGAGCGGCCCAAAGCCTGGTCTGGCCTGGTCTGACCCTCTATACAGCAGGTAGGACCTGCGCGGCGGAAGACGCTAGTGCGAACCTGGGGTGGATGGTAAATCGGTTTCCAAAACTGATACCTTGACAAAGTGGTTATGCAATCATGCGGCTGCTCTGCCTGCTGGTAATGTGGCGGGGGCGAGTGCTGATAACATACTCCGGCGGCAAAATATGTAGTCAAACTGACAACTGGCAGAAGAAGGTCGAGTGGTGCTCCCTAACGTCGACAATGAGGCGCCGAAAAAGGTAGCCCCGTCGAAGAGAGAAGCCCCTCCACCAGAGAGTCAGCGCTCTCAGGACACTCCTGGACCAGCTCCAAGGTGCTCCAAAGTACTAGCCAACATCTCGTTCGTGCAGATTGCCAAAGAAAGGACTTTGGTTGACTTTGGTCCTGGATAACACCAGCGCGGACGCCAAGATTCCCAGAAACCAGTGGAAGTGGGTGGAAGCGGCTGACCGACCGCTGATTTGAACTGCTGGAGAATGTCAACATGTCAGATGCAGCGGCCCAGGCACGTCCTGTCGACAATCCAGTACTGCTGCCTAGGAGATCGAAGCAGCTGACGACGAACTGGAGCCAGCTCAGGAAGGCTACTCCTCCGATAATCCAGGAGCTTTGGGTAGTGGGAGACAAGGTCGGTGGATTAGCAACGAAGGCGAATAAGCCGATTGTAGCTCTTGAAAGAAATCACTTAACAAATTTCTGCTCCATAGCGTTAAAAACGGCGACAGCACGGGGCAAGCCTAGAGCTGATGGGAATGCATCTAAGTCTGATATCGTGCTATAGGCTCACGAGGAAAGCGATCGTCCGAGTTACCTCGTTCGCAAGCTAGCCAGCGATAGCAAGAAGTCAGACACAGTCCTGATAATAGACTGCGACGCCAACGCTTACCACACCCAATGGGGGAGCTCGGACACAAATGTAAGGAGGGAGTATTTATTCATTTGTAATCGGTACAATGACCCTACATTCGTAATAAAAAACAGATAAGAGGTTATTGACATCACCCAACAAACTGTCAGACATTGTCAAGAGCTTAAAACTCCTAAAGGAAACCCACTGACTATATTAGTCCAAGGAAAGCCAATTGGGAAAAATAAAGTACAGTAATGGAGGAATTACTTACCTCCAAAGCAGCAATATGCCCGAACACAGAGAACGACCTAGACCGTCTAGTGAACAGGTTCACTGAAGCATGCAACAAAGCATATACGGCAGCATGCTCCTCAAACAAACGTTGGGGGAAAAAGAAACCCCCTGGTGGACAAAACAAATAGATATTCTACGAAAAAGCTGCAGGGCTCTTCGCACAACTCCAAATCATGCGCTAAATGCCATTCTATGCCTTTAAAGCCTTTCCCTTGCAGGAAAAGAGCGGGCAGATATCCAATCAGGGAAACACTGAACTGCCTTCAAGAAGTTACGGTCATGGTAACTAGTGTTAATATATATAGTGACAGCCAAGCTGCTTAATGCGAACTCCTCGAACCCGGTCACCGTGGCGGACTTCCGCAAATTTCTTCACGAGATGGCTCAGCTATCAGCCTTATATGGGTCCCGGGCCACGGTGACATTGAAGGATACTGCAGATGGGCTGGCCAGATCTGTCACTACAATCCCCTTTCTACAAGATGAAGAGGATATTCGTATGATAATTGCCACTTGTAGGCTTATTATCATCTTTTGAGCAATATAAGCGACTAATACACAGCACGTGTCAATCAGTACCACGATGTCATATAACTCGGCAAACATAGTCGACTATGGATAGGAAGCGCACCTCTGAGCTACGCAAACTCGGCGAAAGAAGGTGCAGCGTAGGAAGGAAGAGACGGTGGAACACCTGTTCTGTTCCTGTCCAGCTCTCAGCAGAGAAGGATACAACACTTGGGCTCGCCCTTCATAGCAGACATTTCAGAAATGTCCGCAATATGCCGCAGAAAGATAGCTAACTTTATAAGAGCAACCGAATGGGATAACTGTTGACCTTCAGGTTTCACGACGCTGAAAGAAGGGAAGATTTCATGCGGTACCATAACTAGCCGAAGCCGGCCTTCGTGATGGGTTCCTAGCGAGCCTTTACATAGCCTTTACCTAACCTATAATAGTCGTATTCAACTACATTTTAATGCCGGTACAGCTGAAAACACTAACAACTATAAACTTGTGTTGGTTTTGTTGGTTAGACCTGTTTCCCTCGCTCTCAGTGCATGCTTTTTGCAAAGGGCTATCTCTATTTTTGCAGCTAGTCCAGCTTCGAAGATTTATGTCATACGGGTATTAATCAGCTAATGTCATACTCAGCTAATTTATGAAAGTGACCAAGCACGCCTAAGGTTCTTGGTCATAATAGATTAGCAGATTATGAAAATCGGAGTCGGAGTCACCAAAATGTCAAATTATCAAAATGCTTATTTTCCGTGATCCGCCAAAGACATGGTCTTGCCTCAACTGCTTTTATTAAAGCAATTTTCTCCTCACGTTGAAAATTTACATCTCTCTTTTTGGTTTGGTCACAGTTTTTGCATCCTTCTTTCACTTTAACTTCAGTAATAACAGTCACATATATTTTACTGGCCTGAGTTTCAGAGTTTCTCTCAGTCCACAATCGTGTGGATAGGCGAACTATCGATAAGAATCTGTGGACTTCGTTTAGCTTGCTGGATACTAAAGGCTAGTATCCACCACCGCAGAAAATTACTGCCAGGAATCTGATATTTATTTCGTGTGAGGAACGAAACTGAAATAGTGTGACCAAGTACCAAAAAAAAGGTCGGTCACTCTGAGGAATCAGCTGTATTTTGTAAACAACGCCAAATGTGATAGTTCAATTAAAATTGAAAAAGGAGAAAAATGTACCTTGACGTCGAATTTATTGTGTTAATGGCGTCATATATTGTTGCAAACAAAAAATAGGAGGAAGTACAGCGCAGACGGAGGCACCAAAATGTAAAAATGATCAAAATGCATTTTTTCCGTGATCCGCCAAAGCCTTGTCTCAACTGCTTTTATTAAAACAATCTTCTCCTCACGCTGAAAATTTGCATATATCTTGTTTGTTTTTCGAACAGTTTTTGACTCCATCTTTCACATTCACTTCAGTAATAATAGGCCATCTGATCTCTGAGTCCACAATCGTGTCGATAGGCCAACTATCGATAAGAATCTGTGGATTTCGTTCAGCTTGCTGGATACTGAGGCCAGTAAAACGCAACCGAAATATATGAAGTTTGGCAGTTTCCGCGGTGCTAGATACTAGCCTTAAGGCCAGTAAAAAATTCCTGGCCCACCTTTTTTATATGAAGTTTGGTAGTAATTTTTAGTTTCCGCGTTGCTAGATACCCCGTCTTTAATTCATATGTAGTGCAATACGACCAATACAGCCTCTTTAATAATTTAAGTACGATCATTTCTGTATATTTACATATTTACATTATGGATTACATACAGGAAAGAGTGCATATAAATGCTCCCTAAAAAAAATATACACGCATACATACATACATATGTAAAAGCTTAAGAGGAAGAAAGGCAAGTGGAAAACCTTTTCTTCTCCTGCCCGGCCCAACAGCTCAGAAATTTAATTAGTGTGCAGTCAGCATCGGTAAGCTGTTATCTACGGTTCTGGCAGGAAAAACGATTGGGAAAGTACACTTTTTCAATGAGCTAGACCGTGACTTGCATCTCGAGCACCTCATGAAGGATACCTTGTAGTTGGAAAACAAAGGATCGGTTAAAACATCGATTGATGTAGATACATATGTACGGGAAAATACATACATATGTATGAGTACGTAATGTTACATTTTACGAACTATTTCACGCGACTCCCGAACATAATATTTAAAACCTTTAGAAATCACATGCAACTTTGTACATATGTACATATCCATACACAATATGTATACATTTTTACATAGGCTTTCGTTAGTACATAAACGCACACAAATAGTATTCACGTAAAAGTTTTAAAAATTGTTTATTGAATTTACATAAATATATTTAAACACATTAAGTTTATTACCTACTTTTAATTAGAAGATCAAAACAATGTACAATTATTGTTTAAGTTGTCCTGTTTTCCGTACATTGAATTATTATTGATGCATGTTAAGCATGTTAAGCATAGTCGACATAAATACTCATTTACAATTGTAAACATGCATGCAATTATACATACATATGTATGTACATATGAATATTCAAAAACGACAGTAACGTTGAAAAGATGAGTGAAAATAATAATTTAGGTATATTTCTGTACATACATGCACGCATATTTAAAATGAGTACCTGGGGTCTGGTAAAGTTAATTTCTTGCTGGCTCTTGCAGCTGGAGTGCATTTTGACTTTTCCATTGCCATCAGATAGCTGACATCAGCTAGCACAGCTTCCAAGTCAGCCATAGCCTTAATATATTTTTGTTTATGTTGAGCTCTCTGTCATTCACATAAATAAGCAACTATGTGTTAAGTTCAATTTGGTTGGTTGAACCAATACTAAAGAATAGTTATTTTTAATCAAAAAAAGTTAATGTACAAATTTATTTCTGACAACAAAAATAAATAGTATGTATATTTTTCTCTTCAAACACTTCTTCCTCTTATCAGAAATAGTTTACAAGGAATCGATATATTGCAGCATATCGATATCTGCTGGGGAAAATATTAATGTATGGTATTCCTAAGAGCGATTTGGATTTGGCTGATAAAATTGATACCTAGTATGCCAGAGCTGCAGTTGGATCCGTCAGGATCAACTTCATCAACACTCCAAAAAGTATTCTTTAATGTGTGAAAAAGAACGCCAAATTATCTATTGTTAAGAAACCATATTTTATATAACTTACTGTGGTTGTCCAATGCGTTCTGCTCCATGTCCCTTCCAACGTTAATCGAGCAATGTGCAAGCTTCCATCCGTTTTCCAAGGCTCGACTTTTGTTACATCATGTAGCCTTTGCATTTTCCTGCAAGTCTAATGTTTATATCAGGGACCGAAAATAATAATTATTATTTATTTTTTTAGCCGAAAAATCATCGACGTTCAAAAGCAACACGAAAGAACTAAATGCGAGAAAATTCTTCTCCATCTGGGAAAAGATTTCCCTCGAATTTTATCTTTAGACATTTTAAAAAATTACGAACGAAAGTAAACAAAGCATAAACAGCTGATGCAGTAATCAAAGCATTCCTGTGTTTTGCGCTGTGCAGCACATTTCGCGCTGTACAGAAAATTTTTGAGCTTTACAGCACTTTTTTCGTTCTGGTTGTCAAACGGACTTCGAGAGAATGAATTGTTTTGCCGACCAGATTTTGAGGTGGTCAGCTTTATCCTCACTTTCCAACACCGGCACCGTAACCCAAAGTCGAGATACTGGCCCTTAGAGCTTTATTTTTGTTCGAAAAAATAAAAATCATCCCATACAGGCATGTTCATGGTTTCACTTACTTTTGCGTTGTACTTTTTCATCCAAAAAGTTTCGTATTCATTTTGAAGAGCTCCCGCTTACACATTTTTTTGTCATCGATATGTTTAATTTTATCTTCGATTCTGACAAACGAAACCAGCTGACTTGGTTGTTTTGTAAGGACACAGCGGGATATTTTTTTAATTACTTGTTTTGCAACAAAACGATGGCTGATGCGTGATTTAAGAAGATCAAGACATCTTAGATGCAAGACCTGTGCACTTAACAAGTCTGACGAACTGTGAGAAACAGCATGCAAATTGAAAATTTAATAGGTAATGTTCAAAATATTAATATGTTGCACTTACATTTTGAGTTAAATTTGGCAGGAAACATCAGTCTTAGCCAGCAGCTCTACTACAACACTGTATGTTAAAAAAACAACCAGGTAAAATTTTTTTGTTTTTGGTTTTTCGCCTGTTACGGCTGAGATAAAAAAAAACAATTAATCGAGTTTGCCGGTGGCTTTTGCCAAAACTCCTGAAATCCGGCCGCCCGTAATTCCACATGTACCTCAACATAACTAGCTGGGAGAATGATCAAAAAGCCAATATTTGCGGCGATATCTCAACAGACAATTGTAAACATCTTGCCGAATCTTCAACCGATACGCAAAAAAAATGTATTGCGCTGACATTATTTACTTCTACTGAAATATGAATTCGAACTTAGTAGTACAATTAAAAATAAGTAAACAAACTTGTAGTTGGATTGACCACGACAGTGATAGCCATCCTCTCTACGACAGGACATCAATGGGAATTGAAGTGAATCATATGACTGATGAGTCTCGTACACGCGTACCAATTGTCCACCATCCCAACGCTTGAGAACTTGAAAACTACTCTGATGATTTTGTGGTCATCGGGATGCATTGTATTCAATGCAATGTTGAACAAACTGACCAAATCATTATGTTGATTTAAAAGATTTTAAAATTTTTTCTAACAGTTCACGTTTAGTCGCAGTAAAACTAGCACACCGCTTATCTAGTTCAATTGCCGAATCACCAACGAAATATATGTAAAAGAACTTATGTTCGTCGTTTGGTGGTGGTAACAAACCAACCGCTCGATGGTGAATTCTCTTTGAATAAAATTGTTTGGAAACAATTTCGTAAAAGAACCGTTCGTTGTGAGACGCGGCAAAGGCCGCGGCTCTCTTTTATTAGCCAATAAATAAAATTTAAAAAAAACGAGGGGGAACGTTATGAGCCGCGTCTACGGCCGCGGCTCTGCTTTATACCCGTTACTCAGTCAGTATATATGTATGTGAGCTTACGATATATGTAATTTATTACATGTTCGCAAAAGGGACAAATTGAAATTTTACCCAACAAAAAAAAAAATTAAGTCGAACGTTTTTTACATCTTCTCTACGTTTCCACATCTACATACGTCTGTACTACGACTCGTGGAAATGTGTGCGAGAAAGAGAGGGGATGAGTAAGCGCTTGGAAGGCGTTGCGTGGCCACTGAAATTTCATTTGTTCTTTCTGGCTATAATAATGACCTGATCCAGATTTGGCAATCTGGTACATACGGTTATTTTCCATGATTCTGCGTTTTTGGTTTTCTCGTATCTTAAAAATTGTCCTTTGTGGGGGCGGAACGGGGCGTGGCAGAATTTTGATATAAACTTGTATTCAAGTGATATCACAGAAGCACGGACTACCTCTTATATTCTCTGAGATCTACGCGCTCATCTGGACGAATGGATATAACACCCACCCCGGTGTATGAGAGAGAGCGAGAGGGAACGATGCATTTTGAAATGGTTTTCTTCATTGTGGCTATATTTATGATCTGACCTGATCCAGATTCAACAATATGATAGATATGGTCATTGTCTATGATTCTGCGTTTTTAGATTCCTCGAATCTTTAAAATTGTGCATGCCACAGATTTTCGTTCTTTGAGTGGGCGGAAGGAGGCTGGGCGAAATTTTCAAATACACTTGTAACAGTGTGATAGGGCAGGAGTCTGCATACAAAATTGTGTTGCCCTAGCTTATATAGTCTCTGAGCCATAGGCGCTAATGAAGACGGATGGACGGACGGACGGACGGACAGACAGAAATGGCAATATCGACTTGGCTATTGATGCTGATCAAGAATATACTATATGTACTTTATGGGGTCGGAAACGCTTCCTTCTGGGTGTTACACACATCCAATTTTGGCACAAATGTAATATACCCCTATACTCTTAGGGTACTTGGCATAAAAGTAGTTGATGGCATTTCTGTTCAGCAAAACTGCATTTGTACAATATTTGTTTGGACGTTGACGTGCAATGACTGCTGTTACGCGTGAATCCCAGGCCGAAACGCAGCCCTCCTCCCACCCAACCGACCGAGAGGCGCTGCCGCATAACGCGCGAACCGATCGCGATCATGCAGGAAAGATAAATGTTAGACTAGTATTCGAGAAAAATTAGAACTAATCTTATTAAAGGAATTAAGCATGCATTAAAAATATCGTACTCAACTTACAATTTCTAACTACGAGAAAGGTATGTGAGTAATAGTGATTTAAGAAGAGGAAGGGAATTAGTTGTAGATATGATATGGTAGAGGGATCTATAATCCGAGCATAAAACTCTAAAAGGTTAATGCAAGGAATAATTCGATCTACAAATTGGAACAACGGTATATAATTTCTAGGAATCGTGAAGTTTATGCGGCTCAACAAGTCAGGGCTATCTACGTCACCCTTGATTAAGTTGTGCACAAAAATCACACCAAGCATCTTTCTACGGTTAACTAAGGATGAAAGATTTATTCAAAGAAATCTATTAGGGTAAGATGGCAATCTAACACCTTCATCCCAGTTGAGGCCGCGTAGAGCGAAAATTAAGAAGTTTTTCTGTACTGATTCTATACGGTCCTGGTGTACTTTGTACTGAGGGCACCATACACAAGAACCATATTCTAAAATCGGACGAACAAGCGATATATAGAGAGTCTTTGTTATATAGGGGTCGTCAAATTCCTTTGACCACCTCTTTATAAACCCAAGCACTCCCATGGCCTTATTTACCATGGTAGAAATGTGTTCAGAAAACTTTAACTTGGGATCTAAAAGAACACCAAGATCATCAACTAGGGTAATTCTCTCGAGAGAACCCCCGCCTAGTGTGTAAAGATCCAGAAATGCGCTGAAGCGATGAAATGTCATTACTTTACATTTCGAAGCATTAAGGTATAACAGATTTGCACAACACCATGACTGAAAGCTATAAAGATCGGATTGCAACCTGGAGCTATAAGCTATACTTGAACTGGACACACAGCTTAACATCATCCGCATACATAAGTACTCGAGAGTATGTTAATACCGAAGGCAGGTCATTAATGAAGAGTGTAAAGAGTAAGGGGCCTAGATGGCTGCCCTGTGGTACGCCCGAAGTAACCGTAACTGCTGAAGATAGAGAGTTTTTGAAGAGGACTCTTTGGGACCTGGAACAAAGGTAGCTAGAAATCCATCTCAAGAGATTAGGTGGAAACCCTAAAAGTTCAAGTTTTTGTGCTAGGAGAGAGTGGTTTACAGAGTCGAATACTTTACTGAAATCTGTGTAAATGACATCCGTCTGTAGATTACCTTGGAAGCCTTTAATGATGAAGAAGGTGAACTCCAATAAATTCGTGGTTGTTGATCTCCGCCTTATAAATCCATGCTGGGCAGGAGCTATAAATGATCTGCAAAGATGCTGCAGGTGCGGAGTTAAAATTTTCTCAAATACTTTAGGAATAGCGGATAACTTGGATATACCTCTGTAGTTTTTCGCGTCAGACTTACTACCTTTCTTATGGAGACGAATTATGAACGACTTCTTCCATATCGAGGGGAAGCATGAAGAGTTAATGGACAGGCTGAATAGTTTAAGCAACGGTCCACACAGAGACTCGGCGCAGTATCTAAGTACACAGCCGGGAACTCCGTCCGGACCCGGTGAAAACACCGGCTTAACTTTCCGGAGATCGTGAAGCAGAGAGTTTTCATTTAGCAAGGGACTGAAGATGCCGTTCGACCTCGGTAATCCGTATGGGTACGGCTGCCCGGAGTAGTTTTCCTGTGAATAGGTTGTTTGAAAGAATTGGGCAAAAAGATCGGCCATTGCCTGATCAGTATTTCCCCACGTATTAAGAAATGATAGCGAGGATGGATGTGCGGACGTTTTACGCTTACTGTTTACGAAGCTGTAAAACTGCTTAGGGTCCTGAGCAAAACGTATACTGCATCTAGATAGGTAGTTCTTATAGCACTGGGAATTAAGAACTGAAAATTTTGACCGAGCCATTAAATAGCGAGAGAGAGAAGAAGAAGAGGCAGCTTCTTGAAATTTTTTGTAAAGTCTTGATTTTAAGTTTTTTAGACTGGATAACTCTTTGGAAACCAAGGGGGCTTCCCAGACTCAAAAGTGAGTCAAGTGCACAATCAAAATCAAAATCCCTAATGAGGTTATTAAGCTTCGCAAACTCGGCTTTACGAAAGCAGCGGTCACATTGAGGTAGCCTACCCGACCGATCCAATGCGGTTGGTCCTATATCGAGCGACACTTCAAGTGTAGGATGGTAGGCGTCTTCAGGTATAGTGAGCGGAGGGACTCGGATTAACAACGCTATGGTCGGATCCGTTACAAAGCACAGATCAAGCAATCGACTCAGGGAATTTTTCACATGGTTGACTTGAGACAGGGATAAGTCAAGTAAGCCGTCTATAAAGTCATGTCGTGACATGGGCACTAGGTTATTAGACTCGTTTACCGAAGACCAAACAGTTCCTGGCAAATTGAAATCCCTAAGAACTATCATATGATCTTTATCAGATAGCGAGGAAGAAACAGCGCTTAGGGCGGACAAGTGCTGCTCGTAAATTGCGATCGAAGTGGACGGGATATTTGGATTGTTGGTGGACTCGACGGACACGGATGCTACGGAAATTTCTGGTTGTGCGTTCTCCGAAGTGAGAAATTCGGCTGCCGAATTTGCATCACCAGCAGTTGTCGTTGCCCTTGAAATAGCAAACGATATCGGCTGCTGCACAATTGGAGTGGTCGGAGTCGGTTATTCGGCAACGGGTGGCTGAGGGAAAGTTGGGGCTTGCAGATCCCGCGGAGTGACCTTTTTTCGCCTAGGAGACTCATTCAGCAGTTGCAAACTGCTAAACTGAGACTCCATGGCTAGGAACTGATCGTACTGCTTTTTAAAGCCTACGGTCAGCTCCTTAAAGCCATTCCACGTCTGCCTCATAGACCTGGCCATCTCTTTGTGACCCCCCCGGCATGCCTCACAACAGTAGAACAAGCCATTATGTTTGGAAATTGCATCACCCACGAGGCCTGAGTACCCAGCGCACTTTGCGTGCACTACTTTTCCGCAGAGATAGCAGAGGATACTCGGCTAAGCAAGGGTGACCACCTGGTTGCATGTTTTTTTGGTACAGATAATAGGGGATTCAATTTTATATACAATAGAAAAACAAAATTTATTTCAAAACAAATAGAAATCAGACCAGTATGGCAGGCAAACGCTTAAAGCAGAATCAGTAAAAACTGAGCGGAGAGAGGAGAGCGGTTGCAGCAGCTGCAATGAGAGAGAGAGAGCGCTACTGCACGGAAAGTATCGAGAGCGAGAGAGGAAGAACTGTTATTTATGTTTGGGTTATAGGGAGAGAGAGCTAGAACAACAAAAGCTGAGAGCGGCTAAATATAATGTTATGCGTACTTACGAAAAGCAACGACATAAACACACTGTTAACCGACACAAAAAATATTTATTAAATTAGGTTTTACACATTAAATAGACATGCACTCGCGATTCAGGATAGACTTTATGTTAGCAAGTTAATTTGTTAGTTCGATAAAAGTTTATCTTGGACAAACTGTTTATACAAAATAAGTGAAAAATGAGCGGAGCGCAAAGAAAAAACGCTACGAGAACACTACGAGAGAGATTAGTCGACGTGCGGTGCTTTATCCGTGCATTGTTGTCCTCCAGCACCACAGCGCCCACAAATAAAACATTTTTACTTGCTTTGATACAAAATTTGAATTCGTAACAGATTTTATTTGTTCACAGTGTAACCGTAGGGCATGCACACCTGTTCACACTCGGTCGCTAGTATTTTTGTATGGCACATTCTGCCAGCAGAACTTTTGCTGGTCTGAGTACTAGGCTTAAAACTGTTTAAGGAATTATGATTTTTATACCTGGTACTCGAAGAGTATAGGGGTATCTTAGATATTTACTGATAATGGATGTGTGTAACACTCAAAATAAATCGTTTCCGACCTCATACAGTATATATATGTCTGTCCGTGCGTCCATCTTCACGAACGCTTAAATTTCAGAGACTATAGAAGCTTGAGCAACCAAATTTTGTATCCAGACGTCTGTGATTGCACACTGTTACAAGTGTATTTCATAGGTGGACAGTTAATGTCAACTATGAAGAAAAAACCAGGTCAGTTGTTTTCGTTGGCCGAAAACGATAATAAAATGAATCATATCGATCACAAAAATGTGTGAACATGGGATCCTTTAAAAACGAAACATTTTGGCTGAAAACGCAAAACACTAATGTAAGTGAAAACCGGAGCTGGCCTGATTGTATTTACCTACCGTTTTTTTGATTATTCATTTTAATATTGAAACAATATCACTTTTCTCCACAAAAATGTAAAGCATTGGAAACGTAGCAACGAATTGGTTTTTTTTTATTGTGGACAAAAAACTGAAAATGCCTCTTCTCAAAGATGAGCGACAGCAACAATAAGTTTTAGCATTGATGTTATCAAAAAAAGAAACTTCCTGAATTTAAACTGAAGATTAAAAACGCCACAATCCAAAAAACTAACATTTAATCAAATCAAGAACGCGTAATCCGATTTGAATGAAATTTGATTTTTTGGATCGATGGAAATACTATATTTATATTCTAGATGGATTTCATTTCAAAAATGTATTAGAAAATAAGCAACATTTCATCAGCCATATGATTTGTATACACACACACACTAACACTATCACACCAGAATATATATGCATTCTCTCTGAAATAAAGTTCAGTTCTAACCTAGTTCTCATCATGAACACTACGTCTTCTCCGTACTCCAACACAACATATTGGCGACGAGTGATAAAAGTGGCACAACATCATAATTTTGTGTATTTCGTTTCGGTAGTCTAATCAAATAGAGATCGAAAGAAATAGAAATAGAAAGAAATTAGCAATGCAATCAGACATTAAAGCATTGTTGGCTCAACAGCAAAAATTTGCAGAGCAATTTGAAAAAAAACAACAAGCATGGATGGTGGCCATTCTCGCACAAAACAGTACAGTTAATAGATCTGCAGAATCAGCAGTTTGTCCGCCGTTCCCAAGTTTTAATAAGGATCAACAAAATTGGGAGACGTATTTACAACAATTGTCGCAACATTTCGCCGCATACTCGGTTATCTTCATCGAGAAGCAAAAGGCATATTTTCTGTCGTGGGTAGGACCGCATGTTTTCAAACTTGTAAAGAATATGTTCGGTAGCGAACATTTGGACCAGCAGTCGTACGTGCAAATCACAGACAAATTAACAGAGCACTTCAAATAGAAGCGTCACATTGTTGCTGCTCGATATGAATTTTTTAAACGTCAGATGCGGGACTCACAATATCATAAGGAATGGGTAGCCGATCTACGTGGTATGGCTCGTGAGTGCCAGTTTTCTTCCAACTCTAATGGGTGTAAATACAATTATGTTGACGAAATAAAATGATACGCGATCAAATAATTGTAAACACGAAGCAATACGCACAGCCGAAACATACGAAGCAACAACAAAAATAGTAACAGTCATAAAGGAGAGCGAGAAGAGAACACTGGACATGAACGCTGTACACGCACATAAGAAACATCAACAAAAACGCAGTTTTATGGAGGCAAAGGGAGGCAAGAACTCTCTTAAATCTTGCTCCGGTTGTGGAAATACGCATGCTCGTGAAAATTGTAAATTTCCCGATGCTCTTTGCCATAAATGTGGTCGAAAGGGACACAAAGCTATCGTTTGCATATCAAAGCAGTGCAAAGATATGAAAGAGAGCGATCATCACAAATACCAGAATAAGAAGAAACACGCAGAATCAATTCAAACAGTTCACATCGTCTCAAGCCTAGTGAAGTTTGAGGGAAATAAAAATGTAACCGACCTGGAAATCATTCCTTTTCAAATGGATTCTGGCGCAATCAATTATCAATTATGGCGGTATCAATTATGAATTGTAAAACATTCAAGAAACTCAAAAGTCCCGAGCTGTGTGAACTGCACATTGTGGCAAAGTGTTGCAATAAATTGGCAAATGCTGTCATTATCATGGCAAATGTAGAAAACTCAAACAATCAGTTTGGACTGGATTTGTTCAAGACATTCAATTTCGAAACTCAACAGATTTCATATGTGAGTGAAGGGTTTTGAAATGACTGATCTTTGTAACAAGTACAAGGAAGTATTTGAACCGGCTATCGGTACAATAAGACTCTTAAGGCAAGCATCTACTTAAGACAAAATTTCGTGCCAAAATCCTACAAAGGCAGACAAATTCCATTTGCTCAAATGGAAAGGTTTAAGGAGGAAGTAAAGCGTCTCACAGATGCCGTAAATTGAAACAAGCCAAATTCAGCAACTGGGCATCGCCCATAGTACTAGCACCCAAGCCAGGTGGAGAACTACGGATTTGTGGCGACTTCAAGCAAGGTGTCAATTCCCAATTGGACATCGAGCAATATTCGCTGCCCACACGTGAGTCTTTATTACATACAAACCGTCACGGCACCCAATTCTTCAAAAACGATCTGAAAGACGTATATCTACAAATGGAGTTAGATGATGCAGCAAAGGAAAGCGCACCAGCTATATTCCAGCGTCATCTCAAACAACTTCTGAGCGGCATAGGTTAGGTTAGGTTAACCCGGACGTCCCTCAGCGGGGACTTTCATAGGCCAGTCTGGCCCTTAGTGATCCGGATGTAGATGGACCTTTACGGGGGTATTGCTGAGATTTGGAAGTCCTCGAGTATCGAGGTGTGTTTCGCAAAGGCAAGTAATTCCCTCGGCGTCCTCTTGGAGGCATCTTCTAGTGATGCCATCTCCGGTGCGCCTAGGTATCTTGTCCTTGCCCGTGAAAGAGCCGGGCAGTTGCAGATGAGATGTTCCAGGGTTTCGATAGCCCCGGATTCATCGCATTTCCTACAGCTGTCTATGTTGGTAATGCCTAGCTTGGCCGCGTGCGCCGCAGCCAGACAGTGACCTGTGAGTATTCCCACTATCAGTCTACAGTCTTTCCGTGGAAGATGCAGTAGATAGTGAGCTAGCTTTTCATTGCGCTCCTTGCACATGGTTCTCGAGGTTCTGCAGGTGGTTGCGTTCCTCCATCTGTTCTTGGTTTGTAGGGCGGCCTGCTTCTCTAGATCGCTTTGTAACGTTCTAAGGGAGATAGGCACGTTTTCGATTCTTTCGCTCGTCAACCCAACGCCTTCCTTAGCCAGAACGTCCGCAGCCTCGTTTCCTTCGATGCCCTGGTGGCTGGGAACCCAGTAGATTCGCACTGACTTAGTCGTGCATAGTGAGTCTAATGCCTCCCTGCTTGCCAGGACACTTCTGGAGCCGACTGCGAACGACTGCATGGATTTTATCGCTGCTTGGCTATCGACGAATATGTTCACCACGTTGTGTGGTCGCTCTATTTGCTGAGCGACCTCTGCTGCCTTCTTTATAGCGAAAACTTCCGCCTGGAATATGCTGCATCGGTCTGGTAGCCTATATGACACCCTTATTTCGGAGTTTGTACAATATAAGCCCGCTCCTACTCCTCCGTCCATCTTGGAGCCGTCAGTATATATGTTGAGGTGTTGAGTCTGGTCCCGTCCCTTTTTCCAGTCTTCGGGTCCCAAAAATGTGTTGGTTTTGACCTCTAGGCAAGTTTGGAGGTCATGTAGTCTGTATGACTGGTCATGTTCCTCCCAATTGAACTGTGCCCGTATCCTTGGGGTGACATGTTCCCCGATGCGATAAGTCGCTGTGCTGCTTTACCCGCAGTCAGCCGAGCGTGGATGTCGAGGGGATCGATCCCGAGTATGGTTTCGAGTGCTATAGTTGGGGTTGACCTCAGCGCCCCTGTGATACATAGCAAAGCCTGTCGCTGGGTCCTTTCCATAAGCTTGTGGTACGTCTTCTTCTCAGTTGCTTGCCACCACACTAGGACTCCATACAGCAGAGTTGGTCGCACCACCGAGATGTAGATCCAATGCATTAGGGCGGGTGACAGGCCCCATGTGCTGCTAAGCATCTTCTTGGATGCATAAAGCGCAATGGTGGCCTTCTTCACCCTTTCCACTACATTGGGTTTCCATGCCAGTTTGCTATCCAGTACTGTGCCGAGGTATTTGACCTGTGTTTTCGGGGTTAGCCTTGTTTGGTTGATTGTTGGGGGGATCCATGCCGGTACCTTGTACCTCTTTGTAAAGAGGATGAGGTCCGTCTTGTCCGCGTTGATATCGAGTCCTACTTCGTCCGCCCACTCGCATATCTCCCTGAGTGTTCGTTCCATTATGGAGCTGAGAGTCGATGGACATACGCCCGTAATAATTATGCTTATGTCGTCTGCATAAGCTGTTATTTTTGGGGCCTTCCTCTCGAATCTCTTGATGAGGTCGTCGACCACCAGATTCCACAGGAGGGGCGACAAGACTCCACCTTGAGGTGTGCCTCTATGCGCTCCCTTTACCGTGGAAGCGGTGCCCCACTCAGAGCGGCATAGAAGGTTGTGGAAAATATCTAGACGCTCCAACTCCAACAGTTGAGCAGCACCTTACTGGCCTCGAACAAGTTATTTGCGTTCTAAGAGAGAATGGCAAAAAATATAAGAGGGAGAAGTGCTTCTTCTTGAGAAACTAAATGGATTATCTCGGGAGAAGAGTAAGCATCAAGGGCATCCTTCCGGATATCACGGGTCTAGAGGCAAATAGAAGCCCCCCACTAATCTACAGCAGCTGGATGCTACCATTGCAATTTCATAGCTAACTTTTCTCAGTTAGCGTCTCCGCATGATCAGCTTCGGGGGAAAAACATAGTCTTCGAATTCGGCCCAGATCAGCAGCAGGTTTTCACAACATTAAAAACGCATATTCTTAACGCTACAGAGCTAGCACATTTCAACGAGCACCTGCCGCTTGTTCTAGCCACCTATGCATCTTCCTATGACATTGTCAAACATTCAAGAAGATGGTAAGGAAAGGCCAATAGCATTTGCATCAAAAACATTAGGTGTCCATCAAGTTCGATACAGCCAAATAGAAAAGGAAGAACTTTCGATTGTATTTGGAGTAAACAAATTTCATCAGTACCTTTACGGCA
Source organism: Drosophila helvetica (assembly GCA_963969585.1). NCBI lineage: Eukaryota > Metazoa > Arthropoda > Insecta > Diptera > Drosophilidae > Drosophila > Drosophila helvetica. Next base: position 490,222 of record OZ018404.1, read on the forward strand.
GAAAGTTTATTCCCATTACTGATCATAAGCCATTGTTCACCATATTCAATATAAGCAAGCATCTGCCAACGATGTCTTCTAACAGACTTCAGCGTTGGGCTATACATTTGATGGCCTACAACGTTGAAATTAAATATCGCAGCACAACAGCTCATGGAAATGCAGGCGCACTCTCACGTCTTCCTATCGGCTCAGATGATACGTTTGACAGAGAAGAGTCATGTCACAATTTCGTCGAGATGTCATGTACAATAAATGCCCACATAATCAGGCAAAATCTTAAAAGCGACCGTATTCTGAACAAGGTCTATCAATTCGTATCTACTGGTTGGCCAGAACAATAGCAGGATCTCGAAATATTGCCATATTTTAATCGTAGATTTGCCCTGACGATTAACAACAACCTGCTATGTCTCCATTCTGATGTGAATAAAATCATTATTCCTCGAGCACTACGGAATAATATTCTCAATATCCTCCACGATGGTCATTGAGGAACAGGTCGAGTGAAACAACTGGCACGACAACATGTGTGGTGGTCAGGTATCGACGATGATATAGCCACAATTGCAAAGAGTTATAGCGTTTACAAGATATGAAATCCAGCCCCAGTAAAGCAATTCGAAAGCTGGCCAAAAGCAACATCCGCCTGGGAACACATCGACTTCGCTGGTCCTATATTTGACTCCATGTGGTTAATTTGTGTCGATGCATATCCCCTGTTTCCGTTTGTAGTACAGATGACATCGACAACAACTTTCCGCAATATTTTCTATCGAAGATTATCCGAAGACTTTGGTCAGCAATAATGGGCCTCAACTCACATTAGACGCTTTCAACCAGTTCTGTCAGCAACATAGAATAAACCACGTTACAACAGCACCATTTCATCCAGCATCAATCGGACTTGCTGAGCGTTTCGTCCAATCATTCAAAACGTCCGTCAGCAAAAATATAAAGAATGGATATCAAGTCAACACAGCCGTAACAAAGTACCTCAGCTCGTATCATTTCACACCTAATTCAGAGAGCAAAAAACCAGCAGAACTTCTTCTTGGTCGTCCGGTTCGTACGATCTTAAGTCAACTCTTCGAGAAGCGAACTAAAAGCAAGCAGAAACCGTCAGCAAAATTTTCTCCGAACCAGAAAGTTTTTGCCAAAAACTATGCAAGTGGAGAAAAATTTATAAAAGCTATCATTGATCGGCCCATCGGTCGCATGTTATTTATCCTTCGTACATCCACAGGTTTCATCAGGCGCCACATAAACCAGATAAAGCCAAGATCTGAGCCGGATGACTGCAGTTCCAGCTCCAACGACGAGAACAAAATAATTTGGTGGACACCTGAATTCTCAAGTCCGCCTACAATTCTGACAATACCAGCACAAGAAGAAGAACCGTCATCGAATCCAATCCAGAATTCTAAATCCATTCCTGGGTTCAACGAAGAGCCTGCATCATCTTAGCAACACCCTTCGGGTATCCCCATCCGTAACAACACTCGTCGGCTGCGCAATGGGCACAGTATTATCCCGGACGAGGATAATGCATTGCCGCTTGCTCCGTCCAAGGCAATGCAGTGTCTAGCTAAGGCAATGGCAAGGTGTCTCCTCGACCTCGAGTCAGGAGCGCAGGGCCATGGCTAGAGGTGCCTGGCGGATAGGCCTAATCAATCAGCCTTCTAATATCTTCTCCGCTCGCCGGAACCAGGTATCAGATCCCTGCGCAGGGAAGGGCCGAAGCGTTCCAAAAAGGGGATGAAGGCCAAATCTCAGTACAAGGCGGCCTTCAAGATACAAAGGCAGGCAGGCAGATGTCAGGGCAAAGCGGACATCTCCCAAGAAGAGAAAGCCAAGCTAGCCTGGGCCGTGCGAAAAGTAGAGGGCCGCGAATATTACTCGAAGTTGCCCCAGATGAAGGCAACGAGCGGCGAACCCGCCAACAAGGTGGAAGAGCTACTGGCTACCAAGAGCTCCGGCAAAAGCGGTTAAAAAAAGTCCAACGCGAAGGTCAGTGATGTACCCAGGAGATATCTGATCGTAGCTCTCATCGACAGACGAAGTTAGTGCACGCGCGACTCGTCGACTACCTGTTTACACGGACGGAGGGTGACCCAACCACGCCCACTTTTGATGGTGCTGGAGTCAAAATCCTAAATCCTCCTGCACCCCAGGTTTGGGAAGATGGCGTGGGGAATGGGCAGTGTATATCTCCGCCTGAGATCAAGACGCGCTAACCTTGCAGGCAGTCGAGGTGGAGAAAGCCTTAGGTCTGGAGACCATCGTGGACTGCGCCCAGGGGCTAGTGTAAAGCGGCTCGGAAGACGCGGAGGACGAAGACCTGACGTTGATAGTCAACCGGTCAAGTGCAATTGAGCCAGCCACCAATGACGCTTACTGTGCTGCAGCTCAACATGCATAAAAGCAATATCGCGTCAGCGGAGCACCTCATGGCCATGGAGCAAGGGCCCGCTGACATAGCTTTATTCCAGGAGCACTGGATTGCGTCAGGCAACTCAGTGCCCGGACTTAAGTCCTCAAATTACAATTTGTTCTACCCAACACCGGTAAACAGGAACAAAACCGTCGTACTCGTACGAAAAGGAATCCACGCTCACCTTATGTCTCATTACAGCATGGACAACCTGACAGTGCTGATGCAAGAGAGTGAGAAGAAGCACCTTTTGGTAGCATCCTGCATGGATCCAAGCTTGCCAAACAAGCGAACGAAGAGATCATCAACGAGGAATACAAGATCCTACTCAGAAACTACAAGAAGGAAATACGTAAGGCACAACGTAGCTCGTGGAGGAACTTCTGCTCCAACATCGAGAAAGTGCCTGAAACAGCAAGATGCTCAGGATGCTGCTCTCAAAGCAGCCCACCATACAGAGTCAGCTCAAGTTGAATTACGGACAGTGGTCAGAGAGCAGCGAAGAAGCCCTGACAGCAATAATTGAGGCTAACTTCCCAGGATGCACTGAAGCCACTGATGCCGAAACGCAACAGGACCTAGCAACCGAGGAACACAACCCCACAACAGATCTGATAACCCACACGAAAGTCCAATGGGCCATAGATTCCTTTACGGGCATAAAAGCACCTGGACTGGACCGAATATTCCCAGCCATGCTGCAGAAGACCAAAGAGGGGATCACCACATGGCTTTCTGCAATATACTCGGCATGTCTAAGATCAGGCTATATCCCAATCCAATGGAGGACCTCTAGAGTTGTCTTCCTCCCAACGGCAGGAAAGTGCAGCCATGTTATTCCCAATGATTATAGACCGATAAGCCTCACCTCTTTGCTACGAAAAACACTGGAAAATCTGCTGGATCTACACATCAGGAATGAGGTAGGGAGACTGATGTCAACCAACCAGCACGCAACCAGAAAGCTCTCACCAACAAAAAGTATGCACTAGGAGTATTCGTAGATATATTCGGAGCATTTAATAACTAGGCTAGGAACGCAATAATGGAGTAGAGTCTTGTCGCCCCTTTTGTAGAATCTGGTGGTCGACGACCTCATCAAGAGTTTCGAGAGGAAGGCCACTAAAATAACAGCCTATACAGACAAAATAAGCATACTTATTTCGGGTGTCTGTCCATCGACCCTCAGCTCCATAATGGAACGAGCACTCAGGGATATATGTGAGTGGGCGGATGAACTCAGTATCAACGCGGACAAGACGGACCTCATCCTCTTTACAAAGGGGTACAAAGTACCGATTCAACCAAACAAGGCTAACCCCAAAAACACAAATCAAATACCTCGGCACAGTACTGGACAGCAAATTAGCATGGAAACCCAATGTAGTGGAAAGGGTGAAGAAGGCCACCATTGCGCTTTATGCATCCAAGAATATGCTTAGAAGCACCTGGTGCCTGTCACCTGCTCTAATGCACTGGATCTTCATATCGGTAGTGCGATCAACTGTGCTGTATGGTGTCCAAGTTTTGTGGAAAGCCACCGAGAACAAAAAATATCACCAGCTAATGGAAAGAACTTAGCGGCAGGCTCTGCTCTGCATTACAGGGGCGCTGAGATCAACCCCAACAATAGCACTCGAAATCATACTAGGAATTGCTCCTCTGGACATCCGCTTGTCTGATTGCAGGAAAGGCAGCGCAGTGCCTAATTGCATCAGGTAATATGTCGCCACAACGATTCGGGCACAGTTCAATTGGAAGCGGCATGATCAGCTCTACTGACTACATGACCCCCCCCAACTTGCCTCGAGGTCAAAACTAACACATTTTTCGGACCCGAAGACTGGAAAACACGACGGGACCAGACTCAACACCTCAATATATAACTTATCCCTAGCTCTAAAGAAAGGGTGTTGACAAGACCAACAGCATTGCCCAACAAGACACAGTCCACGGCACGTGCGTCATGTAAGCGAATTTAAACGAACCCCGAAGCGTGGGGTGCACTTCAGCCGTCCCATGCAATAAGATACCGGCCAGAAACACCAACAGCAGCAGCAGTATAAACAGCAGCGGCTACAGCGGAAGTGGCTTCAGCGGCAGAGGCAGAGGCTACGGCGGCAGAGACTACAGCGGCAGAGGCAGAGGCTTCAGCGGAGGAGGCAAAGACTACAGAGCTAGGGTAGAACTTATAATTTATTTTAAAATTGTATTTTTATTCTGAATAAAAGATTCAAAGAGAACACTTGTTCTTGTCTGATAAAAAAATTTCTTAACTTATCTACAGACGGCTCCAAGATGGACGGAGACCCAAAAATAAGGTCGTCGCCTATATGACAACAGGACCGATGCAGCATATTCCAGGTGGAAGTCCTCGCCATCAAGAAGGCAGCAGAAGTCGCTCAACAGACCGAACGAGCACACAATGTGGTCAATCTATTCGTTGATTATCGAGGACTTCCAAACGTCAACACCACCCCCGTAAAGGTCCATACACCCCATCCGGATAACTAAGGGTAATACTGGCCTATGAAAGGCCCCGCTGAGGTCCGTCCGAGCTAATCTAATCTTGTTCTCATCATGAACACTACGTATTCTCCGTACTCCAGCACAACAAAAATAAAGGAGTAGTTACCAGCAGCTGAGACAGTCGACCATAACTATTAAGTCTTGAACCACTTACCGTAACGTACATATATAGATGTGACATTTCATACACGGATCCCTCGAAAACGGAACTTGTGTTATTCACAATTCGCCTCTCAACCCCCCAACACTAAACGAATGAAGGCTCTCCTTCAGCGACAGTGCCAGTTACTTAGGGTTGGTAATTGACAAGAAGCTCAAATGGAACCTGAATATTAAAAACATAGTGAAGAATGCCACAATAGCCCTCTACACATGCAAAAAAGCTATTAGCTGTCGTGGGCGGCCCTGTCAAAAAGGACGATAACCAAACAACTGGGAAAAGTTCAACGGACTGCAGCTCTTTGCATCAGTGGAGCTCTTCGCACCACCCCGAAATGGATAAACCTTGAGGGAAAACAGCGGGCAGAAATGGCAGCAATACGTCTGAGAGACTCCGACCAATGGATACCACAGCACATAGCACAGCACAAAAACGGATTACTGCATCCCAAAGGAACACACAGACACCCCTTTCAATATAATTATTCCTAACAGAGACGAATGGCTCGAGGGACCTCCAGGCCCAGAAAGGGCCATTAACATCTTCACAGATGGATCAAAGCTGGACAACAAGATTGGAGGAGGAATCACCTCCGAAAAGCTAAACTTACGGCACTCCTCCTCCTCGCTTAATGCATTTTATTCGAACTCGGCCACCGTGGCAGACTGCCGCAAATCACTTCACGAGATTGCTCAGCAATTTTCTATAAGCCTTATATGGGTCCCGGGCTATAGGAACAGCTGAAGAGAAGAAGAAGAGACTGTGAAACACCTGTTCTGCTCCTGTCCAGCTCTCCGTAGAAGAAGACTACAACACCTGGGCTCGCCCTTTATAGCAGACATTTCAGAAATGTCCATAATCTGTCCCAGGAATATAGCAAACTTTACAAGAGCAGCCGGATGGGATAACTGCTGACATTATGTTCTCACGACGCGGAAAGGGGAAAGATTCTATGCGCTATCACAACTGGCCGAAACAAGTCTAAGTGTGACGGACTCCTGGCGAGCCTGCCAGCTGCCTTTACCTAACCCAACCTAACATTTCATAGTTCATACCAAAATGATGTTATTGTGAACAGCTATTCTTTGATGGTGTCAGTGGAAATCGGTGTTTCACATCCGGCAAAAATTCCCAACTTTCTCGTTGTATGTGTTCTGTGGAAAAAGGCTATGGATTCGAAATGTTATGCAATACACCGCCTATGGCCTTTTCCCGCACAGCATATTTACGTGGAACGGTGGGACTTTTTGATAGATGAAAAACCTCGATTCCCACAAGCCACCATCCATTAAAAAACCAGCTGACAACAATAACAAACAAAAAAATTGTGCTCTAAGTTTTGTGAAAGTTGTGAATTTTAAAAAACATATATTATCATTTTTTTACACTATGGTATGACAGCAACATATGTTGTTGCAAAATATGATTGTGGCGTTGGACATAGGGAAACCAAAATAAATTAATTCGATGAAGAAGAATTTTTTCCAATTCTAAATTGTTTTAATGAAAGTATGCCAAGAAGAGTGTGGATGGTTATAAGTAAATTGCAATCCAAGTAAAATTGTATATACCGGACTGTATTTCATTTGTTTTAATAGCGGTACGGTACTTTTTATCTTCGTCATAGTCTTCCGAATGTATTTAATTTCAATTTACTTTAGATATAGATTTACTTATGTGAACATCGGCTCTCTAGGAAGTTGCAGCGATTCGACAATTTATCGAGCCTTGCACAACGGATTGTAGCATCGGAAATATTGGAGGACTTAGTAAAGTGTCGGTACCAGTTATGCTGATCGGGGACTCGGCTGTCAGGTTTTCGAACGGAATATCCTGATCGGAGCAACACTTCTTTAATCAGTCTGCAGATATAATCAGTTATAACAATTTTATTATTGTATTTATTCAATTCTTTTTTCCGAAGAAATTGGAGCATATCTAACTGAACCACTGTACCTGTTCAGCATCTGCGATAGGAAAACCTTCAGGCTCCTCGTCATATGCTGTAGAATCTTCGGTCTTATTGTCAGTCATGGTTTATATATTCGCATTGGATACTTTTGTTTTTCGTTGTGAATTTCAATTTTTAAGAGTTTCATTTGAAAGCCATTGACTAACTATCGCATAGAAACGTGCGGTTTAGGAAACATCCAAAATGGATAGTGGAACAAACTGGGATATTGGAACGATAAAACCTTACGGACCATCCCCGAAATGGATAGTGAATGGTAGTCTGTGGAAGCAATATATCATATATAAAATATATTTAGATTACATAGTATTTTGGTACAAAAAAATTCCATTTTGCAGAAATCAGAGAACCAATTTTTTGAGTTTTGAAAAGTAAATCGGAGATGTATACGTTCTGAAAATAAAAAAATATTCCGCTTCCATATTTCTAAAAATATAATAACTGATAGTTATTTTGTGATGACTTTCCATCCCTGGTATAAGCAGCGATTCAAACTCCTATTACTAAAATAAATATTGTTTACACCGGCTTACATTAGAGAACAACAGGCCATAAAGCCCATAAAAATATAAAAATGTCTCTCAGTGAAAGTATTCCGGTTAATACTTTCCGAAATTATTTGAATATTCTCAATGATTCCTCTGCGAAAGAAGAAATCAAATTAAAAGCCACACAAGAATTAAGCGAACACTTTGAAATGATAATTCAAAGCTCGTCCTACCCATCATTCCTGGAAACCTCACTAAAAATATTTATGCGTATACTGCAAGAAGGCGAACCTCAGTTCATTCAAGAAAACACCATGCAACATGTGAGTTTTTTTTTAAATACATATACAATATCATTAAGCATTATCAAAGACTATACAATAACAAGATTTTGCATGAGGGACCAAAAAGCTTCACTTTTTGTGGGGGAAATCATTGCGATTTACAGTCGAACTTCTCTATAACGAATTTAAAGGGAGAAAAAAAATTTGTTATAGGGAGATCGAAGCATACTAAAAATTGAACGAAAATGCAGTGGTCTGGAAATAAATTCGTTGTAAAGTAAACTTCTTCATAGAGAAGTTCGACTGTAATTTTAAAAGCATGTCAAAACGAGACTGCTGGTTGGTTTATAGGTGAATATCGAGGCCATAAATTGGCTCTATTCGATTTTTTTAATATTAGTCCTTAGGAAGCATTCCTACTCACCGAGGTGCAAAAAAGGCATCAAAAAACTAAAAATCAAGTCGAGTCGAGAATCAATGTGCTGAATCATGCCCAAGCAGTGTAGTTGTTTTTGGAATATCGGGACCCAGTAGTATCGAGTCTCTCTTCTGCGACACTGTATATAGTTGTTGCTATACAATTTCCGGACCGAAGAAACGAAACAGACGAGCTGAACAGCCGAGCCCGAGTAGGTAGGGAGCGAGCGGCGGTCAGAGACGAAGGATAGCCTTAAAGAGTATAGGAGTAAATTCCGCGCGCCCGTACCCTAAAGCGTCGAACGAAAATTGAAATGAAATTTGTTCCTGATGCAGTATCTTGGTATTGTATAGTCTTTGGTATTATATTATAATATATTGTATAGTCTTCTAGCTTGATTGATGGTGGTTCTTAGTGATGGTTTTAAAAATGTACATTCATATATATTCAAATCTGATAAGCATATGAACATTGAACATATGAACTAATAATGGCACCGTACCTAATATAACATATTACAGCTGTGTTCAATGAAATAGTAATGCCGCGCCTCACCACTGTCGGACATTCAGGCACTCCTTTTGAGATATTTCTAGTATTCCAAATTGTACAAGTGATACATTGGGCGCTTTCACCAGCACAACTTTATCAGTGCCATGAACATATTATGTTAGAATATACAAAATTACAGATCTTATGATATTGTAAGGCAAGCGTATTAAAAAAGTGTAAACTCTAAACTTTAGAATTGAACAGAATCAGGTTTCATATTCATATGAAACCGATAAAAAATTCTTCTAGCAGAACGGTTCTGCTATCCGCATTACGCAGGTAGTACTCAGATCGACAAAATTAAATGCCGATATTTACTGGAAAATTATTTCATCGTATTCTGCTGGGTATTGATATTAATATATCAAATTGATATAATAATGTGATAGTGTACGTGAATGTGTGTTTTTACGACAAAGGCCCGTCTCTATCACTGCGGAAAATTACTGCCAGGAATCTGCTATTTATTTCGTTTGTGTGGAACTGAAACAGTGTGGCCAAGTACCTTGTAAACATAGCCAATTGTTACTATGTTTATGCTATGAATTTCATGAATTCTAGAATACGTGAAATTAAAAAAGCCCCTATTTATTCGACGGAGACGAATACATGAAATCATATCAGCGGAGTTGTCAGACGTGTAATTTGGCAACAATTTTGAAATTAATTCCTTCTCCTTCACCAGCGCAAGAAGCTCAGCCAACTCGGCATCAGTCAGAAGGTATATTTTTGATTTCACACATATTTTCTATTAATCTTGTTGTTTCGCTGTCACTTATTTACTTTTTTCGCCCGGCGTTGCCACCTAATTTGTACACCATTTCATGAATTCAGGCTGAATTCATAGTCAACTGTCGTGTGTTAACGAATACATGAAATGGTGTTTATGCACACACTATTTTCCCCATTGCATGAAATGATTTCATGAAATGGGCCTAGCATAAAGACAGTATGTGATAGTTCAATTCAAATTAAAAAGGGTGAACAATTTACCTGGACGACTAATTTATTGTGTTGGGGGCGACAAATATTGTTGGTAAGAAAAAAGGGATGGAAGTACAGCGCAGACGGAGGCACCAAAATGTCAAAATGATTATTTGCCGTGATCCGCCATGGTCTTGCCTCAATTGCTTCTATTTGTGGATTTCGTTCAGCTTGGATACTACGGCTAGTAAATCCTAGTATCCAGCACAGAAGAAAATGCCAGGAATCTGTTATTTATTTCGTGTGTGTGGAACGAAACTGAAATAGTGTGTACCTAAAAAAGGTCGGTCACTCTAATGAATCAGCTGTGTTTTGCGGTAGTTCAATTAAAATTGATAAGGAGAAATATGGACTGTGACGACGAATTGATTGTGTTGGTGGCGATAATAAAGCAATCTTCTCACGTTGAAAATTTTAAATTTGAAAATTTTCTTTTTGGTTGTGGATTTCGTTCAGCTTGCTGGATACTGAGGCCAGTAAAACGCAAGCGAAAAAGTCCTGGCGAAATTTTTTTTTATGGAGTTTGGCAGTAATTTTTCGTATACCAGGCTTATACCCTTTTTACTCTGTGCCGCAAGCTGAAATTTAAGGAGCTAAATTTTATTTTAATATTCTAAGTCGTACAAAAAATTCAATCCGATCAGAGCGACATATAGCATAGCTCCCATAGGAACCATCGGCCAAATAACGTATTTTTCACCTTTGACCTCAAAGCGCCACCTCTAAACGTTGTCGGATCGGGCTAAAACTTTATTTTTAATGGTTTTATATCAAAAGGAACATTTTTAGACCCTGAGACCTTGCAAATTACACTTTTATAAACAAGCGCATTATAGCCGGGTGTACAATGTACACCCATACATTAAAATACGCAGGAATTACAGCAGAAAACAGGATCAAAAAATAAAAGCAAAAAATTTAAGCCCGCAGAAAACGTATGTATGGTTAGTGTCAGCACTCAGTGAAGTATGTTTTCATGTTTTGAGTGCCGCTGAACGCGAATGATACACAGCTTACTATCGCGACGCTGTAAATATAATCGGTTCAGAACCTTTCGATATTGCCACAAGTTGTGGTTACCTCAAAGCCTTCACGCGAAATTCTTAACTGTTCTTTTAACGGGTCCAAGCGGTACTGTTTCACTGTCCCCTCATAAAAAAGCTTGGAACATAGACGCCCCACAGTGGGTCAAACTGTCTATCTTGCTTATATATATGTACTAATGGCAAAGTAAAACAGATATTCAGGCAGGTTCCGGGCTTCATTTATTTTTGCGTTTTACTTTTTTAACCAAACCGTTTCCTTTTAATTTTCAAGAGCTTCCTCTTACACATTTTTTCGTTATCGATATGTTTAATTTTAGATTCTGGCAAACAAAAACAGCTCACCTGATTTTTTTTTGTATAGACACAGCGTATTTTATTTTTTTAATTCCATGTTTTGAAGCCAAACGAAGGCAGAAAGTGCGCGATTTAAGATGACGAACTGTGAGTAACAGCATGCAAATTTAAAATTGAATTGCTAATGGTCAGACAATTCATTTATTGCACTTACATTTTGAATAAAATCTGGCGAGAAACATCAATCTTTTGCCAACTGTTCTGTAACGCGCATGTCGCGAACTGTTATTTGCATTTTTGAGCTGTTATTTAATACTATTTGTGCTGTTATGCGCAAAAATATATTGCTTGCCAGTTCCGATAAACGAATCGAACTCCGTCAGCTGGTTCCACGAATCCGTGCCCAGACCAATTTTTTCCGAGTCGAATTTCAGGTTTGGTTACAAAAAAATATTTAGTAATGGTGTCAAATTTATCTTAATGGACCAATAAGTAATCTTTTTTTTCCTTGGACAATTAAGATTAGTTTTGTTGTATAAAAAACCGTTTACTCTTCATTTCGTAGAGAATAGGGCTGACGTTTTGAAAAAAAAATCTTTCGTAAGAGCTCCAATTTATATGAATTAAAAAGTAAATGTAAAAATGTATGTGAAAATGAAACCCGGAACCTGGCTGATTGTCTTTGTGTTTTTTCCTACGTACAGCTGAGTCCAAAATATTAAAAGTTTCTATTTTTCCTCAATATCAAGACTGAGGAGCGCTTCCCGAAAGTTGGTTAGTAGAAGTGAAAGTGTCGTTAATCGGCCAACCCAGTACCCCTCTTGAGAGAGGAGTAAAATTATCAATCTACAGCTGCCCCTTCCCCCCAGTGAAGGAGGTCGCCCATTCCAGTAAGATCACCAATTTGTACTTAGGCCATAACAATTGCGCTAAAGGAAAAACGTTTTCTTGCCAAACACACAAGCAAATATTATTAACAGAAGCAAGAAGACGCAACCACTCTTTAAGGTCGAGATCTAGTCGGACATTCGAAATTTAAAGAAGATGTTCTCCGAATCTACAAACTTCTGCTTCCGTGATACCGCAGAATCACCACGCAGCGAACTATTGAGACTGTCCAATTTACAAGGAGTTGAAAAGTCGTATAAGAAATGTTTCGAAAAGAAACTGCAAACTTTGTTTCATTTGTATTTTAAAAGTTCTTATAATTTTGATTCTTATAAATAAACAAAATATTTTGGAAAAAAGTAAATTCCTTATTTTCCACCGAATTTTTGGTTTGACTCCCTTCATTCGATTTTGCACACCTTCCTTGGTGACTGCCTGACTTGCCCTTATCCAGTTTTTTTTCATCTCATCCATGTTTTTGGCAACTCTACCATCTTTCCTTAAATTTTTTTTAACAATAGCCCAATATTGCTTTATGGGTCGTAGCTCTGGACAATTTGGTGGGTCCTCCGCACAAAATTAATGTCATTTTCATTAAGGAGTGGCTGTGTTGCTCGAGCGTAGTGTGCGGATGCAAGATCCGGCCAAAACACAGTGTGGACATTATGTTTTTTATAAAACGGTATTAGGCGTTTTTTCAAACACTCCTGAATGTAAATATCCGCACCTATAGTGCCCTTTGTAAAGAAAAGCTCTTTTTTTTGAGACCACACGTGCAAATGGCGTGCCAAATCAACACTTTTTGTTCAAATTTTTCCATACCAAGTGTCGACACGGACTCGTCAACAGTACTGCCTCACTTCATTGTGTAAAATTGTGGGCCAGGTAAAGTTGTTGAGTTCAATTTTACATATGTTTCGTCGTCCATCACATTGCATTCAACCGCGTCACTGCACAACCCATCATAAAGCTTTCGAGCTCTCTGCTTTCCCACTTCTTGTCGCAGACTTTTTTTGATGCTTTTTGTTTTTTGTATGTCTTAAGGTTATTGCGTTGTTTTACCCTTTGTATCATTGACACGCTTGTACCCGTTTTTTTTGCCAAATCTCTGACCGACAATGTCGGGTTTTTGTTAATTAAGTTTTACACTGATTGCTCCAATTTTGGACTCTGTGCATGTTTTTTCTGCCACTAGATGCTGGATTGTTTCAACGGTCAAATCGTTGTACCAAACATTTTGCACAATTGAATCAAGCTCTCTTAAAGTTTTGGGTTTCTTCTTCGTTATTTTAACTTTTAAAATATGTCAAAGATTCTCAATAAGATTTAAATCAGGACTATTGCCTGGCCAGTCCAATGAAGTTATTCCAACCAGCTTCAAATATTTTTTAATCTAAAAAGAAGACAAAATATTGTAAGTTGAAGAGTTTACGTTGTAAGCCGCGGCTCTACTTTATACCCGGTACTCAGTCAGTATACATATATGTGAGCTTGTTGTAATTTATTACATGTTCGCAAAAGGGATAAATTTAGTTTTAGCCAAAAAAGAAAAAAATAATTAAGTCAACCTTTTCGGAGATTTTTATATATAAGATGTTTCCATTTTTGTTTACATACACGTACGTTTTTTACATTGTCTTTTATACATATCTAAATCTACTTCCTACATATACATACACGGCTGTGGGCGAGAGAGAGAGGGAATGAGTCTGCGCTTGGAAGGCCACTGAAATTTCATTTGTTCCTTCTGACTATATTTATGATCCGATCTGATCCAGATTCAATACTCTGATAGATATGGTCATTTTCTATTTTTATTTATTTGGATTTTCTTTAACCTAGTGCTACAAGATTAACTTATATTTAAAGCACTAGTCACAAAATTATTTAATCTTATAATATAGTTTACATACTTCTTTTCAGTTCTAAACATTTATACATTTAATTAGTTAAATTAAATAAATTAAATTTTAAATTTCTAGTTGGGTTTTTAGGTGTGTGTATAGTTTTAATTTAAATTGCGTTGCGTTTCTAATCAGTTTCATATCATTTGGGAGCTGATTCCACAGTCGGACTGCATGAACAAAGAATTGTTTATCAGAACTTGCGAGATTACATCTTGAGCAAACAAAATCATTCCTTCTTCTGGATACTGTAGGGCAGGGGTGCGCAGTGCCTATGCTCACGATGCACATTTGTTTTTGTTTTGCACATAGCATATGGGAAGTGTGTGATCTTACTCACTGGTAAGGTTATTTTGCACATTGACAATTACACAAACAATTTTTCACTTTTCGCTTTGCGTCAACTTTCGTTGCTGGCAAAGCAACAACAATTTTATTGCTTCGTTTTGCCGTCCCTATCCCGAATATATTTTGTTGTTGTCTCTTCGTTTGCTGTACACTGAAAAACGAAAAAGTTCACTTCGTTGTAAACCATGAGACGCATTTGTTTATTTTCGAAAAAACATGTTCCTATTTTTTTCTGTGTACACATTGAAATAACAAAAAAGTGATCGTTACATGTGTGAGTGCGAATTCCTTTATTTGTATTTGTGCGTGCACATCCATAAGACAACTTTGCGCATCCCTGCTGTAGGGCATAGTTCATTATACAAGTAAGCTGGTTCCTTTGTAATTGTTAGTTTATGGAGAAAAATTCAAGCCCTTGCATTTATCCAGCTACTAAGATTTAGATTATATATTTTTTTTGAAAATTGTGACACATGATCACGTCTCTTCAGTCTAAAAACATAGCGAGCAATATCATTAAACATCACATTTAGCCTTTGTTTACTGTTAGCATCTGCATTGCAAAAAACTTCTATTCCATATAATAGTGTTGTGGTCAGATATGTTTTGGCTATCAGTAGTTTTAAGTTTAGCGGTATGAAGTCTTTAGTGTGGTACAGTTGCCTGAGTAGGCCATACGTTTTTCCTATCGCCTTGCGTATATGGTCATTCCAACTTAAAGTTCTATTGAAAACGATGCCTAGATTGTTGGCTCTGTCAACATATTTGATGCGTTGCCGATCTTGAGCTGCTCAAATGCGGACGTGTCTAAAGCTTTTTATACCCGGTACTCGAAGAGTAAAGGGGTATATTAGATTTGTGCAAAAAATTAATGTGTGTAACACCCAGAAGGAAGCGTTTCCGACCCCATAAAGTATATATATTCTTGATCAGCATCAATAGCCGAGTCGATATAGCTATGTCTGTCTGTCCGTCCGTCTGTCCGTCTGTCCGTCTTCATTAGCGCCTATAGCTCAAAGACCATAAAAGCTAGAGGAACACAATTTTGTATCCAGACTCCTGTCCTATCGCACTGTTACAAGTGTATTTCAAAATTTCGCCCCGCCCCCTTCCGCCCACTCCAAGGACGAAAATCTGTGGCATGCACAATTTTAAAGATACGAGAAAACTAAAAACGCAGAATCGTAGAGAATGACAATATCTATCAGAGTGTTGAATCTGGATCAGATGGACTCATAAATATAGCCACAATGAAGAAAACAATTTCGAAATGCATCGTTCCCTCTCGCTCTCTCTCACACACAGGGGTAGGCGCTATGCCTGATCGAATTTTTTGACGCCTAGTTCTCAGAGACTATAAGAGCTAGAACCACCAAACTTTCTATCCAAGCTCCTGTGATATCAAACCGAGACGAGTTTGTTTTAAAATTTGGCCACGCCCCCTTCCGCCCCCACAAAAGATGAAAATCTACAATTTTGAAGATACGGGAAAACCAAAAACGCAGAATCATAGAAAATTACTATATCTATCAGAGTATTGAATTTGGATCAGATCGGATCATAAATATAGTCAGAAGGAACAAATGAAATTTCAGTGGCCTCCCAAGCGCAGACTGATTCCCTCTCTCTCTCGCACACAGCCGTGTATGTATATGTAGGAAGTAGATAAAAACATGTAGAAATGGCAGATGTAAAAAATTTATGTTAACCAATATGGAAACATCTAATAGATCAAAATCTCCGAAAAGGTTCGACTTAAATTGTTTTTTTTTGGCTAAAATTCAATTTTTCCCTTTTGCGAACATGTAATAAATTACATATATCGTAAGCTCACATACATATATACTGACTGAGTACCGGGTATAAAGTAGAGCCGCGGCGCAGACGCGGCTCATAACGTTCCCCCTCGTTTATATATATGTAACTAAACATTTAGATTTGACCGGGTTTACACCCAGCCCGTTTTTTAGTGCCCATTCATTAATGGAATTAAGCGCATTATTACTTACATAAATACATTCATGGACTCTACCTAGAGGACGACTTACGTACATTTGAACATCATCATTGAGAACAAGAACATGAACATTGAGACACAACATTTGGTAGGTCATTAACATAAATTGAGAACAGAAGAGGGCCGAGTACGGATCCCTGGGGGACACCAAATTTAACAGATAAAAGTGACGAGGACTGAGACACAACGGATTGACATCTATTACTTAGGTAAGATTTCACAAGCAGACGAAGAGAAACAAAAAAGATTTTCTAGCTTAGTGCATAATATTTCGTGGTTAACCGTGTCAAATGCTTTACTGTAGTCAAGTAGTGTTAAAAACGTCACATTATTGTTATCCTGCTGCTTTCGAATGTCTTCTACTATTTTAAGAATTGCCGTTATACAGCTGTGGTTCTTTTTGAATCCTGATTGTTTGTCAGATAAAAGACAATTAGACAGCATGAAATGATTTTTCTGCTTTGTCATTAAGATTTCGAACGCTTTTGATAAGAATGGTAGAATTGCAGAATGAATTCATTTGCAGCTTTGGGTACGGGTATGATTTTTGCCACTTTCCACTGTGTCGGAAAAGTAGACGAAGTTATGGCATTGTTGAAAATATAGGTAATATGACCGGTTATAAGTGGAAGGAGTATTATAACAAATTTAGGGTTAATATCGTCTAGGCTAGTAGCGTTTGATTTGATTTTTAGGATTGACTCCAGGACATTACATTGATCAACACACATAAAGCTAAAGTTAGTATCACAGTTATCATCAGGCACAGAGGACGAGTACGAGTTTATTTTAACTTCAGGTACGTGTGAATTCGCACAAAGTTGGAATTCAAGGCCTCAACATCGGGTTCATCAGAGCTCTGAGGGGTTTGCTTTCCTACTCCAACATTTTTTAGTTTTTACCAGATTTGACCAGAGTTCATTGCTCGTTGAAAATGTAAACTATAATAAGTGGTTTTTGCTGTCTTTATTAACTTGTTTACTCTGGTTCGAATACTTTTGAACAGGGTGTAGTGATATTGTGTCCTAGAACGTCTCCATTTGTCATACGCTTTATTTCGAAGCAGTATTTCACGTCTGATTTCATTGCTAAACCATGTGGTTTCTTTTTGTTTGATGGTTTTTACCCTGAGTGGAGCAAATTTATTGTATAGATGTCGGATATTATTTTCCAATATGTCAAGTTGGTCCTCTACTAGGTGCAATGAATATATTATAGTCAAATTTAGTCTAAGATATTCGTCAGCCAGCAGGTTATTGTCAATGTTTTTAAGGTCTCGGTAGCTTATCACATATTCTTCTGTGTCTGTGTGGGTGTCATATATTAAAAATATCAGGTCATGCTTGGAGAAAACGGGTAAAGAAAGTTGGTCATAACGAAGTATTTTGTGTGCATTGTTTACAAAGAATAGGTCCAGTAGGGTGTTGCATGTAGTGCTAAAGTGAGTGGGTTGGGCTGAATTAACTAGTCCTAGACCAATTGCCTTTAGATCGTTTGCGAGGTGTGTCTCCTTCAGTATGTTACTATTGAAGTCACCAGCCAAAATTATGTCAGCATATGTCAGTGATAGTGTTTAGCATATCAGTATATTCAATATTGCGGTGCGGACGATATAAGCAGCCTATAAGGGTATCGGACGTATTCGTGATGCTTTTCACAGTAATAAACAAAAAATCAATTGCACTTCGCTCAGGTTGTCTAAGTAATACCCTAGATTTTAATCGTTGCTCACATAAATCGCCACCCCGCCAGCATGTCCCTGACGGTCCGATCGAAAGACATTATAACCACTACACGAAATCAACGAGTCACATACACTAGACATAAACCACGTTTCGGACACACATATAATATCTACTGACGAGTTGACAAATAAAAATCTAAATTCATCTATCTTTTTGTCAGGCTTTGTTTATTTATGTGACAGATGCTCAGACCTTTCTTTTGTTTGCTTAGGACTCTGGTCATCGCATGACTGTTTACCTTAGCGTTAGTTATCTGCTCCTGCATGACTAAAAGTGGGAAGCGAAAGAGTTAGATACGCACGCATTTTGGATGTTATTAAATTATTAAAAGTACACACCATATAAATATAAATGTAAATATAAAAAGATTTGACATACACAATTAGGTTTATAGTAATGATATTATTATCTAGGGTCTCATTATTCTTACGGCTGTTATCAACGAAAGGAATTGTCCTTCCCATGATCGCCTATCGTGGCTTGCAGCGATAGGAGCTCCTCTTGGGTCGCTATTCGCAGAGGTTCGGCGCTAGGATTCGTCTTAACATAGACGAAAGCACGACGGGTGAAAACAGCAGCTATAAGTCTGCGCTTTTTCATTTGCATTGCTTGTTTGAAGATTACATAGTTGGCCTTCGTGAGCTGATCATTTACATAAAATGGGGCGGCAGAATCAAAGCCCAGCTCTATTAAGCTTAATTTCCTTTTCTGCTCTCGCCTAAACTGCCCAATTCGACGCAACAACTCGACCTTTTCCCCAACGTTTTCGAGTTTGACCAATATTAAGGGGTCAACCACAGTCTGCATGGCTACTTTGTACTTTACACGGAATATGCTCTTTAATTTCGGCGCAGGTGTTATGTTGAGTGTAAAGCATAAGGTGTTAAAAACTGCCTTTAAGTTTTCGCCCTCTGTGAATGGAACCCCGTGCATACGGACCTCGGAGGCTACTTCGGCATTGGCACGCGCTGCTTGATTAGCCTCCAGTTTTGCCTCGAGTCGCCAACTTTGGTCTTCAGAGCTCGAACCTCTCATACTTCCTCCTCAAGCTGCTTGACACGCTTGGTCAGCTGCTCCATCTCACCACAAATTTGGCCTATGCGATCGTTAAGGAGGGCAATAATTCTCCTCCGCTGACTGCATGCTGGTGGAGATGAGCTATGCTTGCTCACCAAAGCGCGCATTTAGCAGGTCCAAGAGTTTCGGTGATGGAGCGTCAGAATCGCGGACCGTCTTCAGGTCGACAGCAGTGTTCTCTCTCTGGCGTTTTGTTGGTGGGGCCATGTTGTTGCTATATACGGAGAGCGAGGGTGGGAGAGCGGCAAGACGAGGGGAGAATCTAAGGTCCGAGTCCGGGAGCGCAGCGACGATGCAAGCAAACAAGCACAAAGCACAGCTGAGTACTGCGAAGTTCCGTTAGAGAGCAGGAGAGCGAAGCGACGCAGCAAGAGGCAACAGGTCCGAGTCCGGGAGTGCAGCATCACAGCGACGATGTAAGCAAAAGAGAACTTACGAGGAGCACAGCTGAGCACTAGTAGGATCCGTTAGAGAGAGCAGTCGGTCAAAGCGACGCAGCAAAGATCCCAACTTGCACTGCAAGGGAGAGAGTAGGTACTCTATAAAGCGTTGAACCGGGAAAGCAGCGTGTTTGGAGTCGAAACGTAACAAAAACAAATTCTGTCTCCCACGAAACGACGCGCAGCAGAGGCAGAAATTTTGTTTGTGTAGTTTGTTGCCTTCGATTTTGTTTATTGTTATTTAAACGGGTAATACTTCTTTTGTGTTATGGATTTGTTTAAATACGCAAGCTTTCGATACTGAACAGTTTGTGACTAGTTCGTTAGATTTAGGACGTATATTCTCTGCAAAAATTGCAAAAGATTAGGAACAAGAGATTAACACGACCGTTCACGGCGAATGTTTGAGCAGAGATGATAATGCGTTTTTGGTTTTCCCGTATCTTCAAAATTGTAGATTTTCATCTTTTGTGGGGGCGGAAGGGGGCGTGGCCAAATTTTGAAATAAACTCGAGTCGGTTTGATATCACAGGAGCTTGGATAGAAAGTTTGGTTGATCCAGCTCTTATAGTCTCTGAGATCTAGGCGTCAAAAAATTGGATCAGGCATAGCACCCACCCCGGTGTGTGAGAGAGAGCGAGAGGGAACGATGCATTTCGAAATGGTTTTCTTCATTGTGGCTACATTTATAATCCGATCTGATCCAGATTCAACACTCTGATAGATATGCTTATTCTCTACGATTCTGCGTTTTTAGTTTTCTCGTATCTTTAAAATTCTGCATGCCACAGATTTTAGTCCTTTGTGTGGTCGGAAGGGGGCGGGGCGAAATTTTTAAATACATTTGTAAGAGTGTGATAGAACAGGAGTCTGGATGCAAAATCGTGTTCCTCTAGCTTTTATAGTCTCTGAGCTATAGGCGCTAATGAAGACGGACGGACAGACGGCCAGACGGACGGACAGACAGACATAACTATATCGACTCGGCTATTGATGCTGATCAAAAATATATATACTTTATGGGGTCGGAAACGCTTCCTTCTGGGTGTTACACACATCAATTTTTTCACTCTTCGAGTACCGGGTATAAAAATATTACTTACCGATTTTGCACGATGGCAAGGAGCAGAATCGTCCTGGAAAATTATATCATCGGCATACGAAAGATACTCCTCAATAGATGGTACAAGATCCTCCAAAATTTGTTGGGACTTTTCGGCGTTTACTGTTCCATCAATTAGTGCCAGATCTTCAACTCCAAAGTAAGAAAAGCATACCCAGACTATACGGGATCCACCATGTCTGACCGTCCGTCGTAGGCACTCATTTTTGAACCTTTCTCCGACTTTACGTCTAACGTAGGATTTACCATCGGAACCAAAAAGGTTTAAATTGGACTCATCTGAAAATATGACGAAGATTCGTGGTTTTTAGCCCATTGTAGCCGTTTTTTACGCATTTTAATGGTCTGCTGGTCTGCGCCCATTAAGTCGAAGGCGTCTTCGTACTGCTCAAGTGCTAATATCGACTGCTTCCGACTGAACAAACTGGAATCTTATATCTTCTACAGTTTTGAATCGATTGACCATGCTTAAAGCGCTTCAGAATACGATTCTTTAAAAAATCCCCGACAGAAGATTCACTAAAGCCAACTTTAGAGCTTATATCACGGAGGCTTAAATTTTCCGATCGCAAAGCCAATATGGCACCTTTATCAGCTTCAGTCATTTTCGACATGTTTAACTTTTCATGTTTTTTTTTGCATATTAAAAGCTTAGTATTTATTAAATTGGGCGGCATTTTAAAACTAAATACTTAATAGAAAAGACGAAAAAAGATCCAAACCTTTTTACATATTTTACGCTCGTTCAAAGCTTGCATATAGAAGCCATACCTAGGTGTCCGGATTTCTTTGTCCGCTACTGTACATCTCAATAGTCTAAATAATCAATAAAAAAACGAGAGGGAACGTTGTGAGAACGTTTATATCCGTTACTCAGTCAGTATATATGTATATGATTTATGGAATTTATTATATGTTCGCAAAAGAGGAAACAATTGAATTATTGCCAAAAAAGAAAATTTACAAACAAAAATGTAGTCAAATATTCAGGCCGGTTCCGGCTTTCACTTTCACATAGATTTTTAAATTTACTTTTTAATTTATATAAATTGGAGCTCATACGAAAAAATTTTTACCTTTCAAAACGTCAACCCTATTCTCTACGAAATGAAGAGTAAGCGTTTTTTTATACAACAAAAGGAATCTTAATTGCAAAAGGAAAAAAAAGCTTACTTATTTGTTTGGTCCATTAAAATACATTTGACACCATTACTATGGAAATTTCGATTTATAAATAATTTTTTTGGAACTCAACCTTAAATTTGACTCGGAAAAAATTGGTCAGGGCAAATACACTTTTCGGATTCGTGGCACCAGCTGACGGAGATCGATTCGTTTATCGGAACTGGCAAACAATACATTTTTGCGCATAACAGCACAAAGAACAGCTCGCAACATGCGCGTTACAGAACAGTTGGCAAAAGATTGATGTTTCCCGCCAAATTTTATTCAAAATGTAAATGCAATAAATTAATTGTCTGACCATTAGCAATTAAATTTTCAGTTTGCATGCTGTTACTCACAGTTCGTCAGACATGTTAAATACAAAAGTATTGCATCTCAGATATCTTGATCTACGTAAATCGAGTACTTTATGCCGTCGTTTTGCTTCAAAACAAAATAAGAGGCATTTTTACCACGCTGTATGTTTACAAAACGACCAGGTCAGCTGTTTTTGTTTGCCAGAATCGATGAGAAAATAAAACATATCGATAACAAAAAAAAAAAGGGGAAAGAGGGAGTTCTTAAAAATTAAAAGGAAATGATTTGGTTAAAAAAGTTAAACGCAAAAGTAAATAAAACCCGGAATCTTCCTGATTATATGTTATCTGTTTCCATTTTTGTTTAAATTTATTTTTGTCTAAATCTACGTTTTTACTACGACTTTTGGATATGTGGGCGAGAGAGAAAGAGGGCATGTGTAAGCGCTTGGAAGGCGTTCCATAGCCACTGAAATTTCATTTGTAGCTTCTGGCTATACTAATGATCCAACCGGGTCCAGATTCAGAAATCTGGTAGATACGGTTATTTTCCAATTTTCTGCGCTTTTGGTTTTCTTGTTTCTTAAAAATTGAAGTGATATCACAAGAGCTTGGTTAGAAAGTTTGGTTGATCATCTCTTATAGACTCTGAGATCTAGGCGTCAAAAAAGGCGGACTGGCAAAGCAGACGGAGTGGCGTGTGGGAGAGAGCGAGAGGGAACGATGCATTTCGAAATGGTTTTCTTTATTTTGGCTATACTAATGATCTGATAGATATGGTAATTCTGTATGATTCTGCGTTTTTAGTTTTCTCGTATCTTTAAAATTGTGCATGCCACAGATTTTCGTCCTTTGAGTGGGCGGGGCGAAATTTTGAAATAAACTTATAGGATACAAAATTTGGTTGCTCTAGTTTTTATAGTCTCTGAGATATAAGCGCTCATGAAGACGGATGGACAGACAGACATAGCTATATCGACTCGGCTGTTGATGCTGATCAACAGTAAATTTACCTTATGGGGTCGTAAACGCTTCCTTCTGGGTGTTACACACATCCATTTTTTTCAACAAATTTAATATACCCCTATACTCTTCGAGTACCTGGTATGTATTTAAAAGTAAACCTTAAAAAAAAATAAAAAAAATGTTAAAGCCCTGTTTCTGTTTGTTGCCAAGTGTTACTTGAATTTGGTGCGCTGACATAAGATATCGCAGGTGTGTTCAAAATGTTATATTTACTGGAAAAAACACAATCGGTAACCTCTTTGATGGTGACTTTTGGTTCTGAACAATGAATTCTCAAAAAATCGCGAAATTACAATTTTGTTTACGTGGTTTCGTTTTTTGCAATTTTTACCATGTATAAAAACCTCCCAAACGGTTTGACCGATTTTTATGAAACTTTTCTTTTTTTGCAAAAATTTTTGTATTTTACGAAATTGCTTCCAAACATTTGTATTCAAAGAGAATTCACCATCGAACGGTTACCACCACCAAACGAAGATTCATAAGTTCTTTCAGATATATTTCGTTGATGATTCGGCAATTGAACTAGATAAGCGGTGTGATAGTTTTACTGCGACTAAACGTGAAATGTTAGAAAAATTGTAATTTTTTCCATCGACATAATGAATTGGTCAGATTGTTCAACATCGCTTTGAATACAATGCATTCAGACGACCAAAAAATCATCAGAATACACCAAACACGCGTTGAAGGCCATGCAAGACAATTTAATGCTCCAACTATCAATGAAGTCGCAGTTATAACTGCGTGCGAGAATGTGATGTCATACGACATTGTTCTCAAGCGTCGGGATAGTGGACAATTGCAACGCGTGTATGAGACTCATTGATCTTCACTTCAATACCCATTAATGTCCTGTCGTTTAGAGGATGGCTATAACTTCAGTATAAAGATGGTCAGTCCAACGACAGGTTTGTTTTAAAATCATAATTTCTTTTTCCTTCAACAACTAAGTTCGAATTCATATTTCAGGAGAAGAATCGAACGATTGATGTTTCGGCAAGATGTTGACAATTATCTGTTGAGATATCGCCGGCTATTTAAACAATACTGCGTCCACATGTACGTAAAGGTCGAAACGGAGCGCCTCAATTTCATTCGTTTCAACGAGTACATCCACTTGCGTGCCGCCATTGCTACTGAAAGATATCGGTTGTTTGATCATTCTTCCAGCTACTTATGTTGAAAGACCGCGCCACATGCATGAGTATGCTCAATATGAGATCACATCACGTTCACTTGCAATCGGAAATTCAATAAAATCATATCGAAATTTGAACAATATTTTTTTTAATATCACTCTGTAGTTTATCTGAAGGCGTTTAATGTGGGCGAGACAAAGTTATTTAGTTAACTATTTATAATTTATGTGATTTTAAATATATTTTAGATCCGCAAACTTATTTTGGAGATGATTCATCGACTGCCAATAACGGAAAATTTAAGGCAACATGTCAAATCAATTATAACAATGATGCTTAAAATATTAAAAACTGACAATGAAGAAAATGTCCTTGTAAGTCTTCGAATAATAATTGAGCTGCATAAACATTTTCGTCCATCTTTTAATCCCGAAGTAAGTAAATATTTAAACTAAATGTAATAATATTAAATAAAATAAGTGTTTAATTATAAGTCAAAACACAATATTTGTACACTGCTTTAGTCCTAATTCGGCGCAGATGTCGAACACTCTCGACAGCAACTTCTATAGGCGGCATGGCATTAAGTTTAACATTGTAGGTGGCTTTACCTTAGTAAAATGACCATCAGAGGTGTCACAGCAATCTCGAGAGATTTTGACTCTAGATATTTGTCAAATCAACCGAAAAATCCGTAGGTGCCACAGGCTTTCGAGAGATTTAATTTTTCAGAAATTTTTTCGAGCTCAGAGTTCAGTTCAGTAAAATATTGTGAAATGTTGGTCTTTGCTTATTTCTTTGTTTTTAGGGACGGATCTGATAAAAAAGGATTTATATAAATGTACTTAACAGAAATAGTGAATTTGTCCACCCTCCGCTTATAACACTAGTAACACGACATTTCCGCTGTGGCCAAAAATGAAGCAAATACGGTTTTTTTATGGTGTAGTTTTTGTTTTAAAGAATTTTTTAAATCTAGTATTTTTTTTTTCAGATGTGCTTCTATTTTTCACATAACTTAAGAATCTTAAATCTGGCTGTATTGAACTTTGCAGCTCTGAAAAGCTGATAGTTATTAAGCTTGGGCTGTATTTTCATACCCGTTACTCGAAGAGTAAATTAGATTTGTTGTAAAAATGGATGTGTGTAGCACCCAGAAGGAAGCGTTTCCGACCCCATAAAGTATATATTTTCTTGATCAGCATCAATAGCCGAGTCGATATAGCTATGTCTGTCTGTCTGTCCGTCCGTCCGTCTTCATGAGCGCCTATACCTTTGACTGAGTACCGGGTATAAAGTAGAGCCGCGGCCTTTATTGATTGATTTGTTTGTTTGGACGTTGACGTGCAATGACTGCACCACCAAGTGGCGAATCCCAGGCCAAAACGCAGCCCTCCTCCCACCCAACCGACCGAGGGGCGCTGTCGCAAAACGCGCGACTCGTTAACCGAACCGATCGCGATCATGCAGGAAAGATAGATGTTAGACTAGTATTCGAGGAAAATTAGAACTAATCTTACTAAAGGAGTTAATCATGCATTAAAACTATCGTACACCACAACTACAATTACTAACTACGAGAAAGGTATGTGAGTATTAGTAATTTAAGAAGAGGAAGGGAATTAGTTGCCGATATAATATGGTAGAGGGAATTATAATCCGAGCATAAAACTCTAAAAGGTTCATGCAAGGAATAATTCGATCTACAAATCGGAAGGAACAAAGGTATATAATTTCTAGTAATTCTAATAGGAATCGTGAAGTTTATGCGGCTCAACAAGTCAGGGCTATCTACGTCACCCTTGATCAAGTTGTGCACAAAAATCACACCAAGCATTGTTCTACGGTTAACTAAAGATGGAAGGTTTATTAAAAGCGATCTACTAGAGTAAGACGGCAGTCTCACACTTGCATCCCAGTTGAGGCCGCGTAGAGCGAAAATTAAAAAGTTTTTCTGTACTGATTCTATACGGTCCTGGTGTACTTTGTACTGAGGGCACCATACACAAGAACCATATTCTAAAATCGGACGAACAAGCGATACATAGAGAGTCTTTGTTATATAGGGGTCGTCAAATTCCTTTGACCACCTCTTTATAAACCCAAGCACGCCCATGGCCTTATTTACCATGGTAGAAATGTGTTCAGAAAACTTTAACTTGGGATCTAGAAGAACACTAAGATCATCAACTAGGGTAATTCTCTCGAGAGAACCCCCGCCTAGTGTGTAAGGAGCCAGAAAGGCGCTGGAGCGATTTAAAATACATAAAAACAGTGTTAAAACGAGGGGGAACGTTGTGAGCTGCGGCAAAGGCCGCTTTATATCCGGTACTCAGTCAGTGTATATGTGAGCCTACGATTTATTTAATTTATTGTATATTCGCAAAAGAGACGAATCAAATTTTAGCCAATAAATAAAATTTAAAAAAAAATTAAATCGAACCCTTTCGGTGATTTTTATATGTACGAGGTATATGAGATATATCTGTTTCCATTTTTGTTTACCTATGTTTTTTACATCTGGCTTCTCTACACCTAAATACATCTTAACTACGACTCTTGGAGATGTGTGCGAGAGAAAGGGAAGGCCACTTCAATTTAATTTTTTCCTTCTGGCTATAATAATGATCCGACCTGATCCAGATTAAAAACTCTGATAGATATGGCCAGACGGCCATACGGACAGACAGACAGAAATAGATATTTTGAATCGGCTATTGATGCTGATCAAGAATATATATACTTTATGGGGTCGGAAACGCTTCCTTCTGGGTGTTACACACACATATACCCCTATACTATTCGAGTACCGGGTATAATAAAATATGTCACGTTAACATAGAAAATTATATTACGCAGTTTCTAGACCAAAAACATGCAGAAACATGGTGCTATATGTGGGTTCCTATACTTGGAAATAACAATATTAATTTCAAGAGACCAAAAAATTATGTTGTGCATACATTTTGGTTAAAGGCGAAGATAAATCAGAAAGTATATGACTCTGGTTAGAAGAGGATCACCTCTATCCTTCCCTGAAGACCTTTATCATCCCACACTCGATATTGAACTTCACTTGCCTTCTTCTGGGCCCATCAAATCGTTCCCTAAGCCCTCGCCTATCTATTGCTTTAAAAAGGCCGATTTTCCCTCTCTGAATATAGCTCTGTCCCAGATCGATTGGTCATTCCTCGACGACTACCGCGAAATAGAGCCTGCCACTAAGGCATTCTATACCACCATTTTTTCCATCTTTTCTACTTATGTCCCTTTAGTCACCCCCTTGAAAAATCCTTCTGGCCCCATTTGGTTCACCCCGAGGGTAATCAACCTGAGGAATTTTAAATCCCGCATGTATAAAAAATTTAAGAAATCCGGTTCTCAATCGGACTTTTCTAAATACTTAATTGCTAAATCTAAATTTTCCCTATGTAATACGATATGCTATAACAAGTACTTGGCCAAGTGTAAGCTTAACTTCAAGCGCGATCCTAAACAATTCTTCAGGTTTGTTAACTCTAAACGTAACTCCACTCAATTTCCTTCATCTCTACACTTAAATGGTAGTTTTGGCCACAATGATTGTGACATTGCGGATCTATTCGCTTCCTTTTTTCAACGTTGCTACTCTGTCCCCTCAATGAACCTTCCCTCTATTCTGGCCTCCACATCCGACCATCGTACCAGGTACTCTTATCCTTTTCCGCTAAAGAGCTCAAATTGTATCTATTCCCCCTTCATTGATTATAACTGCCTGCTAACCAATTTAAAATCGAGTAAGTTCTCGTTCTCCACTGGCCCGGATTTGGTCCCCAGTGCCGTTCTTAAACTTTGTGCTGATTCTCTTTGCGTGCCCCTTCTAAAACTTTTCACCTTGTCGCTAGAGTTAAGCGATTTTCCAATCATCTGGAAGGAGTCCTACATAATCCCTGTCCACAAAAAGGGCTCGAAATCAGATGTTTCTAATTATCGGTGTATATCTAATTTATCTGCCATTCCTAAACTTTTTAATAAAAAATCATTACTTTTCAGCTGCAGCACTTTTGTAGTTCCCTGTTCTCGGAATCCCAGCATGGATTTGTAAAACGTCGCTCAGTTACGTCTAACCTCCTGGAATTCTCCTCCTTCGTAACTACTGGATTTGCTAATCAGTGCCAAACTGATGTAGTTTACACTGATTTTAGTAAAGCCTTTGACTCTGTTAATCACAATCTTCTTATCCATAAACTATCTCTCCTTGGGTTTCCGACTAATCTCCTCCTCTGGACCAATTCTTATCTTAGTAATCGTTCTCAGCGTGTCCGCTTCAACTCCTCTCTCTCTAAACCAGTGCTTGTTACATCGGGTGTACCTCAAGGTAGCCATCTGGGCCCCCTGTTATTTAATTTGTTCATTAATGATCTTCCTCTAGTATTATCTCACTCCCGTGTCCTTATGTACGCTGACGATGTTAAAGTATGTTTTTCCTATAAAGACCCTGCGTCCCCGTTATCTCTGCAATCGGATCTTGACGCTCTTAATAAATGGTGCCTCATTAACGCTCTTCCACTGAACATTTCTAAATGTAATGTCATGACTTTTCACCGCATCAAGCCCTACCTATTTGACTACTTAATAGTTGTATCCTAGAACGCCAGTTCAAAGTTAGTGACCTAGGCATCATCTTTGTTCCTAATCTTTCTTATAATTGTCATATCTCCTCCATCTCGAATAAAGCCAAAGGAGTTCTTGGCTTTGTTAAAAGATGGTCTAAGGAATTTACTGACCCTTACACCACTAAAGTCTTATACGTTTCTCTGGTCAGGCCTATCTTGGAATATGGTTCCTGTGTCTGGTCACCACATTACCAAAAATTTCAAGATATGCTTGAATCCGTGCAGAAACAATTCCTCATCTTTGCACTCCGTGCACTTAATTGGGACCCTGTGTTACATCTCCCTCCCTACGAAAGCAGGCTGCGCCTCATTAACCTCCAATCTCTGAAGTCCCGTAGGATCTGTCATGGAGTTCTTTTTCTCCACAAGCTTCTCTCCGGTGAGGTGGAATCATCGGCCCTTATAAGTCTTATTAGTTTTGCTGTCCCGTCCCGCCCGACTAGGCATTACTTTCCTCTCCACCTTCAACTCTGCCTTTCTAATTACTCAGATCAGGAGTCTTTCCGTAGCCTTTGCCGAAATTATAACAAATTTTTTTATCTGTTCTCCTTTGATTCTAGTACTAACACTGTCAAAACTATCCTAATAAATAACATCCTGTAATAACTTTAAATTATATTTTAAGTTTATCATGTATCTTGCCTAAGTCAAGTAATTTTCATTTAATATTTCCCCCTACAGTTTAACTGCACATTGTTAAACTTTAAACAATAAACAATATTGACAACACTGCAAAAAAATAAAACGCTCACATTTTTAAAAAATGTTTAACACCGAAATATCACAATTCGAAAACAATAAAAAATTACTTTTGTGTTTTTTTATTGAAACTTTTATTTAATATGCCCACAGCTACTACAAAAATGCAAATAATGGTTTCGTTATCAGCAGAAAAACTTCATACTGTCAATTAACACGACTTCTCATACTCAGTTCAGTAGCTTCTGCTTGCTGTCCAAATTTACGTGGGGTGCCTGTAAAAAAAACAACATGCCAATTCTACAAGAGATTTGACACGAGGATTCGTAAAATGGAAATAGAGTTTTTAGAACAAGGGAAATCTTAAAATATTCGAATGCAGTTAAATCAGAAATTTAAAAAACTTTCCAGAACTGTGTCACTTTCTATGGAAAAAGTGTTTTTTTTTGCAGCATTCAATTGGTTTGTCAATCTGTGTCACCCCTGTATATGTGAACTTCTTTGAATGATGTTTTTTTTCAACACTTATTTTCTTGATTTATTTTATATTTTTATTTGGTTAGCTCTTAATGAGTAAGAAAAAAAAGGTAGAAATTCAATAAAATATTTTTATTTAAAAACTAAAAATTGTTTTGTATGATTCACATAGAAAATGGATATAACAATTATATCTATTTTTTTTTATGGAAAAATATTTCCAAGGAAAAGTTATAAAGAAAATGTAACTCTTAAAGGGAGGTTACCGTTCTAAGGCCAAAAAATTAACAAAATAAAGTATTCCGCAAAAACTTTTTAGCAGGTTCTGTTGGATGTTGAACAAAGTAATTTATTACTTTTTTTTCATAAAAAAATGATTCAAAATGGCGGCGCTAGCTCCCGCCAATGAAGCCTCTCCCGGCACGAGGTGACCCCACGCTGTACCTTCTAAATGTACATGTCATCCGAAATTAAACGAAGCATCTACGGCCGCGGCTCTACTTTATACCCGGTACTCAGTCGATATATATGTATGTGAGCTTGTTGTAATTTATTACATGTTCGCAAAAGCGACAAATTTAATTTTCGGAGATTTTTATATATTATAAGTTTCTATTTTTGTTACATACGTTCTTTACATCTGTCTTTTCTACATGTCTAAATCTACTTCCTACATATACATACGCGGCTGTGTGCGAGAGAGAGAGAGGGAATGAGTCTGCGCTTGGAAGGCCACTGAAATTTCATTTGTTCCTTCTGGCTATATTTATGATCCGATCTGATCCAGATTCAACACTCTGATAAGATATGGTCATTGTCTATGATTCTGCGTTAGTTTTCTAACGTTTTATCTCTCTTTAAAATTGTACATGCCACAGATTTTCGTTCTTTGTGTGGGCGGATGGGGGCGTGGCGAAATTTAGAAATACACTTGTAGGTATGAAGTCATAGGAGTTAAGATACAAAATTTGGTTGCTCTAGCTTTTATAGTCTCTGAGATATAAGCGCTCATGAAGACGGACGCACAGACAGACATACAGTGGTGCTCATAGACTTAAGCCACTGCCACTACCATAAACTGTTTTCTTAATAACTTTTTTGAACATATTTATTTCGGCCTGAAATTTTTACATTTTGCAACACTGTTATTTAAGCAGTTGATCACAGTAAAAAATGACAAGTAGGAATTCGGGGGTTCCCAAAAAATTGACTAAATGTCAAAAAGGAGTATTGCGCTCTGCTCATATACTTAAGCCACCTTGAGCTAAAATCGTCAAAATTGTGTTTTTTCCGGGAAAGTTGTGCTGGTTATTTTCTAAACTAAAATATTGAATACTAAATACGTTTCCCAAAACAATTTGACCGCTATGGCTAAAAATAAAAATACAAATCCGGCAGAAAGAAAGCTAATATGGGAATATTACGAAAAAAACACAAGTATTCTACAAATTTGTAAGACTTTACATTTTTCGCGTGGCAAAGTCAGAAATGCCATTGCATTTTATAAGAAACATGGAACCTGGGAAAATATTCCACGTGAAAAGCCCAGAAAAACCACTTTAAACGACGATAGACGGATTGCCAAAATCAGTAAAGCCGATCCGTTCTTGACTTCGACGCAAATCAGAGGTCAAATGGTGGCAGATTATGGCGTGAATGTGTCAGCTCAGACCATAAGAAGACGGCTAAATGAATTCGGGTTATATGGACGCATTGCCCAAAAAAAACCATTGCTGTCTATTAAAAATGTTAAAAAGCGCCTTCAATTCGCCACAGAGCATATTCAAAAAGGTCCCAATTTTTGGAACATGGTTGTTTGGAGCGACGAATCCAAGTTTAATGTCTTTGGGAGTGATGGTAAACCATATGTACGACGTCCTCCAAACAAACAATTGGACCCCAAATACACGAAGAAGACCGTTAAACATGGTGGCGCTTCGATTATGGTCTGGGGCTGTTTCACCGCATCGGGCGTAGGTCCCCTAGTGAAGATAGAAGGCATTATGAACGGCGAAATGTACAGGGACATCCTTATTAACAATTTATCTGGAGAATATGCCGATAATTTGCCACTTGCCTGGATATTTCAACAGGACAACGACCCGAAACACACCAGCAAGATAGTCAAGTCGTGGCTTAACCAAGAGGCAATTAATGTTTTGCAATGGCCACCGCAGAGCCCCGACTTGAACCCTATAGAGAACTTGTGGGGAATTCTTAAACAAGTCGTTGGCCAAAAAAAACCAGCAAATAAAAACGATTTGTGGCGAATTTTGCAAGAGGAGTGGAAAAAAATCACCCCTCAACAGTGCGCACGCCTTGTGGATTCAATGCCAAAGCGTTGCTCCGCTGTTCTTAAGCAGAAAGGTCATCCCACTCAATATTAAAGTAAATTTGTTAAAAGTATAAGGAATATTGGGCAAATTTTAACTTTTTAAACCATTTTTTTCCAGGTGGCTTAAGTATGTGAGCAGGACATTTTGGAGATGGTCTCAGATTTTTTAAGTTTTTCGTTGAATATATATTTTTATAACTTGGTTATTCTTCTATTAGAACACTGATATATAGAACTAATGTGACACCAAAAATTGGAGCTGTGAAATAAAAACTTTTCTTAATTTTCGTTTAAATTCTTGGTTGAAGTCTTGTGGCTTAAGTCTATGAGCACCACTGTAGCTATATCGACTCGGCTATTGATGCTGATCAAGAGTAAATATACCTTATGGGGTCGGAAACGCTTCCTTCTGGGTGTTACACACATCCATTTTTAAAACAAATCTAATATACCCCTATACTCGTCGAGTACCGGGTATAAAAACGCAGAATCGTAGAGAAAGACAATATCTAGCAGTCTTCCGAATCTAAATCAGTTCAGATCATTAAATTTAGCCAGGAGAAACAAATACAATTTCTGTGTCTACAATTTCTCTTTCACACACTCTTTATCGTTTGCTCTCTGGCGGAGGGGGCCATTGCCGCAAATCTCAACGATCCCCCTCGTTTTTAAGTACAACAAATATAGAAAGAGTAGGATACGCTATCGCGGCCACTGAAATTTAATTTCTTCATTCTGAATACAATAATGTTTCAATCTGACTAAGATTCGGATCTGCTAGATAGGGTCATTCTCTACTATACTGCTGTTTTTGGTTTTCGCGTATCTTTAAAATTGAAAATTTAAATTTAAAAAAATGTTCTCTCCCCCGCCAGATCTATAGTTTTCTGTGCTCCGCTAGAAAACTTTCCGACTAATATAATTTTGGAAAGAAAATCTATATCTTATTCCAAATCATTGTCTATAATTTAATTATTTCCGTTTCATCTAGATACAACTTTTTTTAGGATTCGTCAAGGATATATATACAAATCTACCCAACCATGTAACATCTATTTTTGAAACGTCGAACGATATCTGGTTAGGGGACTTAAAGGAACTAAACTTGGAAAGTCTGTTACCCGAAGCCTATTCTGTTAAAACTATACATGTCGAAAAACAGCTTGACTCCAATTCTCAGCCGCAAATTGTAAGTACAGCGTTTTTTCATATTCTTTGTTTGAGCAAAAACAGTGTAATAATAGCATGCGTAACGAGGAAGACCAAAATATTAAATTGAACCAAATTTCTTTAAAAAATTATTTACGATACCGAGAAAATTTAGTTTTTTACAAATATCATTGGTATTCGAAATATTTTAATATTACTAGTCAACACGCTGTAGCCAAAAATTACTTTTTCTGATAGATTTGGGGATTTAACATTTTTAAAGCAAATACGGTTTTTTTTATGGTTTAGTGTTTTTTTTAAAGAATTTTTGTGATCTGGTACGTTTTTTTCAGAGGTTGTTCGGAGCAGCAGCCGTCATTAGCTCTTAAGAGCGCGATCTACACTCGCGCTCTCGGTGCCTACGCACACACACGCTCATGGTCCGCGTATGTACGGCTTAAATTGCCGTGCGTCGTGGAACCCACCCCCACTCTGTATAAGTCGTCGTCGAACGCAGCATCGCGTATCATACACCTCGCCATAACGGCCCTTTTTTTTTCGCTTACATAAATACAAATTGTAAATAATTTAAACAATCTCAAACTCACGGGCACGCTCTCAAATATATATATATAAAAACAAAAACTATAAATAAAACAAAAACGGAGAAAAAACTTTCTAGCGGGCCGCTATTCGTTTTCGTGTTCTTTTTCGCCGTCTGATTCAGCCTGCGCAACGCACTGTCGAGACCGGCTGCATAGAGTTCTAAACGAAATCCGTTAGCTTTCGTCGTCTCCTCTTTCGTCGTTTGCTTCAGCCCGCGCTCGTGAGCGGCTGCATACCTAGAACTCTCTTTCGAACTCGAATTCGAAATCGTTCTCTTGTGCATAGCTGTTGGTTTTTGGTCGTTGTTTCGCCGCAGTATCGGTCGTCGCTTTGCCTTCTGTGCCGGTGCAGTGCATATAGATACACACACATTGTTGCGCTCTCGCTTTCGTCGCTTCGTTTCGTTGCTTGCCGGTGCACATAGTGATCGACTAACACACTCCGCGTCAACTGACTATAGCCAAAACCATGGGCAAGAAGAAAAATAGCAGAAGAATTAGATCGTTTGATATGTTTGGACGTTGACGTGCAATGACTGCACCATCAAGTGGCCCATGGGACACCAGCCGAATGCTGTTACGCGCGAATCCCAGGCCAAAACGCAGCCCTCCTCCCACCCAACCGACCGAGGGGCGCTGTCGCAAAACACGCGACTCGTTAACCGAACCGATCGCGATCATGCAGGAAAGATAGATGTTAGACTAGTATTCGAGGAAAATTAGAACTAATCTTACTAAAGGAGATTAATCATGCATTAAAACTATCGTACACCACAACTACAATTACTATCTACGAGAAAGGTATGTGAGTATTAGTAATTTGAGAAGAGGAAGGGAATTAGTTGCCGATATAATATGGTAGAGGGAATTATAATCCGAGCATAAAACTCTAAAAGGTTCATGCAAGGAATAATTCGATCTACAAATCGGAAGGAACAAAGGTATATAATTTCTAGTAATTCTAATAGGAATCGTGAAGTTTATGCGGCTCAACAAGTCAGGGCTATCTACGTCACCCTTGATCAAGTTGTGCACAAAAATCACACCAAGCATTGTTCTACGGTTAACTAAAGATGGAAGGTTTATTAAAAGCGATCTACTAGAGTAAGACGGCAGTCTCACACTTGCATCCCAGTTGAGGCCGCGTAGAGCGAAAATTAAAAAGTTTTTCTGGACTGATTCTATACGGTCCTGGTGTACTTTGTACTGAGGGCACCATACACAAGAACCGTATTCTAAAATCGGACGAACAAGCGAAATATAGAGAGTCTTTGTTATATAGGGGTCGTCAAATTCCTTTGACCACCTCTTTATAAACCCAAGCACGCCCATGGCCTTATTTACCATGGTAGAAATGTGTTCAGAAAACTTTAACTTGGGATCTAGAAGAACACCAAGATCATCAACTAGGGTAATTCTCTCGAGAGAACCCCCGCCTAGTGTGTAAGGAGCCAGAAAGGCGCTGGAGCGATGAAATGTCATTACTTTACATTTCGAAGCATTAAGGTATAACAAATTTGCACAACACCATGACTGAAAGGTATTAAGATCGGATTGCAACCTGGAGTGAGATAAGCTGTCCTTGAACTGGACACACAGCTTAACATCATCCGCATACATAAGTACTCGAGAGTATGTTAATACCGAAGGCAGGTCATTAATAAAGATTTTAAAGAGTAAAGGGCCTAGATGACTGCCCTGTGGTACGCCCGAAGTAAACATAACTGGTGAAGATACGGAGTTTTTGCAGAGGATTCTTTGGGATCTGGAACAAAGGTAGCTAGAAATCCAGAAAGGAAACCCTAAAAGGTCAAGTTTTTGTGCTAGGAGAGTGTGGTTTACAGAGTCGAATGCTTTACTGAAATCTGTGTAAATGACATCCGTCTGTAGATTACCTTGGAAGCCTTTAATGATAAAGGAGGTGAACTCCAATAAATTCGTGGTTGTTGATCTCCGCCTTATAAATCCATGCTGGGCTGGAGATATAAGTGATCTGCAAAGATGCTGCAGGTGCGGAGTTAAAATTTTCTCAAACACTTTAGGAATTGCGGATAACTTTGATATACCTCTGTAGTTCTTCGCGTCAGACTTACTACCTTTCTTATGGAGAGGAATAATGAACGACTCCTTCCATATGGAGGGGAAGCATGAAGAGTTAATGGACAGGCTGAATAGTTTAAGCAACGGTCCACACAGAGACTCGGCGCAGTATCTAAGTACGCAGCCGGGAACTCCGTCCGGACCCGGTGAAAACACCGGCTTAACTTTCCGGAGGTCAAGAAGCAGAGAGCTTTCATTTAGCAAGGGACTGAAGATGCCGTTCGACCTGGGTAAACCGTATGGGTACGGCTGCCCGGAGTAGCATTCTTGAGAATAGGTTGTTTGGAAGTATTGGGCAAAAAGATCGGCAATTGCCTGATCAGTGTTTGCCGACGTATTAAGAAATGATAGCGAGGATGGATGAGCGGACGTTTTACGCTTACTGTTTACGAAGCTGTAAAACTGCTTAGGGTCCTGAGAAAAACGTATCCTGCATCTAGATAGGTAGTTCTTATAACACTGGGAATTAAGAACTGAAAAGTTTGACCGAGCCATTACATAGCGAGAGAGAGAAGCAGGAGAGCCAACTTCTTGAAATTTTTTGTAAAGTCTTGATTTTAAGTTTTTTAGACTGGATAACTCTTTGGTAAACCAAGGGGGCTTCCCAGATCTAATAGGACAGGAAAGTGGGACACAAGACTCAAAAAGTGAGTCAAGTGCATCATAGAAAATGTTTGTGCATATTGTAACATCAGTGCACAAATACAAAGCGGACCAATCAAAATCCCTAATGAGGTTATTAAGCTTCGCAAACTCGGCTTTACGAAAGCAGCGGACACATTGAGGTAGCCTACCCGACCGATCCAATGCGGTTGGTCCTATATCGAGCGACACTTCAAGTGTAGGATGGTAGGCGTCTTCAGGTATAGTGAGCGGAGGGACTCGGGTTAACAACGCAATGGTCGGATCCGTTACAAAGCACAGATCAAGCAATCGACCCAGGGAATTTTTCACATGGTTGACTTGAGACAGGGATAAGTCGAGTAAGCCGTCTATAAAGTCATGTCGTGACATGGGGACTAGGTTATTAGACTCGTTTACCGAAGACCAAACAGTTCCTGGTAAATTGAAATCCCCAAGAACTATCATATGATCTTTATCCGATAGCGAGGAAGAAACAGCGCTTAAGGCGGACAAGTGCTGCTCATAAATTGCGATATCCGAAGAAGGTGGAATATACGAGCATGTAATAAAGACTGAAAAAGCGGGAAGAATCAGTTTTATACACAGGAATTCCAGTTCTTGTTGAGTCTGGACTGTAAAATGTTCCGACGTGAAGTTAGAGTCCACTGCAATCAGAACCCCACCTGCACGTCGAGACGAACGGTCATTTCTAAAGATTGTGTACCGACCTGCCAAAACTTCAGAACTAAGAATTTCCGGTTTTAACCAGGTCTCTGTAAACACAATTACATGGGATGCAAATGCGACGCTATCCCGAAACAGAGTGCTGAGCTTACTACGCAAGCCTCTAACATTCTGGTAGGTGATTAAGAGAAAGGAAGTTAGTTTTTTGGATGGGTGGACTGGGAAGATGAGGATGGAGCACTGGCCTGACTAGTATTAAGAGTTATTGGGGGCCTACTCTTCTTCTTTGCCTTAAACTCCTTCACCACCATGTTCTCTGGCCAAAATTTGGCAGAGCAAATGGTGTCAAAATGAGTTGGGGAGACGCTTATTTTAAATGAAGCTACATCCCTGGCATAAGAGAAGTTAAACTTCTCCACCTTTAAACCATCGGCTTGTATATTGCTTTGAATAAAAGCAGTAACGTCATCTATAGTGGTGTAAGGGGCAAGCCGTGAGACAAATATTTGTCGTTTAGGTGTAGGTGTGATCACCACCAATCTTGGGTTTGGCACCACAGACCTTGTACCTGTGATGGCAATACCCGGTGGTCCGGGTCGTATGTTTGTTGGCGGGATCGAAGTGGACGGGATATTAGTAATGCTGGCGGGCTCGACGGACACGGACGCTACGGAAATTTCTGGTTGTACGTTCTCCGAAGTGATAAATTCGGCTGCCGAATTTGCATCACCAGCAGCTGTCGTTGCCCTTGGAATAGCAAACGATATCGGCTGCTGCACAATTGGAGTGGTCGGAGTCGGTTGTTCGGCAACGGGCGGCAGAGGGACAGTTGGGGCTTGCAGATCCCGCGGAGTGACCTTTTTCCGCCTAGGAGACTCATTCAGCAGTTGCAAACTGCTAAACAAAGACTCCATGGCTAGGAGCCGATCGTACTGCTTTTTAAAGCCCACAGTCAGCTCCTTAAAGCCATTCCGCGTCTGCCCCATAAACCTGGCAATCTCTATGTGAGCCCCCCGGCATGCCTCACAACAGTAGAACAAGCCATTATGCTTGGAAATTGCATCACCCACGAGGCCTGAGTACCCAGCGCACTTTGCGTGCATTGCTTTTCTGCAAAGGTAGCAGGGGATACTCGACTGATCAGGGGTGACCACCTGTTTGCAGGTTTTTTTTGTACAGATAATAGGTGATTCCATAATAAACAATAAACAAAATTTATTTCAAAACAAATAGAAATCAGACCAGTGTGCCAGGCAAACGCTTAAAGCGGAATTAGTAAAAACTGAGCGGAGAGAGGAGAGCGGTTGCAGCAGCTGCAATGAGAGAGAGAGAGCGCTACTACACGGAAAGTATTGAGAGCGAGTATTGAGAGCGAGAGAAGAAGAACAGTTATTTATGTTTGGGTTATAGGGAGAGAGTGATGCTAAAGCACAGACTACAAGATGAGAGCGGGCTAAATTCAATGTGAGAGCGTACTTACGAAAAGCAACAACAAAAACACAATGTTAACCGACGCAAAAAAGAATTATTAAATTATGATTTACACAGTAAATAGGCATGCACTCGCGATTCAGGATAGACTTTAAGTTAGCAAGTTAATTTGTTAGTTCGCAAGAGATTTATTTTGGACAAACACCGGTTGTTTATACAAAATAAGTGAAAATTGAGCGGAGCGCAATGAAAAAACGCGTCTGAACACTACGAGAGAGATAGACAATATGGGCAACGATAGTGATTCTGTGGTTGCTCTGCTCCATCTGCCGAAAGTGTTTGTGTGAACGCAGCTAGTACCCAATCAAATGGATGAGTATGACCTGCAAGCACTGTTGGAATCGCTGACGTAGCTGAAATCTAGCTTTGTGGCGGCACACACCAACTTGAAGGAAGTGAATTTTGAATCCATGTCCAGTGAAATACCTGGAAAATTCGACTCGTCCATACTATCTTTGAGGACTGTTCGCAGCGTGAGTTAGGGACGCGTTCTCAGCCCTCGCATTGCTCCACGTTTCGAGTGAATCCAAATGATTCCCAATCCTTCAATCGATCGCGCCTGCCACAACTGCAGCTACCCAAGTTCAGTGGAGAATACACGGAGTGGACAAGCTTCTACTCCATGTTCACAGCGGTCATTGATAGTGAAGCAGAGCTGACTTCTATCGAGAAGCTACAGCATTTGCGGTCCTGTTTGAGCGGAGTGGCATTGCTGGCCATCAGTTCGTTGGAGATGATCGAGGCTAACTATAACAAGACGTTAGAAATTCTAAAAAACCGATTTGATAACAAGCGTCTTATTCTACAAGCACACATCAGAGAGGTATTTGGGCTGACGGGAAGCAGCTTCATCGGACCACGGTCTTCCATGCTGGGAGAAACTTTCTGCCTTTCTGGAACATAGATGTCGTATCCTTGAAGGCATTCACCATTCCATGCTAGGACAAGATTGTTGGCAAGTCTGAGAACACCGTGAGTACGAAACATAGAAAGGCTTGCATCGAGCGCTCCCATTCCGGTTTCTTGTATGTTGTGCGAGGGCACGAACCACACGATTGCAAATTGTGAACGTTTTAAAGGTTTATCGCCGGATGAGCGCCACAAGGAATCAAAGAGGCTAGGTTGAAGGATCGCGTGAAGGATTGGAAATCCGGTCCCTGCCGTACTTTCCGATTGATGCACCACTCACTTTTGCATTTCGTTCGTCGATCAGAAACAGCCCAATCTGCTTCTCCCAGTGAAGCCTCACAAGCCCAACTAAGTCAGCCCTCATATCCCAAAGTCCTTCTGATGCTGTGCTATTAGCCACTGTCGTCGTTCTCGTCAAAAACAGCACTGGAGTTTTTGTGCCTTGTCGCGCACTTTTGGATTCTGGATCTCAATTGCATTTCGTAACCAGTCGTCTAGCTAATCAGCTACAACTTCGCAAAACCAAATCGCTCGCCGCAGTCTCTGGCATCGGCGATGCTAGCTTCTCAACTGAAGGTATCTCGGTGGATCTTGTTCTGAAGTCTCGGATTTCGGAGTTCACCACTAGCATCACTGCCGTCGTTGCCCAGAAGATTACGGATCATCAACCTCGCTCGTCGATTAGCACAGCTAATTGGCGTATACCGTCGCATATCCGGCTTGCTGACCCTTCGTTCCACCAGCCGCAGCGGATTGATCTGCTCATCGGAGCTGGATTTTTCTTCGAGCTGCTGTGCGTGGGACAAATTCAGCCTTTGCTGCAGAAAACACATTTCGGATAGATTCTGTATGGTGGCGGGCACTCGGCCCCCACTTTCTCGTCATTTATCGCAACCCAGTCTTCGGATGACACCAATCACAGCACTCGGCTCGATGACTTGGTTCGTCAATTTTGGGAAGTGGAGCACATCTTTGAGCCGATCGCTAGGGCCACAAAGGAGGAGCTTCACTGCAAGGAACATTTCGTCAACAATCATACTCGTTTGCCCTCAGGAGAATAATCAGTCCGCTTGCCTATGAAGCGAAGTTTGGAGTCCTGGGGCGATTCCTACTTCCAAGCATTTCTTGCCCCATCATTGTGTCATCAAAGAGGACAGCTCCACCACAAAGCTGAGGGTCGTATTCGACGGCTCTGCAGCCACCACATCTGGTCTTTCGTTAAATTATCTGCTTATGTCAGGTCCCACCATTCAAGCAAAGCTTTTTTATACACTCATCCGTTTTCGTACATTTTCCATTGCTCTTACAGGGGATATCGGTAAAATGTATAGGTGCGTGCGTGTCTCAATGCCTGACACACACATATTATGGCGGGACTCGATTGACGACGACATACAGATCTTCAAATTAACACAGTCACCCATGGAACTAAGCCTGCATCATTTTTAGCTATTCGAGCTATGCATCAGCTAGCCATGGATGATTCGTCGTCGTATCCACTGGGATCCGAAACCATTCTACATGACTTCTACGTGGACGACATGATATCTGGAGGCAATTCGGTCAAGGAAGTGCTGGATATTATGCGTCAAACCACGGATCTTCTTGCTCGAGACAATTTTCAATTGCGAAAATGGTGTTCAAACAACTCTTCCGATGTGCTTCGTACAGTCCCAGAGGCCGAAAGGGAAAGCTTTCTGAAGCTTGGTGATGGCAGTGATGTAACAAAGGCGCTTGGGCACATTTGGAAGCCCTATAAGAACTGCTTTCTGTTTACATTTGCTCCTCAACTCGGTGTTGGCAAGCACACCAAGCGTTCGGTATTGTCAACTATTGCACGGTGCTATGATCCTATGGGATTGATCGGACTCACTTTGACCAGAGCTTAAACCCTCATGCAGAGCATGTGGAGAGACAAGCTGCATTGGGATGAGAGCCTTCCTCAGTCTCTGGATTCGGTATGGACTGAGTTTTACAAGGATTTCTCCACTGTGGGCATGCTACATTTCCTCGCTACGTACTTCAACCCAAGGCAAGGTTTTAATTGCATGCCTTCTGTGATGCCAGCCTCCAAACATATGGGGCTTGCATTTATGCTCGTTCGTTTACGGAGACCACTGTTAAGGCTCACTTGCTTTGTTCGAAGGCAAGGGTTGCCCCACTGAAAACTCTCACGGTGCCGAAGCTTGAACTATGCTCGGCGTTCCTATTAGCCAATCTACTTCGCGACATAAGACAAATGGATATCTTTGACTGCCCAATCCATTGCTGGTCGGATTTAACTGTGGTCCTGTCTTGGTTGCGAAAGGAACCATTCAAGTTCAACGTGTTTGTATCCAACAAGATCACTGGAATTCAACAACTTACGAGAGTCATATGTGCCAACTGAGATGAACCCGGCTGACATTCTTTCAAAGGGATCAGCACCTCAGGATCTTCTGCATTCCAGGTTGTGG
This sequence comes from Drosophila helvetica, assembly GCA_963969585.1. Taxonomy (NCBI): domain Eukaryota; kingdom Metazoa; phylum Arthropoda; class Insecta; order Diptera; family Drosophilidae; genus Drosophila; species Drosophila helvetica. The sequence goes on from OZ018404.1 coordinate 532,758, forward strand.
ATGTATGGACCTATTTTCCTGCAAAGCGAACAAAGCTGCTGGCCTGAACGGTGTTCGCCAGAAAGCAACCTTCCGGAAATTCGACACGGTATTGCTGTCGTCTGAGCGTGCTGACATTTCGCTTTCGTTCAAGCACATCAGCTCATTCGGAGTCATGATGCGCATCTTTGGCTACGTTCACAAATTCATCAATAGGACGAAGTCACCGGATCTCTCATTAGAGGACCTTCGCAAAGGCTCACATTTGTTATGCCGCATCGTTCAACGGGCCCACCTGTATCCTGAGTATCTTGCTCTGAGGAAAAGGAACTGCGCGGGTTCGTCCAGTAGTATCGTATCTGCGGCACTCAACTCTCGGATTCGATGCACGCCACCCAATCATACTGCCCAGGGATCACCCACTGACGTTCGCTATCATCGCTCACTTTCATCGATCTGCACCATGCTGGTCCGCAGTCTTTACTTGCAGCAATTCGCTTGCAGTTCTGGCCCATCGGCGTCCTGAAGACTGTGGCTAGTGCCTTACGGAAATGCGTCATCTGCTGCAGATCCAGGCCTCGTCTTGTGGAGCACATCATGGCTGATCTACCGAAGGATCGAATACAGGATTCGCCTGCATTCAGCATCACCGGAATTGACTATTGCGGTTCCTTCTACTATAAGCCAGATGGGCGCAACCGAACTCCTATGAAATGCTACATTAGCGTCTTCATTTGTTTTGCAACAAAGGCCGTCTGGTTGGAATTGGTGAAAGATTTATCCACTGCAGCTTTCTTGAGTACCCTCAAGCGCTTCGTTGCTACGCGCGGCATTCCCCGATGCATTTTCTCGGACAATGCCACCAATTTCGTGGGCTCAAAGAACGAGTTAGAGGACCTTCGGCGGCTATGAGCGAGAAGCACCGTGCTGAAATTCATAATCATTGCATCAACAACGGCTTCGATTGGAAATTCATACCGCCCCGCTCGCCTCAATTCGGGGGCTTGTGGGAGGCAGCAGTGAAGATGGCCAAACATCACTTTTATCGCTCCGTGGGATCGTCACTCTTTGGCTTCGATGAGCTTCAATCGACTCGATCGTTGGCAACAAGTCACCTGTGCCCAGCAGATCTTTTGGAAGCTTTGGAGTGAGGAATATTTGACCCTGCTCCAACAACGTGCCAAATGGCGCACACCACAACCATCGATCCAGGTCAACGACGTCTCCATCAAGGACGAAAACTTGCCACCATTGAAGTGGCCCTTAGCACGGGTGATCGAGGTCATCGCTGGAGCTGATGGGGCTGTGCGAGTTGCCATCCTGCGGACACCATCCGGAACCACTCGTCGAGCTGTCAACAAGCTGTGCGTCCTTCCAGTTAAGGATCCTGTTAAAAGCCCAGGTCTTTCAACGGGGGGGAGTATGTTCGGAGCAGCAGCCGTCATTAGCTCTTAGGAGCGCGATCTACACTCGCGCTCTCGGTGCCTACGCACACACACGCTCATGGTCCGCGTATGTACGGCTTAAATTGCCGTGCGTCGTGGAACCCACCCCCACTCTGTATAAGTCGTCGTCGAACGCAGCATCGCGTATCATACACCTCGTCATAACGGCCCTTTTTTTCGCTTACATAAATACAAATTGTAAATAATTTAACCAATCTCGAACTCACGGGCACGCTCTCAAATATATATATATATAAAAACAAAAACTATAAATAAAACAAAAACGGAGAAAAATCTTTATTTCGTAAATTAGCTTCCAACAGAGGTAGTGCTATTTTTTTCACATAACTTAAGAATCTTACATGTGGCTGTATTGAACTGTGCAGCTCTGAAAAGCTGATAAATGCAGCTATAAAATCAGACCCAACCACTTTTTAGCTGCAGCTTACCGTCTGGAAGTTATTAAGCTTTCAAATTTGACTTTTTTTATGTGTTTTTGGTTTTAGATAAGTATATTAATTAGACGTCGTTTAATAATCGATGGATAAACGGCTAAGGTGGAGCCATTTGACCAAACCTTCGTATTACGAATTTTGCTGTTCTGTACCATCCCAAATGCCATTTTAACTTTACAAATACAGATTTATCTATTTTTTATAAGAAAAATACGGTTATATGTCGACTAACGGAATATAACGGCAAAATTCGGTATCAAACGGCTGCCAATTTCTGTTTATCCATCGATTCTTACAAACGATATCAACGACGTCTAATTAATATACTAATAAGCTGCAGCTACAAAGGGGTTGGGCCGATTTTTAGCTGCGCTTATCAGCTTTTTAGAACTGCAAAGTTCAATACAACCAGATTTAAGATACTTACACCCAGTGAATAAAAAAAAAACGCACTCTGAAATTGTATGCAATATTGACTTCTCCAGCCTAGGGTTTGCCCAAATGTTACTTGTTAGGTATTAAGCTAATAGTTAGATACGGGCACACCAAATATGTAAGATAAAAAGAGACGAATTGAAAACCGATTATTCAATAAAAGAGACTGGAAGCATACGCGTGCATATTGAATCACTAGTGTCAATACACTACATAATTGGAGACGAGAAAATCAAAAACGTTTCAACATACAAAAGTGCATGTAATATATGCGAACAAACATACGACGAACAACAAAGTACCAACATTCTATCAAATAGCAACAAATGCTGAGTTTTCGCCACATCAAGAAACGTTCTGCATTTGGAAAGAAAAATTCGACATACATTTGTGCGAAATGAATGTGAAAGAGGACAACGCAAAAAAGGCAGTTTTTTTAAGTTTAACGGCGCAGCGGCTTACACTGTACTACATAGTTTGTGTAGTCCGGATTCACCTGTGTCCAAAGCATACAAAGATTTATGCGAAACTTTGAAAACACTACACACCACCTACACTCATATTCAGAGAAAGAAAAAATTTCATGTATCCATAAAAAGTGATGATGAGACTGCAGCGGAGTGGTATGCTCGAGTTAAACAATTGGCGTTGGAATGCAAATTTGGGTCAAATTTAGAAGCGTTCGTTTTAAACCAATTTGTGATGAGTCTCCCTAACCCCATATTCGAAAGAATATGTGAAGAAGACGAAAAACTAACTCTGGACGATGCACTCAAGAAGGCGACGATCATGGAGAGGAAGATGAGCACTAAGAAGACAGAACACAACCTTAACTACATGATCAAAAAAACGGGACCAGTCGATGGCAAAGGCAAAAAGGAGAGAATAGAGATCAAGCAATGAACAACGGTAGAAGTCATTTCAAGGGCAACCGAAACAGAAGTACCAGAGGGGATGGAGACTGCGACGCTAGCAGAGAAAAGAAGCAGCAGCCATGCACACATTGTGGCTGGCGGAATCATATCTCAAACAATTGCAAGTACAAGGCATGTAAATGTCACAGCTGTGGAAAAATAGGTCACTTGTCGAGCGTTTGCAAAAATAAATCAAGAAAATCAGTAAATTATGTATCTCAAACAAAATATGACTCCTATTCTGACAATAATTTTGATAATGATAAATTTGATTTTTCTATCTATAGCGTTGGTCCAATCTTGACTGGTGGAGTATATTATTTGTCTGTAAGCATTGATGGAACAAAAATTAAAATTGCTTGCTACACTGGTGCACCTTGCACATTAGTTCCGAAACCAGTTTATGAGAGCTTGAATAACAACAAACCACTTAGAAAATGTGTAATTCCAAATTTTGATTATAATGATGATGATGATGATTGATTCAATCAAAGTTATTGGTGACTACGACGCAGCAATCGAAAATCGAGGTTTAAAGAAACAAATTGTTGTTGTTGTAACCAATACAGTTAGCCTTGTTTAGGTTCATATAATGTGAATACGATATCCTTACAGTTAAAAGAGAATATGAAACCAATATTTTTCAAGCCCAGGTCATTACCATTAGCATTGAGAACTGTGTTCTCTTTATGCTGCCATGGGCCGGCGCTAAGCCGAACATTCTCCCCCCGTTGGCACTTGACGGGAGGCTGGTTCTCATTCTTCACGAGGACCAAAATGCCGACGCTGAGACCAGGCTGCTCAGTTCTCCACTTAGCCCTTAGTTGAGGAAGGGTGAGGTACTCCCCTGCCTGCGGGACCAGAACGTCTGCTGCATTAAGTTGACATGCTGCAAGCGATCGAGACGATTGAAGTTCAATTCGGTCACATCTAGTTCTTCAAACATACGGATAGGCGCTGTACCCAAGAAAAAAGCAGGTGTTAGCACATCTAAGTCGGTTGGATGCTCTGAAATGGAAAGTAGTGGTCTTAGGTCATCGAAGCAAAGCACGGAACTGGAAGCGAAACGGTAGAAGTGATGTTTGGCTGTCTTCACCGCAGCCTCCCATAGCCCGCCAAAGCGGGGGAGCGAGGGGGAAGCGCTAGTCGATGTGATCCGCGACGTATCCCGAACTGCCTTCAGATGCTTTTCGGAGAGGAACAGCTTCGTCAGCTCAGCAAACTCGTTCTTAGTTCCCACAAAGTTTGTTCCGTTATCAAACTCAATCTCCCTTGGCCTACCGCGAATGGGAATGAATCGGTTGAGTGCGCTAATGAGCATTGGCGTCGACCCATCCTGTACAAGCTCCAAGTGCACGGCCTTGGTGGCAAAGCATATAAATAGGCAAATGTAGCATTTTATGTGTGATCTGGTTCGCACCTCACTCTTATAAAAGAACGGACCACAAAAATTCACGCCTGTAACAGCACAGGTCAGGCATGATATGCTGAAGTAGACGCGGTTTGACTTTAAAACATCTGGTGCAGCGATTTTTGAAATTTGCCACAGCTGCTCCCTTCAATTGGCCAATGTTTTTTTAATTAAATCATCTCAAGGATGACCGGGGTTTTATCGTAGCTAAGATAGCCACATTGAACAGATATTGGTGGTTTGGGAGCATGTGCAAGACACACTCTCGTAGTTAGATGTCTTCATTATTGTAGTCTTTCATGTGAATACCAAACTATATGCAGCCGGATTTTTAGATGCGTGAAAGGTGCTTGTGTCTCTTTAAATCTGATGTAATTATACCCGGTACTCGAAGAGTAAAGGGGTATATTAGATTTGTTGAAAAAATTGGCGTGTGTAACACCCAGAAGCAAGCGTTTCCGACCCCATAAAGTATATATATTCTTGATCAGCATCAATAGCCGAGTCGATATAGCTATGTCTGTCTGTCCGTCCGTCCGTCTAAATTAGCGCCTATAGCTCAGAGACTATAAAAGCTAGAGGAGCACAATTTTGTATCCAGACTCCTGTCCTATCACACTGTTACAAGTGTATTTCAAAATTTCGCCCCGCCTACTCAAAGGACGAAAATCTGTGGCATGCACAATTTTAGCCTGATCGAATTTTTTGACACCTAGATATCAGAGACTATAAGAGCTAGATCAACCAAACTTTCTATCCAAGCTCCTGTGATATCAAAACGAGACGAGTTTGTTTCAAAATTTGGCCACGCCCCCTTCCGCCCCCACAAAAGATGAAAATATATAATTTTGAAGATACGGGAAAACCAAAACGCAGAATCATAGAAAATGACCATATCATCATAGAATGTTGAATCTGGATCAGATCGGATCATTAGTATAGCCAGAAGGAACAAATGATATTTCAGTGGCCTTCCAAGCGCAGACTCATTCCCTCTCTCTCTATCGCACACAGCCGTGTATGTATATGTAGAAAGTAGATTTAGACATGTAGAAAAGGCAGATGTAAAAAATTTATGTAAACAAATATGGGAACATCTTATAGATAGAGTCTCCGAAAAGGTTCGACTTATTTTTGTTTTCTTTTATGGCAAAAATTAAATTTGTCCCTTTTGCGAACATGTAATTACGAACATGTAAATTACAACAAGCTCACATACATATGTACTGAATGAGTACCGAGGGCGAGTTTGACAGATCGTCTTAGTAATGAATAAGATTCTACACTGACTTGTTATTTACATTATAAAGGGATAGGAAAAGATTTGTTATCTATTATGTATTATCTATTATCTATTATGTTATCTGTGTTAATAAAGATTTCCATTTCTTTAAGATGGAGTGGCTCTTTTTGGATTAGTAATGGGTTTAAATCCTTATAATACTTAAATATTTTAATTTTGCGCCTGAGGTCAGCCAATCTTTGGCAATCGAAAATCAGATGTTCAGCATATTCAGTAGCATTACAAGTCTCACCAATATTGGAGTCTTCTGCTTTGATTCTGTGTAAAAAAGCTTTGTCATAGGTATGTCCTGTCATTGATCTGTTTATGATCTTGATGCTTTTAGCATTCCATTTTAGATTAAAATGCTAGGGCTTCTTAGGGATGTCCGGAAAAATATCAATGAGGTTCGAGCCTTTTTTATATATTTGGATGTTGATATGCAATGACTGCACCATCAAGTGGCCCATGGGACACAAGCCGAATGCTGTTACGCGCGAATCCCAGGCCGGAACTCAGCCCTCCTGCATTAAAACTATCGTACTCAACTTACAATTTTTAACTAAGAGAAAGGTATGTGAGTAATAGTGATTTAAAAAGAGGAAGGGAATTAGTTGTAGAGATGATATGGTAGAGGGAATTATAATCCGAGTGTTCGGGCCAGCAGCATCATCATAATTAGAGCCCACTGTACTTAAACTTAATACAACAACATACACATGTAAACGCTAACGTTCGGCAGCGCTGCTGCGCTCTCCCGGTATGCTAAGGGCTCTCCGCAGCCGCCGCTTCGGCTCTAGCATTGATCTGCCGACGTTGCGGAATTTAGTGCTATGCTAATCTCTCTGCGCATTGGTTGCATAGGATCTCGTGAACATTTATCTGGCTTGGCAAAGAGCAAGCAATCGGCTTCTGCTAGCCGCCTGTATAAATAAATATTAAACATTATTAAATCAATTCGTCCTCATTTTGTTTCTGGACATAAATAGGTGCCAAAAAAGCTTGGCATCTCAAACATTGGTGACCCCGACGTGATTAAAGCCATTTGTTAATCGCGTTTTCGTTAAAAAACATATAAAACGAACAATACATTCGTTGCTGTGCAGTTTAAATACCAACAAATTCATTTGGTGCACAATTAAGAACAGTTTTATGTGCAAGTCAGTGAGAGTGCCGGTCGTCTGAGATTCCGTTATTTTAACCGTCGAATCTCTCATTATATGCTCGACCACGGCCACGGTTCTTGACTTTTCGTGTCCCTCATTCTCGCTCTCGGTGTTCACCGTCGCCTAATCGTCGAGTCTCTCATTCCATGCTCGGCTGCAGCCACAGTTCTTGGATTTCGAGTCTCTCATTCTCGCTCTCGCTCTGCACCGTCGCTTAAGCAGTATTCTATTCTCCGTTTCGTTGCATTGCAAACCGTTTACCATGGACAGCGATCCGAATACAGGCGCGGGCGGAAATATTGCGACGGTTGATACCAGGCTGAATCTTTATAAGCGCAAAGTTCAGTCGGTATATAATCGGATGCGAAGGCTTGGCGAATCATTCGCAGGCGATAAAGTTGACAAATTAACCGCCGCGGAAATCGACGTTCGCATCGATATGCTGGCAGAAATGCGAGGGGAGTTCAATAAGTCCCACAATGAGCTGGAAGCTCTCAATCAAGATGAGATTGGTAGTGCGATGCGCGACGACTTCGATGCACTCTTCATATCGCTGAAAGCTGAGTTGCTTGCCGCTATCGAAATGGGCCACTCACGCGCCGCTGCCAATTCAACCACCCTGCCAGGCCATTCTGGACACAGTACCATCATCATGGCTCACAAGCATCGGCTTCCTGAGCTGAAGGTACCCAAGTTCTCCGGTGGGTACGTGGAATACTCGGATTTTATGGCGATGTTCAAATCGGTCATTGGATCGGATGCGGACCTTAGCGACATCGAGAAGTTCCAGCATCTTCGCTCGTGTCTCGCAGATGTGGCCTTGGATTCGGTTCGGTCATTGGAGCTCTCCAGTGCCAATTATCGTGCGGCTCTGGATATTCTTGATAACCGTTTTAATAACAAACGACTTGTTTTTCAGGCACACATCAAGAAGATTCTGGGGCTCAAGAGGGTAGATTCGCCATCGCCGAAAAGGCTACGGGAGTTTTCGGACGCAGTCAATTTGCATATGCGTGCGTTGCGGACATTGGGAAAGGATGAGGAGATCTCTGACTGCATGGTGATCCACGTTCTGCTGCAGAAGCTGGATGCTAAGACGCAAAGGAAATGGGAGGACACATTGTCGGACGCCATTCCTACCGCAGTCGAGTTCTACGAATTCTTGAATAAGCGCTGCCGGAAAATGGAGAATTTGGAATACGCTACAGCGACGCCCGCTAGTAGCGCTCAGGTGGGAAAAAACCTTTCTACTCCTCATTTAAGGAAAACGTTTGTTGCCTCCAAGTCTTCCGCCAACCCGTCTGGATGCACCTTTTGCCATTCAGCGGGCCATGGCATATACTCCTGCAAATTATTCGGAAACTTGTCCCCGTTGCTGCGCCACAAGGAAGTGAAGAAGCTTTCCCTCTGCTTTAATTGCCTAAAGTCAGGGCATCGCACTCGCGCATGCAACAGTGGAAAATGTCGCGTTTGCAACGGACGTCATCATAGTTTGCTCCATTTTGAAAATCTGCAATCCATAACGCATAGCTCCCCACCATCTACTCCGGATCTAGCGCTTCAATCGGAAGCTATTTCTGCAGTTCAGGATTCTGTTAGCAGCTCTCATTCACCTGCGTCTACCTCTCTTGCTGCCCAAGGTCTTCACTCTGATGTTGTGCTTCTGGCTACAGCCGTGGTCCTCGTTAAGAATCGGTCTGGCGTTTTAGTTCCTTGTCGTGCCATACTAGATTCAGGCTCACAACTTCACCTCGTCACATCCAGGTTCGCCCAGCAGCTCCAGCTTAGCAGAACTCAATCATCTGCACTTGTCTCTGGGCTAGGCGATACCAGCGTGTCCACTGAGGGATCCACCGTCAACATTTGCATGCATTCTCGCACATCTAGCTACAAAACGACTCTTACTGCTCTCATTGCCCCTACAATCACCGATTGCCAACCAAGTCTGGCAGTCAATGTATCCGACTGGAGTATTCCCTCGAACATTCAGCTTGCCGATCCTGCCTTTTTCAACCCTCAGCGAGTGGATCTCCTCATTGGTGCGAGCATTTTTTATGATCTCCTCTGCGTAGGGCAAATCAAACTTACTGATGGCCTGCCTCTGCTGCAGAAGACCCGGCTCGGTTGGATCGTATCTGGCGGTGGACAAAAGGTAGCAAGCTCGGCGCTCTTAGGAACTCACAATTCTCCGGTGCCGGAATCTAACCTGGATTCCAGATTGGATAAAACACTTCCCAACCACCTTATCCAGTCAGAGCTGTGGTTTCACGGTCCATCGTTTTTGGTAGGCTCCAAGGAAGAATGGCCTGTGTTCCCTGTTTCTGAAATACCGACTTTAGAGCTCCGAAAGCGAGCATTGTTGATCGTGTCTCCACATACCGATCTCACCTCAGGATGCAAATTTGCAAACACATTTTTTGGCATGCAGCGCACCTTCGCCTACATGCATAGATTTGCACATCGTCTTCGGCACTCTGGACTCACCGTTTCCGATATCCGGCAAGGAACTCATCTCCTAATCCGACACATTCAGCTGGCAACCTTGTGGATGGACATAAAGGAGATTCAACGCAACGGTCAAGTCACGAAATCCAGTTCCATCAGCTCGCTCTCTCCGTTCATCGATCAGTCTGGATTACTTAGAGTTGGAGGGCGTCTTGGAAACTCATCGCTAGGATTTGATGCTCAGCACCCGCTTATTGTGCCCAAGGGACATCCCATAACCTGTGTTCTGATAAGATATTATCACGAGAGGAACCTTCATGCCGGACCTCGCGCCCTGCTTGCCAAAATTCGGCTGGAATATTGGCCAATTGGAGGAATTAAGGCAGTGCCAAAGGAAGTCAGCAAGTGTGTGAGATGCGTCAGGACTAAGCCGCGCATGGTTCAGCACATCATGGGAGACCTGCCTAAGGAGCGTTTGGAAGGATCTCGGCCCTTTGAAATCACTGGAGTGGATTATTGTGGGCCCTTCTTCTACCGATCAGAAATCCGCACGAGGCCTCCGATCAAGTGCTACATCAGTGTGTTCATTTGCTTCACTTCCAAGGCAATACACATGGAGCTCGTAAAGGACCTGACCACCGCTTCGTTTCTAGGCGCATTAAAGCGTTTCACTGCCACACGAGGAAAGCCGAGTCAAATTTGGTCTGACAATGCGACAAACTTCGTTGGCGCCAAGAACGAGCTGCTGGAGCTAAAGAAGCTTTTCATGAGCGACTCGCATGTGAAGGAGGTCCATGAATCCTGCTTGGCTGACTCGATCGACTGGCGTTTCATCCCACCACGCTCTCCGCACTTTGGCGGATTGTGGGAAGCGGCCGTGAAGACTGCAAAACATCACCTGTACCGCTCAGTTGGGCCCTCTGTGCTTGGCTTCGACGAGCTGCGTACTCTGATCTGCCAGATCACGGCAATTGTTAATTCTCGCCCTTTGCTCTCGCTTTCAGAAAATCCTGATGACTTAGATGTTTTGACCCCGGCTCATCTGCTTCTAGGTGGCCCACATGTGGCAATCCTCGAGCCTGACCTAACGAAGCTCAACTACAATCGTCTGGATGGCTGGCAGCGGGTCACTCAACTGCAGCAAATCTTCTGGAGCCGTTGGCGCGAAGAGTACCTCACCCTTTTGCAAGAGCGTTCGAAGTGGCGCACTCCCACGCAAAACCTCTGCGTGAATGATGTTGTCCTGGTGAAGGACGAAAATCTTCCTTCTATGCGTTGCCCACTGGCTAGAGTTGTCGATGTCGTCCAGGGCAAGGATGGCGTGTGCCGCGTAGCGGACTTGAAGACCGCATCAGGAACCATCAGGAGGGCCGTTACTCGGCTATGTCTACTGCCCCTTAGGGAGTCTGTTGAAAGGCTGGCTTCCAACGGGGGGAGTATGTTCGGGCCAGCAGCATCATCATAATTAGAACCCACTGTACTTAAACTTAATACAACAACATACACATGTAAACGCTAACGTTCGGCAGCGCTGCTGCGCTCTCCCGGTATGCTAAGGGCTCTCCGCAGCCGCCGCTTCGGCTCTAGCATTGATCTGCCGACGTTGCGGAATTTAGTGCTATGCTAATCTCTCTGCGCATTGGTTGCATAGGATCTCGTGAACATTTATCTGGCTTGGCAAAGAGCAAGCAATCGGCTTCTGCTAGCCGCCTGTATAAATAAATATTAAACATTATTAAATCAATTCGTCCTCATTTTGTTTCTGGACATAAATAGGTGCCAAAAAAGCTTGGCATCTCAAACACCGAGCATAAAACTCTAAATGGTTCATGCAAGGAATAATTTAATCTATAAATCGGAAGGAACAACGGTATATAGTTTCTTGTGTTTCTAATAGGAATAGTGAAGTTTATGCGGCTCAACAAGTCAGGGCTATCTACGTCACCCTTTATTAAGTTGTGCACAAAAATCACACCAAGCATCTTTCTACGGTTAACTAAGGATGAAAGATTTATTCAAAGAAATCTATTAGGGTAAGATGGCAATCTAACACCTTCATCCCAGTTGAGGCCGCGTAGAGCGAAAATTAAGAAGTTTTTCTGTACTGATTCTATACGGTCCTGGTGTACTTTGTACTGAGGGCACCATACACAAGAACCATATTCTAAAATCGGACGAACAAGCGATATATAGAGAGTCTTCGTTATATAGGGGTCGTCAAATTCCTTTGACCACCTCTTTATAAACCCAAGCACTCCCATGGCCTTATTTACCATGGTAGAAATGTGTTCAGAAAACTTTAACTTGGGATCTAAAAGAACACCAAGATCATCAACTAGGATAATTATCTCAAGAGAACCCCCGCCTAGGGTGTGAGGAGCCAGAAAGGCGCTGGAGCTATGAAATGTCATTACTTTACATTTCGAAGCATTAAGGTATAATAAATTTGCACAACACCATGACTGAAAGCTATTAAGATCGGATTGCAACCTGGAGTGAGATAAGCTATCCTTGAACTGGACACACAGCTTAACATCATCCGCATACATAAGTACTCGAGAGTATGTTAATACCGAAGGCAGGTCATTAATAAAGATTTTAAAGAGTAAAGGGCCTAGATGACTGCCCTGTGGTACGCCCGAAGTAAACATAACTGGTGAAGATACGGAGTTTTTGCAGAGGATTCTTTGGGATCTGGAACAAAGGTAGCTAGAAATCCAGAAAGGAAACCCTAAAAGGTCAAGTTTTTGTGCTAGAAGAGAGTGGTTTACAGAGTCGAATACTTTACTGAAATCTGTGTAAATGACATCCGTCTGTAGATTACCTTGGAAGCCTTTAATGATGAAGAAGGTGAACTCCAATAAATTCGTGGTTGTTGATCTCCGCCTTATAAATCCATGCTGAGCAGGAGATATAAGTGATCTGCAAAGATGCTGCAGGTGCGGAGTTAAAATTTTCTCAAACACTTTAGGAATAGCGGATAACTTGGATATAACTCTGTAGTTCTTCGCGTCAGACGACTCCTTCCATATCGAGGGAAAGCATGAAGAGTTAATAGACAGGCTGAATAGTTTGAGCAACGGGCCACACAGATCTGGATTTGTGCTTGTAATCTTCATTCCAGTTGTGTTTTAATAAGTTTTTGTTTTCTCTCAATGCTTCTTTTATGCTAAATTGTACATGTATTATTTTCCCATCGCTTAATGTAGGATGTCCAATTGTTGAATATCAGATATGTTTATATTGTCATACATGTTTTTACTAGATATTAGTCTGTTTGATTATAGCTTATTATTGCGATAAAACATCGCTCCCATCGCTTCAGTTCTTCAAACATCCTTGGATTAAGGATTCTAATTTTAAAAAGTTCTTTGGCTGTGAGCCATTTTTCTCTGAAAAAAGGTGGCATGACACCCGCAAATAAAAATCTCATGCTTACTTATGTCTGGTGGCATTTGGTAAAACTTTCGTTTTCCAACAATTTTTTAAGGAAGCTTAATTTATACAGTTGTTGGCATTGTTCCTTGTTTTTTTCCAGAGGCTACTACATTTAAAACATAATTTATACACATCGCAGCTGATTGGTTTTTCTGATTGGCATAGGATCTGTAAGGTAGTACTTTGAAATAATTTGTATGCTTTTCAAGCCTGACCTTAATCATTCCATTAACCGTTTTAGCCAAGACCGATATCAAGGATATGTGCCGGAAATTCCTAATGTCATTGAAGTCTTTGTTTCTTTTGGGTATAAGCGTAATTTTGATGGAACGCCATTCGGCTGGAAAATCACATGTCGATATCTTCTTAACTAACTAGTCTTAGTGTTTGCGTTTAAAGCGCTCAGCATTTCATATGTTATTTGATCCAGCCCTCTCGCTGTTTTAGTGTTTCTGTTCACCACCAACTCAAGATCTTCTACGGAAAAAAAGGTGTTGAAAGCTGCTGAGCTTTTTCGGCAATTCTGACTTCACATTTACGAAATAATAATTCTCCGATCTTGGATTTAGTTTTGTGTCTATTGTTTAATTTTTTTTCAATATGTTAGAGGGCGTGGCCGTGAACTTCGAGGTGGTTGAAAATTGTGTACAAGACTTAAGTAGAACGAAAACATAACCCGCTTTAGTCATCGCGGCTTTAGCCCCGATGTTGCGTTGATACGAATATTTGACCGACTGCCTTACGAGTATTTGATCGACTGGGCGCATGCAGGCAAGGCATTACAATATAAGCAGCCAGAATAGATATATGTGTGTGTGCGAGAGACGATTACGGGAGCGCGACAATAAATAAGACCATAGGCTAAGGGATTCGATATTGGTTAAATTTCTTAAGAGCTACTGCCAGCTGCTTCTCCGAACAAAAGGGATTTTTATTTTCTTTAGTTGCATACATATTGGTATAAACAGCTATGGCCTCATTTGGTATTTGCTCTTCTAAAAAATCTAGAAAGAGCCCAGCATTATCTATGTCAAACAAAACAGGTGTATTTTAATGACAATTTTTGAGGTTCCCTACCTCCAAGCTTCCCTGGTATTTGAGTTTCATCAACTTTCTTGCATAATTGCTAAAAAGTTTTGCTAGTTTTTCATCCCACCAAAGCTTCGGATATTTGTTTTTGAAATCCTATGTTCATCTTAAACTCAACCTGCCCTTACTTTTTAAGTAGTCTGTTCTTGGCTAAAAACTATGTTAGTCTACCCTTATTTCCTAGTGTTTCAAAAGTTATTTGGTGATGGTGGCTACCACCCAGAAAAAAGTTTTCACATTTCCATTTCTCTATTCTGATTTCTTTTGACGAAGGTTAAATCCAGAACAAAACCAGAAATTGAATCAATATTTCTCCTGAAAGTTATATCGAACGATTCCAACAACGAAATGTGATTAAGCTCTTGGTACTTCCTGATGATAGAGGAGTACTGAGATTTTCTCTGCGAACGACGCTCAAGTTTCCGCTCCAAGTTGAGGAACCGGCGATATGCTTGCGTGTACGAATCACTCTCCAGATGACAGTGATACCCCTATACTTTTCGAGTACCAAGCATAATTCTCTCAAACGGCCCGACCGTTTTTATGAAATTTTTTCGGAAAAAAATCAAATTTTCCCTTTTGAGAACAGCGAAACCAAACGACAGAAAAAACTTATTGCATAAATTACTTAAATCATAAGCTCCCATATACAGTGCATCCAAAATAATAATAGTGTCCATACAAGATTCATTTTTCCTCAATTACAAGATTCCCAAGGAGTACTTCCCAAACAAAATTGTAATTTTTATTTCAAAATTGGCTAATTTATTATTATAATTATACATAACAACTTAACATAGTTTTTCCAATAGTGTAATTCCATAGTGTAAATACCTCAAAAACTACCCGTTCAAATGAATAGTAGTGAATTTTTTCATAAGAGATTACAGTCAAACAATGTTGTGAATGTATCTTTTATATCCGATATAAGACATTTACATTTACAGTGGGGAGCAAAAGTGATTCAATACTCATAATCACTGACTTTCGTCGCCCACAACAGCTTAACGAATAAAGCAAAGCAAACCATTTTATTTTTCCATATAAATAACTTTATCCTTAACAAAACGGCAATGATAGCAAAAATGAATGAGAAGTTTTCAAAGAGTACAAAAAAAAATTCAAACAACTCGCATATACTCAGTTTTTCCTTTCGTCAATTTAATTTATTTTCACTTTCTCAAATTTCTCATCAGCAAAAAGCTCTCAGGTTTACCGTTAAATATCTTCGATTTGTATTCTTGTTATACCTACATTAAATTAAGACATGGTTCCTACAAATCGAAGCAGTTTTCATGAATATATTAAATAGTGTCTATCATGTGCCTGAAAATGAAAAAACTATCGCTAGAAATTCAAAATAGTATTGTATGCCAAGCAGTTCGACACGTCCCATTGCTAAAAAGCTCGGCATTAGTTAATCGGTGGGGATCAGAGTGCAATAGAAGCTAAATTTTGTCCCCTAGCACCAAGTCTAGGGCCGCCTTAAGATGTTAACAGACTCTGACGCTAGACTTATGATGTTTGAAATGAGGAAGAATAGGTTCCCAACACCAAAGGATGCTTCCATAGCAATATTTAAACATGTTAGTTGGAGGAAAGCTAGGACAGCGCTTGACAACATTCGGTACAGCGCAACCGTTAGGAAAAATAAACTTGTTGTGGGCGACGAAAGTCAGTGATTATGAGTATGGAATCACTTTTGCTCCCCGTTGTATGTGTAGTAAATTTTAATATTTAGATTTCGATTTCTATATGGATGTGGATATGGTTATGGCATGGAGTTAACAAAATTGTGACAATTTTCAATGAAAATCGAGCTTCAGGACCTTTGTACACCGTCCCAAATATGCTTTTTTTTTTGTATATATTAGACTGCTCTATTTACATTACACAATAAATTCATAATTGGATTAAAATCGATCGACAGATTCGCCTATTCCTTTGAATTTACTTTATTGGCAGCGAACCACTCTTGTTGACTAGTGTAATTAATGTGAAAATGTCGTTACATTTATATTTGTATTATTATTAATTATAATTACTTTTTCAGTATAACCTACTTCCTCGAGGAATATTATCCCTAAAAGTTTTGCAAGAGCTGCCAATTATTGTAGTATTGATGTATCAAATATATAAGAATGCAGTCCACCAAGAGGTTTCCGAGTTTATACCTTTAATATTGACCACCATAAATTTACAGCCAACGATCATACAACGGTAAGTATTTATATATAAATTCTTTTCAATTGTAGTTTTCTAAGCTAAGCCCTATCGAACGATATCCTTTATATCGATACCACACCCAAATCCAAATTAAAAATGTAGGTTAATGTATAAATTGTATATATGTACATATCCGAGTGGCTCAAGCCCTCATAGATTAAGGCCGAATATGGCTTGGAATGCTTTCGTAGGTTTCGACCTCCATGACGCAGAGCAGAGCCTGCCGCTGAGTCTTATCCACTAAGACTCCACAATAATACTCCAGCAGAGTTGGTCGTACCACCGAGATGTAGATCCAGTGCATTAGAGCAGGTGTATGTTCTGTTAAGCAGATTGCTGGATTGAGACATGCCTGGCGCAATCCAGGGCTCCTGAATATGAGGAGCTGCTCCTCAGGACCGGCTTCCAGGCTGCCCAGGCCTAAGTCCTTTTCCACCCGCCTGTCTGCAGTGTGGACAGTTCCAATATATGTGTATGTATATCACAAAAATTTAACTTATAGTAGTTAGACTACGTTGTTAGGGGATGTAGAGCTGGGTATTAGTCTCTGGGAGGAGGCTTCAAGTTAGGGAAAGTCCGAAGATACAAATCTCGGTTGGGTGTTGGTTTTCACAGAGCAAGCTCATCAGGCCTCGCTTTTACTATCAAATTTCCACGTGCATGGCCAGAATCGATGGCACTTAGTTGTCGATGAAAAATAATAATAAATAATAAAGACTTCGCCTCATAGATCTTCTTCTTCTATTTGTAACAGCCTTAAAAACATGCCGATCGAAATGGTCTTATTCGCTGAAACGTTTTTTGTCAGAAAATACTTTCTCCGAAACAGGTCCGAGTCCTATGTCGCCCCCGTTGAGTAGCTCGTGCTTGGCTGTCAGTAATCTCTTTTGAAGTTGTGTGATTGATGTGTGAGCACTGGATGCACGAAAGTTGTTGTCCCCGATGGAATTTAGTATTCATTTTAGTGCAACGACGAATTTATCCGGGATCAAATATTTATGAAATTTTCTGCTGGGAGAATCCGGGTGGGCTGTAAATTGAATCCAGAACAAAATTGCCTACATCAGTATCAACTGGAATAGCTACGAATTGATAGTGGGTTTGTTGGCAGCGCAATAGTTGGGTGTACCGGTGGAGGTCAAACATACATGCGAGTGGCTATTAAAGTTGGTTTCGTCTTTGAAAAGTCTACGTCTTCGTTGTTGTTTTCGAATACCTAGCTTTGTCCCCTTAGATACTGAGTGCAATATAAGTCATTGTCGTTTTTTTATTTGAAACAGAGGCATAATAACAAAGTCACCATTCTGTCCATTCAAAACATGGACCGTAAATAAGAGTTAGTTATGCAGTTAGCGCGGCTGGAAACACTGTTCCAAGCTAACTTGCAAAAAAGCAAAGAAACAGTGTCGTCGTTATAAATTCTCTTCAGAAGAAGAAGACCTAGATTTCTGCTTGTTGTGTTCAGAATTGATGCCAAAAATTTTAAATTCTAATAATGATATTCATTGAACAAATGCGAAACGGAAATTGGTAACCGTGCATACTACATCTGTCGAAACTGCGACTCTGACCTCGACATTAGCGATGAATAATACATTTTCAGTCGAATTTTCACTAATTTTTCATAATATTTTCTCATTCATTTTTGTGCCGTAAATAAAAAAATTTGGTATTGGATTCGATGACTTTTATTTATTATTTTAGCTTCATGCTGACTAAGGATCCTGGCCGAGGCCATTAAACCGATTTATGTTGATGTTTATACATGAAAACGGAAGATTTTTTGGTGAACCGCTTCACACCACCAATTTTAAAAACTCGAAAAACGAGCACTTTCGAAATACCCCCATTATTTGTTGTCGAAATCAAAAATGTTTAACTCCGAATGCATAGAAATTAAGAAAAATGTCCATTCTTTCGATTTAGGCCGAAAACCATTAAAAAATTATAATTTTTAGGAGTGATGTAAGCCTTCAAAAAAAGCGAACCAATGTGTTATACATTTTTAAATAATCTTCAGAATTCATACTCTTAAATAAAAGTTGATCCATTGTTTTATCTCTACTAGATTTTTTGATATCATATTCATATAATTAAAAACAAATATTTTCCCAAATCACACTTTATCTATCGTTCCATAGTAATTTGACCAAAGGACAAACATTTAGTAAAATTATTTAAATGATCTATTCAACAGTAACTAAATTTGTTTCTATAGTTTTTTTGTTTTCTGCAAATGAATTACAAATTCATTATAATTCAACAGTTTTTGTTCTTTCAAAAAATCGTTCTTTAAGGTCGACCAAGTGAGCTGGCTTTAATGGTAAGCACACCTGCCAAACAGCCATTTCAAATTGTCGAATTCATAAAAAAACGCTTAAATTGATCGAAGGAAAAATCAAATAGGTATGATTTTTAGTGGTCGCGCACTATAATATCCAAAAAATCGAATACTTTTCTACTTTAGCAAGGAATTGATTTATTGACTCGGAACTAAAAAAAATAGTCTAATCGAGTCACATTTGGGGAAACCCCAGGCTGGAGAAGTCAAAGATAAAATTTCAGAGTGCGGCTTTTGTTTTTGTCGCTGGGTATACACAGAAATACTTCTGATTTTTTCAAATTTTTCAATAAACGCTTATTTTTGGTTTTTTCAATAAAAATCATAAATAACACCTAATTCTGATAGTTTCAATAAAAATTAAAAATAACACTTTTTATACCCGGTACTCGAAGAGTAAAGGGGTATATTAGATTTGTGCAAAAAATTAATGTGTGTAACACCCAGAAGGAAGCGTTTCCGACCCCATAAAGTATATATATTCTTGATCAGCATCAATAGCCGAGTCGATATAGCTATGTCTGTCTGTCCGTCCGTCTGTCCGTCTGTCCGTCTTCATTAGCGCCTATAGCTCAAAGACCATAAAAGCTAGAGGAACACTATTTTGTATCCAGACTCCTGTCCTATCGCACTGTTACAAGTGTATTTCAAAATTTCGCCCCGCCCCCTTCCGCCCACTCCAAGGACGAAAATCTGTGGCATGCACAATTTTAAAGATACGAGAAAACTAAAAACGCAGAATCGTAGAGAATGACAATATCTATCAGAGTGTTGAATCTGGATCAGATGGACTCATAAATATAGCCACAATGAAGAAAACAATTTCGAAATGCATCGTTCCCTCTCGCTCTCTCTCACACACAGGGGTAGGCGCTATGCCTGATCGAATTTTTTGACGCCTAGTTCTCAGAGACTATAAAAGCTAGAACCACCAAACTTTCTATCCAAGCTCCTGTGATATCAAACCGAGACGAGTTTGTTTTAAAATTTGGACACGCCCCCTTCCGCCCCCACAAAAGATGAAAATCTACAATTTTGAAGATACGGGAAAACCAAAAACGCAGAATCATAGAAAATTACTATATCTATCAGAGTATTGAATTTGGATCAGATCGGATCATAAATATAGTCAGAAGGAACAAATGAAATTTCAGTGGCCTCCCAAGCGCAGACTGATTCCCTCTCTCTCTCGCACACAGCCGTGTATGTATATGTAGGAAGTAGATAAAAACATGTAGAAATGGCAGATGTAAAAAATTTATGTTAACCAATATGGAAACATCTAATAGATCAAAATCTCCGAAAAGGTTCGACTTAAATTGTTTTTTTTTGGCTAAAATTCAATTTTTCCCTTTTGCGAACATGTAATAAATTACATATATCGTAAGCTCACATACATATATACTGACTGAGTACCGGGTATAAAGTAGAGCCGCGGCGCAGACGCGGCTCATAACGTTCCCCCTCGTTTTTTTTTACTTTTACTTTAAAATTTAGAAATAAGAGTTATTCCATAACTTTTTTTAATCAAAAATAAAAGTTAAATTGAATTTCCTTTGAGCCAAGTGGTGTATTGCCAAGAATTTCAATATACTTGATCAAAACCTTTCGTATGACACATCGCATGTCCTTCAAGGACGAATATAAAGGATCCTGCTTGTGATTTTTTTTAAAATAACAAATACCAAATGAGAAACATAAGATGTCATATAGTAAGTGTAGTTTTGTATTTTTTTTAAGATTTATTAAGTTTTAAAAACATGACTTGTTTGATTTAATTTACTGACAAATTGCATCGCAAGTTCGATAACACAAGTTTCAGTGCCGAAAATGCCATATCAATTGTCTTCGGACAGTAATTGTTGCCAACTAAACTTAATTTTTGTTGTTGTTTTTTCGCTATTTTTTACCTTTGACCTCGTTTTAAAAATAGAAGTTTTTATTTTGTTAGGTTTATTGTTAATTTAAGCCATACAAAAAAAACTGTTTACTTCCAAATGCAATTTATTTGAAGAGAACCAGATCAATAGATCAAGCCCTGTAGATCATCCCTTTTTTTAGCTTTGACTTCGTTTTAATAATATTCGGGCTTTAGGTCAAGCCCTGCGATTGATGTTCGGACGCAAAACATAGTTTCGAGAAAAACATGTTTGAAGTTTTTTGACAGAAGGGAAGTGCGTCCGAGGTAGGTGCGTTCAAGACGCTCTAACTCGAGAAATATGTATCGTATCAAAACAATTCTTTCGCACACATGTTCTACAAATATGTAGATCTACAGTAGCGGACAAAGAAATCCGGACACCTAGGTATGGCCTCTATATGCAAGCTTTGAACGGTCGTAGAATATGTAAAAAGGGTTCAATCGGCTTGGATATTTTTTCGTGTTATCTATTAAGTATTTAGTTTTAAAATACCACCCAGTTTGGTGCATCCTAAGCTTTAGATGTGAAAAAAAAAATAAAAAGTGAAACATGTCGAAAATGACTGAAGCTGATAAAGGTGCCATATTGGCTTTGCGATCGGAAAATTTAAGCCTCCGTGATATAAGCGCTAAAGTTGGCTTTAGTAAGTCTTCAGTCGGGGATTTCTTAAAGAATTTTGAAAAAACCGGAACTCTGAAGCGAAATCCCGGGACAGGAAGAAAGAAGAAGACCAACGACCAGGAAGATCGTATTCTGAAGCGCTTAAGCATGGACAATCGATTCAAAACTGCAGAAGACATAAGATTTGAGTTTTTTCAGTCGGAAGGAGTCGATATTAGCACTCGAACAGTACGAAGACGCCTTCAGGATGCAGGACTTAATGGGCGCAGACCAGCAAAAAAACCGGTTTTGACCGTTAAAATGCGTAAAAAACGGCTACAATGGGCTAAAAAGCACGAATCTTGGACCTTAAACGATTGGAGGAACGTTATATTTTCAGATGAGTCCAAAATAAACCTCTTTGGTTCCGATGGTATGTCCTACGTGAGACGTAAAGTCGGAGAAAGGTTCAAAAATGAGTGCCTACGACGGACGGTCAGGCATGGTGGATCCCGTATGGTCTGGGGATGCTTTTCTTACTTTGGAGTTGGAAATCTGGCACTAATTGATGGAACAGTAAACGCCGCAAAGTACCAACAAATTTTGGAGGATCATCTTGTACCATCTATTGAGGAGCATCTTTCGTAAGCCGATGATATCATTTTTCAGGACGATTCTGCTCCTTGCCATCGTGCAAAATCGGTAAGTCATATTTTTTTTAAATTCCTTTATTTATTGTATAAATGATACCTAATCTCTTAAACTTACAATATTTTTTCTTCTTTTTAGATTACAAAATATTTAAAGCGGGTTGGAATAACTTCATTGGACTGGCCAGGCAATAGTCCTGATTTAAATCCGATTGAGAATCTTTGGCATATTTTAAAGGTTAACATAACGAAGAAGAAACCCAAAACTTTTAGAGAGCTTGATTCAATTGTGGAAAATGTTTGGTACAACGATTTAACCGTTGAAACAATCCAGCATCTAGTGGATTCTATTCCGACACGGATAAAGGCGGTCATAAAAAACAAAGGAGGTCCAACAAAATATTGAAAGATAATTTTTTAAGTAGAATAATATTCCATTCAAAAAAATATAATTTTCAAATAATTTGTAACTTGCTTTAAAAGTAAAAAAAAAAAATTGTTTTTGTTCCTCAGTTTTTGAATTATTATCAATAATTTTAATTTACCATTTTTCCTAAAAATCAAACATCACTGAAATCTAAATAATAGTTGTTTTGGTTAGCAAATACATTCATTTAATAAGTTTAATACAAAATGTCTTGAAACAATAAACACAATTTGAAAAAATTTACGAAACGAACATTTTTTGGCCTGTCCGGATTTCTTTGTCCGCTACTGTATGTATGTACTAAACCTGCCCTTAAGACAAAGAAATAATATGTATATCTTATATTAACAAAAAAAATTAGTTTAAATAAATCAAGTCACTTAAATAACATTTTTTTTTTAGACCTGAATTTCACTTATAAATTGGAATGTCAGCATATCCAAATTTTATGGCCGGAAAGAACAGCTTAAGAAAATAAAACAATAGAGTTGAAAAGTCGACAATCGGGATGGTACAAGGTTTTAATCTAACCATCTTTCCAGACTGCATCATTTAAGGTTTCCGCTTAGTCACTTCGAACGGTGGCAATAGTTATAATTAATAGAATATAATAGAAAATAAAAGGATCCTTATGATCCTCGAAGGAAATGCGATGTATCATATGAAAGGTATTGAATCATTGATTAAGAATATTTCAAAATGTTTAGCAATACACCACCTGGTTAAAATAAATTCAATTGAACTTTTATTTTTGATTGTTTAAATAAGAGTTACGGAATAACTCTTATTTGTACTTTTTAAAATAAAAGTAAAAAAATTAAAAACAAGATATAAGTGCTATAACAGTTCTGATTCTTTAAATATAAATTGGAAATACTTGTTAGATTGTAATTTTTATTTTAAAACTTATAACAGCTACTATCTCTAACTAGAATCCGGAAAACTATCACAACGGATCAGGAGCTTAATTGTGACAACTCGATGAAGGATATTTTTTACCTTATCTCACTGTTACTGTTATCCCCGCTTGGCTGTCAACGAATAGATTAAAAACATTATGTTCTCTTTCGGTATATTGAGCGACCTCTGCTTCCTTCTTTATGGCGATGACTTCCGCCTGGAATATGCTGCATCGGTCCGGTAGCTTGTATGACAGCCTTATTTCAGGTTCTATGCAGTATAAGCCCGCTCCTACTCCACCGTCCATCTTGGAGCCGTCTGTATATATATAGAGGTATTGAGTCTGTTCCCATCCTCTTTTCCAGTCTTTGGTTCCCAAAAATGTATTTGTTTTGACCTCGAGGCAAGTTTGGGGGGTCATGTAGCCCGCAGAAATGTTATATACCTGTTATACCCTTTTTACACTGGGGAGCAGCATTGGATTTTTCCGTTAAAAAGAAGCTGCGACAAAGCTGCCGGTATGAGCCCTGTGGATAGAAGAAGACAATGCTGCGTCCGCATCTTTTATGCTGCGGCGCATCATTGGCAAGTGTTACCGTATTCTGTATAGTATTTTTACAAAATACTGAAATTATTCGGGGTATCGACGGGATTTTTTAAGCAAACATCTCTTTTTGTTAAACAATAACCGCCAAACCGTTCCTAAACATTTCAATTACAATTTGATAGACAAAAATCTGATAGCAAACAACAAAATGGTAACACAAATACTTACAAGAGTCCACAAAGATCTTTTAGAATTCACTGATTCCAACTTTAAAAGTGCCACTTGAAAATTAAAGTCGACAGCACACAATTCTTGTTTGGTGGACTCTGCCTTAACAAGCTCCATAAACAATTGGGTGCTCGTGGTGAAACTATCAAATGCACCGTTTTCCACATTTAATAATAAATCGCTCATTATTTTGACAATTTCTTTAAATATCAATAAAAATTCTTTTGCTCTCTTCTTACTCACCTTTCCTGCAGTCGAACGAGCGTGAATGTCCAAGGGATCGATTCCTAGTATGATTTCGAGTGCTTTTGTTGGGGTTGACCTCAGCGTCCCTGTAATGCAGAGCAGAGCCTGCCGCTGAGTTCTTTCCATGAGCTTATGATATGTTTTCTTCTCGGTAGCTTTCCACCACACTAGGACCTCATACAGCAGAGCTGGTAGAGCTCAGAGCTCAGAGCCACCGAGATGTAGATTCAGTGCATTAGAGCAGGTGACAGGCCCCATGTGCTGCTAAGCATCTTCTTGGATGCATAAATCGCAATGGTGGCCTTCTTCACCCTTTCCCTTACATTGGGTCTCCATGCCAGTTTGCTATCCAGTACTGTGAAGAGGTATTTGACCTGTGTTTTTGGTGTTAGCCTTGTTTGGTTGATTTTCGGGGGGGGGGGGTCCATGTCGGTACCTTGTACCTCTTTGTAAAGAGGATGCGGTCCGTCTTGTCCGCGTTGATACTGAGTCCTGCATCCGACCACTCACATATCTCCCTGAGTGTTCATTGCATTATGGAGCTGAGGGTTGATGGACAAACACCCGTAATAAGTATACTTATGTCGTCCGCATAGGCTGTTATTTTAGGGGCCTTCCTCTCGAATCTCTTGATGAGGTCCTGTCTACCGACAGGACTCCACCCTTAGGTGTGCCCCCTTTTCCGTAGAAGCGGTGCCCCACTCCGTTTCTCGTCTAGGTCGCTTCTGGGCGATCCATTATTGCATTCGTAGCCACGTTTGCCTAGACTGTAGGGAGCAAAAAGTTGCAGCTTAAGGGCAGCGCCATCAGTTGGCTTCGATGTATTTGGACAAGCGCCCTGTTTAGATTTCAGAAAGGTCCGAAATGTCCGTGAGGAAGATAGCCCCAAGAATACGGAGTCTACGGTTTCCGAGGGCCGGGCAATGACAGAAGAAGTGGCCGACCGTCTTTTCGATCGACACGGCCATATCGATCTGAAGGTTTTGCAGGTGATCGTTTCCTGCCATCGCCTGTTTGCGAGTTGCTCGAAAATTTCGTGCGTGTGAAGCCTACAGGTAGCCATTGGCATCGCTACTTGCTCCCTCTCCAATTGGAGACGGATTGTAGTGCCCTGCCTGGCCATTTCGTCGGCAGCCTCATTTCCCTGGATGTTCCTATGTCAGGCGACCCACATTAGGAAAAGTTCTAACTGCTTTGAGCCTAATGTGTGTTCCCGGACATAGGGACATCCAGAGAGGACGCACACTAGGCGCCCGTCAATGGGTAGTTTGGAGACAATGGGTGCGTTCACCAGCACAACTTGATCAGTGCTCCTATCAGGCTTTCTTTATGTAGGTCAAACTATGCTCAGCATGAACCTTTTAGGGTCTTATGCCATAACTTTAGTACACTTACCATATTTTATCTCCTGAATTATCCTTTAATAGTATAGTACTAAATATTTACCACTACCTTAATACAGCTAATTTATAATTTTATTATTTTTCCTCTTAATTCCTCTCTATATTAAATTCTTTTTAATTACTCAACTTTATTAGCAGAACAATTGTTAATTTTCAAATAAATAAAAACCAATAATAGGTTGGCGTTTGTTTGCTTTTTTTCTTCTTCTTTCTTCGATATTCCAGCTATCGATATAAGCTAAAAGCAATCTATCGTAACGAACGTACTATTTTTACGCTCTTTCCGATTCATGCATGTGTGCGTGAAATCCAGTAAAAACCGGTTATTACCGGCAATATTTCACCAAACTGAGCGCTGATCACTGTGCTGGTCATTGGGTGCTACTGGTATGTCCAACCGAAAAATAGTGCTGAAATAAAACCGTACAGCCTCAGCAGTGGCCAATGTGATCAAACTTAAGGAAATCTATAGCTAAAATTTGTCAAAAAACAACAACCTAAAAATTTCTCCAAGGACCAAAACCGCAAATATTCGCTTCGGTTTAAAGGAAAACGCAAAAGCTTCCCAAATTAAAACTGATCTGCAGCTGCTAATAATGAATCACTACACATCGCTTGCAGCAAATTTTATCGGACAGTAACCGTTAAAGTGGAAGAAAACTATGGGGAGGTTCTCTTTGAATTTTAAAACAAAACTTTTTTTTTTCTTAAATTTAAGGGACATACAATGGCGAGCAAAAGTGAGTGCATGTTCACGAAATTGACTTTCGTCGCCCATAAAAAATCAACGATACAAGATAATCAAACAAATTAAAATAGTGTATCTTTATTATTTAATTCTTAACAAATAGGAAGAACAAACAATAACATATGGGATAAATTCAAAAAGTTTAAAAGTAAAAACAACGAGGGGGAACGTTGTGAGCCGCGGCTCTACTTTATACCCGGTACTCAGTCAGTATATATGTATGTGAGCTTGTTGTAATTTATTACATGTTCGCAAAATGGAAAAATTTAATTTTAGCCAAAAAAGAATAAAAATATTAAGTCGAACCTTTTCGGAGATTTTGATCTATTAGATGTTTCCATATTTGTTTACATAAATTATTTACATCTGCCTTTTCTACATGTCTTTATCTACTTCCTACATATACATACAGGGCTGTGTGCGAGAGAGAGAGGGAATCAGTCTGCGCTTGGAAGGCCACTGAAATTTCATTTGTTCCTTCAATACTCTGATAGATAAGGTCATGATTCTGCGTTTTTGGTTTTCCCGTATCTTCAAAATTGTAGATTTTCGTCCTTTGTGGGGGCGGAAGGGGGCGTGTCCAAATTTTGAAACAAACTCGTATCGGTTTGATATCACAGGAGCTTGGATAGAAAGTTTGGTTGATCTAGCTCTTATAGTCTCTGAGAACTGGGCGTCAAAAAATTCGATCAGGCATAGCGCCTACCCCTGTGTGTGAGAGAGAGCGAGAGGGAACGATGCATTTCGAAATGGTTTTCTTCATTGTGGCTATATTTATGATCTGATCTGATCCAAATTCAACATTCTGATAGATATGGTAATTTTCTATGATTCTGCGTTTTTGGTTTTCTCGTATCTTAAAAATTGTGGATTTTCGTCTGTTGGAAGCTGCCGAGCTTTTTCGGCCGCTCTGACCCCACATTTACGAAATTAAAATTGTCTCCGTTTTTAGTTTAATGTTTTTAATTATTGTATTTAAAGGGTTTTGTTTATTATATATTTTATGGGCGTGCCCGTGAGTTCGAGGTGCTGCGTTCGACGACGACTTTAACAGAGTGGGGGTGGGTTTCGCGAAGCACTGCAATTTAAGCAGTACATGCGCGGACCATGAGCGTGTGTGTGCGTAGGCACCGAGAGCGCAAGAGTAGATCGCACTCGTAAGAGCTAATGACGGCTGCTGCTCCGAACATCGTCCTTAATGGGGCGGAAGGGGGCGTGGACAAATTTTAAAACAAACTCGTCTCGGTTTGATATCACAGGAGCTTGGAAAGTTTGTAGAAAGTTTGGTTTATCTAGCTCTTATAGTCTCTGAGAAATAGGCGTCAAAAAATTCGATCAGGCATAGCGCCTACCCCTGTGAGCTCTGAGCTCTCTGAGCTATAGGCGCAAATGAAGACGGACGGACGGACAGACAGACATAGCTATATCGACTCGGCTATGGATGCTGATCAAGAATATATATACTTTATGGGGTCGGAAACGCTACCTTCTGGGTGTTCCACACATCCACTTTTTGCACAAATCTAATATACCCCTTTACTTTTCGAGTACCGGGTATAAAAATAACCCGCATAAACTCACTTTTGCACGTTTCAAGAAAATTAAATAATTAAATCAATTTTAATATTTTGTCCACCGGCTGGCTACTCTATCAGCTGAAAATGCTGTTTTCCCACCCATTTCTTGACAATGGAGACGAAGTGTGTCTCCGACACAGCTAGTCAAAGGTCGCGAAAAAATCTTAACGGACTCAGATGCTCGACGGTGATAACGGTTGTGTTTAACACCCAGAAGGAATCGTTTCCGACCCCATAAAGTATATATATTCAATAGACGAGTCGATATAGCCATGTCTGTCTGTCCGTCCGTCTTCATGAGCGCCTATATCTCAGAGACTATAAAAGCTAGAGCAACCTAATTTTGTATCCAGACTCCTGTCCTATCACACCGTTACAAGTGTATTTCAAAATTTCGAAAATCTGTAGCATGCACAGTTTTAAAGATACGAGGAATCTAAAAACGCAGAATCATAGACAATGGTCATATTTATCAGAGTTTTGAATCAGGATCAGATAAGATCATAAATATAGCCATAATGAAGAAAACCATTTCAAAATGCACCGTTCCCTCTCGCTCTCTCTCACACACCGGGGTGGTCGAATTTTTTGACGCCTAGATCTCAGAGACTATAAGAGCTGGATCAACCAAACGTTATATCCAAGCTCCTGTGATATCAAACCGAGACGAGTTTGTTTCAAAATTTGGCCACGCCCCTTCCGCCCCCACAAAGGACGAAAATCTACAATTTTGAAGATACGGGAAAACCAAAAACGCAGAATCATAGAAAATTACCATATCTATCAGAATGTTGAATCTGGATCAGATCGAATCATTAGTATAGCCAGAAGGAACAAATGATATTTCAGTGGCCTTCCAAGCGCAGACTCATTCCCTCTCTCTCTCTCTCGCACACAGCCGTGTATGTAAATGTAGGAAGTAGATTTAGACATGTAGAAAAGACAGATGTAAAAAACGTATGTAAACAAAAATGGAAAAATGGAAACATTTAATATATAAAAATCTCCGAAAAGGTTCGACTTAATATTTTTTTTCTTTTTTGGCTTAAGTTATATTTGTCCTTTTTGCGAACATGTAATAAATTACAACAAGCTCACAAACAGTAGCGGACAAAGAAATCCGGACAGGCAAAAAATGTTCGTTTCGTAAATTTTTTCAAATTGTGTTCATTGTTTCAAGAAAATTTGTATTAAACTTATTAAATGAATGAATTTGCTAACGAAAACAACTCTTATTTCGATTCCAGTGATGTTTGTTTTTTAGGAAAAACGGTAAATTAAAAATATTGATAATATTTCAAAAACTGATATTTCAAAAACTTTTTTTTTTACTTTTAAAGCACGTTAAAAAAATTTTTGAAAATAGTATTTTTTTAATGGAATATTATTCTACTTAAAAAATTAGCTTCCAATATTTTGTTTAACTTCCTTTGTTTTTTAAGACCGCCTTTATCCGTGTCGGAATAGAATCCACTAGATGTTGGATTGTTTCAACGGTTAAATCGTTGTACCAAACATTTTCCAAAATTGAATCAAGCTCTCTTCAAGTTTTGGGTTTCTTCTTCGTTATGTTAACCTTTAAAATATGCCAAAGATTCTTAATCGGATTTAAATCAGGACTATTGCCTGGTAAATTGAGGAGTTTAAATATCATTTATACAATAAATAAAGGAATTTAAAGAAAATATGAATTACCGTTTTTGCACGATGGCAAGGAGCAGAATTCTCCGACCTTACGTCTCACGTAGTACATACCATCGGTACCAAAAAGGTTTATTTTGGACGCATCTGAAAATATAACGTTCCTCCAATCGTTTAAGGTCCAAGATTCGTGGTTTTTAGCCCATTGTAGCCGTTTTATACGCATTTTAACGGTCAAAACCGGTATTTTTTGCTTGTCTGCGCCCATTAAGTCCTGCATCCTGAAGGCGTCTTCGTACTGCTCGAGTGCTAATATCGACTGCTTCCGACTGAACAAACTGGAATCTTATATCTTCTGCAGTTTTGAATCGATTGGCCATGCTTAAGCGCTTCAGAATACGATCTTCCTGGTAGTTGGTCTTCTTCTTTCTTCCTGTCCCGGGATTTCGCTTCACAGTTCGGGTGTTTTTAAAATTCTTTAAGAAATCCCCGACAGAAGATTTACTAAAGCCAACTTTAGCGCTTATATCAAGGAGGCTTACATTTTCCGATCACAAAGCCAATATGGCACCTTTATCAGCTTCAGTCATTTTCGACATGTTTCACTTTTTTTCACATCTAAAGCTTAGGATGCACCAAGCTGGGTGGCATTTTAAAACTAAATACTTAATAGATAACACGAAAAAAGATCCAAACCGATTGAACTCTTTTTACATATTTTACGCCCGTTCAAAGCTTGCATATTGAGGCCATACCTAGGTGTCCGGATTTCTTTGTCCGCTATACATATATATTGACTGAGTACCGGGTATAAAGTAAAGCCGCGGCCGTAGACGCGGTTTACAACGTTTCCACTCGTTTTTTTTATTTTCAAACTTTTTGGTTTCATCTCATATATTGTTTATTATTTTTATTTGTCAAAAATTAAACAATTAAGATAAACTAATTTAATTTGTTTGATTATCTTGTATGGGTAATTTATTATGGGCGACGAAAGTCAATTTCGTGGACATGCACTCATTTTTGCTCGCCACTGTATATGTAGAACATGTTATGTTTTTTTTTTTATACGATACATATTTCTCGCAACTCCCTACTGTCAACAAACTTTAAAAACGTTTTTCCCGAAACCATTTTTTGCGACCGAGCTTTAATAGCAGGGCTTGATTAAAAACAACCAAATAAATTTGTTAGTGCCTATATTTTGGTGCATTTTTTGTCCAAATTTATTCTATTTGGTATAAGCCATACAGAATTTCATAGAATTGAAGTTCGGGAACCATCTTTTGACAGCAGAGGTCGACGGGAGCCGTCTTTTTTCATTTTGGCATAGAAAAATATAAACTTACTAGCAGATCGCGCGCTTCGCTGCTCACTAAATGAATTTAAAGTTTAGGAATTCATCGAAATTAAGCAATGATAATTTTGATGTTACGAAATATTTTATTTATTGCAATGATTTGTTTTCTTTTTTTTGCCGTCGGTACAATGAATGATTAAGGCCGATGGTTTATCTACTCATGACCACGCTACTTACAGTTGACCATGTAAAAATGCCGGATGATCCAAATTTAAACCACAAATTTGCAACGACTGTCCTCGAGATTTATAGATAGTCATAGCAAAAGCAAGTCTAATGGGAAATTGTAGTCGTTTGAAATAAAATGGCACGTCAGTTGAAATCATAGGATTTCTCGGAATTAAAACGTGTTCACCAATCAAAATAGTTGCTTCAAGTAAATCTGTGTTATAAATTTGTAGAAAAAAATGTATGTGTAAGGGGCTATTTATATGCCTGGAAAGGCGGCAACGTTCGTTCATTGGACCAATTATAATATGCCTATGAGAAGCGTAATCGGTGAACCTATTGTACGTAAACGCAACACCTTGTCGATTTTGTATTTCACGACGTTCATTTGCAGTTGTTGTTGCATCATAGTTCCATTGAACTGAACGACGCATTTCGCGTTCGCCGGCCCAAATTTGATTGTCTCGACATTTAACTTCAAAAACCATACAGGTTGATTTTAAACGCACACATTTTCAAAAGCAACAAATATTCTAACACAAATTGCATTTTTTTAGAAAACAATTTTTATACAAAATGTTATAAATATAGATTTAATATTTATAGCATTTTGTATAAAAAGTTCCGTTCTACAGAATGACAAAATATGAAATGAAATAGGAGTTCAAACACATATTTTTGGACCAAATTTTCGACTAAGTTTTAATTTTTGAGGAAAATAAACCTTTAATTTTTATAAAAACGGCACATACTCTGGCTATCATGCAATTTGGTGCACGCGTTGCGGAGATAGCCCCTTAGACAAATATTTTTTTCTACAGATTTATAGTATAGATTCAGAAATAATAAACCAATTTGACAATCAAAACCAGAAGTTGCTATGTCTTTTCATTATTTCAGAACAAATTTTCAAATTTCGGTGTATTTTGAGCAAATTCTAGGAGAACCTCCCCTTAAGAAAAAACTCACTTGACAAATTTTGACATTGATTAAATGTACTGTACTGAGGATGAAAGAAAATGCTATTTCGCAGAAAAACTCGCGAAAAAATACGGCGTTGCTTATTATAACTTATATAACTTAACTTAATACAGCTGATCCACGGTGACAGCCGAAATGACAGTCGGAAACGATGTTCTCTACCTTGAATATAATTCACGCAACACGAGCGACCTCTGCAATGACATATCAAAGATATTGCCATATACATGTTTTACCCCCATACCTATTTGACTCCATTCTACTTTAGTAAGCATACAATTAAAATCATAAGTATATATTTTTATTTACAGAAATTCGGCTCAGAAGGAAACTTTTGTCGACTTTATGGGTGCACAAATTAAGACATTGTCATTTTTGGCATACATTGTACGAATATTTCAGGTAATATTTGAATCTGTAAATCACCGTGATAAATATATGTAGGTTTTTTAACTTTTAGGAAGTGGTTATAGCTAATTCGTTATCTGTAACCAACGGGATGCTCAACTTGATGGCCAATTGTCCCAAAGAAGCAGCGCATCTTAGAAAAGAACTATTGATTGCCGCCCGTCATATATTTGCTACAGACCTACGTCAGAGTAAGTTTTGAAGTTAAATGTAACTTTGCACTCCAAGATTACTGGATGTATCCATACTCAGGAGTTTTAACGAGGCCACTTTGTTTTTTTCGTTAAAATGTCGTTAAAATGTAACTGGAGTGAAATTTTACAGCTATTGGCACAAACCATTGTTTTTTTTTTTGTATTTTTAAAAGTTGTAACGTATGGTGGTGGCTTGGTGTACTCAACTAAAACAGATGTGAAACTACTGGAAATTATGAAAAATAAGCTGGGCATCCTGACAACTGAAACTCGTGCAAAAAATGAGCCGCCACTATACCTCAAAAAAATTCCACCATCATACCTTACAAGCTAGTGTTGGAAATATGATGGTGTCACTGTCATACGGCGCAAAATGAGCAACATTTTAAATACCCAAAACCAAGGTCTAAAACATACGTTCCACATACTTAGCTGAATAAATTTTCAAAAAATGTTCACTTACATATATCCAATAACACTTTTTATACCCAGTATTCGAAGAGTATAGGGGTATATTAGATTTGTGGAGATAACGGTTGTGTGTAACACCCAGAAGGAAGCGTTTCCATAAGATATATTTACTCTTGATCAGCATCAATAGCCGAGTCGATATAGCTATGTCTGTCTGTACGTCCGTCTGTCTTTCTGTCCATCTGTCCGTCTTCATTAGCGCCTATATAAGCTAGAGCAACACAATTTTGTATCCAGACTCCTGTCCTATCACACTGTTACAAGTGTATTTTAAAATTTCGCCCCGCCCCCTTCCGCCTACTCAAAGGAAGAAAATCTGTGGCATGCACAATTTTAAAGATACGAGGAATCTAAAATTATAGACAATGACCATATCTATCAGAGTGTTGAACCCGATCGGATAATAAATATAGCCAAAATGAAAAAAACCATTTCGAAATGCATAGTTCCCTCTCGCTATCTCTCACACACCGGGGTGGGTCCTATGCCTGATCCAATTTTTTGACGCCTAGATCTCAGAGACTATAAGAGCTGGATCAACCAAACTTTCTATCCAAGCTCCTGTGATATCAAACCGAGACGAGTTTGTTTCAAAATTTGGCCACGCCCCCTTCCGACCCCACAAAGGACGAAAATCTACAATTTTGAAGATACGGGAAAACAAAAACGCAGAATCATAGAAAATGATATTTATCAGAATATTGAATCTGGATGAGATCGGATCATTAGTATAGCCAGAAGGAACAAATGAAATTTCAGTGGCCTTCCAAGCGCAGACTCATTCCCTCTCTCTCTCTCGCACACAGCCGCGTATGTATATGTAGGAAGTAGATTTAGACATGTAGAAAAGACAGATGTAAAAAACGTATGTAAACCAAAATGGAAAAATGGAAACATCTAATAGATAAAAATCTCCGAAAAGGTTCGACTTAATATTTGTATTCTTTTTTGGCTAAAATTAAGTTTGTCCCTTTTGCGAACATGTAATAAATTACAACAAGCTCAAATACTGACTGAGTACCGGGTATACAGTAGAGCCACCGTAGACGCGGCTCACAACGTTCCCCCTCGTTTTTCACTACTTTTTTATTCAAAATCTCACAGAGTACAAAGCACACGTCCCCTCATTAATAGAGTCAGGTGGGGTGAAGTGATTCTCCGGGGTGAAGTGGTTCACCCATTAAATTTTGACAGCGCGCTTACACGTCACACCGTCACGTGATGCTT
The DNA here is from genome assembly GCA_963969585.1 of Drosophila helvetica. Classification (NCBI taxonomy): domain Eukaryota; kingdom Metazoa; phylum Arthropoda; class Insecta; order Diptera; family Drosophilidae; genus Drosophila; species Drosophila helvetica. The sequence continues at coordinate 567,082 of OZ018404.1, forward strand.
TCATTGCCACAATGTTTTTCATGATACTTCGAAGTTTTCGAAAAACGTGGTGAAAATTTAGTTTCAAAAGTTTTTTTGATGCAGTGATTTAATTGTATTTTGTGCGGACTACTCGACACAAATTCAAGGTAAAAATATGAGTCGTGATGGTTTAATGTTCTTCTTCAAATATATAATGTGTTTGTAAAATATCTATCAAGTGCTCATGTCATAGCAGCCGTTTTTTCAAAATGCCCATAGTGGGGTGAATCGGTTCCCTAGAAGTGGGTGAATCGGTTCACTAGGAGTGGGTGAAACAGTTCACCTCACAAACTCCGTTTAATGCGTATTTAGTGTTTTTGTGTGTGTATCACTACCTACGAACGCTGTTAAAGTCGTTGCCGAAAAGGGCGCCCTCTCCTCAGCGGAAAGAGGAACCAATGTGACTATGGCAGTTGCAGTTAGCGCGGCTGGAAACACTATTCCAAGCTAATATGCAAAAAACCAAAGAAACAGTGTCGTTGTATGAACCTCTTCAGAAGAAGAAGACCTAGATTTCTTCTTGTTGTGTTCAGAATTGAATTCGTAAAATGATATTCATGGAACAAATGCGAACTATAGCTATATTCAATGAAATGCGTGGAGATGGGTAACCGTGCTTACTACACCTGTCGAAACTGCGACTCTGACCTCGACATTAGCGATGAATAATACATTTTCAGTCGAATTTTCACTAATTTTTCATAATATTTTCTCATTCATTTTTGTGCCGTAAATAAAAGAATTTGGTATTGGATTCGATGACTTTTATTCAGTATTTTAGCTTCTTGCTGACTAAGGAGGCCATTAAACCGATTTATGTTGATGTTTATACATGAAAACTGAAGATTCTTTTGGTGAACCGCTTCACACCATCATTTTTCAAAACTCGAGAAACGAGAACTTTCGAAATAAATCCATATTTTGTTGTCGAAATCGAAAATGTTCAAATCCGATTGCATAGAAATGAAGGAAAATGCCCATTCTTTCGATTTGGAATTTCAGATGTGACGTTACATGCCGTACTACACTCCCCTATATATATAAAAATGGAATACAAAATGTATAGTATTACATCACGTGAGAATGGTTGGGCGAATTTGTCTTTAATTTTTTACAGTTGTCCATATTTGCCACGAGATCCTCTCCTTCGTTAAAACCTTTCATAAGAACATATTGGAAAATTCCTCCTACGATCGCGAAAAAATTGTCTTTTTTATTTTTTGTATCTTATGGAAAAAATCTCAGCCGTTCAGGAAAAGTAAACAAATATTTCTTGGGCTTTATTTTTGGTTTTAGATAGTTTCATTAATTAGGCGTCGTTTAAGGTATCGTTTTTAAAAAGTGGCTAAGTTGCAGCCTTTTGACCAAACCTTCGTATGCCGAATTTTTCTGATAAATTCCGTTCGTCGACACATAACCGTTATTTTTCTTACAAAGAATACCAAAAATCATTTTTTGTAACAGTTTTTAACGGTAAAATGGCATTTGGGATGGTCCCTAACGGATGGTACCTGTCCATCGATTTTCGACTTTTCCTGAGTTTCCAAAGTCAACATTTCGGACAAAAATACCGCAAAAAATTATCGAATTTGAAAGCTTAATATCTTCCAGACGTTAAGTTGTCGGATTATTAACTGCATCTGTCAGCTTTTCAGAACTGCAAAGTTCTATGCAACCAGATATAAGATACTTAAGCTATGTGAAAATAAAAAATAGAAGCACTAACTCTAAAAAAAAAATAAAAAAAATACTAAATTTAAAAATTAAAAAAAAAAACTAAACTATAAAAAAAACCATTATTCTTAACAAAAATATAATCACGAAATCTATAAAAAAAAATCATTTTGGGCCACAGCGAGTGGGCTACATGAACAATTCTCAGTTTTTTTTTTTAAATTGATTTCAAACATTTAGTTTCAAGGGCATTTTACGAAATTGCTTCCAAACAATTGTATTCAAAGAGAATTCACAATATGGCGGGTGCTTTGTTACCACCCACCACCAAACGAAGATCAAAAGTTCTTTCAGATCTATTTCGTTGGTGATTCGGCAATTGAAATAGATAGGCGGTGTGCGAGTTTTACTGCGACTAAACGTGAAATGTTAGAACAATTGCATTTTCTGCAATGTTAGATCAGACACCCACTGTAGGCCATGCAAGACAATTCATTACTGCAAATGAAGTCGCAGAGGTCATTGTTGCTGAGAACGTGGAATCACGCGATATTTTTCTAAAGCAATGCTCGGCACGCATACACTCAAGTTATTCTGCTGTGCGCTGGTGTGTGTAACAAAAGCCCGAACATGCCTGCGGGAGAAATCGGTTAATTGCTTTACACTGGTAAAAGCGAGATAGCAAGAGCCGAAGTCGCATTGTCGAAGCCACACGAAGTCTTGCTGATTTTTTATACTGTCCGTGAGCGCAGCGCAGTAGCAAAGACTTTTGCTATACTCATTAGATAGGGCTGTTCCGACCCCTGTTCTAAAGTGTCGGGATGGTGGACAATTGCAACTCATGTAAGAGACTCAACGGTCGTATGATTAACTTTTATAATTTTTTTTTCGAATTTTCCTAAATTATGTAAAGTCAAAATTTCGGAAAATCTTAGAAAAAGTATCAAAGCTTAATATTTTCGAGACGGTTAGCGGAAGCTACAAAGTTCTTAGGTCCGATTTATAGCTGCATTTTCAGCTTCTCAGAATTGTAAAAATTGTAAATTGTAAAAATTCAATACAACCAGATGTAAGATACTTAAGTTACGAGAAAAAACAGAATCCCTACCTCTGAAAAAAACATAAAAACAATACCAGATTTACAAAATTAAAAAAAAAAATCGAGGGTCAACGTTGGAGCCGCGGCAAAGGCAGCGGATTCCGTTCCAGTAAAAACAATCATTTCCAATTATTAGAGAATCTTTCTTCACTCTTATCTTCACATCTTTGTTGATTGCCGTTAAATGCTTTTTTAGTTGAAAGAGCACACTCTTGTTTTGCTGTTTCCTTTTCGACGTAGACGAATTTGCTCATTTGCTCCCTCGACAGTCTCCATTTCAGCGATTAGATTTCTACCACGGTCACTTTCTGAGAGTATTCTGGCAGAATTAATGTGCGGCTCCCGAATTTCCAGCTTTGTGTTGCATATCTCGGATATGGCTTCGATTGGCTCTTTCGACTTGGTCATACCAAAGACAATATAAATAGTAAGATAAATCTCGCCATACAAAATTGTTGGAGTCCATTTTGGCTGGGTGTCTTTTCGTATGTCTTTTCACAAACAGAGAGAGTCAGATAGACAGAGAGAAAGAAAACGAACCGCTCTTTCGTCCCATACGTGAGGCTGAGATTCAACTGTACGTGTGCACACATGTTAGGTCTGCTTGTTTGTATTGGTTGTTGACGACGCCGCGCTCAACGAAATACCGAATACCTTAGAATTCATTGCGGACTATGACACTATTTGAAGACGCTTGCTCATAATACAAAAAAAGTAGTATTTTGTATACCCCTTATATGCAAATTTTGTTTAATGTACTATACGCGAATATAATGAAGGAATGTACCTATGTAAAAATACATAATCTATGTGATAAATGACTTCACATTCGATAAAATGTCTGTTGGGTATTTGTGGGTCGACTTTATAAACTTTATAATATAAAGCAATGAATTTTGAAGTTCTTATGCATGCATGTATGTGCGTTTGTACGTAAACTTGTGCAAAGAAGACAAGACAATTTGATACAATTTCTTGAAAGGCGAATTGCGTTATAGGGGTTGATTTTGCGATTGAACAGGTTGGATAGAATTACTCGATAATTCTAAAACCATAATAATTGTATACCTAATATCAAATGTTCAAAATGGGTCATATATTTAATTTAAATATATTACATTAGTATTAGTATTAGTATATTAAAGAATAATAATAAATAATAATAATAATAAATAAGAATAAAGAATAATAAATAAATAATGCAATTTTATTATCCGAATGTCAATCGCCAACGAATTTTTTTCCCCCCTCCCAAATTCTCAGCAAATACATTTCTGTCTTGTTTACGTCTCGTCAAAATTCGGCAGCTCGGCACAAATACGCACACATAAGTGCTTGCAGCTCTGTGTGTACTCACACATGCAAACTCATTCTCTCTTATCTTCTTCGTGCGAGCGAGACAGCGCGCACTTAGGCATATACAGAAAACTTCGCTGCTCACGATTGAAATTGTACGGGCGATACTCATCTTATTATTTATATTGTCTTTGGTCATACCTCTGAAAACTACATTTTTCCCTTTGGCGTGGCTTAACACTTTATGCAACTCGGTTTTGTCATCGTGGTCTGCATGGCTTGTAGTACTACTTGCTCTACTTTATACCCGGTAATTAAGTCGAACACTTTCGGAGATTTTTATATATTACTAGGTGACCCGGAAAACGTTGTTTTGCCATGTTATTTCTAGGAAACATTTTTTCAATTCAATAAAAATAACTATCTAGTATGTAAGTATAACTATCTAGTACTTACTTAACAATAAAGACTAATCTCTCAGCGCAATAGAGTGTACAATAATCTTGGCTAGTCTGTCTTTAGCCAACACAAACAAACAGTATGTTTTTCCCACGCGAGAACTTGCCACATATAGTTGTCCGTCTCCGAAATGGCTCGACCGATTTTCGTGAATTCTTATGTGCTTTCGATTATAAGCTTTTAGATGTATCGCTTCCGAGAAGAAACGAATAATGATTTCAAACACAATATTCAAACCCCAGCTGGGCCAGGACCGAATTTTTGATTGGGCCTACTGGGATGTGTTTTAAAAAGTTTATTCATTTTAATATTTTTCTGATGTTCCGTTTTGTAAGGATGTGCGTCATCAAAGTTGCCGAGCCTTCACTTGAGAGGCGTGCCGGCTCGATGGTAGTATACCCGGGGAAGTGAGAATCGAGAAGAATGTGTAGGGACTCCTTACTAATTTTTCCCAGTTGGCTTTCCTGGGATTAATGTACTCAATGGGTTTTGGACTCTCGAGAGATAAGATCATCTCGATGTACCTGTGGTCAGAGAAGGAATTTTCCTCTAGGACTTTCCAACTCTTGACTATGTCTGACAGTTTGTGAGACACTAGTGTGAGGTCGAAAATCTCTTGTCTGTTCTTTATTATAAATTTAGGGTCATTGTCCCGATTACAGATTAATAAGTTAGAGTTTAGGATGAAGCTGAAAAGTGACTCACCTCTTACGTTTGTGTCCGAGCTCCCCCATTGGGTGTGGTGAGCGTTGGCATCGCAGTCTACTATCAGGCCTACGTCTGACTTTTCGCTATCGCTGGCTAGCTTGCGAAAGAGGTCACTCGGAGGATCGAATTCCTTGTGAGCCATATAGGACGACATCAGTCTAAGGTACGTCCCCTGCAGCTTTAGGCTTCCAACCGTGTTGTCGCCATTGCTAAAGTTATGGAGCAGAAAAATATTTATATATATACTATCCAAGGCTCCTGGACTAGGACTATGTCGGCTCCGCTCTCGATCAAGCGGAGTATGAGGGAAGCAGATGCTGCTTTACTGTGGTGGAGATTTATCTGAAGGAGTTTCAGAGACATCTTCCAGAATTCCCACCACTGTGATGTCGGCATCTGAGTCGTCGGATACCTCCTCGCGACACATCGCCTCAAAGTCGAGCAGTAGCTCTGCCTCGGACGAGTAGCCTTCTTTGGCCTGCTCCAGCTCGTTGTCGGGTGCTTCGATCTCCGAGGCAACGGCAACGGAAACAACAAAGAAATCGGAAGACACGGTGTGGATTGGTTTGAGTATATTTTTAAACTAAACTTCATGCAAGCGATAGCGAGTACAACAAAGACAGGGAGAGAGAGAGTGATCTTAGCAGCGCTTCATTTATGCTCTGAAGATATCCAAGCTTCAACTCAGGGAGCGGAGCTAATCGACGAATAGCTCGTTTCCATCTTGCTACTCGCACTTTTCCATCCGATCCTGGAAAAACCTTAGTGACGACGCCAAGTAGCGAGGATTATAACGACGGTGCCTTCTTCGAGGTTGTGTTGGTCCTTGGTCCACTTCTGCTTCTGCTGCAGGCTGAGAAGGTATTCTCTCGACCAGTTGGTCCAGAAGCGCTGCTTGATGGTGGACACGAGCCGCCATCGGGTTGGTTGTATCGGCCACGATTGGCCTGGTGTTCAATATGGCTTCCACTTCAACGACGATAGTGTCGAGTTCGTCCATGCTCAACTTTGCGCTGCCGATGGCCCGAATCAAATGGTGCTTCGCTGACTTCACTGTGGCCTCCCACAAGCCGCTGAAATGGGGCGCTCAATGGGGAATGAAAATTAATTCTGTCCCGTGGGTTGCCGCATGCTCGACTATCGCACCGCTGTGAGCAGCAAACTCCTTGGCGAGGTCTTGAAGTTCTCGGGCCGCACCGACAAAGTTCGTGGCATTGTCGCTGTATAGTCGATCAACAGGCCCTCGTCGTCCTAAGAACCTGGAGACACACAGAATGAAAGATTTAGAAGTCAAATCTGTGACAAAATCCAAATGGACAGCTTTAGTGACAAAACATATAAACACTGCAATACACATCTTAACTAGCGGTTTGTCGCGCAGTTGGGCGGTACCATAATCGGACCACGGAAGTCCACTCCACTAACTTCAAATGGAAATTGTCCATTTAGTCGGTCAGTGGGTAGATTTCCCATGACTTGTGACAACAGTCGAGGTTTATATCTGCAAAGTTGACGTGCGGTGACGCGCCAGATCTTCTGCTGAAGCAAGCCGTCTAGTATGCGTTGGCCCGCATGATGATTGTGAAGATGTTCGACATATAACTTAGCAAATCGACAATTTTTGGCAATAAAAGTGGATGCTTCGGATCGTAAGGTAACCGAGCATTTAATAAGCGACCACCAACACGCAACATAGAAAACGTCCGTTGTGCGTCTTGGTGCTTCTTAAAAAACGGAGTAAGCTTCTGTAAGAATGGTTGAAGCATTTCCGATTTCTCCAGTTTGTGAACCTCCTCCATAAATTCAACGTGTTGAATGCTGTGTACCACCGTCAGAAAAGCGTGCTCTAGCTCTGTGGCCGTAACTACATGGGAGTGGTATTGCTGCGACTTTTTTCCACGTATGAAACATAAAATATAAGAAACAATTCTTAAAATTTCCAGACCTTTTTCGAGACACTAGAATTACTGAATTCTGCTTACTTGGCGCGTGTCGCCAATGTCCATCTGCTGCAATTTCCTGTTTTTTCCTGTTTTTCCTCTGTTTGCAACAAAAACGTTCATCGTCGACGGGTGCTGTTCCAGCCAATGAAGTACTAATTCAGAGTCAGACCAAAAGAAAATACGCTCTACGGTGAACTCCAAGTCAACTCGTACGGTTTGCCAGAGTTTTGCCAGTAAATGTGCGGCGCAGAGCTCCAACCTCGGAATGCTTTTGTTTTTCAACGGCGCAACTCTAGATTTGGCAGTGATTAAACGAACTGACACTTCGTTAGCTGTATCAACTCTTGCATACAAAAAGCATCATATGCCCTGGAAGATTTTCGCTCTCGTGGTCACAGGGCTGAGCAATCCAAGAGGGTCGTAAAGTCGCGCTGAGAAGGACAAAATAGACCATTTCGTGGGAACTTCAGTTGAATTTACATTTAATAATGAGTATTTCAAGACATCTGTATTGGGGATCCATAATAAACCCAATGTTTTAGTGTCGTCTTGGTCTCCAAGTACGACAGCCGTATCTGCCGAACTATTTTTTTCCAGAGCAATATTGGAAGACCACTTTTCTAATGACAAACCTGCTGAGTTCAGAATATCCACCGATTCTCGGCGCATGACCTGAAGCTGTTCAACGGGGTCTGCTCCAGCTAGGTCGTCTACATAAAAGTTTTTGGATAGGGATCAAGAGCCACAAGGGTGAGATATCGCGTATCGGTCGCTGAGGTATTTAAGACACCTGACCGCCAAGAAAGGTGCTGTTGCCGTTCCATATGTAACCGTATTTAGCCGATATGTCTTCAAAGGTTCGGTTAGGGTTTCCCTTCAAACAATTAACTGGAATTGACGCTGATCCCCAACGATCTCAAACTGCCTTCATAAAGTCAACGTATAACGAACGGATCTCAGGCTGCTTTTGAAGCCTTCTCTTTAACGATAAGTACCTTCGTTTGGCAGTTTCGAATGAGTTGCTTAAGCTCCCTGGGCTTAATTTGAAGGGTAAAGAAACTCTTAGCCGACCCGAGGGTAGTTGTGTGATGGTTTGATTAAACCAATTCTCGCGAAGTTGTTGTTCTGGTGTATCTTTCGGTTACCGAGACATTAGGAATTTCCTCAAACTCTCAGAACTTCTGAACAATGGCATTGACGGATGGCTCTACTAGACAGCTTAAGTCTGTAGACCGACTATTGAGTGTTTTATATCGACCTGACACAACCCAGCCAAATACCGTTTTTGCAGTGACAATTTATTGTTTGGACGTTGACGTGCAATGACTGCACCATCAAGTGGCCCATGGGACACCAGCCGAATGCTGTTAGGCGCGAATCCCAGGCCGAAATGCAGCCCTCCTCCCACCCAACCGACCGAGGGGCGCTGCCGCATAACGCGCGACTCGTTAACCGAACCGATCGCGATCATGCAGGAAAGATAGATGTTAGACTAGTATTCGAGGAAAATTAGAACTAATCTTACTAAAGTAATTAAGCATGCATTAAAACAATCGTACTCCACAACTACAATTACTAACTACGAGAAAGGTATGTGAGTAATAGTAATTTAAGAAGAGGAAGGGAATTAGTTGCCGATATAATAGGGTAGAAGGAATTATAATCCGAGCATAAAAATCTAAAAGGTTCATGCAAGGAATAATTCGATCTAAAAATCGGAAGGAACAACGGTATATGGTTTCTAGTGTTTCTAATAGGAATCGTGAAGTTTATGCGGCTAAACAAGTCAGGGCTATCTACGTCACCCTTGATCAAGTTGTACACAAAAATCACACCAAGCATCTTTTTACGGTTAACTAAGGATGGAAGGTTTATTAAAAGCAATCTATTAGGGTAAGACGGCAATCTAACACTTGCATCCCAGTTGAGGCCGCGTAGAGCGAAAATTAACAAGTTTTTCTGTACTGATTCTATACGGTCCTAGTGTACTTTGTACAGAGGGCACCATACACAAGAACCACATTCTAAAATCGGACGAACAAGCGATATATAGAGAGTCTTTGTTATATAGGGGTCGTCAAATTCCTTTGACCACCTCTTTTTAAACCCAAGCACGCCTATGGCCTTATTTACCATGGTAGATATGTGTTCAGAAAATTTTAACTTGGGATTTAAAAGAACACCAAGATCATCAACTGGGGTAATTCTCTCGAGAGAACCCCCGCCAAGTGTGTAAGGAGCCAGAAAGGCGCTTAAGCGATGAAATGTCATTACTTTACATTTCGAAGCATTAAGGTATAACAAATTTGCACAACACCATGACTGAAAGCTATTAAGATCGGATTGCAACCTGGAGTGAGATAAGCTGTCCTTGAACTGGACACACAGCTTAACATCATCCGCATACATAAGTACTCGAGAGTATGTTAATACCGAAGGCAGGTCATTAATAAAGAGTGTAAAGAGTAAGGGGCCTAGATGGCTGCCCTGTGGTACGCCCGAAGTAACCATAACTGGTGAAGATAGGGAGTTTTTGCAGAAAATTCTTTGGGATCTGGAACAAAGGTAGCTAGAAATCCATCTTAAGAGATTGGGTGGAAACCCTAAAAGGTCAAGTTTTTGTGCTAGGAGAGAGTGGTTTACAGAGTCGAATACTTTACTGAAATCTGTGTAAATGACATCCGTTTGTAGATTACCTTGGAAGCCTTTAATGATGAAGGAGGTGAACTCCAATAAATTCGTGGTTGTTAATCTCCGCCTTATGATCTGCAAAGATGCTGCAGGTGCGGATAACTTTGATATACCTCTGTAGTTTTTCGCATCGGACTTACTACCATTCTTATGGAGAGGAATTATGATCGACTCCTTAAGTATGGAGGGGAAGCATGAAGAGTTAATGGACAGGCTGAATAGTTGAAGCAACGGTCCACACAGAGACTCGGCGCAGTACCTAAGTACACAGCCGGGAACTCCGTCCGGACCCGGTGAAAACACCGGCTTAACTTTCCGGAGATCAAGAAGCAGAGAGCTTTCATTTAGCAAGGGACTGAAGATGCCGTTCGACCTGGGTAAACCGTATGGGTACGGCTGACCGGAGTAGCATTCCTGTGAATAGGTTGTTTGAAAGAAATGGGCAAAAAGATCGGCCATTGCCTGATCAGTATTTGCCGACGTATTAAGAAATGATAGCGAGGATGGATGTGCGGATGTTTTACGCTTACTGTTTACGAAGCTGTAAAACTGCTTAGGGTCCTGAGAAAAACGTATCCTGCATCTAGATAGGTAGTTCCTATAGCACTGGGAATTAAGAACTGAAAAGTTTGACCGAGCCATTAAATAGCGAGAGACAGAAGAAGGAGAGCCAACTTCTTGAAATTATTTGTAAAGTCTTGATTTTAAGTTTTTTAGACTGGATAACTCTTTGGTAAACCAGGGGGGCTTCCCAGAACTAATAGGACAGGAAAGTGGGACACAAGACTCAAAAAATGAGTCAAGGGCATCGTAGAAAATGTTTATGCATATCGTAACATCAGTGCACAATCAAAATCCCTAATGAGGTTATTAAGCTTCGCAAGCTCGGCTTTACGAAAGCAGCGGACACATCGAGGTAGCCTTCCAGACCGATCCAATGCGGTTGGTCCTATATCGAGCGACACTTCAAGTGTAGGATGGTAGGCGTCTTCAGGTATAGTGAGCGGAGGGACTCGGGTTAACAACGCAATGGTCGGATCCGTTACAAAGCACAGATCAAGCAATCGACCCAGGGAATTTTTCACATGGTTGACTTGAGACAGGGATAAGTCAAGAAAGCCGTCTATAAAGTCATGTCGTGACATGGCCACTAGGTTATTAGACTCGTTTACCGAAGACCAAACAGTTCCTGGCAAATTTAAATCCCTAAGAACTATCATATGATCTTTATCAGATAGCGAGGAAGAAACAGCGCTTAAGGCGGACAAGTGCTGCTCGTAAATTGCGATACGAGCATGTAATAAAGACTGAAAAAGCGGGAAGAATCAGTTTTATACACAGGAATTCCAGTTCTAGTTGAATCTGGACTGTAAAGTGTTCCGACGTGAAGTTATAGTCCACTGCAATCAGAACCCCACCTGCACGTCGAGACGAACGGTCATTCCTAAAGGTTGTGTACCGACCTACCAAAACTTCAGAACTAAGAATTTCCGGTTTGAACCAGGTCTCGGTGAACACAATTAGATGGGATGCAAATGCGACGCTATCCTGATACAGAGTGCTGAGCTTACTACGCAAGCCTCTAACATTCTGGTTGGTGATTAAGAGAGAGGAAGTTAGTTTTTTGGATGGGTGGACTGGGAAGATGAGGATGGAGCACTGGCCTGATTAGTATTAGGAGTTATTGGGGGCCTACTCTTCTTCTTTGCCTTAAACTCCTTCACGCTTATGTTGAATGGAGCTACCTCCCTGGCATAAGAGAAGCTAAACTTCTCCACCTTTAAACTGACGGCTTGTATATTGCTATTAATAAAAGCAGTAACGTCACCAATAGTGGTGTAAGGGGCAAGCCGTGAGACAAAATTTTGTCGTTTAGGTGTGATCCCCACCAATCTTGGGTTTGGCACCACAGACCTATGATAGCATGCATTCCACATGCATTTTCTATTAATTTTCTTGTTTTGTCGTCACTTTATTTACAGGCGTTGCCACCTAATTTGTACACCATTTCATGAATTCAGACTAGATTCATAGTCAACTTTGGTGTGTTAACAAATACATAAAATGGTGTTTATAAACATACTTTTTTCCCCATTGCATGAAATGATTTCATAAATTGATTTCATAGCATAAACACAGTATCAGATATAACATTTTTTTGAAGAAACAATAGATAGTAAATAATATATTAGTACGATTTTGCTTGTCCTCTGGCCTAAATACCCCGCAATTATCCTTGACGGCATGGCATCAACAAGGGTCTTAAGGGTTTCTTCATTCAAAGTATCATACGATTTCTAAAGCTGAAATGATTTTTTTTGTTCTGCAACTTAGAGCTCAATTGCATGCCATAGGTGCTCAATAAGGTTCAGGTCAGGCAAGTTTCCCGGCCAACCTTGGCGAAAAATTACTTTCTCTTGGAACACTTTATCAAGCTGTAATAAAACGAAGCCTTATATTAATGTTTCGTTTGCAAATTTTTCGTTGCAAAGAATGAAATTAAAGACGAAAAAAATAATTCACTGAATTAGCTCGGTAGCAAGGCGCAGGAATCGTCCTGAAAAATAGCATCCGGGGCATAGCATAAACGTTACTCAATGGCTAGACCCAATAGTTCTTCCCAAGCCAAATAATCTGGGGGTACTTTTCGTACTATATTTCGTTTGCACTTTCTAGAAGGAATTATGAATGAAGCGGGCTATGGGGAAGTCATCTTATGAGCACAACAACGTCTATTTTAGATGTTATATGTTTCCATTTTTGTTAACATTTGTTTCTTACATATACATACACGGCTGTGTGCCATAAAGAGAGGACCAGTGAAATTTCATTTGTTCTTTCTGGCTATAAAAATGATCCAACCTGATCCAGATTCGGCAATCTGCTAGATACGGTCATTCTCCCTGATTTGGTTCTCTCGTATCTTAAAATTTGTGGATTTCACAGATTTTCATCCTTTGTGTTGACGGAAGCTGGCGTAGCAAAATTTTGAAATACACTTGTAAGGAAGTAATGTATCACAGGAGCTTGGATAGAAAGTTTGGTTGCTATAGCTCTTATAGTATCAGAGATCTAGGCGCTCATCCGGACAAGCGGGAAAAGCCGACAGGGTGGAGTGTGAGAGAGAGCGAGAGGGAACGATGCCTTTCGAACTGGTTTTCTTTATTGTGGCTATATAACTGATCCGATCTGATCCAGATTCAACACTCTGATAGATGAGGATCTTTTCTACAAGAAAACAGGTCAAGATTGTGTCCGGCTAACACTACTATTCTAAAAGAGAGCTGGAGCGAATTCGCAACGGCATAGAGAGAGGGTACTAGGGCGACCTGCCCGTCCCTGCGAAGTAGAGTTACCCCCAATCCAGCAGGAATACAGGAATTATTTAAAATAAATAAATAAAAAAAACCAAATGTTTTTATGGGATATTTAAATAACGTTCATAAAAAAATAATAAAATCCCACTCAAAAAATGGTGGGGGTTGTAGGAAGGTGAAAAATACTTTAAGACCTATTCTCATACCTACTAAATATAAAAAAAATCATAAAACTTGGTACGCCGGGACACGAAATTTTTATATTTTATACATCAAACATAATTAAAATCTTTTATTTATTTTTAGAGTTTATTCCATCAATAGACAAATTATTTGATGAAGACTTGCTTATTGGTAAGGGAGTCACATTGGAGTCAATTCGGCCGTTGGCATATTCTACGTTAGCAGATCTAGCTCACCATGTTCGGCAGAGTTTAAGTTTGGACGTGTTAATAAAAGCAGTAAATCTGTTCTCAAAAAATGTACATGATGAGACGCTTGCCGTAGGAATACAAACTATGTCTTGTAAGCTTTTATTAAATCTAGTTGACTGCCTACGCCATCACAGCGAACTGGAGCCCCAGAGATCCCGACAAATTTTGTCAAAACTATTGAAGGTTTTTGTGAAGAAATTTGAAACAATTGCCAAAATTCAGCTGCCCTTAATCGTTCAAAAATGGTAAGTAGCCATCATGAATTAGATATATATATGTGTTTTGACTGGGACATGAATGCTCTCCAGGCACTCTCTATGCATCAGATATCTGCAGCGGTCCACCGCAACTACTAGTGTGTATCGCATTCGTACAATATCATTTTCATACATGAATACCGAAGCACCGCAACAAAAATTGATGTGGTGTTTTTTTAATCGTTTCTTTTTCTGCTCATTCGTATGCGGTGCGTGGGTATATTTTCGACATACAAGTAGTCACCGAACAAAAAGTGTGTAAAAAACTACCCCTAAAATGATGTAAAGACGAATACGTTAAGGGGAGGTTCTCCTTGAATCGGCCCAAAACACACCAAACTTTACAAATTTGTTGTGGTTTTTATTGTCAACTAGATTTATTATTTCTCAATAAATTATATATATATTTTTAAAGCCAAAATTCAAAATGGCGGCTTCCGTCGACCTCTGCTCGAAAAAGATGGTCCCCGAACTTCAAGTCTGCAGCCTCTTTTAGTGAAATGAAATAAGCCACGACTTAACTTTATCAACATTTATGAAATTCTCTATGACTTGAATTAAACTAGAAAAAATTTTGACATACATTTAACAAAAATATAGGCACTCAAAGTTCTTTGTTTTGTTTTTTCACTTTTTTTTACCTTTGACCTCGTTTTAAAAATATAATTTTTTTTTTATTTTTTTAGGCTTTTTGTTAATACAAGTCATACAAAACAGTTTTTACTTTCATATGCTTTTTATTTGAAGAGAATCGGATCAATGGATCAAGCCCTGGGCTTGAAGTTCGGACGCAAAACATGGTTTCGAGAAAAACGGGTTTAAAGTTTGTTGACAGTAGAGAGTTGCGTCCGAGGTAGGTGCGTTCAAGACGCTCTAGCTCGAAACAATTATTTCACGCACATGTTCTACACGTATGTGGCTATTATTTTTTTTTTTTTTTTAAATATAATTTTTTTTTTAAATTCAATGAGAACCTCCCATTAAAAGACATAAAATATTACGGTAAAATATTGAACTTGCACTCGCAATATACTCCAAATTTTGTCTACTTTATTTCACTATTCTGCGTCAAACCATCGCAGTAAAAAATCTTAAGTCGTCTAAATTTGAGCTAGTCAATTTTATTGCGTGCGTTCAGGCACCGCATATTTTCTTGTTGCTAAACCCATGTTGCTAAAGTTTTGGAGCAGAAAAATATTTAGGTGTTTTCTTGCAAGAATACAGGTACGAATTTGACCTTTACATCGCTAAACCACAGACCTTTTCTCCTACTATCCAAGGCTCCTGGACTAGGACTATGTTGGCTCTGCTCTCGATCAAGCGGAGTATGAGGGAAGCAGATGCTGCTTTACTGTGGTGGAGATTTATTTGAAGGAGTCTCAGAGACATCTTCCAGAATCCACTGTGCTGTCGGCGTCTGAGTCGTCGGATACCTCCTCGCGACACATCGCCTCAAAGTCGAGCGGTAGCTCAGCATCGGACGAGTAGCCGTCTTTGGCCTGTTCCAGCTTGTTGTCGGGTGCTTCGATCTTCGAGGCAACGTCCTGCTCGACTGGGTTGTCGACAGGACGGGCCTCGGCCGATGCGTCAGACTTATACACCTTTATGGTGACCGAGCTGAAGCCGAAGTTCAGCTCTCCCTTAGCTGCCTCTATTTGGGCCAGCGACTCTTTATTGAGTATGAGCACAGCCTGGTTCATCGGTCCCTGCGTCGTCTCAACCTTCACTACCTTCCAGTTTGTGGTCGGTAGTCCTGGATTGCACCTCTGCAACATTTTGACGATGCGCTCAGGCTCCTTGAAGGTAGCCGGCACCCATAGTCTGGCCCGCGGTCTACTGGGCACCTCGCTTCAGTCTACTGCGACGAGCTTCGCCCCAGCGTAGACCTCACCGATCTGTGCCACTGCTGATTTGTACAGCGGTCGGCCAATGCCGCTTCCCCACTTCCACTGGCTCGTGGCTCGTTGCAACACCTTCAGTATGCGATCCGGCAATTCGCTTAGCACCTGGGTAGACCTCCTCAACTTGCGCTACCGCTACTTTGTATAGCAAGACGGAGCTCGTTCGTCTTCGCAGGCTATTATTTTGATACAGCCCTGGTACCATCCCATATCTTTGGGGGGTCCGGGCTGTTTCAGCCTCAGCAGTTCAGCCGGGGTCGGCCAGTGCCCAAGTTCAGGATGGGACCCCTTTGGCTTCGCACTAGCGTCTTCCCCCACGAAGGTTTTACCTGATGTATTGCGGGTCAGACCAAGCCGTTGGCCCGCTGCCTTTCCCTGTACGGGATTGCTCCCTGTTGTCAGTTGCCAGGAGTGCCAGACTCGTTTAGTCCGGGGTAGTCCGTCCGGCCAGAGATTCACGTTGGCCGGATAAGGCATTGGAACAGGGGGCTGCCAAGTCGCTGAGCTCTCCGTTAACGACTGGGCTAGTTTTTACCGACCGCAGCTGACCTACCGAAGTAGGTCCTTCGCTATCCGAAACCTGCGACCCGTCCGGTGAACTCCGCTAGGCCCTTTCTGAGCCATCTCACTAGCTCACTAGACCAGATTCTCGAGTCCGAAGTAAGCAATGCTATTGCAGCTGCCGCTCATACGGGTGCCCAGAGACAGGGGAGTCACCGAAGCGTGAACTCGAGTGAGGTTGTGTTATTTCTAATATTGAAAAAGAGGCTCAGGCGGGAGCGCATCCGCACTAATGACCCACAAAAAGGGCGAACCTTGCGAATGATTTCCAGCCAAGTGAGAAAAAAGCTGGCATTGCTCAAAGCGGAGGATAGGAACAGGATCTCAGAGGCGAAAGCAAACGAAAGCTCCATATGGTGGAAATCCAGCAGGCGTTTGACCGAGTGTGGCACAACGGACTACTCTACAAGTTGAAGCCGCTATTCAATCCTCAATTGTTACAGCTCGTCAGAAATTTCCTGCCGGAGAGGTCCTTGCGGGTCGTATATGATGGCTTTGTTTCCTTCGATGAAAGAATTAAGGTTGGAGACATGCCGAAGCCAAAGAACGTCCGCACGCAACATGACCAGACCCTCAAGGTGGCAACCTTCGCAGATGACACAGAAGGTCTCTCGACGGCAAGCTGCGTCTATAACGCCACAGACAACCAACCTCCAAAAGTATCTGAAAAAGTTTGACACCTAGGCTTGCTGCTGCCGCTGAAGAGCACGCTAAGGACGTGACATGGAGTCTTCATGCATGATGACCTGCTTGAGCAACGAAGAGAGCACAAATACCTTGTCGTTACGCTGGACACACGGCTGATTTTCTCCAGCCACACTAAAAGTTTCAAGTGCGCTTGGAAACAAGACCAGAGGTTTTTTTGTCCCCAAGTCCACGATATTGCAGCCAAAAAAAACCTTGAGAGGATCAGGGCGTTCGAAAGCAAAACTCTCCGCATGATCTCAGGTGGAGTATATCCGCAACAAGGATATAGCCACAGACCCCCGAGTTCCTCCATTCGGGGACATTATCAACAGACAAGCGAGAGATATACGGCTATATATTGTTAATTATGTTTTTTGTTGTCACAAAACATCAAACTATCCTGTTCCAAAAAAAAAAAACATGTATAGAAGCTTCAAGCTGTTAAAACATCCAATCAAACAACTCTTCCGCTGATAACATAAGTTCGCTTTCCAGGAGATTCGTTAATATCTGCGCATTCATCCGACCTACTACAAAAACTATCCGAGACTTCTCAAGGGAGCTGAAGGTGGCCTAGACAATGAGTGCGGCAAGTCTGCAAGAAATGTCTGTAGTCTCGCCCACATTTCTGGTTTCCGTCGGGATCTTCTAAACAAATTTCTCATCGCTGAAATTGATCTTTTCAAATTCGATGTCCCAAAACTTTTATGTTTCCTAAAAGGCAAGTCGGGCCATTTTAGTCGGTGGAATAGTTTTGGTATTGCCATATTTGCCTCATATTGGTGACGCAATTCCTTTTTGCAAATCTTATACACCCACTGCCGACAGGCTTAGCTGTGCTCATAATTTTAGAGGTTGCTAAAGATCGAATGTGCCGCTTAGTCCGCTCACCAACCATAGAACAGCCCCTTTACGAGAGTTAATTAGCGTTGATTGTGCAATTCACAAATTAAGAACGTGCCGATAAGGCATAAGTAACTTTATTTTTTAGTTGTTCCGTACGAAATGTTGGGAACACACTCAAATCGGAATGACCGAATAATAACGCGTCTGCATAGTTTGGATTTCAATTTGAGAGAGGCGAAATATTTATCCATGAACATAAATAAATATATGACAAAACATCATTAAGGATAAAAGATAAAAGGATTATAATCGAAAAGTAAATACCGTTGCACGAGCATTGAAAACAAATTATGCACATTTTTCAATTTTACTGATGTACAGACTGTGGTTTTTCAAGGGTTAAATAAACCGTATAAAGCACCTTTATTTTTTTTAGTTACTTAAGCATTTACCCCATGGCATAGAAATAAAAAAGTTTTAAGCTAAATTTCTTTGAAAAATCCTAAAACTACTCATTTGTATTTTATTTCCATCAAACAAAAATTTTGAATATAAAAGTTTCTTGGGGTGCAATTTTTTTAACTTAACCCCGGGTGCAAGTTTTTCTTGGCACGGCACTGAATTGATTCCGAAACGTATATCCGAAACTATATCAGAAAAAGATTTGGAATTTAAAATTTTCATTTATGAATATGTATGTTAAATCATCTAAATCATTAAAACATTTCGTTTAAAAGTTAAAGCAGCTGAGGCAAACAATTTTTCTTAAATCATCAATATAACTTAACAATATAATGAATTTCATCTTAAGCAAAGGACAATCAAACTCTGGAGCACTCAACAATCATCAAGGAAACTCAACTTTACCATTAATTAACTTGCCAGAACTAAAAGATGTATGTACTGTAAACAATAATTTATACTTTTATAATATATGTAAATATATATATATTTGGTTTCAAGGATCAGCTGTCAAGTGAACAAGCTAAGGCATCGGCATCTGGGGCTCAATGGGTGTGTTCAGTAAATGTTGCTGAGTTTCGAAGCTTAGTGAAAACCCTCGTCGGTGGAGTTAAAACAATTACATGGGGTTTTTTTAATTCAAAAGTATGTTTAAAATCCTTTTCAAAGTTGTATTTTCCCTAATATCTTTTACAGTTTCAGATTTCTGATACAAGTCTTGTAACACAAGAAAAGCTTTTTAATCCAGAGATTTTATGTGTATATATTGACTTAGTTCATTTTGCGATGGAGGCTTTAGATATTTATACAATAAACGTTAATCCAAACCAACAGCGAACGTCAGGATTAATATCTAGAAGTAAAGAAGAAAAAGAAGTTCTGGAGCATTTCAGTGGAATTGTAAGTAAAGTTGTTCGTTTGACTGATTGAACAGCACATGGGTATCCCCCTTTGTGTATTCCCTTATGGGTTCGGTGATGCTCTTTTTCAAACAAACCACGATTTTACTTAGGGTTACAGACTGGGAAATATTCTTTATTTGCGCCTGATGTGTGATAATATGATTGATAATCTTAGACTAGCCTTTTCGATAATAATGAGATAGATCCCGATAGTTTTAGTCCGATCATTTCCACATTTTGAGAAAATGTAAGTAATGAAAAGATTATATCAATCTATCAAATCTATCTCTCTATTACATATATAAAATTATATAAAATATATATATGTAAAATCATATAAAATATGTATAAAATTATATAAAATATATAAAAAATTATATAAAATAGTTTTGGGTCGTCATCGCGCGATACCATATCTGACCGACAAATTCTTAAGGTCCGTCCATCGAATAAATTTTTTTTTTTTGCGAACCGAGTTCGATGGGCTCTTGGCCCCTAGTTTTAAATATAATTAATTATTTTTGAACTTTTATTGTTTATTCAACAGTTTCTTATGATGCATTCGCAGAACTTTCAAGAAATATTTGCGACTACAATCAATTTTTTGGTGGAGAGGATCTATAAAAATCAATCCCTGCAAGTAATAGCAAACTCGTTTTTAGCTAATCCAACAACGTCGCCGCTCTTCGCCACAGTTTTGGTGGAATATCTTTTGGAAAAAATGGAAGAAATGGGATCAAATGTTGAGCGATCTAATTTGTATCTACGGTTATTTAAACTAGTTTTTGGAAGCGTCAGTCTCTTTCCTGTCGAGAACGAACAGATGTTGCGCCCGCATCTTCACAAAATAGTTATTCGCTCAATGGAATTGGCATTGATTTCTGATGAGCCGTATAACTATTTTTTACTACTTAGGGCATTGTTTAGATCTATTGGTGGCGGCAGTCATGACTTACTATACCAAGAATTTTTACCACTATTACCAAATTTATTGGAAGGTCTAAATCGATTACAAAGTGGATTTCATAAGCAACATATGCGGGATCTTTTTGTGGAGCTTTGTTTGACTGTTCCGGTGCGACTGTCATCTTTACTGCCTTATTTACCAATGTTAATGGATCCATTAGTTTCCGCATTAAATGGTTCACCTACTTTAATTAGTCAGGTAAGTTTTTAATAGAGCATTTGTAAGTTTACAACAATAAGAAATTTTTACATAGTACATTAATTAATTAAAAATAATTCATTTATTTTCTTGCTTTTTAATTAAGAATTTTTTTTGGGTGATAAGTCAGCTTAGAACCATTTCTTTTATATCAATTAAAGATAAATTAATCTTAGGATAAAAATGAAATTAACACATGTAAATTTCCATGTCATGATTTTCTGCCATATTTGATGTGGAGTTTTAACGGATTTTTCTGCCTGTAAAGAAGCTTTAGGTCACCCGTACAACATATATCCTGTTGAAAAGTTAAATCCAAATTCCCAACGAACTATTAAGAAATGTACCGAAGAGAAACTGCACACTGTTTTATTTGTATTTCAAAAGTTCTTAATCAAAAGAGTTTTTTTTTTTTTTTATTCAATATGCATTCATAATCTTTATAAATAAACAAAATATTTTGGAAAAAAGTCTATTCCTTATTTTTGTCCGAATTTTTTGTTTGACTCCCTTCATTCGATTTTGCATACCTGCCTTGGTGACTGCCTGACTTGCCCTTATCCAGTTTTTTTTCATCTCATCCATGTTTTTGGCAACTCTACCATCTTTCCTTAAATTTTGTTTAACAAAAGCCCAATATTGCTCTATGGGTTGTAGCTCTGGACAATTTGGTGGGTCCTCCGCACAAAATTAATGTCATTTTCATTAAGGAGTGGCTGTGTTGCTCGAGCGTAGTGTGCGGATGCAAGATCCGGCCAAAACACAGTGTGGACATTATGTTTTTTATAAAACGGTATTAGGCGTTTTTTCAAACACTCCTGAATGTAAATATCCGCACCTATAGTGCCCTTTGTAAAGAAAAGCTCTTTTTTTTGAGACCACAGGTGACCACAAATTGTGGGCCAGGTAAAGTTGTTGAGTTCAATTTTACATATGTTTCGTCGTCCATCACAATGCATCCAACGCGTCACTGCACAACCGATCATAAAGCTTTCGAGCTCTCTGCTTTCCAACTTCTTGTCGCAGACTTTTTTTTATGCTTTTTGTTTTTTGTATGTCTTGAGGTTATTGCGTTGTTTACCCTTTGTATCATTGACACGCTTGTAACCGTTTTTTTTTTGCCAAATCTCGGACATTGTCGGGTTTTCGATAATTAAGTTTAACACTGATTGCTCCAATTTTGGGCTCTGTGCATGGTGTTTTCTGCCGGTTTTCGGTAGGTACTTTATAGACTCTATAAAGTAGAGTATGTCTCTCCAAACTTAATTATAATGTTTTCTACGCTATTTGCACTAACTTTAAAGTGTTTAGCTAATTTTCTGTACGAAATTCCGTTTTCAGTACAGTAGCTGTGCACAATTTGTTTGCGTACTTTCTCTTCGATTCGAGGCATCGTAAAAACTGAAAATAAAGAGAAAAAGCGAAAAATGCAAAGTTCTAACGGAGCATTGCATAGCGATAGGAATCTCACACTTGGAGAAATATTCTTTTGAAAGTGTGCAGTTTCTTTTCGGTACATTCCTTAACTCAGTGATCATAATATCAACATACCATTCTTCATTCATTTTGGTTCAGATGAAGCATATGGGGATCCTTCATCTGTAGCCGAACGCAGTACCTGGTGGTACTTTGGTGGTCGACAGTACCACCGCCAAACGTTGTTTAAAACAGGATCACCGATCATGTCGAAAATTTCTCAGATATTGGCTGGAACTGTCTGGACAATCTAAGTTAAAACTCTTTTCACCACTAAAAATAACATAATGCCCCTCGTTGCGCCAATAACGGAATTTATGTAATTACTCCATGTGCGCCTTCATATTCCGCTGTAAAATTTTCTGTTAGGCACTCTGTAGATACGCGATTGTTATGTAAAATGTTGACTATTCGTTTTGTTGTCACTTGAAAGCCCAGCCACAACATGACGTTGTATCTACACCAATTGTACTGCGTTTTTTGTATATAATTGAAAATTAAGTTTTTATTTCAGTTACATATTTTTGCAATATTTAAAAAAATTTAAAACTAAAGCACAACCTTACTCAGTTACACAATTACTTAAATCCACTTCAAATAACAAATGGAACAATATTGACTACTAAAGTTATGGCTACCTTACCATATATGTACATAAATATATTTAGTTCTCAAAATTCCATGATCGCCTATTTTTAGATTTCTATTTTTAAAATAAAAAAATGTGATACACATACATAATTCTTTGTATGCCGTAATATCCCATCTACTTCAATCTACCTCCGCTAAAACTGCAAGCTTTAAAATTTATGGAATATACCGAAAAGAAACAGCATACTGTGTTTTTCTTCTTATAACTTCGATGTTTTTGTTCCGATTTCAACTTTTATTTTTTTGAATTTTAAATAAAAACATTAACAATTAATTTAATGAAATGTTTAGCCTCTTCTTTTTGATCGAATTTTTGCTTTGCTCATCAAGTTTTGCACACACTACTTGGTAACCCTACGGGTTTCACGAATCCAGTTTTTTTAATCTTTTTGATCGAATTTTTGCTTTACCCCGCTCATCAAGTTTTGCACACAATCCTTGGTAACCCTACGGGTTTCACGAATCCATTTTTTTTAATTTCTTTCATTATTTTTGGAGATACTAACATCCTTTTTTAAATTTCGTTTCGACTATGGCCCAATATCGTTGAATTGTCCAGAGGTCGGAACCATTTGGTGGGCTCTCCTCTTTTGCTACGAAATTAATGTCTTTTGAGCAGAGCTCGCAAAATATGCTCAACCAATTTTTCTTATGCTGTCTGCTCACCGAAAAGACACAGAAAAATGAAGCAAGCTCGGAACAAAACCCTTTTTATACCCGGTACTCGAAGAGTAAAGGGGTATATTAGATTTGTGCAAAAAATTAATGTGTGTAACACCCAGAAGGAAGCGTTTCCGACCCCATAAAGTATATATATATTCTTGATCAGCATCAATAGCCGAGTCGATATAGCTATGTCTGTCTGTCCGTCCGTCTGTCCGTCCGTCCGTCTGTCCGTCTGTCCGTCTTCATTAGCGCCTATAGCTCAAAGACCATAAAAGCTAGAGGAACACTATTTTGTATCCAGACTCCTGTCCTATCGCACTGTTACAAGCGTATTTCAAAATTTCGCCCCGCCCCCTTCCGCCCACTCCAAGGACGAAAATCTGTGGCATGCACAATTTTAAAGATACGAGAAAACGCAGAATGGTAGAGAATGACAATATCTATCAGAGTGTTGAATCTGGAACAGATCGACTCATAAATATAGCCACAATGAAGAAAACCATTTCGAAATGCATCGTTCCCTCTCGCTCTCTCTCACACACAGGGTTTGGCGCTGTGCCCATTCGTCCAGATGAGCGCCTAGATCTCAGAGACTATAAGAGCTAGAGCAACCAAACTTTCTATCAATGCTCCTGTGATATCACGTCAGTGATATTCCGCCCCCACAAAAGATGAAAATCTACAATTTTGAAGATACGTGAAAACCAAAAACGCAGAATCATAGAAAATGACTATATATATCAGAGTATTATGATCAGATCGGATCATAAATATAGTCAAACAAATGAAATTTCAGTGGCCTCCCAAGCGCAGACTCATTACCTCTCTCTCTCGCACACAGCCGTGTATGTATGTGTAGGAAGTAGATAAAAACATGTAGAAATGGCAGATGTAAAAAATTTATGTAAACAAATATGGAAACATCTAATAGATCAAAATCTCCGAAAAGGTTCGACTTAAATTTTTTTTTTTTGGATAAAATTAAATTTTTCCCTTTTGCGAACATGTAATAAATTACAAAAAGCTCATATACATATATACTGACTGAGTACCGGGTATAAAGTAGAGCCGCGGCGTAGACGCGGCTCACAACGTTCCCCCTCGTTTTTTTGTTACTCTCGTGTTTTCTGTTTCGTGCTGATCGGCACGAAAAACACAAGAAGCTGTCTTACGAAGACACTTTGAAGAAGACACTTTTGTTCGGTGCTCAGCCACTTAGCAAACGAGCAACGAGCCAAAAGGAAGACCAAAGTGTCTTCGCGTAGTTGCGTTCGATTTGTGTTGTTGCTTTTGTATTTCATCGCAGGCAAAGCGTGGAAGAGGAAGGGATAAAGAGATAGGGCGCTAACTTGTGATTTTTTCTTGCCAAATGATAGACAAATACATAAACCTAACAAATTTAATAATTTCTTTATTGCAAATCAAAAAATTTGAACTATTTCATAGAATTTTTTTTGTTTAAATTACGAATTAAGTTTAACAATTAATATTGAACTAAGCCACTGGCGCAACTACAAACACACATGCATACATTTGCAAAATACACTTTCGGCAAATATTTATCAGCAAAGTGTCTCAGTTAAACAGATGCGTGAAGAGAACGACAAAATAGGCTCAGTTGAGCAAAGAGCGCATTGAGAACATTTGAAGTCGAAGTGTTTTTTCGATTCCGTTTTCTGTCGTGTCCGAGGGCAACCGATTTTTTTATGACTGCCTGCAAAAAAAAAGCACTTTTTGCGAGCTCTGCTTTTGAGTCAAGAAGCGCTAAAGTTGAACGGACGGCCATAGTGAGAGGACGCCAGATCTGGCCAACATATTCTGGACACATTGTGATTTGATAAAAACACTTTTTCATTTAAACATCAGCGTTTATTGTTCCTTTTGTGAAAAAAGAACTGGTTCTTAGGCGACAGCTGAAAATGGCCTGCCATATCAATTAATAATTAAACATATGTTTCGTTGTCCATAACAATGCATTGAACTGCGTCATTGAGCATGCGATCATAAAGCTTTCGCATTCTAGTTTTGACGACTTCTACTTGTCGCAAACTTTTTTTTCTGAACTTTTTATTTTTTGTATGTCTTTAAGTTATGCCGTTGCTTTATTCGTTCAACCATACTCTTAGTTGTTCGCGCTTTTTTGCCAATTCTGGAACGGACATCGTGCTTTGTTTATGGATTAAGGCCAATACCTTTTTATAAATAGTTTGATCTCTTGGACCTTTTTATACCCGGTACTCGAAGACTAAAGGGGTATATGTGTGCAACACCCAGAAGGAAGCGTTTCTGACCCCATAAAGTATATATCAGAGAACGGCATGGGTGTCACTCTTTGACACTCTACTCACACCCATTGAATTTGTGTGCGAGTTCAACTCATTACCGGCAAGAAAATTAAAACACTCACACACACACAAAACCATGCCGGTATTACGAGTATTTGTACTTCGTGCACACGCTCACACATGTGCATTGTTTCTATTTCACCAGAAACCCAGATGTTTTTCGTAGACGCATGCCGGTCATTTTCGTACTCATAACGAATTAGGAGAAATAAGGATTGAGCACTGAAAGGGATGTGCAAAATGGGTTTGTGGGCAAAGCAAAAATTTTTTACTCGGGTGTCTGCAAGACACTTGGGTGTCACGAAGTCACCCGAGTGCTTATGCATTGATTGACTGCTTTGTTTTTCACTGAGCGGTCGAATTAACTAGTTGATTGCTGTCAGAGCAAGAGGCACAAAAATGTCAGAATCGTCGGCATGCATAAAAAGTAAAATTTATAGAGGAACATACACAGTTACACAAACACATAAAGGAAAAAGTTTAATTTTGAACATTTTACGTCAAATTATAAAAGAAGATGAAAGTGTGCTGGAAGGATTTATATTCTGCAGCACATGCCGAAAGGTGCTGAAATTCGTTTCTAACCAAACATCCAATTTGTCTCGCCATAAATGTTGCATTGCATTAAGGCAACCGAAAAAAGTGACGGAAGAAGACAAAAGAGAAGCGTTGGAAAAATGTAGTCAATGGATTGTCAGCCATTTTCTTCAGTGAGCGGGTCCGGATTTAAAAACATGGTGCAGTTTTTAATCAAAATTGGTGCCACTTATGGGGATAGCGTAGATGTGGATGACTTGCTACCTAGTCCATCAACATTAAGTCGGAAAGCCCATAAAGATGCGGAAGAAAAAAGAGCGCTGATAGCATCAGAAATTAAAGAAGCAGCGGATACTGGAAGACTAGCTGCTACCGTCAACATGTGGACTGACCAATATGTACAATTATTATCATTATCAAAACAATTATGTGATTTGCGATTTAATTTTGGGTCTTAAATCGATGGATTTCGAAAAATCCACCGCAGAGAAAATTTTTAGCAAAATTAAAAGTGTCTTTTCTCAATTTAATGTAGAAAACACTGACGAAATTAAATTTGTTACTGATAGGGGTGCAAACATAAAGAAAGCATTAGAAAAAATATCAGGCTTAATTCCAGCAGTCATCTATTTGCAAATTTTTTACAAAAATCATTTGAAGAAGCAACGGAATCAGATGAAACAGTGAGGACATGCAAAAAGATTGTAAAATACTTTAAAAAAGCAAACTTGCAACACAAGTTAAACACCACTTTAAAAAGTGCATGCCCCACTATATGGAATTCTAACTACGCAATGCTGAAGTCTATCGTCGATAATTGGGTGGCTGTTGACACAATATTAAGCGAGCAAGGGGCCGAAAGTTTAATGAATTTAAATAAATCTACATTAAAAATGTTAGTAGGGTTATTGGAAGAATTTGAAAGAATTTTTAAGGAACTGCGAACTTGCAGCTCGCCTTCAATTTGTTTTGTACTGCCTTCAATTACAACAATTTTTGAGCTATGTGAACCCAATGTCTTGGACATTTCATCAATTGCTTTATTAAGAGAAAAAATCAACATAAATATCGTTAATATATGGCTAAAAAATGTAAGTATAAGCTACAAGTCGGCGTTTTTTATATATCCCCCTGCAGCACTTTTGCAGAAACAAGACCGAAGTGATATAAAATTTTTTTGCGTTTCAGAAATGACAAAATTTCAAATTTCTTCAACAGGAAGCAATATTACAGAATATGTTTCTAGTCCATCGTCTTCATTAGCGCCTATAGCTCAGAGACTATAAAAGCAAGAACAACCAAATTTCGTATCCAGACTTCTGTAATATCACACTGTTATAAGTATATTTTTAATTTTCGCTCCGCCCCCTTCCGCCCACACAAAGAACGAAAATCTGTGGCATACACAATTTAGAAGATACGAGAAAACTAAATACGCAGAATCATAGAAAATGTCCATATCTATCAAAGTGTGGAATCTGAATCAGGTGGGACTACTATTATAGCCGCAATGAAGAAAACCGTTTGGAAATGCATAGTTCTCTCTCGCTTTCTCTCACACACCGGGGTGAGTGCTATGCCCGTTTGCATTTTTTGACGCCTAGATCTCAGAGACTATAAGAGCTAGATCCTGTGATATCAAACCGAGACGATTTTGCTTCAAAATTTGATACCATGTTTTGCGTCCGAATTTCAATCGCAGGTCTAGATCTATTGATCCGATTCTCTTTAAATAAATTGCATTTGGAAGTAAAAACTTTTTTGTGTGGCTTGAATTAACAATAAACCTAAAACAATAAAAACGTATATTTTGTCTAGTTCTATTCAAGCCATAAAGAATTTCATAAATTTTGATAAAGTTAAGTCGTGGTTTATTTCATTTCACTACAAGAGGATGCAGACTTGAATTTCGGGGACCATCTTTTTCGAGCAGAATTCGACGAGAGACGCCATTTTGCAGCCGCCATTTTATATTTTGGCATACAAAAAATAAAAACTTATTAAGAAATAATAAACCAATTTTACAATAAAACCCAGAAGTTGCTATGTCTATTCGTTATCCCACAACAAATTTTCAAAGTTCGGTGTATTTTGGACGGATTCAAGGAGAACCTCCCCTTAATTATACTATTTTTTACACTATTAACACTAACTTTGTAGCTTTTAGCTAATTGTCTGTACGATATATCTTTTTCTGTGCAGTAATTGTGCACAATTTTTTTCCGAACTTGCTCTTCAATTTAATGCATCTGTGAAACTGAAAGACGAATAGTGAAAAGAGAAAATGCAAACAAAGCAGAATTCCTGGAGCTTCCTGCCGACGTACGGCATGTCCAAAACTCGCACTGCGAGAAATTGTCGATTGAAAGTGTGCAGTTTCTTTTCGGTACATTCCTTAGTTCTAGTTTTAATAGAAATTTAGTATTATTTTCAGTTTTTATTTTATAGGGGAGAGTAAGGTATAGTGGTGGAAACTTTGGTTTTTTGCATCTATCCCTCTCAAAAATCAATATTGTGCATATTTCTGTCAAAAGCGGCTGTTAAAATTTAAATGGAGTGAAATTTTACAGCTCTTCGCGCAAACCATTAGTTTTTTTGTACTTTCGAAGTTTGTGAGGTATTGTGGCAGATTGGTATATTAAATTAAAACTATGTAGATGTGAAAATCATTTAATAAGCATGAAATAAGCTTGAAATAGGCTTGGCATCATATTTTGCACGTGTTGCGGACAAATTTTCAGGCAATGTCATAATATTGGACTTCATCGGATTTTGTTCACGATTTGATTTTTTGGCTGGTGTTCCCAAATTCAACGGCCCAACTGATTTAAATACATCGTACACTATTTCTGTACACAAAAAATGCAAAGACAATTGAAACTCGTGAAAAATGTGATCCGGCTAATTGTCTGTACGATATACCTTTTTCTGTGCAGTAATTATGCACAATTTTTTAACGAACTTGCTCTTCAATAATTTACAAGCTAGTGTTGGAAATATGATGGGGACACTGTCATACGGCGCAAATTAAGAAAAATTTAAATTGTCCAAAACTGTTGTTCAAGGCCTAAATATACGATCCACACACTTACCTGACTCAATTTTCAAAAAATCTTCTCTCTGGCACTGTTAACACACATATCCAATAAAACTGTTTTGTTTTTTTTCACTACTTTTTCATTCAAAATCACTTTCAGTACAAAGCACACGTGCCCCATTAATACTACTCCATATAAAATGTCAGCACGATAAAAGACATCGACCACAGTGATTTTGAGTTTCAGATGTGACGTTACATGCCAGATTTTACAATTCCGCCACAATACCTTACACGCCACGAAATCCTACTCTCCCCTAGTATTTACTTACGCTTAAAAAGTACGACAACGGAATATAGTAGACAAATGTAATATTTGTTTTTATATACCCTTGAATGGGTATGTTTACTTCTCCGACAGCACAAGCTTTTTACAAAACTTCCAATTTGTACCCACTTCAGCTATTAAAAATGATGTCCGTCTATTAAATTTTTAAAACAATTACAGCCACCGATTTAAGCATTAAGGCATTTATGGGCAATTACGAGTATGTGCGATATAGGAGTGCTAAAAATGTGGCACCCTTAAAACAGTTTGTTCACAAACTTATCCGAAATAAACAATATATTAATTTATATATCTAATTATTAAATAAGTTTGTGCTTACAATTTAATAAAACTAAAATTTCTAATTTTAGGGACTAAGAACATTGGAACTCTGCGTTGACAATTTGCAGCCTGACTTTTTATATGATCATATACAACCAGTTAGAGCGGCTTTGATGCAAGCTCTTTGGAAAACATTAAGAAATCAGGACAATGCCGCCCTTGTTGCCTTTCGTGTCCTAGGAAAATTTGGAGGTGGCAATCGCAAAATGATGGTGGAACCACAGACTCTGCATTATGATCAAAACGAAAAACCAATCATTTCCATTATAACATACTTTCAAGAATATGAAACTCCAATCGAATTTCCCGTGGACGAAGCGATTCATTCTGCATTTAAAGCATTGGGGTCTAATTCTACTGATCAGTTTTATAGGCGTCAAAGCTGGGAAGTAATTAGATGTTTCTTAGCAGCGTTCATTAGTTTGGATGATGAGAAACATACGTTGCTAAAACTGTTTACCCATGCAGACTTTGTCGAAAGCAATATAATGAATTGGTCAATATTTCAACATAAAGTTGAGGAAGTTAATGTGCGTGGAACTCATCAGACTGCTCTTATTGGAATGTTAGTAGCTTCAGCCACAAAAGACTTGCGAGATTCTGTTTGCCCAGTAATGGCGGCTGTTGTAAGACATTATACAATGGTAGCTATTGCGCAACAGGCAGGTCCGTTTCCTCAAAAGGGCTACCAAGCCTCTAATGGCATTGATCCCATGGTTCTAATCGATGCATTAGCTGCTTGCATGGGTCACGAAGAAAAGGAATTATGCAAACCTGGCATAGCTTGTATGGGAATAATTCTGGACACTGCCACAAACATAATGGGGAATAAAGAAAGAGCATGTAGATTACCTTTAATCCAGTATTTGGCAGAGAAAATGACATCCTTATGCTATGATCGACCTTGGTATTCAAAGGTCGGTGGCTGTCAAGCCATTCAGTTTTTATGTAAGCATATGTCTCTGCGTGCCCTATATCAACACCTCTTCAACTTTTTAAAAGCCTTCATGTTTGTATTAATGGACCTAGAGGGAGATGTTTCCAATGGGGCCATCGAAATTACAAAAAACTACATGAAGACCATGTTGGAAATTTGCTTAAGTCCTATTAGTGTAAGTTATAAAAATGATGATCTTAAAGATTTGCAAACAAAGGCCACCTATGAAGTTATTCATGAACTAGTTCGACATATTACAAGTCCTAATGGAATTGTAAGAGAGGAATCCATGATACTCTTAAAGCACATAGGATCTATTCAATCTAAAACAGTTTCGGAGGTTATGGACCCACATAAAGATGTACTCGCTGATATAATACCACCGAAAAAACATTTGTTGAGACATCAACCAGCCAATGCACAAATCGGATTAATGGATGGGAACACGTTTTGTACCACATTGGAACCACGATTGTTTACGATTGGTAAGTGCGAAAACTTTGATGATGACTTATGTACCTTAACAGCGGCATACAATTTTAAGCAAGACTTTTCAAGAAAGGTTCTGTAACAACTCTTAAATACCGGAGTAGTGTCAGTTGTCAGGGCTAAAATTTGGGTTATTGCTGTGTGATTCTTGATCCTAAAAACGGGTGCCAAGTGCCGAGTTAAGTATTAATTCGGTGCGGCGCGTGACGATCCCAGGACCGGGAGGTGGATGCAGATCTGGGTAGACCTGTCTAGACTTGTCATGTTCTTGTACTAATGGTAAACCAGACCGAAGACATTTGTAAGCTCATTTGTAAAAAGCTTGAAAGGTGAGGAGCCTTTCAGCCGTGGAGATTATACGGAAATAGTTTTAGCGATTCCTTCATGTATCCGAGCTCGAAGGGTGTAGCTCGAGTGTGCGCGAATCTTTAAACCAAATTTGGATTATGAAGACTATGTAATTAAGAAGGCATTTAAGTTTTTACAGATAAAAGAGAAAAGAAATTAAAGGAAAAGATTACAGATAAAAGAAGTAAAAATAGATGTAATAGTCGTAGCATGGATGTGGACTACTTCGCTCAGTTCTGGCTAGGCTATGTTGGCTTAAGCTCCGCACAGTGTTCGTTCTCCTTTACCGCTCGGCAGCTTCTTTCCTACCTCAACTGTCCCCAGGATACGTCGAGACTTTTAATACCTCAGAGTTGGTTAAGATTATTTAATAGAGTCGAAATCAGTCGAAATTATATACCGCATAACTTAGATATAGTTTCTCTATAGTTATAGTTTTTCTTTCAACTTGTTATTTTTTATCGGTAGAACTATATGATGTAGCAATATGATCTTGGCTGATTCCTGTGAGAAAAAATTCAAATTGAAATTTGAATTGCTAATGGTCAAACCATTAATTTTTTGCACTTACATTTTGAATAAAATTTGTCGGGAAACATGAGTCATTAGCCAAATGTTTTTTAAAGCGCATGTTACTAGCTGTTATTTGTGCTATTATGCGCTAAAATGTATTTTTTGCCAGTTCCGATCAACGATCTCCGTCAGCTGGTGCCACGAATCCGAAAAGTGAATTTGCCCTGACCAGTCTTGACCAGGTTAGGTTACAAAGAAACTATTTATAAAGAGGCCACAAGATAAAATGCCCTGGTAATGCTGTCAAATTGCAATAAAGATGTCGTATTTTGAGCGTAAGAGCGCCAATTTATGTGTATTCAAAAGTACATATATTACTATGTTTATGGTATGAATTTCATGAATTCTAGAATTCGTGAAATTAAAGTAGCCCCTGTCTATCCGACGGAGACGAATATATGAAATCATATCAGCAGAGTTGCCAGACTACACGTCTGTCTTGAATTACAATTTTCCTCCTTCACCAGCGCAAGAAGCTCGGTCACCTCGGCATCAGTCAAAAGGGATATTTTTGGTTCCCCATGCATTTTCTATTAATTTTTCCTGGTTGTTACGTTTTTACAGTTCGTATTTGAGATTGTGAAAGGGGACAAAAATTATTTATCCGAGAATCTACAGCAACTCTGAGCCAAGACTAACTATTTTTCTATAATCTGGCATGACATTAATGTGTTACTGCCAGCCTACTGGGTTCACCCATTCGTTACAATATATAGATAGTGGTACTATCATAATATAATACCCACATCCGTGTAAGTTATTTATTA